>OY728129.1:576518688-577768688 GCA_963277665.1 Viscum album
TTTACACTCTAATCTCATGTGAGTCATGCTCAGTGTGAGAAACAATGGGTATTAGTAAAAACCGAGGGTTTGTTCCACGAAATATGTGGTCACAAGGAATGATATGGGGCTTATGAATGTGTGATGACCCAAGTAGATGAAGACTAGGATTTATTTCTGGAAAGAATCCCAGGGACAAGGTCCATAAAGATATTTGTGTTTTTATGGAGATTTGGATACTCTAACTTGGGGCTTACTCCTGAGAAGGAGTCCCAAATTATGGGGGACTTATGATTGGGGCTTGTTACTAAGAAGGAGGCCCAAAATTAAAGGAATTATTACTAGGGCTTACTTCTGAAAAGGAGGCCCAGGTTAAAGGGGACATGGGGCTTACTCCTAAGAAGGATGCCCATTAACATGGTCAATAAAGGTATTTGTGATTTATAGAGATTTAGATTCTTGATTTGGGACTTACTCCTAAGGAGGATGACCAAATTATAGGAGACTTATGATTGGGTTTTATTCCTGAGAAGGAAGCCCAACTCAAAAGAAATTAAGCCTGGGGCTTACTCCTAAAAAGGAGGCCCATAGTTAAAAGAAATTATGATTTCGAATTACTTTTAAAAAGGATTCCTAGCTTAGGGAACTTGGGGATTAATCTTAAGGAGGATTACCATATTTGAGAACAAGGGGCTTACTCATAAGGGGGATTCCCAGATTTGAGATCTTCTCACCTTAAAGGATGAGGTTGAGATGAATGAAATCTCCAACCTTAGTGACATAAAGTTTATATATCACAATGTTTTGAGAGATATTCCACAAAACCCTTTTCAGATAAGGAATACAAAAAATGAATCTTTCCAAAAATGGCTTTGAAGAGGGTTTTAAAAGATAAATCATGAATAGGAGAGGTGGATTTGAAGAAAAGAGTTACATAGAAAGGAGGAGCACCCAAAAAGAGACAGGTGCGCAAGTCTTGCTGGGCGTGCAAGTCCGGGTCACGCAAGTACTTTCTCGACATTGTTGTACTTGGGCGACAGTTAACCCATAGGGTAATACTTGGGCGAGACTTGAATCAAGACCTTAGTATTATCTGTAATGGCTTCCAAAAGGGTGGCACACAAGTTTTGTTGAAGGGATAAGGTGGCATGCAAGTGTGTCCATTACCCTTAAGGGTTAAACACTTAGGCGTGCAAGTGTTGATGAATTTCGACACATAGGCCATGTTCCCCATATTTAGATCTTTCATTCTAGGTAATAAATTACATTAGAAGTGTTTGGAAGACTTCAAGCTGAGACTAGGTGCCAAGAGCTTAAATCTGACTTTTGGAATTTTTCATCTTCAAAATGGGGGGCCCACTAGGGGTATTTATAGGCCATTGAAGACCTTGGGAGAAAATAAAATAGGGCACACAAGTCACCTGTGTTACCAATATGTGGCACGAAAGTATACTTGCATGACCATGGTGAAACTTTCACGACCTATGCTTAAAGAAATCCTTGTTCACACCATTGTCAATTTTTGGTGTTTTTTCAAAGGATGAATCTCTTTGTGCTTAAGGTATTCCCCTTTTTCATTCGTTAGAATCTGTGATGGAAAGGAGCATCAACAAGGTTATATAAATACTAAAATTTTATTAATTTCATATTTTCCAGCCTGGACATATGATTTTATATACTTATGTGTATGAAAAAAATCGTAATCTTATACTAATTTTATGATCTCATGACTCATGTTCTATGATTCCATTATGATTCATGTATTAATAACCGCTGGGATTTATTCTATGACTCATTTTTATGGTATATGATATATAGGTTTTGGTTTTTAGATTTTATTCTCAAGTTCTCAACCATTTATACTCCAGATATATTTTTTCCTCCCCTATTTACCCATACCAACCTTTTAAGATCAACATTTCTTATATTTCGTATCCCTAGGTTAGATGAAAATTATTATGTATGAAATATATTTAATGGGTTATAGTTATGAAATAACATACTAGGGGCTTACTTATCTCACATATGGATAAATAACTTTGGTGTCCAAGTTTATAAAGGCACTAGACATAAATGATAATGGCATGAATCATTATGTTCGGTAATAAATATTCATCTATTAAGATAAAATATTTTATAGGAGATGTTGGGTCTTAAGAGTTGGTATCAGAGCATGGATAAGTTAAAAATTGGAAAATAGGATGAGAAAATGTTAGTGATATCCATATGGATATTTATAAGGATCATTCAATAGATATTTCAAAGGATAATTCTTTAGACAAGTCAATGTATCATAAAATGTTATGGAATATTGTTATTAGATATAGTAAATGTTTCTTATGAAATTACATCCAAAAATATATAATGGAGGTATTAAGGGATAATATATCCTAAAATCACTCATTTTTATTCACTTCATCATCAAATGTGCATGGAAATAGGCCTTGGTGGACACATCGTTTGACACTCTCAGGGGATCTATTTTGGAAATTATAAAACACTTTATGAACAATCCTGATGTTTTTAAATATATAGTGATAATGTTTAACCTAGGATAAACCTATGATTACATAGTTTGAAAATAAGGTTTCATGATTTAGATATAATATATGTGATTTTTTATGATAATGTGATTTTCCACTATGATTAGTATTTCTCCCACTATGATTTTTAGTTTTAGTCAACAACTGTAAACTGATAGAACTATGTTAATACTGAAGAAAATGTAAAATAAAATTATGTATCTCCAAACAAACAAAATTTAGTGTGAGGTGGAATAAAAACACTAGTATCTATGTTAACAAATATTTCTCAAGCTATGAATCCGGATGAACATCAAAATAAAATAAGAATGTAATAACATTATATTGAGACCTTTATTAAAAAAATTCCACAAAATTTTAGTGGGTCCACTGATTTAAGAGTCTTTTATAATTATATTAGTACCACTAAAATGATATTTTATATTCTCAAGGTTATCATAAAGAGAAATTAAGTTTGACTATCTATTATTTGGAAGGTGAATAATATCTCGGGTCAAATAATTTAATGGATACAAGTCAACATGAATTTAACAATATCCACAGAATAGGATGAATTTAATAGAATATATTTTAGAAATTAAATCCCTTGTGTTTTATGACAAATTATAGGGAATAAATTTCATGATATAAAAAATAAGGATGGTGAATATATTGGTACCCACAAATATAATTTTATAACAAATTGTTCAATAAATAAAGTTTAATCAATAATACATGAATAAAAATTAATTGATTATTTGGAGGACTAAGACTAAGGAATTGAAATGAATTTGATATATGAGACTTTATTATATATTAATAATTCATATGATGTTCACTAAATGTTGAAATGAATATTGGATATTTGATCTATTCTCATCATTTTGATATGAAAAGGATGATTCAGTCTAATGAGAACTTGAATAAATCATGTGGTTGGAAGAAATTTATTTGATTGAACTTACCAAAATGTGATTTGAAGAACTAAGGTGAATTCATAAAACAAATAAGAGTGTGTTAAATGTATAGGACACAAAGACATTTAGAAAAAAATAAATGTGTCGTGAAATGACCAGTCAATAAAATGAATGTAGAGAGAGATCAATATAATTCACCATCCACACTATAGTGTTTGGATTGAAAGGGGTTTGGGATTTTTGTGAATCAATTACATAGTACAAGGGATAATGTGTATTATAATTAAAAATATCCCCTTAAGACAAATAAAAATGGAAAATATTATACAATCACAATTGATGAAGAGAAACATGACAACAAGGGAAATATACCCTCCACTCTTTAGTTGGGAATTCAATTATTGATTTGTTATGAATAATCCCACTAAAATATTATTTCTCATACCCAATTTAAATTTCATTTTATTCTTAACATTGATTATATCCCACTACAATGATTTTGGAGTAGTGAAATCACATTTCAATTCTATCAGTACAAGGATGAACCCATGATTCCAATGAAAATGTTTTTGTTTAATATAAGAGATTATGTAAGGAATAAATTGTGAATCAATGTCGGGATGTGTAAATGTATCCTTGTAACATTTATTAAGAGTTATAGATATCATCATTGGGTTATCAGTTTATGGTTTATTATACGTTCAATGTCATTGGAACCCCTTTTGAGATTATATGTGATGATATTTTATCTAGAAGTTGGATATTTTAAGAGACATTTATAGAAATGTAACCATTTTGTTTTGTATATAGTGAAAATGTGTTTTGGGGATGAATTACATTATTCTTTGGGGAAATATTATTAATGGTACTAGAAAACTTTAGAGTTTATATTATCTTTTATGTAAAGGTAATTATGTGTTGTAGGAAATCAAAAAAATAATCATCACAATTTGTATCTATAAGATGATATTTCTATTAGGATCCAAATTTTATATTATCCATTATATAATTGGTAAGGTTTTATGGAGTATAAAATTAAATTGGATGCGATCATGATACAATTACTACCTATATTTTTTGTATAAGTCTTCTCCAATCTCTTTACATATAGTTGAGTTTTAGAACTACATAACATCCTGAGATAGATGGCCAATATATGATGAAAATTCAAACCCTAGAGGATACTTTATAATCATATTCATTGTATCTTAGTAGAGGCGGGGATCAATAACATACTATATTTAATCATTAATATGAAAATGTATTTCAGTAGAGAATTGTTTTCCTCCTTATGAAGACTTTTAAGGAAATAAGTGTATAAATCAAACGTATGAGAATGAATTTGTAGAAACAAATGTATTGGGATATGAGATAGCTAATGAAATGGAAGACAAGGCTTGATAAATTCAGTAACATGTAAGGGAATATAAATTTTTATAGAAATGTCATGAGGATAATAACTGATGAAATCTATAATTTGATGTTGGTGATATGTTGTATTTAATCAAATGTTTTCGGAAGAATGAAATGTAAACTACAACCTTGGTAAATCGGTACCATTGGAATTCTTGAAATAACAATATTGTATCTTATCACTTAGTGATTCAAATAAACCACTCATAGGTTTATGATGTGTTCCATTAATCTCTTTTGATAAAGTACATACTAGATCCATCAAATTTACTGAAATCATAGGTCTTATATCTAGATGATGTTATTTCTCATGAGGAGTAATCGTTGGAGATTTAGGATCACATATAGAAAGAGATAAGAAATAAGACCACTCACATGGTCATATTTGTATGAAAAACCACATTTTTATAAATATATGGGGGAACCTAAGTGTGTAAAGAGGTATAAGTATCCTCGTTTAATAGGAACACTGTGAAAAATTTTTAGTGTGAAATTCAATTTATTGGTAGTAGAATGTCACACCTTGAGATTTTATGAATTTCTTTTCATATATAGTTAATTTTATAAATAGATTGTGTTACATGAAACATCAAATTTATCCTATGTTACATGAAAAATAATTCTAACAAGCGATACACGCAACACTGAGTTTTCAAAAATCAAAATATATTATTAATATTATTATTTAATCATGATCATTATAACCTAGCAAATAAAAATAGTGAAATGAATAGTAATATGTAAATTTTAAATATTATCTATAATTAAATTAAATAAATTAAACATATTGAAAAAATAGTACTTAATTTCTTATAAAATCATTTTTTTGTTTTGAAATACTTTTTTCTCAAAAAATATATTTTATTTATTTATTTAAATTAATAATAAAATAAATTATCTATAATTTTAGAAAATTAATTTTTTTATTTTTCCTATTTTTTAATTCAGCATGATAAAATTTTGATAGGATTATTTTTGGGATTTATCTCTGGAAAAGATTAATTTTTTATGAATAATGAAAAATATTGGTTTTTATTGAAAACAAAATTTTCATTTAAAAATTTTACAAGGTTAATTTTTTAAAACAAAAATAAAAAAAAATATTTTTAATTTAATATAATCTAATCCAATTTTGGAAATTAGGATTATTTTTATATTGATATTTAATATTAATACATTTAAAACATTTGAGATTTGTCACTTTGGAAACCATGTTTCTCATAGCGTTTGAGAAATTAATTTTAAATTTAATTATCCCAAGTCATTGAATTTAATTCAAGAAAATGGATTCCATATTCTAAGACATAATAATTTATATTATTTAATATTCTTAAAATAATTATTGAATATTTTTAATAATTAAAAACTAAATATTATTTAATGTGGTTAAGGAAAAAATTGGTTTTCAGGTGGTTAAACTAAAAATATAAGGCTTAAAATAGATCAAAACATTGTCCAAAACCTATCAACTGGCCATATATCTACTTTATCTCAACAAAATTCGTCAATGATCCCTTTTAGAGACATTTTTAATGTGAAAAATCAGGGTTCACCTATTTATTATCAAAAATTACAAGGGTTCTAGTCACCTCACTTATTAAAGGCCACTCACACTCCTCCTCTCCTCACACATAAAAACCCATTATTTCACAAAATAAATTATATATTCTCTCATTTAATTCTCTTATCTCATACTAGATGTATATATTTATTCATAAATCCAAACAGATAATATTTTCAGGGTAAACCAATTGATGTTATCCAAAAGAAGCGGTGGTTCGACATTATACGATAGAAGTAAATACTTATGGTTAGGGGTTTCTCCCTCATTAATTTCTTATGTGAGACACATTTCATATTGACCAAATATTTAATTGGGTTGGAAGATATAATTCCCATGAATTTATTTTATAACACTTATCCTTAAAATTAAGGGGTTTTAAATATCCATTTGGGGATTTCACTTTAAGGGGGTTTACTGTTAAACAGTTATAAAAGCGGTAATGTATTTTTATCTCAATTTTCATTTATTGATACATATGTTGGGTTATAAGCATACACCATTTTAAAAGGTTTATATAAATCCTTATTAACATGTAATACCATGACTATATTTATTATAATGATATTTTATGTTTTATTTAATATTTTTCTTTCATGGGGATTACAATTCACTGTTATCAAAGTTGTAATTGTTTTAGAAAACTATCTCATTATTTTTTATACTTGTTCATGAATCCGATTGAAATGATTATATAGTATGATCAATATATAATGAAAATATTTTATATTCACCTCCTATATTTATTTATGATGAATACATGATTTCAATTCAATTACCATTGTTTATCTACTCAAGGTTTAATTTTGTAATAAAACTAACAATATTTTTCTATTTGGTCAAAAACCCATTCTCTTCTATGTGCATGTTTCTAGAAAATATATTCAATAAATGTTTTAATTTGCATATATTATTTTTAATGCCATTTATAACCATATTGTACTTATTTAAAATGTATTATAAATAATCTCTCTATTTATTTCTAAATAAATCCTCTTTGGGTTTTTCCAGAAATGTAGAAGGAATCATTATTTAAACTCATATGGAATATAAAGAATACTATTTTATAAAAGTACACATGGATTAAATTTTATTTAATATAAAATACTTATATCCAATTAAAATAATTTTAAAAACATTTCTATTTAATAAAAATTATTTCACAATGTTAAAATAACATTTTCCTCCATAAAATTTATACATTATTTTTAGATCATATTTTGTTATTTTTTAATAATTATTTTTAATGAAATGGATCTAAAAATATTTTCGAATGACAAGTTTTAAATGGCGATACTGAATGAATGTTTATTTATATCAATAAATTATCCAACTGGTAGTTCAAACCAATTTTCAATCTAATATGACATCCTTTAATGTTACTTATTCTTTATTAGGATAGAATCCAAATATACTATTCAAATAATTTCTCAAAATGGTTTATATTTATAATGATAAGAAAAATATTAGTCCTATTCTTCTTCCATTGGTTATACCATAATAAGATTATTATGAAAATATATTCTTTTTCTATATGTTATGATGTAATGAAATAATGAATAGATTGTGAAAATTTTTCTTTTACATGGGTTCTATAATGATGAAATGTTTATAAAACCCATTTATTTACATAGGTGAGGTTATGATTAATGGTTTATGTTATTTTGGAACACATATGTATTATAATTTTTTATGTTATGGGTGAGACCAATATCTACTCTAAATGAATTAGGTAATTATTATTCATATATGAGATCAAAGGGTACATGTGAGGTTATCTCAAGCCTACAAGAAGGTACATGGTATGTTATCCATAGCTCAAAATATTATACAAGGTTGGTTGTATCAATCAAGAAAAAGGGTAAAATGTAAGTTATCCCAATACCAAAAATACTGTACATAAGAGGTTATCCCATGCTCTACGAAGGCACATGGGTGTTCAGCCATAGCATAACATGTTACAAATGTCTTGATGGGTATATCTGAGATATTATTTTCATTCTTATATGTATGAAATTTTTTTGTTTATTATTGAAATGTTGTGTTATCATTATTCATGTTCTTTGATTCTATTATGAATCATTTCTTATGAACTAGATTGAATTATACTATAACACATGACAATGATCTATTCCATATATGGTATGGTTTTCAAGTGTTATTATATTGTTCTCAGAATGTTATGATTATGATTTAATGATATCTCAATGATTACAATTATAAGCATCTAATCTCACCCATTATTATTTTTCATTTCACCGTGATATGATTAAATATAGTACGTATGATATATCTATGAAATATTCTATTTATGATTAACATAATACAAGATTATGCAGCTCACTTATAGATCACTTGTTTATGTGTACAATTTTCCAATGGAATGAGACCTAAAAGATTTTGTTGTGGGTCATTATAATATTTAATGAATATTTTTATATTAAGATTTAATATTGATGTATGATCATATTTGGTAATGACATATTTTCTATGAGAAATAAGCACTAAAAACCATAGAGATAAGTATAATTATATGAAAATATCCAAATGTTTTAGTAATATCATGATTTAATTCTTTCCTTGCAATTAAAACCATATTTTCATACATTAATGTTGATGTGGATAAAACACAGAATAAAATATTTCTAATTTCAATAATTATCTATAAATTAGTTTATTGAGTACCAACTAGTGCTTATCTCATTGTATGATGTCCACGACTAAGACTACACAACTTTTTAGAAACACCTAGTGGATATGATTTAATGATTCAAAAAATCTTTATGAAACAATATAATTGATTGGATTATATTTTTTGTAAATATAATTTTAAAAATTAGAACATGGGGAACCTAGGATGAACCATATGTGTCATATTTGATATGAAACTACAAAAGTTTGAAATTTAAGTTTTATCAGAGAAGACATCATTAGATTGAGTTTTCATATTCACTTGATCATTTTAACTAAATTTGATTGTTTTTATCACCTTAATTTTTCTATAATTTTTTTATTATATATAATACCCTGAATATGATTTTTTGTATGTTGTGTATATGGAAACTCAAAAGATGTGGCTAAAGAAACATATTTTTAATAATTGTTTGAGAATCCTAACATACAACTTGTATAAGTAATTAGTTACAATAATGAGTTTTACCAAATATAGATTGAATTTTTTGTTCATGGAATCTATATCATCCATGATGAATTTATTTTAGATTCCCTGAAGTATTTCAATCATTATGTGATAATTAAAAGGTATAAGAAATTTATTTAATGGGGGAATATGTAAGGTCCCACAATTTTAATATATATTATTAAATTAAATAAATAATTTTTGATAGCTTATATCACAAGAAACATTTAGATAATTTGATAGAATTATAATTTAATATAAATATATATATATTAATTACTTTTATATTATATAATATAGCTATAAAATTAGTAGTTGTAAATGAAGGTAGTAGCATAATGAAAAATATACAAATAGGATAAGCTATGAAATGATTTATTATGAGTCATCAAATGATTCTGTAAGGGGAGTTTCATGAGATCTCTCCACATGGAATCCTAGGGCTCCCATTCCACATCTCTTGGTGGTTTAGGGTTTCCTTCAATTTTTCTTCTCCACCCCTCTGTTATCACTCTTTCAGGTATGGCATAGGTTAGGGTTGGGTTATGCAGTGGTGGCACGGTGTTGGGGCAACCACACCATGATTCATAGGTTGTCATTTCCTTCGAAGCTCTATTGATGTTCGATGACATTCAATATCCTCCCATGAATATGGTTGCAGGTCTTCACTCCTCATACGTGATAGAATCTCCCACCCTTATTAGATGGAACATCTTATTTTCTCTAACATTTATCGTTCATGTTTGGTGGTGACTTGTTGTGTCAGGGTCAGACATGGATGGGTTTTCATCTTCCTTCCACGTTGGTCCAGTTCTAGGGACTCTTCGGTAGTTTGGGATGGGGTTGGTGGCCCTAGTGGTGGCAGTTCACCCAGTGGTTAGGCTTGTGCTCCGACGGTTCTTCTTTTATCCTGGTGACGATGGACCGACGATCATGGATGGCTGGTCTTTGGTGCGACATTGGCGCTATAACCCGAGGAAGTATGATGTAATATGGATTCGATGTGGATGTAATAAAGGGTGGATTGTGATGTCATGATATGATGTGTTCTGGTTGTTTTGGGTGTGTCAGTACTATGAAATGTCCCTTGGACATCCATTTTTTTGATTTTTGGTTATTGTTTTCTATGGTTTTTTCATGGTGTTTTTTGGCGGGTCATTTCTTGGACATGGTTCTTTCCCAGCCGCCAATGGATCCTTGTGGTTTTATTGTCTGTATGTTGGTTCTCAATTTTCCTCAAAGTGATTTAGTTTATAAAATAAAAAAAATTGTTTGGTTAGTATTATGAGTCTTTTATATGAGGATAATCTTTCTAATGATGAAAAAGTGGGTGACTGACAATTGTTTTGACAAGAAGAAGCCTAATACATACTCTAATAAATATTTTATTATTAAAATTGATTCAATGATTTGTTTGGGATCGGGGAACTTTCAACGGGATCCTTGCTATCTAAACTACCATAGATGACTACCACTAGATTGTATCATATTCATAGATATTATGTAGAGATCATGAGGGGTTTTGTAAATTTAAAATAATTTGATATTAACAGGTCATGGTCAATGCAAAAAATATTTTATATATCTTAATTATTTTGTATATATATACATCACATTTATACTTTTAAATGAAAATATATTTATTTTAATATAGTAATATATTTAAATAAGAACTAATATAACTAAATACAAAAAAATCCCTTTTATAATAAAAACTAATTCTTATATTATAAAACGTTTTATGTAATTTTTAATATGTAAGTATTTATTTAATAAATAGAATTTATATTGGATATCAATATAGTATTAACAATTATTAAATTAAGATTTTATAGGAAATAAGAATAAAAATTGAAATTAAAAAATGATACTTTTTAGTGAAAAACGTTTTCATCATATCATTATACATATATTTAAAAGTACAATAATTTAATTTTTAATTTTAAAACTTTTATAAATAATATCATTTTTTTCATTATAAAACCAATTTTAGCTTTCGTTATATTTTTTAGGGAATCCCCACTCCTTGGTCTGTTACCTATATCATAAGAAAATGTTGAGGTATGATCACCGACACAACCAATGTATTTCACTCCTAGCGGGAGGGAAACCAAGTTGTAGACCACCTTGCTTCTTTAGAGGTCATTGGGCCTGACCCGATATGTCTACATAATTTCCATACTCTCAAACCCAAAAGGGTTAACCCTATCATGGGGTACTCCCTTGGCATTCACCTTTTTAGACCTCCTTACGCCCCTTTCTTTAGGGTTTGTGGGGTTGAGGGGTTGGTTGTTGTATTTCTTTTCATTAATAATAATTGAAAAGATGATGAGTTATATTTTATAGAGAATTTCTAAAAAGTAAATTTCAAGTCAATTGTAAATAATATTGTTTATGATTATATTAAAACATTTAAAAATATATTATTATATAAGTAATACATGTATATTTAAAAAATATTTCCATTGATCAAATATTTTTTTACAATGTAATATTAAAATTTTGATACTAAATTATTATTAATAGAAAATCTATTTTATTCATTTTAGAACACAAGTTTCATTTCAATCAAATTTAGAAACAATTTCAGTTTTTGCATTAAATTAAGTATATTAATTGTGTTATTATAAGTTCAAATTATTTTGAATCAACATATTTTTTTATAAAAAAAACAAATTTATATCATGAAAGTAAAAAACATTCCTAAATTTTAACAACCCATAAATATTAAAAATATGTTTTTAACTATTTTAATGTGTTATATATGTGAATATAAAAATTTAAATTAATTAGTTTTTGAAACTTTTTTAATAAAATAATTTAAAATTTTTAATCACAATTATTATATTAGTTATTATGTTGAATAATATTTTTGGTCACAAATATTTAATTACATTTTTTGAAACTCAGTTACATTAGTTAAAGTGAAAAGGGGAAAAATAACATAGATTAAAAAGACTTTTTTTTAAAACGGGCCTAAAAGTGTGTGTATTAGAGGCAGGTCGAACAATACTCATAACATAAAATATTATATAAATTTTTAATTAAAGGCCATTGAAAATTGTGAATCTAATATTTAAATGTAATACTTGCTTCCAAAATTATAGTTATATTATCATAAAATCGGATCACTTTCACTACATAATGAATAACATATCCATATGACTTTCATCATCAATATGTTACAGTATTCCTCTCTTATATTTCAATATAATGGTCATAAGACTATGGTAAAAATTATTGAGCATATGTCCATCATTTCCGTGGATATTTCCATGAAAAATCTCAAGTTCACAACATTAGTATTTCATTCCCCATATTATTTTCCACTTAATCATCATATTTTATGTATTTTATAACCACCATAATATTATGAAATAATTATTAATAATGAGTGGTAATTTTTTTATATTTATGTACATAACATTATTCAACAATTACTATGCTAAATGAAAAACTTATCGATATCAATTGTGCATACCTACTGACTACCATCTTCATGAAGTAATGTGATTTTCCCATTACTTTCATTCATGTTTTTTAATAAGGAAATATTTCATGGATGAATATTCTAAATAAATCAAAATGATAATTACTAAATGAGGATTTATCATATAATATTATTCAATACCATTTGTTGAGAAATTGAATCATTTATCTTACATACATTTGGACTAGAACCTCAAGGATCAATGAATTTCAATTATATACGCACCCTACATGGATAGTTATATAAAGGAACATAATTACTAAAAAAATCAGTATGTAAATTTTAATAATTAGTATAATTAAAATAAAATATATATAAAAAATTATTATTCATTAAATCATTACAAGACGTACTCGTTTGAGATGGTTTAACAACCAATTCAAACATGTTTATAATGTTTATATCAAGAATGTTAAAGAAATGTTATATAATAGTAATATAAATAATATTAATCTACTATAGAAGTATAATTATTTAATAATTGTGTTATTAATTCTTTATATATAAATTAATATATAATCTCTTAATCATTAAACCAAGAGAAACTAACTAATCAAATAATCCTTTTTGTGAATTGTTTCCCTATATTTATCCAAATTAAATGGGAAATAAATAATCATTAAAAATGATGATTAATATATATTTAATTATATTTTTATAATGTTCTTAGATACAATAAATGAGATTATTCTTTGTTTCAAATAAACATGTACCAAATTAACTATAAAAACCTCTTAATATAATATAATGAAAATAAACTATCACCATAAAACATTATTGTAATATATGGTAACAAATGATATGTATAAAAAATAATATATTTAGTTTAGAATACTATATACGTTATCATAATGGTAAAATTAATTATTCAATAAATTCATCCATTATCATGGAGGGCATATATGAATGTAAGGTTAACTTGTCTCTAATTTTATTTCCTTGAGAAATGATTGATATTATGCATCTTATTTTGTTTGATATGGGGTATTAATTCTCTATTCTCATAAAGTATAATTAATATAATTATTTTAATGTTATTTTATTTTATATTTTATAATTCCCTCATATGTTTTTTTTATTTTAATATTACCATTACCATAAGGGGTTTCTCATCTCAATGTTACATCCTTGAGGTAACATTATTATTCACCAACATTTTCTTAATTATGTTATAAATATTTTATGGGGATTTAATTAATCAAACATTCTCATGAAATATATTTTATTTATAAATATATATAATTTCTTACAATTCATGGGATTTAATTTCAAATAATGATAGAAGTGATTGGGAGAAGAAAAGTTTGGTATGAATGAATATAAGGATATTAATTATTATGGAGTGAATGGATTGAAATTAATTGAGTTACTAAAATACTAATGTACTAGTAGATATAAAAGGAACACTCACTATAGGAATTGATTCATTTAATAGTGCCTCCACATATTGCCTCCATAAATGAATAAATCATTTACGGATTGAGGGGGATTTTTAAGCCCCCCCCAAACAAAAAAAACTTTGCTCAATGAGGTATCTTCCTTTTTACCACCCCACCTCAAAAACTATGAATCAAATTGAACGGTGAGGAATACTTTTCAGTCCCATCAGAAAAAAATCACTTTACTATGTGAGTCATCTTTTTCCAGACCCTACAAACACAAATTATCTTTATAGGGTAAGGAAGCCTCCTGCAAATTTAAATCCTTCTTGGGTGACGGTTTAGCGGTTACATAAGTACCCCTATAAAAAAACCCTCACTCGTAGGATGATGGTTCATGGTGTAATTATTTGATATTTTAACCCTTATTGAGTGTCAATGAATTTGAGCATGAGATTTGATTTGGTAATTATTTATCAGATATCATAAAGAAAAAATGGTATCGGAATTTGTTCACCTAGAAAATAAGACCTTTTTGAACTAGCTATCCACATATAAAATTCCTCTATAGGGCATCATTCCATGAACCAATTGTGGATGACAACATCATGAGAAATCATCCCACACAACAATATTTCTTGGGGTATGGGGTTGGTCAGCCTCGTTTCCCTTTTGTGTAGTGTCTACCTCATTTTGGTCCCTCCATGAACATTCCAAATAACCCCCTCTATTAACCTCTATCTTGAAGAATTAATTCCAAAATTTACACTTTCATGAAACACTAATCCACGACCACTTATAATGGTGTCGTATATATATGATCAATCAAAATGGTGCATCAACATGCCCTCTCAATTATATATTCCCATTGTAAATGAGGTCATACTGGTTACCTACCTAACAAGGTGGATACTGAAAATGTTCTCGATAATACATTCTAATTACAATTAGGGTCCCAGCGATAGAGGTATCCACAAGGGCTTATATATTTCAGATAGTGATGAGTGGGATCACACCTTATTTTCCCTTTGTGAAATAGATCCTTACCATCTTTTATCCTGTAAAACTATAACATATGGGAATCCCTCCTAGAGTAATCCAGTAAAATTTAATGTATGAATACATATCCCAACTTCCCTTCATCTTCTAGGATTATGAAAATAATATAGGGGATGGGTATATCAATTCCCTCTCTCTCCCATATCACCTGCCTCTTTCACCTATAGATGATAGATTGTGAAATTTTCTTTATCATTAAATTCATTCTATTTCTATCATAGAGAATGACTTGTGTGGGATTATAGGTTAGAGGAAATCCAAACAATAACACAATTTGATGCATGTCTCTATAGATAAAACTTTTTGGATCTTCCACTCTCTTTTCTTCATAGTTCCCCCATTATTGTGGGTATACAATGCCATGTATTCAACCCCATATTCCTCCTAGAAATCTATAAGACCCAAACCATTATAAACATATATTATTGGAATCATGACACAATGGGATCTGTAGGAAGCTTCGCTGGGGTCAAAAACCAACCCCAAAAAATCACACTAATGATCTATGGGTCATAGCCCTAATAGGGTCATATCCAACTAAAAGGGCTATATTTTTTTTGGGTATCTTTTAGTAAAATACTTATTAGACAATATTATATGTGACATAATAACCAAATGGAAGACAACATCAACATACACACTATGTTAGGCTATTTTAGCATAAGTACCACACTATCCATTGAATATGAATCTTTTTCATAGATATAATTGTCATATGTTGTTAAAAATAAATGTTTATGCTTCAAAAGAAGACCTAAAATGGTACAAGGTATCCTGTTAGGTGTCACAAAACTAAGAGGGTTCTGATACCTTCCACAATACTATGTAGGAATCCTATCACATGATCCCAATCATTCCATCAAAACAACTTTGATATTTTCAGATGATGTTAAATTATCAATCACCGAACTGAGAGTATTGACACTATAATATTGATAATAAATTATATATTATTCACTAATTTTTTTAAAGAAGAGTTACATCATCATAGATCCTTGGATACATACATATGCATCTTTTGATGATGAAAATTGGATGAATATAGGTAATTATGAAATCTGAAAATGACTAATAATTGTATGTTGACATAAGGGTGACCCGTTATATCTTTGGGATATAAAAAAGGATTCAGGAATACCTATATAATCTATAAGAGAGTCCAAATGTAGAAAATATTTTACCCTAAAAATGTTCAATAATGTTGAACCCCATATTTTAGGTGTACGAAGGAGACATGAGATAAGTCTTTGTGGCCCCTACCTTTGGAAATAAGGGTAGTTTCGACTTGAAACTAGCACAAGCAGGACTATTGGGTATAATAAGAACTAGTGATCTTTACGTGAATCCTTTTTCTCAGCATAAAATGTCGGACCTTTTTTATTTTTGGTTCCTCAGGAAAAAAACACTAAACCCGATATGAATAGTTAAATAAAATATGACTGTATTGCCAACATGGTAGGCCTCTTCATCCAAAAATTGAAATAGGTCACACAAAATATATCCATAAAAATTAAATATTCATGTGATCTTTTATTGATATTATAAATTGATAGGGAATTTTGGATTGTGTATTTCATTTTTAATTTGGTGCTTTTGTCAAGAAACCCATTCAATCAAAACCAATAGTATCCTTTCACCCATTCTGAACATTTTTATCTACTACAGGTTCCACATCTAATTAGAGTACACCATATCTCACCCAGCATATCTAATGACATGTTTCAAACATTATCATTCCTAGGTAAGTCCCAAATTGTATTTTTCAAACCATAGAAGATCTTGATAAGACATCAAGATCATGAAGGCCCACTGGTCATTTTCACAATGACAACTAGTAGTCCTGAAAAAGAGGGAACTCGTTACAATTGAAAATTCTTTCAGGATATTATCCACAAAAAACATTAAAAAATTACATTATTATATTAGATATGTCAATCAAGAGGTCACTAATGACCTCATCCATACAGCATAGGGATCCCTCCAAAGGGATCATACCAGCTGCTACAACGTCAAACAATGATTGAAATCCAAACTTCCTCATGATGGTGGTGTAACTATTGGGGTTTATTGGTTCTACTAAATACCTAAAACCCAGAATAGTTTTCCTAAGGTAGTGACTAATTATCTGGGAGAATGAATGTACATCTTCTACCCCTAAAATAATTCCCCCAAATAAAATTATGGAAAACCACAAGTAGGAATAATATTTCCTTCACTAACCAATCCTACTGATAGAGTTTGGAAGAATCCAAATAAACCTTAAAGAGACTCCCCTATTCTACAATCAATTAACAAAAAATAAATGGTTGCAGTTTCCATTTTTTATTAGAACTCGATATACCATGAAAGATTTTTTTTTACTGTTGATCATTAAATTAGGAAACATCCCCCATCATTCAGTTGATCATCAGACCCAATGGTATCCATTAAATAGAGAAATGTTCTAGAGATGATATTTTTAGTCATAAGATAATCAGAATATTATGAGGTAAATCTTAATGTTTTTCATTTGTAAGGCGATGTTGATCAATGGTGGTATCTTATTAAGAAAACTAAAGAGAAAGATGATATTGAGTCCAGTTAATTGGAAAATGTTATCGTTATTTTATATTGAAAATATTTCCTTAAGTTTATTAAAATCTAGGTAGGAAAACAATTATTGGAAATGAGGCAACAAGATTGAGATTTTAGGGCCATGTATACCACTAATTTTTCATTAACAACTAAGAACATACCAAACTTTTTAGGAAAATTATTTTAAATTTAATATATATTACTCATGATTGAAACAAAATCTATTAAGGTATTTAGTTACATGATAATTTATAATATTTGAGAATGTTGTGTTTCTGGTGAAAATGTATAGATGAATTTTTCAAACACCAATGTTCCTCATAATGATGAATGTTAGAAGAGTTCATGATATTAGATGATAGGGATACATAAGACAATAAAACATTGAGGTAAGAATTTGATTCTACCATAGTATGTAATGTGTGGAAAAAATTACCCTTTTTAATGTATTATGAAATTATTTAAGTGTTACCAATGTATAAATATTGTCTATATTTCCGAAAATTTCTATGAAATGAATCCTAAGGAAATTTTTTTTGGTAACTTATACAAATAGTTAGGTGTTTTAAAAAATAATTAGTTAATTGTGTTATCATGTACCCAATGTTACTAACTCAGACACAAAATCAAAATGTTTTATAAAACTCATTTTCCATCCCTACTATTGATGCTGGGCTATCAAATGAAGTAGTTATAGGTATATTAATTTTTTATTTGAATTATGAAAATACCGTATTTTATGTGGAATCTTATCATTAGTTCATACATATGAAAAAGCAAAGTAAATTATAAATATCACATCATGGAATTAAGATATAAGTATTATTTAAATGTCTTGGTGGAAGTATTAGTTATACCATGATTTACAGGGATCTTTATATTATTATCAATGTGATATATATTCCATAAACTATTATTGAACTATCCATATTAGTGAGTGATATAATTTTTAGCATTGATTTGATTTTTTAATCTTTCTATGATCGATTGAAGTGAAATTAATGTTTTATTCAATAATTTCATGCCTTTGATAACATGCCAAGAAGCTGGGAATTTGATTACATATTGTATTTAATTTTAACTAGCTCACATTGATGAAATGAAATAAACTATTCATATTAGTGATCTTCTATTAGTGAACAAATTCATAGATGTTTTTCTGAATGATTTTCCCATTTTTATTCTTAATCAATAGGTGGAATATACTATTTATTTAGTTGGCGATGTTAAACTTATTTCTAGACACCCTTATCAAATAGTTGAAGTATAAATTTTAAAATTGAAAATGAAATTAAATAATTTATTAGATAAAGGTTTAATTATTCATATTACTTCACCAATGGGTGCTCTTTTTTTGTTTTAGAAAAATGTAAATGGTTCAATAATTAATTTCATTGATTGTAGTTATTGGAATAAAATAATAGATAACAACACATATACCTTTCTCATATTGGTGATTTTTTTGATCATCTCTAGGAAGTACATTAATTTAGAAGGTTGAACTGAGGTATGGTTACCATTAGCTAAAGGTAAAGGCATATGATATTGTGAAGACTACATTCCAATCTTTATATGAGAACTATGAGTTTGTAGTTACACATTTTTTGTAATCGAATAATCCTTCTATATTTATAATCCTTATGAATACATTGTTCCCTGAGTTATTGGAAAATTTATTTATGGCATTATTTATAAAATTTAATAATATTATAATATTTAGGAGTTACCTAAAACACACCTTTAGATTTTTATTTTCATTCCTTAATAGAATGTTGACTATATAAGAAATTTTGAATGTGTGAATTTTGGATGCAAAAAATTTTATTCCATGAACTTATTTATTTTAAATATTAAATAATAAATAATATTAGTAAATAAAAAAATTATGAATCAAAACAACCTAGAGAATCATTTTTTATTATATTATAATGTTACTATACATATTCTGTTGAATACATTACTTGGATATCTATCCTAGTAATTTTGTTACCATAGAATGGAGTTAAATTCATAAAGGAATACATATATGATGGTTTTTAAGAAATAATATGATGATTAGAGAATGATCTACATTTTTCCCTTACTCTCATCAAAAGAAAATTTTCAATCTATAATGATTATTTTTTAATGGACTTTGATATAATGGAATGATTAGGTAAGTTATTATTGTTCACATTAGTTGAAACATAATGAGTTAAATTGCCCTAATCATGATCTAGATTTATCTCCTAAATTTTTTCTTTTATAATTTAGTGGAACCATATTTATAAGGAAAGAGTGAAATATTTATTATTAAAAATAGTTTGAAGTATATGTTCACATAGAATTAATTTAAATTTTGAAAGATAAGACGGAGAGAAATGACCATGGATTATGGTTGCATAGTTCATTACCACCCTAAAAAATAAAACAATGTGACCAATTCATGGACTATTAAAAAATTATAAATTAACTATGTTATTTTTGGAAAATGAATCATTTTTATTGACGTAATAAATTTTATCCAAGATTTTGGGGATGTAGGGGCATCCACTTTTCTATTTCATTTTTAGTGTAGTTGAATTTAGAAGAATGAATTATATTTGCTATATAAGAGGATAAATCATTATAGGAAATGGTGTAATATGATAATAATGTTAAGCTTTAGGAATATAAATTTTATGAAAAATTTATTTTATTATATTAAAAATGATTTTGTTCCTTGTATTTACTAGTTGAAGGATGAGTGGTTGTGTGAAGATCATAGTTCACCATTTTTTGTTCATTAAAGAGGCACACAGTTGTATAATGTCCTTTGATATTATTACAAGTATGATGGAATAAAAATAATTATTTCTAAATTCACCATGATTTATTTGACTAATTATAAATTTAATGAAAAATGGAAGTTAACCAATAAAATGTTGTATCTTTTTCTATTTTTGGAGTGGAAATGGTAATATATATCAATGGATTTCATGAAAGGATTTCAAATGAATTCTCAAGGTAATAATGTGATTTGTTTTATTATTGTTTTATTAACTAAATCCATGTATTTCCTTACCATTTTAGACATTATGTATTAGAAAAATATTTATTAATTGTATATAATGGATATAGTCATGATTTGTGTAGTTAATCTCTCTATTATATCAGACCATGATCATAGGGTCACATCTATTTTTTTGGAACGTACTTAAAAATTAATTGGGTACTGAATTAAATATCATCACCTATTTTCAATCTCGTTATCTAAGAAAATATGAGATAAATTTTATTCCATGAGATATTTTCCTCTTTCTTGTTCATTATATTACAAGGGATTTTTGGATCAACATTCTATTCATCAATTTTTTTTATAATTATACTTTTAATTCAATTATACACATGGACCTATTTGAGGTATTATATTTAAAATTGTTTAAAATTAAATATTTTTATGGTGACATAGGATAAAATATATTTTTGTTACTATATATAGAAGTGTAAATCGATAATAACATATATTAGATTCATCAATATATGTGTAAACCCCAGAGAAGATAAAAAAGTTATGAAGATAAACAAAATAAATATCATTTTATAGAGGTAGGTGAACCGTTATTTCTCTAAGCATCTCAATGGAAATTCACTATGTGTTATTATAAAATATGAAATATTTTTTTACCATTAGATGATGTGAGTTCTTAGATTAATGTGGTTTATTTTCCTGTTGAGTCTTATTAACTCTATGTTTATTGTTGGTATATAAATTATTTTATGTTTCAACTATAAGAAAACATGTGCTGGATTCAACTCATGTTTTGATCCATGATGTTTTTTAGTTGGAATATAATATTTTCAAAAATGAATATTCAATTAAAATATTGAATATATAGAGCATGTATATTAGAATATGATGATTCTTCAGGATAAGGTTTTATTCCAAAATTATGTGGTTGATGAGGTAACATGGGCCTCTGAAAATTCCATGAGTAAAGAATATTCCCTCTTACATAACAAGTGATTAAAATTTAAGTGAATATATTTATAAAATAATGAAAAATGGTAAAAAATAGTTATTCATAGAATAAATTATTTTTATATTTATTAATATGAATTAAAAAGTTAAACTAATTATATGAATATAATGTAATTTTTAAATAAAAAAGGAAACAATTTTAAATATACTCTATTCATTTAATGTTTTATTAAGAATTTTAGTTTTTACATTTTATTATTTTAATTTTAAAGTATAAATTTCAAATTTTAAATAATTTTATAAATAATTATGAAGGGTTAAATTTTATGATTTTTTAGAAAATAAAAATTTCTCAATGAATATTGATACATCTTCATTGTTTTAAAAATATTATTCTGTTAAATCAATAATTAAAAAATTGAAAAATAAAATTTCATATTACTTCCTATCACATAAGAATTATTAATTTATATTTAATACACTATATTTATTTTATATACACATTTTATATTGGACTTTATTCATTGTTTTTTAAGAATAAAATATTATTTTTTCAGTAAATTGTTTTAAAACGAGTTCTATTTGTACATTTTAATTAGTTAAAATAATCCCTAATTATTTATTTAAAATAAATGTATAGGTATACAATAAATATTAATTCTGTTTCTTATAATGAATATTTTTCATAATGTAGTTAATATAAAACTATCTTTTCAAGATAAATCATATCTTAAAAACCCACCTTTTTATTTCATTTGTTGGTTTTGTTTGAAATTAAATATTTCCAATAATATGAATTGAATTTGGTAAAATGTTTGCCAAATTTTAAATCAAAATAATTTAGTATTCATTTTATGATAAAATTAATTATTAACCAAAATTAATAGTGAAACCTATAAAAATTAATTACTTCGGCTTGGGTAAAAACATATTTACTAATTGTTAAACTAAAATGATAATGGTTACAATGGCATAAAATAATTTATATAATCTATTAGTTGTCCATATTTAGACTATACATATTCTATT
Organism: Viscum album; assembly: GCA_963277665.1. NCBI lineage: Eukaryota > Viridiplantae > Streptophyta > Magnoliopsida > Santalales > Viscaceae > Viscum > Viscum album. The sequence continues at coordinate 576,541,691 of OY728129.1, forward strand.
ATAGATAATGGTCAATTATGAGAGCCTTTTATATATTAAAAAATGTGGGTGGAATTCATTCTATGTAAAAATCACAAGTGTGCCACTCACCCCACTTATAAAAGGCCACTCCTCTTCTCCTCTGTTAACACATTGAATACCCATTGGTTCAAAAAATAACTTAAAAAGAGGTTCTTTAATTATCCCTAATAATTATAGAACAATTAATTTGGAAATAAATGTAACCATGGTTGTTATTTGGTGAAAACTAATAGAAGACAACCGAATAAGAGGTAACATTCTTCATCAAGTGTTTTTATTTTATTTTTTCCACCAAACCCATTAATTATTCTTCAATAATTAATATATAATATATAAAGAATATTTCATATAATTATATGTTATGATGTATATTTAATATCATAAATCCCTATCCTCGTATATCATATAGTTTCTTAAATCAGTATCCATGTGTATGTTAGACTACCGGCTCGTGAACCGAGGACATTCATTTTTTCATTAACACCACTCATATTTGGTTATAATGATAGATTTAAAGTATATATATCTTATTTATAACATAATTATGAATCTTTATTAATTTTATCATATATACCATTTTACCTTCCATTCTATAGGGGATATAGTCATGTTGTTCATGTATTTGACGGACTACCGCCTCATGGAGTGATGTGATTCGTTTTCAATAACAATTTATATAAAAGGTAATAAGGGTAAATATAATGAATATATGAGATATAAAAGGATTAATTATTATATTCATGACATATTTATATTTCATGAAAGATATTATATCATCTTTCTTCTTATATTTTCACTCACTGAAAAAAGATAACTTCATTCATTTATGTGTGGGATGCCACCTTCAAGAAATAATGTGACTCCGTTTTCATAACCACAATACATAGATTATATATATAAGTATATTTAAATAAAAAATTCTTCATATTTGATACTAATATCATTATATAAAGAAAAAATTTAACTTTACTCCTTTTAATAATGGTAATAAAAAAATTGAATAGTAACTCATATGTATGTATGGCCTACCATGTACATGACTATATCTTACATCATTTTTATAAACCATATTTCAATATTTTTTAAAAAGGTATAATTAATGTTTAAATATGCCAAATATTTCTTGATAATTATTATCGATATGTGAAAATAATTACCTTTATTACCATAGTCATCCTAGGAATGTAATTTTAGACAAATAAGCCGAATAATGTCAAAACATCCGATGTTAACATATTTTATTATGAAATTTTATATAAAAATTCAATAAGTGAAATAAAATTAAAATTTAACTTTAAAATGTTTCTAATAAAATTGAATATTATAAATAAGTTTATTGCCCTGGAAGATAAGACACACATTAAATGTAGGACTCAAGAGAGGGGACATCATGTCAATTTTCTTTTATTGAGTATTATAATGATATTATATACCTATAAACTTTTACAATGTTTACATAAAAACCAATTGAAATGTTATGTCATGAATTCCTCTATTCTATTTTTCTTTCAATTTAATATTATTTTATTCTTGAATGGGGCTTGTGATTCAAATATATCCATAGTGAGAGGGGAGTTTTATTTTTAAAAAATATTTTTAATGTTTTCCTTCCAACTCTTTCTCTTCTAGGTCTATGATTTTAGAAATATTTTAGGAAAATTTTTATAGAGACATAAAATATTTATAATATACATTTTAATTCTCTTTTTAAATTTATTTTTTTGAAAAGAATATTTTTACATGATTTATAACCAACATTTTAACTGATAGAAAAAATGTTTTTCTAATTTTAATATACATAGAAACCCCAAATTTTAGCATTTTTGTGATCATTATTTTACATTTATATTCCATTGAAATATTTCATGTTTTCTTCAATGAAAAAAATCCTTTTCTATTTTATTTTATATTATTATTGAAAATGAGTTCTAAAAAGAAAATTGATTATTGAATCCAACAGTGATTTTCATGTGAGGATAAAATAGTTTTTAGAATGTTTTTTGAGGAAAAAATGAATGAAAAATATTTTTATTTTGTCATTATTAGAATTTATATACAATTGGGGCACCCTAATTTCAATTGGGGATCCCATTATAAATAATTATATGGGTTCACCTAGATAGATATCCAATAAAATAGGTAATTATTATGTTCTCCGTAGATTTATATTTGATGTTTGAGAAATGGATATTGAAAATTTTATGGGTTTTGTAAGGGTTCTATAGGTTTTCTATGAGATTATCTACCAAGGGACCTATATTATATTTATATAATTTATAATTAGTTTTTAAGGAAATTTTTTTTAAAAAATATGATATAAATTATCACATAAAATTAATCATAATTCCCTTTTGGGAAAAAATTTATGTTTTTAAGAAAATGTTTTTAGGGGTTATCAAAATTTTCAACGGGATAACAGTTTTCTTATTTTTATGTCCCTTACTGATCAAATTATTTACATATAACATTTTTAAATTACTATTTAAGGGATATAAGTAATTTTAAGGGAAAGGAATTAGTAATGTTGACATTCATGAAGAGTTTTCATGAAATCAAACCGTGTTTTATTTATAATGTTTTAAATAGTGGAAAAAATTACTTCTGATCAAAAGTTCTAACATATTATATTATTGGGGTTTTATATATGATTTATGATTTAATTCATTAAAAATCTAAACCTAAATATTTCTTCATAGTAAAATATTGTAAATTACTGACTAAAACACAATATTTTGTAATTTTTATGGTCAATCTAGTATCGATAACAAAACTAAAAAAATGTAAAACTGTTTTTTATTAGAGGGATTCGAATCATCCTTACCTCATATTAAATTTCAATAATTTTTTATCCAATTTCCCAGAGAATTAATTAATGCCTCATTTTTATCAAGTAATAATTTAGAATATTTCTAAGAATATTTTTAAAGATAGGTACAGAGACTGCATGAGATTTTGAGCCCCAGTGAACCTAGAATTGAAAAAAAATAAAATATTAAATATATTAATGTCATGGTCTCAGTGTTTTCCTAAAATGGTTAAATGACAGTAAAAGTTATTATTATATTAGAAATATAAGACCATGATTGTTTCTATAGTATTGGATTTACCATAGGAGTGACATAAATTGGGCAGCATTGGATGATTGTTTAAGAGAGATAGCTAGATAGTGTGTTATATGAATTATATAATTTATTTATTTATTTCATTTAATATAAAAAACAAATTATTTTCCTATATTTATTAATCTCTATGAAAATTATTGAGGTTTAATCACATAACCCTCCGGTCGTAGATTTGAGGAGAGAGATGGTGATAGTGGATTGAGAATGCGATTTGAATGAAAACTAATCATAGATAATCATGAGAAGAATGGTGGACATAGTAGGATAATTATATATATCTCTAGGGAAAACTTTCTAAAATAATGACTAATAAATACCTATAGTATGAAGTTTTTTTTGGTTTTATGAACATTAATGTTTAATATGAACATAAATTAAAGATTTTAAAAATTAATTCGTGGATTAATATCTATTGGGTTGTTAGACATTTTATTTCACTTCTAAGATCTAATAATTTTAGAATTACTTATTCTTATTGATTCTTGTTGTTTATAAATCCAATTTATTGTATTCCATCAATGATGGCCAAAAAAACATGACCATCGATTGAGATGTGCATTGTGGCTTGTTCCTTTCCCCCTATAGTCTTGTAATTCATGATCCATAATCATTTTATAGGTTATTTGATGATATCAATAAATACTGATCATAGTGAATTCATTCACAATCACAATATATCATGTTGATGGATTAAATTTTTGAATGTGTGGATGTAATGATGAGAATTCGACTGTAGATTTGGAATCAGTGGCTTGGGATAAGGAACGACTGATCCAAAAACTGAATGGACACACTGGACTACGGTGAATGTTATGGACTAGGATATTCTAGTCATTAATATATTTGGTTTGACATTATAGTAGGAATTCATGAATTTCCTGGTGGTGACACCAGAGTTTTGTGTAGGGGACACCATCCACAACAACAATAGTGTGTAGTTAGTGTAGTAGTGGATTGGAGGATGTTTATGGTTCAATGAATAGAAGTGTGATAGGTGATGTGGAATGAAATCATAGAGGAACCCCACTTAGTTTCCATGTGATAAATGGAAAATGAATGAGAATTTGAAATTAAAAATAATTAATAAATATAAAAATGTTTTTGGAACTGAAGAAACTATAGGAAGGAGGCTGTACACCCTCCCAAATTTGATTCACATTGAATGTGTGGGGTACGAAAGAGACCATTAACATCTATATACGATGTCATCATGAGGAGACTTTTGTGGCATTGTACCCTTGTATTCAGGAAGTATTTTCAATACCAATGTTATGTTCCATTTTCTGAATTTTTGATCTGACCCATGAAGTGAAATATGTGTGTGTTACAGAAAAATGATTTTTTTTTCAAAAGGATCCCATTTTAAAAAAATGAACAGTACTTCAAGAGTGTTTTTTCTTATAGGATCGTAACGGTGTGATCTGTTTGGCCAGTGTTTTTACATTGTGGTGAAATATTAGTGGAATAATGTTTTAGATCAACAGAACAATGGTGATCTTATTGTATTCTACAAATTTTTTTCGTGAATAGTTGTATATGCTGGGAGTACATAAAAACACAACATGGTATAAAGGGACTACCCAATACCTAGCCCTTACTAGACATGCATGAATGGCTTGATACATGGAAAGATACATTGTCACTACCAACTATACACGGGTAGGGATCAGGTGGCCGAGACACACAATCTTACACCTGTACACCCAATGTAGTATGGCATGGGATACAATCATATAAAGGGGAGAATATAGCCAAGTGATGATATAGGACCATAGGCCGGGTGCACTCCCATACATTCCATATTTTCCCTCTACAAATTCTTTTTCTCATATCTCCTTTATTTGGACTCTTAATGTGGCCCTTGAGTCGACTATCCAAAGTAATTTTCTTTATAAAACATGATAGTGGACTTCATTTTATAATATGTGATATGATAAAATGTGTTCCGATTATGACACTTCTTTAAGAGATGTTTGAATACAGTAGTGACTACATGTGATCCTTATAGTATTAACTATGCCAGTACTCCAATATTTCACCATGGTGTAGGTTACCCATATTTTTTCATAATTTTTACTAGGGTTAGTATTCCCATATTACACTAGGGTGTCGGTTCCCCATATTATTTACATAGATAGTACTCTTCCATGCTATGGAGGGCCTGAGTCCTCTATCTATAGGAGTGGTACTCCCTCATCTTTGAGCTCTGGTGGCGTGCAAGTCCCCCATAGGTGTAATGGATCCCTTGGTTTTGATAAATTTTCTTGTATGTTTGAATATATACTCATATTATTATGAGGTTATATGCGATATATCATATTGAGTTGTATCACCTTAATTTATTATGTAGTGTATCACGGTGTAGGACCATCAACATGCTTTATTATAAAGTTGTGCATGATGTTGGGCATTAGATATAGAGTATTATAGCTACATGATGACTCCTCATTCTTTGCTTGTATATAGAGACTGATATCCCTTTTTTACATTCTTTTGGGATTCTTATTGAGAATATCTATGATATTGATGTTCTAGTTTATTGTTATAGATGTATCATTTATTGAATAGATTTCCTTCATTTTCATGATATCGATACTATTATTTGATTTTTTTTCTTAGGTATTGTAGGATGTTCTATTGGGTATGTATATAATCGCCTTATTATGAAATTTACCTACATGTATTGTATGTTATTCATATGACATACATATTATCACGAGATATAGTGGACTTAATTTCAATTGAACTTAGAAGTACATACAGATGATAATAGTGTTTTGTGGTCCAATTTGGTGTTCCCCATTATATTAATGTTTGGGTATGATTTTTTCTCTTCTTAAAATTTTTAATTTTCTATTGTACACTGGTTTATGAATTTCCTTATTGTTGTTTCATGAATGGATTTACTATAAATGTTATTTTATTTTAAATAATTATACTTCACATTTCATGGATATGGTTTGTGGATAGCATATTAGTATGTAGGCTAAGGCCCTGTATTTATGATTATTAATTCTTAATGTTTTTCCATCCCCTATCCAATTACAGGTTGCAATTGGGTTTTGGCAGCTCGGCCTTCCGCAGGCTGGGAGATCCCAGTCAGTCAGGTTGTTGTATAGAGGTATCCAAGATATTCTTTCCATGGGATATTTTTTCGAATAAAACCCATCATGGGTTTTTTTGATACTTATTTAAACAGTCTAAAAGTATCCCAAGTGTCTATTTTGAGCCTAGGTACCCAATGTTGGTGAGATGACTGACATATCCATTCAAAGAATCCCTAAGTACATACTTGTTAAATCGAAATATCGAGACATAGGTTGTAGGGAAACCAATGGTACATACATAATATAGTATTCAATCACATAAATTTCATTCCCTCCTCCAATTATATCACTAAATATTACATTTCCTCATTTTACATCATGATAAACTTCTAGATATATCTTTGATTATATCCATATATAATTTCATGAATGTGTCATGATTATGACTAATTGAGTGATAAAGCCTCATTTATGCAACCCATACCAGATGTGTTTTATCCAAGAGGGAAGCAAGACATGATTCCTTATGCTGAGAAACACCTGGATGAACTTCCAGGGGTCCTTATTGATTATCAAACACATGATGAGTAATGGACGACTCTGGTAGGATAATAAAATAGTGAGTAATACCTTATTATATCGAAATATTTACACAAATATAGTTTTCTAAGGGTTCATGGTGATCAAGACCCTTAAGAAGTAGACGATTGGATAGAGGTGGTGGTCTGGGCATTTTAGGTTTTGTGGACCCCAACTGACCATATGATGGAGTTTGAAACCTGCATTATTTATAGAGATGTAGTTGGATATGATTATATTCGAAGATTACTTTACTATGACCCTTATGAATTATGGGTTCTATATATATATAACTCCTAGGACATAGGGTGATGCAGACCCCATTTTCTTAGATATTAGTGTAATTTTATTGGCAAGCAGTATGATATTACTACTTTGATCAGGACCCCTATTGGTGATGGTATTAGTGATGAAACATCCCCAAGGTGACATGTGGAATTAGTATAAACCTATATTCGTAAATTCTGACATGAATTTAGAAATGTATGTAAGAGGTTCACTTCTTCAATTGAGATACATTACTGTGATTCTATTTTAAACCATTCAGAAATGTCAGTTCTCCTTAAAGAAGATAGTTTCGTGGTGTGGTGTATGAGTTTCTATGACATGTATTTGTGAGGTTTTTTTATTATTCTGTGGTTTTAAAGTAGGATCTACGTTTTTATGATTGGATAAAAAGATAAATGATTTCTTTAAATAGAGGAGGGTTGCGAACCAAATGTTTCAGGTGTTATCGAGGTATGACATTATTCTTCTCTACTATAGTTTTAATTTTACAACATGGACATAATCCACTTTCCCATAGACATAGCCCAATTTTTTAGATCTAGTTATACAAGTGGAGCCATTTCTCAACTATTTTTTTCAGAGGATCCTACAAAAAGGATTTTTTATCTCATTTATAATGACAGTGTGACTTGAATCCAAAAGGTGATAGAGCCTCATACAAACTCTTTCCATACTGTAAGAGAAACAATTTGATGATTTTATCAATATAGAATGGTTTTTTCACATCCATTCTCATTTGGTTGCCTCCAGTTAGTGAGGATGTGTTTCTATCTTGTGAGATGGAATTTTCCTCCATCAATGAGGAGTCTACCCTAATAGAGAAGGATGGTCTCATTCATAGGGAAATATTTTGATTATTCATCAATTGGGGCATAATTCCCTTGGGGTAGATAATTCTAGAAAATCTCATCTTTCAATAGTAGTGATCGAGTGTGAGGATGTTTTTCTAAAGGAAAACTCATCATACCTACAACCAGTGGTTGTTACTTCTATAATGCATTTTTGAGTAAGAGATAAAAAACTTTTGGATATAAAATATTATATATTACATGACCTTATATCCACTAGATATGTTCCTCAGAGATTTTATTAAGGTAGGAGCACCTCAAAATTATGTGGAAGGATGACAAAACCACTTTTATTATGAGAGGAGGTGCTCAGGAGTATTTCGACCATTACACATACATCTATTTATATTTATGATATATTATCCTTCATTTTCATCAGTTTTGGGGTAATAGATGTTGTATCACAGTGTTATGTATAAATATTAACATCTCACCTTTTGATAGGTTGAGTCTGAGGTGCCCTAGTGGAAGTGGAAAGGGTATGTTGTCTTGTGGTTATCATGATTATACATCCATGATTAGTGAGGGGTTAAAACAAAATTTAAATTAACCCATTCCGATTCCTCAATATGGAACACTTTTTACTCATTTGAGGGTAGAGCTTAGTGGAGTGTTTTGGGAAACTTATCTATAGAATGTATTCCAGATTCAAGTAATTCCATGGAAATCATTTCTGGAATTGATTATCAATTCAAATAATAATTACGAAGTAGATACATGAGTCATTTGGTACTTAATTTTGGGTTATCATGATGTTTCTACAATAGTTAGATGCCTTTAATAGAAAGGAATAAGGTTCTAGAGAATATTATTCTTGTTAGCATCTTCAACTTTTCCAAAGTTGCAATTATCATCTACCATTATTAGAGTTTCTAAATCTGAATAGTTACCACTACACCATCTATGTAGCTGTAGTTGAGTTCATTTATGATATACCTATCATGATAATACTTTACTAGTAGGGGATAGTGGGATATAATTCTTATCGGACTAAAGTTGGTTCTAATGATGTTTACGAACGGTGCAGTTCATCAATTTGTAGATGAGGACTACTGAGTGAGGTATAGGTCCTATGTTGTTAGATAAAAGATTCATTTTGAGTTTGATGAGTACATCTTGGGTTCCATGAGATCTCATATCATCATAGATTATAATGATTAAGATATTATGGTTGTCTATCTCATGGTATTGAACGTTCTTTTTCCATTTACTACATTATGATAGAGAGGTGGAATACCACATGACATATTTATCATAGTGAGACATGGTGTTTGGTGTTTTCCATATGTCATATATGAAGAGATATATGCGTGAACCATTGCATGTTGTCAACCTAGATGAGATAGAAATTGACTGTGGGGGTTCGTTTTTGATGAATCTGGTTGAATTTATAACTTGATAGGTAATTAATTCCTTTGGAAAGTTTTTACCATTAGTGTGAATTTGTTAAAAACATATGATCCGTCCAAAGAGCTCTTTAGTGTAGGAGACTCTATTAAGATCTCAATTTCCCCCATATGAGTATACTTTTTCTTTTTAGGATGAAATCAGTTGATGTTGGGGAAAGTATAATGACATTTGTTTTAATGTATAACTTTTAAATTTTACAAGGAATATTTTTAGTGTCAGGAGATGGGAAAAAATGATATTCTAAACCCCATTGAGCCTACAATTTATATTATAAAAATATAAATTATATTAAAATCATGTGTGTATATTTTTCCTGATATAATGGAATAAATAGAAAATATAGCCTTGGATAATACATATGTGGCCATAGATGACTCTTAAATGCATGGTTTACCCTAGGTGCAATATAACATTGGTCGATGTCATGAATTCTATTGGGGTAAACAATTGGAAAGTCTATAATGTTATTTTATCACTTTATTTAAATAATTTATTTAACATCCAAACCTAAATCTCTCCATTTATTTATGTGTCTCTGAAAAATATCTAGTATTACCCACATAACCCTAGGAGAGTAGATAAGAGGATTTTATTTCTGATTTTATATCCCTTATGAGGATTCATGAAGAACTGATTGAAACTAATCATCATATGAGTAAATTTTGCAATGTAGTCATCACCATGATCACTTGTAAGCCCATTATTAATCAATGAATAAATGATACAAGAGGTAGGGAATTTATTTTTTTATCCCCAGTAATGATTCAGATGAGGGTTAATTAAAATATTTCCAAAATAATTTGTGGATCAGTTTTTTTGGGTTGTTCAATGTTTAATATCTCTTCCTCAAGCTAGGAATATGATATTTATTTCTTCTATCTGATTCATGTTTATTTTTTATCCATGTTCATTGGGATTTGTTGATTATGGGAAAATGACGATGATAATCGATCAAGACTCACCATTTTACGTATTCACTTATGTATTAGTTATTGGAGTTCATCATTGATAATATTTGGACCTGTTTTTAGAAGATATTAGATAATATTAACCATTTTTTATGTTTTTATTAGAACAAGACATCTTGTTCATGAATTAGGATTTTCATTTTGGTGGCATGAAAAAGGTTTGGTGTTGATGGTTATAATATTACTATGGGTTGAGTATATAAGGTTTAGACATTGATTGAGTGGATCTAATGAATACTCGGGCTCTTCAGTGCATGGCGAATGTGATGGACAAGGTGAGGTTAAGCATCAGTGTAGTTAGTATCATTATAGGGAAGCTATACCTGACATTCATGGTGGGGATGCCAACATAAGATTAAATCAACACCATACATTGTAGTAAAGGTTTTTGGTTAGAATAACTTTGTATCAAATGATATATTTTGTTCTATAGACAACGGTGTAACATGTTGTGTGGAATGAATTCAGGGTTGAAACTAGGTGTCTATCCATATGATACCTAGAGAATGGTATGTCATTTTACATTAAGAATAATATAAAAACATTAAAAAAAATATTTTATAAAATGTAGTCAATATTTGGGGAGAGGCCATGGCCCTCCATAATTTGTTTCATACTATATGTGTGGTGAAGGATAGAGGCTATCACCATCCTAATCTATTTAATTTATAATTAAAATAGAAATAAGATTTATTATATGGAATATATTATTAAATAATTATGTGGTTGTAATTAATTAATACGACATCGCATTGATGAGACATCTCTAGAATATGGGCCTTGGTATTATGTTTTACATTTCACATCCATTGTTGGGTATCTTTTTCATACTCATGGATCAAGACCATTGAAGCAACATACATGTGTTTTATGTTGGAATGCATTTTTTTTATCAGGTCTCCATTTTGGGAATTTAAAAACCCAATCATGATTATTTTGTTATTAGGGGTATAAAAACATATTTTTTTTGTACATCAATGGTTATTTACAATGAAATAACATTTTAATGATGTTTTAGATTGGTGGATCAAGAATGGGCCTTATTTATTCTTTAGGAATTTCTCCAAAAATGCCCTATAATAAAAGATTACACAAGCATACCTATTGGTACACAGGCATGGAATGATAACAATACATATCCTTATACCTCATAATGGATAGGTACATGTTATAGTACTTGAACATGGCCTCAAGTTGATGATCATGGATAATTGTACATGGTAAGGCCCTGGGTGACTAAGAAACACAATTTAGAATCTGTACACTCTATATAGTATCTGATGTTTTCAAAATTGTTTCTAAAGGAATAAATGGTCAGGTGATGAGGTGGAGTCACACACAATGTGGAACTCCATAGATGTTGTGTATTACCTTCACAAATCCTTTTTCTCAGATGTTCTTCATTTGGGCTCTTATTTTGACTCATGAGCAGCCTATCCAAAAGAATCATCCATATAGAATGTGATGTTGTACTTCATTGTGTCATATGAGGTGCGATTCAATTTTTTTATGAGTGTGATACTTATTCTTGTGATGTTTGTTTATAGCAGCAATGTGGTGTGTTCATCAAAGAGTAACAAGAGTCAGTACTTCCATGTTTCACTAGGGAACAAGTTTCCCATATGTTTTACATATGTTTTATAGGGGTCATTAATCTGATGTCATACTAGGGAATGGGTTCCCTGTATTATTTACAAAAATAGGGATAGTACTCCCCCATAATATAGAGGGTGTAGGTACAATATACACATGAGTGTCAGTCCCACTTTGTTGATCTCTAACAATGTGTGTATCATCTAGAGGAGTTTTGGAACTCTCAGCTATGAAGAATAGTTGAGAGGATCAGGCACCATAACTCATATTATGGTGAAGTAAAATCATATTCATGTAGGATCTAAATAATGATGTAGATGCTCAATATACAAGAGGGTGGTGAATTTTATACTTTAAAAATTTCCTTAAACAAGGAAGGATCTAAGTTTAACAAAGTTAAACTATTTAATTCACAACACCTCAAACACCAATTTTAGTATTGGTATATAATATGAAGTTACAAACTTCAAGTTTTATGCACTTTCTTAAATCTGGAAAGAGATTCCAAAAAATTGGTTTCGAAAATATGAATCCAAAAATTGAAACATCACCAAAGATTAAAATATGATATTCTACCTTAAAGCGTATCGAATCTAAACTAATCAGAGTACAAGTGTAAGGAAATACAAGTATGTTATACTTTCCTTGGATTACGAAAAGCAGTAGAAAACAAGTAGTAAAACTACATGTAACAAGATATAAATCTTTTAACCCAAAGAGAAGGGTATCCAACAACCTTGGAGAAATCTCCCTTGATTTATAATTTCAAGAAAGTCTGTCTTACCCACACCAGGGTATGCCCTCGATATGAAGATCGGAGTCTCTTTCGTGCTATCCCCATAATCCCTCAACTTCAAGGTAGTTGGAACCTCTGTCTTCCCCAGCAAGGAAGACCTCCAACTTCCAAGTAGTCGATACCTCTGTCTTCCTATCCCCAGAAGCCCTCGAATGTAATCACCATCATTCGGAGTCGCACTAATCATTCTGAACGAACGGTTCTGTACACACAAAGCATGAAAATATTCTCCCTCTAGAAATCACCTTAACAGCATGTGGTATCTAGAGTGATCAACTAATTAATGATCTCTTTCAAATGAGCTCCTATTTATAGGCTCGGTTGGAATGGTCGGCTCCCTCCTCCAGAGGTCATATTTTCCATAAAATTCGGAGGGACCTATACATGTGTCACTAAACCAATGATTAGTTAGAAACAGAATGGATGACATAGTTTTATAACAAAACATGTGTAACTGAAAGCACATCATTGTTTTATAATGAAACAAGTGTAAGTATAGGTAAAACTAGAATTCATAGTGTAAGAAAATAAAAGGTTGGAGTCTATTAAAAATTTAATTCAAAGTCTATAATAAAAAGATGTTCAGATTCTATTTTATAGGATTTCAGAACCTAAATTACATAGACATATGGAGTCTGAATTTCAAAGGAAATTCAGAGTCTGGTTTCATCAGGATTCAAAATATGAACTTATACAGTTCGGAGTCGAACTTATAAATGTTTGGAGTCGAACTGATAGAAGTATGGAGTCTAACTCATAGAAGTTCGGAGTTGAACTCATAGAATTTCAGAGTCGAACTCATAAAAGTTCAGAGTCGAACTCAATGAAGTTCGGAGTCGAACTCGTAGAAGTTCGGAGTTGAACTTATAAAAGTTCAGAGTCAAACTTATAAAAGTTCTAAGTCGATCTTATAAAAGTTCATGGTTTAACTTATAATAGTCCGGAGTCCATAATTCGGAGTTTAACTTTGTTAGAGTTTGTATCCAGAATTCGGAGTTGAACATTGTTAATGTTCGTATCCAGAATTCGGAGTGTAGCTTTATTAGAGTTCTTATCCAGAATTTGGATCTTAAAACAGAATGCTTCATACCTTATCATTATATGATTCTGAGGTTTTGGGTATGAATCCTATTTTCATACTTAAGGAAAATGTTGCTATGTATAAGAAAAATCTAGGTTAGGGTAAATTCCTTTAAGGAAATTTTCCTTATAGAGGTAAGATATAGATTTTCTTAGGTATAAGGTGTTCGTGATTTTCAAAACAAGAAGGAAATGAAAAGTCGTAAGGAAAACCTTATTGACTCAAAAATATCCCTCTTTTTGGAAAGCACAAACATCCTTACGAAAAAGAATATAAGGACTTTGAAAAATATCTTTAGACTTTGAAATTAAAACTTATCTCCCTTTGTTCATGGATGATAGTGAATACAAATAACTCCCCCTTAGGCATTGAAACTCTAAGGATTGTATTCTGAATTTCTGGAGTAGAGTTTTCATTTTCATGGTAATGAATAACTTATTAGTGAGAAACTCCCCCTTAATTTAAGGATATCTTCACTTATAAATTTTTCTTCTTCATTTTAACATTTTTCTTATCCTCTTTTTAGTTGTTCTTTTTCCTTATCCCCCTTAGGAGTAGTTCTTTTTCCTTCTCCTCCTTTGTGATTTTCAAAAAAAAATTAAGGGAATGGAAAAGAAAATATGGTACCTAAAACATTAGTATATAACAAGATACAACCAACCAAATTTTCATTAGAGTTGAGAAAATTTTACAAGGAAAGACAAATACAACAAAAGATCAGAGTGGGTTTATTTGTCCTCCTTTTCCTTCAGGATCAGCTTCTTTAACAAGGTTTTGAGTTACTTCAAATATCTTTAATCTGCCTCGTCTTACCTCTTGAAAGTTTTTATCCTTTCATATTGAACTTTCAAATCTTCATCCTGAGCCTTCATGGACTCTTCCTGCATTTTTACTAGATTATCTTGCTTTACCAGTCTTTTCTCAAGCTCAGTCTGGAGATTTCTATGACTTATAAAAGTTTGAGCACGAGAGTTAGCCTTATCATTCAATTCCTTCACTTGTTGACTCTGCTAACTCTGCTCAATAATCAGATCATCCTGAAGATTCTTAATCTTACTATCCTAGGTGTCAATGGCATCTTTTACCTCATTCTGAGAATTATCATAGTCAGCCATGTCTTCTTCAACTTTCTTAGACCAAAAAGTTATTTTGCTTCAAGACTTCATATGAACATCATAATTGATAAAAAAAACTTCTATGGTCGGCCTCAATCTTTATACACTTATCCATCACAATGGATAAGGCTTCTGATTTCTGATTCAAACTAAGCTGCATCATATGACATCTGGATTCTACGGTGGGGAAAATCGGAATATTTTCCACCAACTTCTTCAGAGATTCAACCACAAAATCATGACCATGAGCTGATGACTCTGAATCAGATAATTCTCTTGGAGATTGTTCTTCTTGAATTTTCACCAGTTTCCTCTTTGAAGAACCACCAACCTCCTTATTCTTGAAAATATCTTTTGTTGGTGTATCCATCAGAACATGCTTCCCCTTGTCATCTTTCAGAATGGATTGATCATCTGGGGACTCTTCCTCACTTTCTGATAGTTTCACAATCTGGTCATCATCTAGTTTCTCCTTTTTTGTACCTTTTCAAGGAAATTCTTCTCAAAGGATTCTTTATCATCATACAAAACATTTTCCCTCTCTTTCTCTTGCTCATATTCATCTTTCCTACTTTATTTTTCAACTGCCTTTCCCGGAGTGGGTAATTTTGTAGATTTAGACTTTTCTGTATACTCTTTTACTTGTTTGATCAAATAATCTAGATCATCACTTACTTCTTATTCTTCTTCTTCTTCAAAAACCTCTTCTTCGACTTCTTCAACAACATCTTCTTCTACTTCTTCACCAGCTTGATTTTCTACTTCATCAACTACCTCTTTACCCTTGGATTTTTCTAGAGTGATATAGTTCTTACCTAGAGTCTCTGGTAAAGATGGTTGGAAATCCAAGGTTTCTGGAATGGGAATCTTATCAGAGGCTATTTCAGTATCTCTTAACAGAGATTATACAAGATCACCTTCAGATACCTTTTTCTTCAACTTTTTCTCTTTTGCCTCTTTTTCTTACACATCCGCAGCTTTTCCCCTTAAGGCCTTAGCCTCACTCAGGTCCAGTCCGAACTGTGGATCCCCTTCTTTTCTCTTATCTTTTTCTTCCCTCCACTTGGATTCCACTTCATCTATAAAAACTTTCTGTTTCTTTGTCTTGGGAGGTGAGGATTGAGTTTCCTTTGATTTGGGGGTTTTTTCATCACCAACCACTTCCTTAATCTTCCTCTTCTTAGTGACTTTTTGTACTGGTTCAGCCTTCTCGACATTTTCCTGAATGCCCTCAGCCTCTCCCTCTGGTAAAGGATAGAATTCTACAGATTCAGCAGAAAAACCCATCTTCTTCCTTTTCAAAGTATCATCACTGACAAGCATAAGCACACAATTCTAAACTTTTGACTTACAAGAAACTTTGAAATAATATAAGCACCGAACTATCAGCTTTGATAGTAAGGCAGGGTACATAATGATTTGAGCTCTCAAGTTCCCTTCTTTTATATTCTTAATCATAATCAAGACATGCCTCATAAAATTTATCTTCCTTAGATTTACCAGGAAGTCTAGGACATAGATGTCACTATTCTTTAGATTATTCTTGTCACCCCTTCTTGGTACAAGAAAGCCTTATACCCACAATTTTAGAATCTAATTATTCGGAGTGAGATGAGAAATATTAGCAGTCTTGGTATATTTGAGTCCAAGACATTTCAATGCCTTTAACTTGTTGAAACTTCCTTGATCATCCCGAAGCTTATGTGAGCAAAAATCAGATTCCCCTTCATACGATAAACCCACCAATCTTGCATCCTTGGTAAAAGATAATTTGTAAGTCTTATCATAAGAATTGAAAAAAATAAGTCTCTGCACTCTTCCTACTGTAAGGAAACAGACTCGTAGAATTCAACTAGTAAATCTGTATAAATCGGATCTTATTTTTCTGACTTATACAAGCAAACATCTTCCCAGCCATTCAATCTGATATTCTTGGTTATAAGGGAATAAAACTTGTAGAAATCTATATGCACTAACCTTTCCCTAAAGACTTACCACATTGAAATTGGCTTTGTAGTTGACATATATTTTGATGTAGATTCAACAGACATTCGGAGTGGAGAGTTATGGAAGATTCGGAACGACTTTGACAAAGATCGGAATGGTCCTTAAGAAGAGAGTGAGGTCTTCGAGATGAAAATGCTTTGAAAAACTGATGTGGGATGACTATTAAGGTCCCCTTTATATAGGTGATGAAGGTGACCTTTGGTCTTCCAAAAACCATCTAACGGTTGAAAATCCTTTTGATCTGATCTGACGGTTGAGAACATTCCCGCAAGGAAAACTTGACACAGATCTTTTCAGGTTTTAAGAAAAAAACATTCGGACTTAAGGAAGACTAGATTCCGAATAAATTTAAAACTCATAGGAAAATACCAGCAAGCAAAATATTACTATGAAAATTTATGTAGGGAAATCATACCTTTCGGATTGGCTAGAAAGATTGTTCGTAATTGGTAATATTCTTCTTGAAGAAAAGACTTTAAAAAAAACTTATTACGAAAAACCGTCATTACGAAAGTTCATTATGAAAATTCTCATTAAGAATGTTCATTAAAAAAATTCTCATTACGAAATTTCATTTCGAAAATTCTCATTACAGAAAATCTATTACGAAAGTTCATTACGAAAATTCTTATTCCGGAAATTTTCATGACAAAAACTTCAGTTCCGAAAATTTTCATTACGAAAATTTCAGTTCTGAAAGTTTCCATTCAGAGAATTTCCATTCCAAGAATTTTTATTCTGAAATTTCCATTCTGAGAATTTTCATTTCGAGAATATATATTCTAAAATTTCATTAAAAAACTTGTTACGAAAATTTTTAATTATATATGTTTGAAAAGAAAACTGTCAACAAATTTTTTTATTAAACTATCATGAAAATGTACTCCCCCTATGAAAATGAGTTTATTACTGGAATGAGAACTGTTCAACATGAAGTTAATTAAGAAGGATTACCTTACAGTTATTATTCCTAACTTCTGTTTAATGTATTCAAATCTATCGGAGGGTAATGATTTTGTAAAAATATCAGCAAGTTGATCTTGTGTTCCGATAAACTGAAGAATGATATCTCCTTTAAGTGTGTGATCCCTAAGAAAGTGATGCCTAATATCTATGTGCTTTGCAAAAGAGTGATGTGCAGGGTTTTTACTAAGGGAAATGGAACTTGTGTTATCACACAAAATTTGAGTCTTAGTAAAACTCAAGCCATAATCTGTGAGTGTTTTTTTTGCATCCACAACACCTGAGAATAACAACTTCCAACTGCTACATATTCAGCTTCAGTAGTGGAGAGTGATACTGAGTGTTGCTTCTTGCAAGACTAAGAAACTAATGAATCTGCTAAGAAATGACAAGTTCCGGATGTATTTTTTCTATCCATTCTATAACCACCAAATTCAGCATCCTAAAATATTTTTAAGATAAAATCATTTCTAGAAGTATAGAATAATCCTAGATCCATGGTTACCTTTAAGTATAGAAAAATTATTTTCACTGCCTTTAATTGAGATTCCTTAGGATTGGATTGATATCTTGATCATAAGAATATTGACAATTAGGTCTGGTCTACTAGCTGTTATGTAAAGTATACTTCCTATTATACCTCTAAAAGATGTTTGATCTACAGGTTTCCCATCCTCATCAAGATCAAGTGTGTTTGAGGTACCAATGGGAGTATTTATACTCTTAGTGTTGTCAAACCCATACTTTTTAAGAAGATATTTAATATAATTATGTTGAGATATATATGGTCCTTCTAGTTTTTGAGAAATTTGAAAACCAAGGAAAAATGTTAACTCACCCAACATACTCATTTCAAACTCAGATTTCATTAGATTTCCAAAGGAATCAGATAAAGATTGCTGAGTTGAAAAAAATATAATGTCATCAACATAGATTTGAACAATCAAAACATTTTTCTTATCTTTCATTATAAAAAGTGTTGGATCTGCATTTTCATTAACATAGTTATTTTGAAGAAAAAATCTTGTTAGTCTATCATACCAAGCTCGTGAGGCTTGTTTAAGGCCATTCAAAGCTTTAGTAAGTCTGAAAACATGATCAGGATGTTTTGGATCTTCAATTCCAAGAGGTTGTTCAATAAAAACATCCTCTTGAACATAACCATTAAGAAAATAACATTTTACATCCATTTGAAAAAGTCTAAAATTGAAGAATTCTACAAAGAAAAGTAAGATACGAATAGATTAAAGTCTAGCTACTGGAGCATAGGTTTCTTCATAGTCTATTCCCTCTTGCTGATTATAGACTTTAGCAACTAGTCTAGCTTTATTTCTTACAATGACTCCATTTTCATCAGACTTATTTCTGAAAACCCACTTTACTCCAATAACAGAAGTTTCTTTAGGTCTTTTAACCAAGGTCCGGACATTATTCCTTTAGAATTCATTTAGTTCATCTTGCATGGCTTTGATCCAATCATCATCACCTAAGTTTCATCAGTGATTTTTTATTCCAATTAGGAAAGGAATACTTGATGTTCTACTTCATCCCTTAAGGAACATTTAGTCCATACAGTTTGATTTACATCACCAATGATACTATCACTGGGATGATTCTTAAGAAACACTTGGTTTGGGTTTTGTAAAACCTGTTCATCAATATAGGGTAGGAAATATTCTGGGGTAAATGTTTTAGAAATATCTTCTTGAAAATTTTCCTTATCAGGAGTATCTTCTAGTAAAGGATGATAATCAGTTTTTGAAAACACATCTGAGGATGTAGGTTGGGATGGTTTAAAAACAAAGGGATCAGATTCATCAAATTTTACATGCACTGTTTCTTTAACAGTACATGTGTTTTTGTTGAAAACATTATAAACCTTAGAAGTTGTGGAGTAGCCTAAGAAAATCACTTCATCATATTTTGGTATGAATTTGTGTAGATTATCTTTAGTATTCAGGATGAATACCTTGTAACCAAAAACCTTGAAGTTGGAAAGTCTTTGTTTTCTACCATTCCATAACTCATAATGAGTTTTATTAAGAAACGGTCTAATCAAAACTCGATTTATAGTATAACAAGATGTACTTACAACTTAAGCCCAAAAATTTCTAGTTATATAATATTCACTCAACAAGTTTCTAGTTATTTCTTGAAGAATTATATTTCTTCTTTCAACTACACCATTTTGTTGAGGAGTTCTAAGTGCTGAAAATTTGTGAGTAATACCTTTTCTTCTACAAAAAGTTTCAAAATCAGTATATTGAAATTCTCCTCCATGATCACTATGAATAGTTTTCAGTGGAAGGTTCATCTCATTTTTAACTTGGGCTCTAAAACTTTTAAAATAAGAAAAAGCTTCAGACTTCTTTTCTAGAAAATAGACCCATTTAAATATAGTGTAATCATCAACTAGAACAAACACATAGTATTTTCCTCCAATGATTCCAGTTTGTGTTGGATCAAAAATATCCATGTGCCCCAACTGTAATGCATCAGTTGTTGAGACTTCACTGATTGATTTAAAACAAGATTTCTGTTTCTTGCCATATTGACAAGGATCACAAACTTTAGAAGAATCGAATCTAAGATCCAGTAGATCATTAACTAGTTTCTTCTTAGATAATTTACATAAGTTCCTAAAGTTACAATGACTTAATATTCTATTCCATAACCAAGAATTATCTTCTATTTCACTTAGGCAAGGTAAATCTTGGCTCCTAAGGTCTTCTAATTTGAATGTGTAAACATTCTCTTCCTGTTGGAAGAGAGGATAAACTCTTCCTTGGAATTGTGTACTAAGCACTTATCGTTCCTAAAATTCACAAGGTAACCGTCATCACATAATTGACTTATGCTAATGAGGTTGTGATTAATACCCTTAACAAACAAAACATTTGAAATCAAAGTTTTACCAAGAGGAACAATATTTCCTATACCAACAATTTCTCCCTGAGCATTATCTCCAAAAGTTACTTTTCCTCCTTTCATCTTGATAATATTTTCTAAATAGTTTTTGTTACCAGTCACGTTCCAGGAACATCCACTATCCATGTACCAAGTATTGTTGTTGGTACTTACTTTATCTTCCTGAAAATAAGAATTAAATTAGACGTTCAAAATCCAAACTTGTTTGGATCCGAGATTTTCAGATAACAAAATTTTGGGTATCCACATTTTTTTTATAAAAATATTCTTTATGTAACCCAAGAGATTGAACTTTATTTAATGAAATTTTTTTCTTCCAGTGCCCACCACTCTGACACTTAGTGCAAAAAGGGGCTTTATAAGGAACAAAATAGTTGTTTTTGAAAACTACTTTTTGGTGAGTATAACCTACTCCAGTAGTATTTATTTTAGGATTAATTTGAGAATACATGATGTCAAAATTTTATTTCCCAAAGGTAAACTTTGAAAGAAGCTTCTTTAGGGAAAAATTTCAGATTTTAGTCTGATGACTAAATTCCTATCCTCAGGAATCATTTCCTTAGAGTTGGATTTTTCCTCAAAGATTTTTATTTTTGAAATAGAATTCTTAAGATCATTAGAATGTTATTCCTTATCAGAATTTTCTTTCTCAAGGTCTTTAGAAATTTTTTCTATAAGCTCTTCTTTATCTTTAAGATTTGGTGAAAGATCTGAAATTTCTTTTGTAATAACTTCTTCCCTAGTATTTTCCTTGTCTAACTTCTTAGAAATTTTACAATTTTTTTCTTCAAGTAACTTGGAAAATATAGATATTACTTTATATAAATATTCTTCATTTTCTGAGTATGAAGTATCTTTATTAAAAGTACTATTTTCAGAATAGTAATTATTATCAAGAGATAAATTGGTTAAAGCCTCGGCAGAGCGTACCTTATCCCTAAGACATGTATATGGAAAATAAGTATTAGAAATGAATCCCATATTCTTAATAATATTCGGTATATTCACTTTCTGAAGAGTCCCCACAACTAGCACTCCGAGTAGTATTAGCTTTCAGACTTTTCTTAACTTTAGGTTTGTAGAACTTCTTCCTGTTTCTTTCAGAATGCCTCTCTTTTCTTTCATTATTTTTAAGCATAGGGAAATCAGGTCATATGTGTCCACTTTTCTTGCATTCATAGAATGTGACCTCTGAATATTTCTTATCTTTCCTTTACTTCTTCTCATACCTGGATTGGAAATTTCTTTGACCAGCTATCTTTTTCATTCTTCGAGAAATATTTTCTAACTCATTCTCTGAGACTTCACTCTCACTATAGTCAGATTGGATAGTAACCTTCTTAGACTTGGATCTAGTTACTCTCTCAGTAGTATTTGCTTTCATCTGATTTGATGTTGTTATAAAATAAACAGTACCATTTCCATTCTTCTTTTTGATGTTGTCAACATCTCTCTTCATTATTGTTTCATGTTGAAGAAGAGTTCCAAATAGCTCATCTAAGAAAATTTGAGTAACCTTCATGTTCTCATCAATAGATATTCTTTGGGATTCCCACTCATTGGGAATAATATCAATGATCTTATCAACTAGTGCTTCATTATCCAGACCTTTTTCTCCCATAGATTGTAAGCTATTCACGATTTTCATAAACCTATATTGAACAATACAAATGGGTTCACCATAAGGAAAATTAAAACCGTGATACTCAGCTCTCAACATAGCTCTTCTTGTCTCAATCGCTTTAGATGTACCAAAATGTGTAACCTCAAGTTTCTTCCATATAAAGTTAGCTGTTTCACATGAATAAATTTGACTATATATGTTCCTAGTCATTGAACATAGTAGATTATTGCGTACCTTATAGTTTAATTGATAATCATGCTTCTCTTGGTTTATGAAAGCACTCACTTCCTTATCAAGAATTTTATAACCTCCAGTAATCATAACGAAGTTATCTACCATAGTATTGATAACTAAAGTCTTCATTCAATCTCTCTAATACTCATAATCATTTCCATCAAAAAATGGTGGTCTTGTAGGGTTTAGTTTATCGATGGAACCAACATTTAGACCTACCATCTTTAAGAAAATCTTTCTACGAAAAAACTGGTTAATAAAAAAAGTATGGATTCAAGAAAAAATATTCCTAAGAAAAGAAAATATAGAGCAATTAAAAAAACTGAGCAAGGAAAACTTATATGTGAGTATAAGGATTTCTGAACCTCTTCAGATACAAATTGTAGGATCAAAATAATGATGTAGATGCTCAATATAAAAGAGGGGGTTGAATTGTATACATTAAAAATTTCCTTAATCAAAGAAAGATATAAGTTTAACAAATTTAAACTAAGTAAATTCACAACACCTCAAACACCAATTATAGTATTGGTATAGAATATGAAGTTACAAACTTCTAGTTCTATGCACTTTCTTAAATCTGGAAAGAGATTCTGAAAAAGTGGTTCTGGAAATATGAATCCAGAAATTGAAACTTCGCCATAGTTTACAATATGAGATTCTACCTTAAAGCGAGTAGAATCTAAACTAATCCGAGTACAAGTTTAAGGAAATACATATATGTTATACTTCCCTTCCAATACAAAAATCAGCGGAAAACAAGTAGTAAAAAAACAAAAATATATAAAACTTTCAACACAAAGAGAAGGGTATCCAACAACCTTGGATAAAGGTCCCTTGATGTATACTTTCAAGAAAGTCTATCTTACCCACACTAGGGTAATCCCTCAATACAAAGACCAGAGTCTCTGTCTTGCTATCCCCACAAGCCCTCAACTTTAATGTAGTTGGAACCTTTGTCTTCCTCAGTAATGAAGTCCTAGAACTTCAAGGTAGTCGGCACCTCTTCTTCTTATCCCCGGAAGCCCTCGAATGTAATCACCAACATTCAGAGTCACACTAAGAAATCTGAACGAGCGGTTTAGTACGCAGAAAGAATGGAAATATTCTCTCTCTACAAATCACCTTAATAGCATGTGGTCTCTAGAGTGATAAAATCGTTATTGAGCTCTTCCAAATGAGATCTTATTTATAGGCTCGGTTGGAATGGTCGGATCCCTCCTCCAACGGCCATATTTTCCTTTAAATTTCGAGGGACCTATACATGTGTCAATAAACCAACGGTTAGTTAGAAACAGAATGGATGACCTCGTTTTATAACAAAACATGTGTAAATGAAAGCACACCATCATTTTATAATGAAACAAGTGTACGTATAAGTAAAACAAGAATTCAGAGTGTAAGAAAATAAATGTTCAGAGTCTAACCAAAATGAAATTCGGAGTCTATAATAAAAAGATGTTCGGATTCTATTTTATAGGAATTCGGAACCTGAATTCTATAGAAATCAGGAGTCCGAATTTCTAAGGAAATTTGGAGTCTGGATTAATTAGGATTCAGAATCTGAACCTATACAGTTTAGAGTCAAACTTATAAAAGTTCGGAGTCAAACTTATAGAAGTACAGAGTCTAACTCATAGAAGTTTGGATTCAAACTTATAAAAGTTCAGAGTCGAACTCATAGAAGTTCAGAGTCAAAATCGTAGAAGTTTGGAGTCGAACCCGTAAATGTTTGGAGTCGAACTTATAAAAGTTTGGAGTCGAACTTATAAAAGTTTGGAGTCCAGAATTTGGAGTTGAACTTTGTTAGAGTTCGTATCCATAATTCGGAGTGGAACATTGTTAGAGTTCGTATCCAGAATTTGGAGTGTAACTTTATTAGAGTTCATATCTAGAATTCGGATCCTAAAACAGAATTCTTCATACCATCGCATTATATGATTCCGAGGTTTTGGGTATAAATCCGATTTTCATACTTAAGAAAAATATTGCTATGTATAAGAAAAATATAGGTTAGGTTAAATTTCTTTAAGGAAGTAAATTTTCCTTATAGAGGTAAGATATAGATTTCCTTAGGTATAAGGTGTTTGTGATTTTCAAAATAAGAAGGAATAGAAAAGTCATAAGGAAAACCTTATTAAATCAACAATTCATGTGCCAAAGTTTTAGTTTACTCAACCGTAGTCATATTTTTGGCTTATGAGATCCTCAGAACGGTTTCTTATGTGGTTGCACATGATGCTAGAAATAAAATATTGGCCATTAGATCTATGAGATATCTAATCATTCTTAGTTGGTATGTGGAGATAAAGATCCCATTTTTCTCTTTATTTGGGATACATGTTGAGAATATATTAGATATCACTATTCTTGGTTATTTTTATGGTTATCATATATTCTAATGTACGTGCTTTCATTATAATTAGATAGACACTCAATTTTGATGCTTCGTGCTTGGTGTTAACATCGTGTATTACTGGGTATTCATATACTCACACATGAATTCAATTTGTGGGAAAGTATTGTTTCTTATATAGATGTAATATAGATTAAATGTTACTATTGGGCATATGATATCAGTGGGGCTTAGTAATGCACTGTGATGTTGACTGTGTTCGGTGGTTAGACTCTAGAATCTGTTGTTGGGATCTCCTTCTCCAGACTCATTAAAATTAATTTTAGTTTCGGTTTCCTCATTATATATTGATATTGTAACATTTTTTTTTCATTTCATTCCATTTATATTATTCTTTCGTAATATAAATTTTTTTCCCTCAAAGGTTATTTCATCCATTTATTTACTATTGATGTTACAATTTTTTTATTCCTCTATACATTTCATGAAGATAATTTGGTGTGTGAGTAGAGGTACATATGATAATGTATTCAATTTTATATCATTCCATCTCAGTGCATGTCATAAGACCCTTGAAATTAGAGTTAGTCTATGGGTTGTGATGGATGTGCCTTCCACTATCCAGGCAAGACCTGATATGTTCGGTTGTTACAATTATATTATTATAAATTGATTTATATTTTATTTATAATAGGTCCCCTCTTCACACTTATAAGATGAAATTAGTTCCCCCTTTTCTTTACCCTACATTGAGAGACATACTATGGACATAACCTACCCATTTCTATTATAAAAATAATTATTCAATTTATAGAGTTTTTGGACTTCCGAAAAGACAATTACATTGTCCCTTAAAAGAAGATCCAATTAAATTATACATAATAAGAGGTATTCAAATTTTATGATACTTTAAAATTTATTTATTATTATGCATCCTAACCAATAATTAAATAATAATTTTGATTTGATAAATATCATAAGATTTTATTATTTTGATATGAAATCCAATTTCCACTATTTTCCATTTTATAAACAATGAAAACATTTCTTGTGGTTACATATAGGTTACTGGATCCACCTAGTATTGTAATTATATTTTCATCACCATTTTTCTAGGATGATAATAAAAAAAAACTAATGATAATAAATGATATTTTTTAGATTACTATGATTGTGAATTTATAATATCATATCTACCATCATACTTTACTATCTGTTGGAAAATGATTACATTTCCTTTATGTATGTATAGACTACCATATCCTTGATGTGATGTGATATGTTTTAATTCAACCAATAAATGGATGTAAATAAGAAGATATTTAATTAATATATATGATATTTATATCATTATTATCATTATGGAGTTAGTGGAACCATATTCAAATTTTATAAACCATATCATCAGTGATAAAACATGCCTGATAAAATAATGAACTGATCGACTAAAACAATGATAATAATTACATATATGAATGAATGATTGAAAATATTTCATATGAGGATCAAATATTATATTAAAAATCTTAATGTGGTTATTTTATAAATTAATAACATGGTTTAAACCATAATATTAGAGGTTAAATCCCTTTTAACTAACGGTCTTATCAACTCAATTTCCAATCATTGGGGTATACTTTTAAAATATTGACTATGTTATTCCATTATTATCAATGAGATTTCCTATGATTGTATTATGTTATATTTACACATGTTTTTTGTTATTTATGTTAATAAATCATTTAAATTTTATTGACTATTTTTTACAACACTTTTATGATCATTGTATGGGATTTCATCTCAATTTCAAATGAATTAAGACACATTTTCTCTTATAAACCTATTTAATTTTATATATTATGTAAAAATACACTTATATTTATTTAACATGAATATGTATTTATTAATTATTATTAATTTTTAAAGTCATCTTTATTATTTCAATGAGAATAATTTAAGTGCTACCAAATTGATAATAATTTATTTTACTGTCTCATTTTCTTTTGGGATTTTTAATATTTTAATTGAAGTAATCTTCTAATATTTCAATACTAAACTCCCTATATGTTATTATTGTATTATTATTTATTGATTTTCCATGTATTATTCCATATTTTTGTCTCTTTGTATCTTGGATCTAACAACGTAATGTATGAAACCGATTAAAATCTTATTTATATTTTTTGTATGGTATATTTTTTCTGATGTCTATAAGTTTCAAAATTTATATACAAAAGTAATTTTTATATAGTAAATTAATATATCAAAGAACTATTATGTGATATATAATATATTTAATTTTTATAAATTATTACTTCAACTACTTTTGGAGTTTCTATTTTTTAGCATTATTTATAAAAATTCAAACAGAATGTTTCATTTTAATGTTGATGATATTAACATATTTTCCCGTATCTATAAAAAATTTCATTTTTATATTCTTCCATAATATATTAATGGATCTAAAAAGAAAAAAAATTTATATAGACACATTAAAAATGTTTCACTTTCAAAATATTCTATTTAGTGTAATAGATTATTTTTGTATATAATATTATTTTCATTTGAATTGATGGAAATTTTATATATCTTGATTAATATTGTGGTTATTAACATTATAATTTAAAATAAACTTTATTGATATCATGTGAAATTAAATTTATCTTAGATATCAATATTATTGTACCATATATATCATTATTTATGAAATCATATGTCATTTCTACATATGGTTCTTAACATTGAATGTCATCTGATTGACGTAGAAATATTGACACTTTTAAATATTAATTCAATAAAGAAAATTTTTGATAATGGATATTTTTACATAATTAAATATACAATTCAATATATTATGAGCTCATTGGACATGTTGTGATAATTTGGTCACATAATTATATATCACCTTGGTAAATTTATAGGTCTCATGGGATAATCAAGTCAGCTAGAGATATTAAATTGGTTTTCGGTGGATTCCTAACCATAGTATAAAAGAACATAATGAGGAAAAATTATTTTAAACATATCATCCTATTTGAGAGCATGAATCATATCACATTTTTTTTCTATTATTCAAAATTTAGTAATTTTTATAAATGATATTATTGAATTCTATATTATCTATTTATGCATACCATTCTCAGGTTATTAAATGGTATGTTTTATAAGTTATTGACATCCCCATATTTATTATTCGTCATTTACTCATAATAACATCCAATTTACATAAAATAATTGTTAATTATATCTCAAACTTTCATGGATTTCTTTCCCCGTGTATGAAGAATAAACCATTGAATGAGATTTATGGATTTTGAACATTTTCATTTTTTATGATTTATATTTTATTTAAAATATAACATCTGAAACTTATCTATATATAATTATTAAAGACTAGTACATTAATTTGTTCATACGGATGGAAACCATCATATCTTATTCCAATGTTCTAATGTATTCACCGACTATTGGTTACTGTAGTAGAGACTAATTTTCTAGGCTACAGTAGTAGCACTGTAGCAGCGACGACATTGTAGCAGTGGAGGCACTATAACATGAACTGTAGTAGCAATGGTACTGTATCAGGTACTATAGCAGTACTTTCACCGAGGGGTCCTTTTGAAAAAATAGGCTTTCAAGCCTTGAATTCAGGACACTTGGCCTTGGACCTTTGAGATATGTTATGGGTCTCCCTCTAGCCAGTATAAATAGGTATTTTCTTTAAATAATAGAATGAGGGTTCGACCCCACCCTTTAAAAAAAATGATGACCAAGGCCAATATTTTATGGGATATTTTTCCCCTTAAATTTATATAAATAATTCACATATCAAGAATACAAATAACAAATAATATATTTAAATAATATGAACTAATATATTTTTGGGATAAATAATAATTATAATGGTGTATGTTTTCAAAGTTAGTAACTAATTAACAATATAATATTTAAAATCCAAAAATAAAATAAAAATTCAAGTCCAATAAAAATACTTTTCAATAATCAAAATTCATATCCTAAAATATGAAATGGATTTATGGGTCTAGTGAGTGAGATTTGAGTTATAATATTGGATAATGATCCACTAGAGTATAGGTAAATGTGGTGATAGAAAATTCAACACCCCAAAAAATGGGGGAGGTGTGATAAACAAAACCTACGGTGGCCAGTGCATCAATATTGGAAGATGATATAATTTTTGATGTATCATTAGTTTAAATCCATTATCCTAGAAAAATTCATATTGTACATTATGTTTCACCAACTCATCATGCACATTTTGATAATATTTCATTGAAATTGGAATCGTACCAAGGAGAAGGTAAATAGTAACCTAGATCCCTAACTATAGTGGTAAACTAGAATACAAATCAGGGAAGAACAAATAGTACACAAACAAAACCATAAAAAATAGAATACCAAAATAAATTTCAATGACATCTATAAAAATATCTGAAATCATTAATTATATTACACAAGCATAATGAAAAAGTGACTCCACTATTTCTAATCTTGATACCCACTAATCCAAAAAAACATTAGTGTCCCTATTAGATGATAAAAACTAAAACCAAAAAATTTAATGGTCTATATTTTCCTAAATGATGATCATCCAATATATACCATGTATCAGGTTGATGAAGTCAATATCATGAACAAAAAAGCCCCATATCAACTCATAGTCAGATATCATGACTCGAGACATGTGAAACTAGAAAATTTATCCTAACCACATTCAAAAACTCATGGTAATATCCACCAATAAATAAAAATCTTCCACCCATAATCCCAAAATGTAAACTAACGTTGAAGATATAAAAGAATGACTATCACTTTTATAAAAAAAATTTAACACAATTTAAGATAAAAAAACATCTTACCTTTAGAAATAGCTAGTCCTACATTAGATTCCTCTAGAACATACATAATCATATATAGATATCAATTATTATCCATATGAATATCCATATTTCCATGAGGATTAGACCCAATACCCTTGGATTCATCAGTATAAACTAGATAACACTTTGTGAGAGTGGATCCTCGCTTACATAATTTGAATATCATTTCACAAAATTATTGATATTGCTTAATAATCCACAATGATGAAAAGTATGCGGAGAATCCTTATAGTTAGGCTTGTTATGACCATAAATTTCACACTGATTATAGAAAAATTATTTTTTATTATTCCCCTTAAACATGTATTGAATAAAAATGACCATCCCTATACTTGTTTTTATGGCCATAAGTTACACCCTGGATAACAATAACAACAACCAAATATCCACCCAATATGATCATTCTAACTTTGTCTGAATCATCCAAAGATATTTTTTTGAATTCCTCTATTATAGTTAGAGGGAACAAGAGAGTCATCATTGATGAAATATCTATAATATTTCCAAACATAATCCTTTAATACCTTAGGTACTCATTGGTAACTAGCTTTGGCTCCATATGCACCCAATCAATAAAGCAGATGGAATATTCCAAAATGATTTTCTCTCCTTACCCCAATGTCAAAAGATACCAGGACATCACTATATGTAATGTCTCTAGTTGGAAATAACAACTCAATATTTTCTTTAAATAAGGCTATGTAATATTTTATAATAAACTATATTCCATGATGGAGTCCCACCATCTTTTTTTGAATCCTTCAAGTATTTAGTTTGGGAAGCCAAATAAAGAATATAAATGATTCTTCATGAAGTTTAATATCCTATAAATTGTGTAAAAACCAATAAATTTCAAGGAATTTTTATTCTTAAATTCTTTGGGATTTTACGAGTATGTAGTTTCTAACGACACCTGATTCCGAGGCCCGGTGTGCCCAGAATCAGTTTTTTAAGTTTAGCTCAGGTACGGTCAGTAAACGAATGAGTGAGATTTTCTAGCTTTTGAACCGGTGCTAGGAATTGAAATCTGAGGGCACCGATGAAACTGCAACGTTGGTAATTTCTTAAGTTGACCTTTACTGCGGTTCCATTTTCACAAGAGGAGAAGTTAAAATTT
Organism: Viscum album; assembly: GCA_963277665.1. NCBI lineage: Eukaryota > Viridiplantae > Streptophyta > Magnoliopsida > Santalales > Viscaceae > Viscum > Viscum album. Next base: position 576,572,689 of record OY728129.1, read on the forward strand.
GTGGATTCATAAAGAATTGAATAAAAATTTTGGAACAATTTTTATTCTTTATCCAAGTCGGTATATCCTACATGGGGTATTTGGGGTGGGTCCCACAATCCCCTAACTACCCATGTGAGGATATTTGTGAGGTGAGGCCCACACGAGCCCCACCGCTTCACATTCCTTAAAACTCCTCTAACCCCCTCTTACAATTTGTAACCCATATTAACTTGTGAAACCTATCCTCTTCTTCTATCTCTCCCTCATTAATTCATGCAAACACACACTTAATCAATTAATTGAATTAAGTGTTTAAATTTTGTAATTTGAAATCATATAATGTTTAAAAAAATAGGAGGATCCTTATTTTATTTGGGGGTTGGCTCGTTGTGTTGATAATTAGAGGAGAGAGAGCTAGTTCATTTAGAAGAACTTCTTCTTCAACGAAGAACGCCAACTCTCCAACAAAGAACATAAACTCTCCAACGAAGAACGTCGACACAGTAGATCGGTTTCTCTATCCTCTTATTCCTCCATGAAAAGGGAGGACACACTGATGATGCGAGAATTTTCCAGCGACGCCATCATCCACGACGCTTGAAAACCGAGAACTTCCTTCGAGGTAGGGGTTATCTTCATTCAAGTTTTATTTTATCGATCTTCGTTGCTTAAAGATTGGCCACATGTTATCATCATAATGGGAGGAGATCGGACCGTGAAAATAGGACTGATCCTCCTCCCCTTTTTATTTTTGATCATCGCTGATGTTCGAGGTGAAGACGGCATGGTGCCGTTGCACCATGCGGGGACGAAGAGGACTGCTGCTGGAGCGGGCCGTGACGGTGGTGCGCGGTGCCGTCGCGCCATGCCGGTGAGGCCGAAGGAAACCGCAGCCAAAAGCGGGCCGCGGTGGTGGTGAGTGGTGCCATCACACAGTGATGGTGAGGCTAAAGGGACCGCAGTTGAAGCTGGCCAGGGTGGAGGGGCGCGACACCGTCGCGCTGCGCCGGTCAGACAAGAGCCGCGACCTAAGGCAACGACGGACTCCCAAGGGGCGGCCAGCTGTGCTGGCCACCATTACCACCTGGAGGCGGGACTCTTGTAAGTCCCACGGTTACACTAAGGCCGGCCATTACGGCTAGTCATTTTGAATACAATGGGGCGGCACCCCCTTTGCACCCTGCTCGGCCAGCACCGAGCTGCGACCGGCCTCCGAGCCAAGCTGCATGCCACGCGGGCCGGCCTGGGCCGCACCATCCGGGCCGGGCCATGGCCAATCAGTCCGGACCCAGACACGGATCGGGTTGACCTGGTTCAGGCCGACCCAGGGGGTATTGGGCCGGGTCGGACCGGGCCCATACCCCCTATTTTCAGACCAGGTTCATTCAAACACCCATATCATGGGCTACAGACCTCTGATCGATGCACTGTCAGTTGCGTAGGGATCCTTGGATTGAGACGGTCGTTTTGGAATATTACACTCGAGGTTTTGGCAATTCTTGGGTATGGACGAGTTGGTTCAAACCCGAAACTAACCGGGCCCCTGGGATGGAAAAGCCAATATCTCCCAGACCGGGTGTCCGATTGACGCGCCGTCTGTTGTATTGAGTTCCTCTTGACAAGGAGGAACTTTGTGATACATAAACTCTAGAATTTGTGACAGTTGATGTATTGACCCCTTGGCTCGTGGAGCGGACCCTCCCGAAATCGAGCGTGTTGTGTGCAGGAACCCTAGAGCTTGCTGCGACTGCGATGCCGATGACGACTGTACTTGGATCTTACGTGGGTTCGGTAGTGAGGAAGACTGTACATGGATCCTACGTGGGTTCGGTAGTGAGGATGACTATACTTGGATCCTACGTTGGTTCGACAATGATGGTTACTATACTAGGATCCAACGTGGGTTTTGCAACGATGACTTCTGTACTTGGATCCTACGTGGGTTCGGTAGAGGAGATGATTCAGAGGCTACATCTAGTCATCTCCACCCCTCTTCGTGAGTAGTATAACTGTGTGAGCTGAGACTTGACTTTCAATCATTATCATCTATATGATTGACTTGCTTTCCTATGTGGACTGGGTTGTGCTTTCCTGTGTGGACTGGGATGTTCTCAGACTCTTGAGTTGGAGTCGAACGAGAATTTATGACTTAGGTATATGTATGGGCATATATTTAAGTAGAGTTGGTTGATACTTCGTGTTTGTATCTTTCCATTTTGGTTTATCCATTGTGGATTCTGGGAGACCTTCAGGGGTCTCGGGGTTCATACTGAGTATCGTATACTCACCCCTTCATGGGATATGCCCTCACTAATTTGTGTTGGTTGCAGATGATAGACAACGCTGATCGTGGTTGAGGCTTGTGGAGTGGGACGGTACCCAGAGGTGGACTATCAGGCAGACATACACAGTGCAGATGGACGGATCCGAGTAACATAGGAGACCATATGTACCCACCCTTTAGGTGGGGTTTTCAGAGGACGACTTGGTGGTTGCTGCTTTACTTTTCAGCTACTGTATATTATTTTCTCAGTTGTACTGTACTTTCAGTTGGGTTTGTATACTGGCCCCTTTTCTTTCTAGAACTTACTTTTATACTCAGTTCACTTAGTTTTTACATCAGATTGCGTAATATTTGGTGTTTATTTTCTTATATAAGGCAATTCCTTCCCTTTTATCGGGATTTATGCCTTTGGTACTAGTCACCAGCCCCAGTCCTATGGAAATCGTGCTTGGGGTAGTCACGGCATGGGCCCCGAGGACGGGTCATGACAAATAGGTATTAGAGGAGTCAGTTCTACCGCATAACTCAGGACTTTGATAATTTCTTCTCTATTAAGAAATAATGTTTAGAGTATTGAGTGTGGTTATCAGTCTAGGGAGTCCAGTGTTGGTGCGGCGGCCGACGTATCCATACATGAGGACCCTGAATTCTGATTTCCTACTCAGTGCACGAAAACATTGATTGCATGTGTTTTTCTAAAGTTTTCTTTGTGATTACTTGTCTCAGCTCAACAGGTATACTATATAAACCATGGCACACCTGATTGTTTTAGGATGGCCCTACAATAGCAGCCAGCTAGGGTTCCGAGTTTTGTGCAAGATGACTGCCCACTGGGCGATGAGGCCTCGGTGTAGTGCCCCATTATAGTGGAGGCACCGATGGTACCTCAACTCCTCGAGCCACCGATGCCCCCAGCCCCAACAGCTGAGAGTGCACGTCGCTTGTGTGCACTGCACGAGTTTCAGAGTCAGAGGCCGCCTAGGTTCCGTGGAGAGACAAACTGTCAGGTAGCTGAGGATTGGATAGAGGCTATCGTCCGAGTCTTCAGATTAGTAGGGACACCAACTGACCTCATGGTGATCCGTGCGACGAGTCTCCTACACGCAACAACATATATATGGTGGTGCCTGATGCTTCAGGTGTACAACATGGCATCACTACTATGGAAGGACTTTGAGAGTCTCTTCATCTTGGAGTACATTCCAGACACCCTCCGTGCGGTGCGCATCCAAGAGTTACTATAGCTGCGGCAGGGCAGCATGATAGTAGCCCAGTACTCGGCGAGATTTACTGATCTCTCGCACTACTCCACGGACATGGTACAAGACCCATTCATCCGGGACCAGACCTTCGATAAGGGATAGATGCAAGAGATTAGAGCTTTGATGATCTCCCGTAGTATTCTAACGCAGGCAGGAGTACTGGAGAGAGCCCTTATTGTAGAGAGCATTCTTGCTGAGCCTACACCAGCAGCGAGACCTACCACAGGGAGACACGTAGCAGAGTCTTCTGCAGACGGCAGCAAACAGATGTCGCAGAGGTCCAAGAGGACAAGGCCATCAGGTGGGCGTCCTCAGGATACTGGTTCGGAGGTGCGGGGCACACGTAATAGATCCTTTCATACGTGAGGCAAGAAGTGCTATGCATGCGGTGGGCAGGGCCACATGGCTCATGACTGCCCGACCGCCATGCAGGGGAGTATCAGATGGTTTAGGGACCACCCAGGAAGAGGTAGAGGTTCGACCGTGGAGGTTTTTAGGGAGCATGCAGACGAGGAAGAGGAGTTGGCCGAGCAGCGGGAGGTGGGAGATGCTTTGAGGCTCTACCACCACCACCACCAGGAGGTCCACCCCGACCACAGGGAGCTGGCAGACAGAGGTAGGCTCAACTTCTGGAAGTGGAGGCTTATGACCATGGAGCGCCTGAGATGATTCGATGTACTATCTATGTCTACACCACCCTTTCTACAGTTCTTATAGACACAAAAGTGATTCATTATTTTATTGCTGATTCCCTTGTTTGGAGCTCAGATATTCTGATAGAGCCATTGGCTCGATCCTTGCGGCTAGAGACTCCTACAGGAGAAGAATCGATGATTACGCACTGGTGCCAGCAGTGTGAGCTTACTCTAGGAGGCGAGAGATTCGGCTGGGATCTTATTATAGCGGCTTCGAGACCTTACAGCGTCATCTTGGGCATGAATTGGTTATCTGCAGTTCATTATCATATCGATTGTATTAGGCGCAAAGTGTGGTGTGCCCGCACATATGGGAGAAGGTTCACCTTCACTAGTGAGAAGGGAGCCTTTGCAGCGCATGATGGACTCACGCAGAGGACAAGATAGCCGATCACTCATCAGTTGGCTAGTCTCATCCTAGGAGCAGTTGATGTGCGATGTCCGAGTTTTCCAGTTGTGGTGGATCAGTATGCGGACATTTTTACTGAAGACATTCTAGGACTACCTCCTCGCAGAGAGGTAGACTTCTGTATTGACATGTACCCTAGGACATCCCCGATATCTTCTCCAGCATATCGGATGGCTTCCACTGAGCTTTGAGAGAAACGAGTATAGCTGGAGGACTTGTAGGGAAATGGATACATCCGACCCAATGCTTCACCCTGGGCTTCCCCAATTTTGTTCGCCAAGAATGCAGACAGGAGCTTGCGACTGTGTGTCGACTACCATTGCCTAAACCAGGGGACCGTGCAGAACAAGTATCCACTTTCGAGGATTGACGACCTCTTTGATCTGCTCAAGGGAGCACACTGGTTCTCGAAGATAGACCTCAGGTCAGGATATCATCAGCTCAGAGTTCGAGACGAGGATGTGCAGAAGACGGCCTTCAGGTGTCGATATTTCCACTATGAGTTCTTGATTATTCCTTTCAGCATAACCAACACTCCAACAGTGTCCATGAGTCTCATGAACAGGATCTTCCAGCCTTACCTTGATCGGTTTGTTGTGGTCTTCATCGATGACATACTGATTTACTCAACCACTGAGGAGGAGCACGCCTACCACTTGCGGGTTGTATTAGACACACTCTGAGAGCACCATCTTTATGGTAAGCTCTCAAAGTGTCAGTTCTGGACTCGAGGGGTCCACTTCTTGGGGCACGTCATCTCTGAGGCGGGGGTTATCGTGGATCCTACGAAGATCGAGGCAGTACTTGCTTGGGAGCCACCCAGGAGTGTGAAGGAGGTGCAGAGTTTCATAGGTCTGGCTGGGTACTATCGTATATTTGTTCCAGACTTATCTATAGTCGTAGCACCGCTTTCATCTTTGAATAAGAAGGGGAAACCCTTCATGTGTCCAGATAGATGTCATCAGAGATTCCAGGAGCTGAGACAGAGATTGACCAGTGCACCCATCTTGAAGGTACCAGAGGAAGGTGTAGGGCACGTAGTTTACTGCGATGCATTATGAACCAAACTTGGGGTGTGTCCTGATGTAGGACCGGGTAGTGATCACCTATGGTTCATGATAGTTGAGGCAGCACGAGAAGAACTACGCTACCCATGACCTAGAGTTAGCGGCAGTGGTCTTCACCTTAAAGATGTGGCGGCACTATCTGATGGGCGAGTGCTTTACAGTCTACTCTGACCACCATAGTCTCAGTTACATCTTCTTGTAGAAGGACCTGAACCTAAGACACTGTCTATGGCTCAAGTTCCTCTTGGACTATATCTTTGAGATAGTCTATACTCCTGGGAAGGGGAACATAGTAGCTGATGCTCTCTGTAGGTGGTCGGAGATTCAGCTACATGGAGAGGCGACAGAGCAGTTAGTTGCATTGCAGATATCCTTCGTGGATAGAGATGGGGCAACCTTTCTATAGTCACTCACAGTCACTCCTCCACTACATCAGTGGGTCAGAGAGACACAGTGAGACGACATTGACTATGAGACGCGATATGCACAGATATCCATAGGACATGCACCTAATGGATTTTCTATAGGGGGAGAGCACGTCATCCTTTTCAGAGGACGTACCATGGTACCATTTTCATTACACGAGGAGGTGCTGAGAGAGTTTCACATTTCCCCATTGGCAGTACATCTAGGAGTAGCGAAGATGTACCAGGATCTCAGATGACAACACTGGTGGCCAGGTATGAATATGGTTGTGGCAGAGTTTGTTTCAGGATGCCTCACCTTCCAGGAGGTGAAGGCGGAGCACTGGGTACCAGCTGGCTTGGTGTATCCCTTAGAGGTCTCAGAATGGAAGTGGGAAGGGATATCTATGGATTTCGTGACCGGACTTCCACGTACTTCCAGAGGACACGACTCCATCTGGGTGATTTTCGATCGACTCACCAAGTCGTCCCACTTCTTACCTATCAAAGAGCAGGGCTCAGTGGAGAGCTAGGGATGCCTCTACGTTGAAGAGATTCTACGACTTAATGGTGTGCCATCATATATCGTCTCCGATCAAGACTCTCTCTTTACATCCCAGCTTTGGAAGGGGTTGTAGGAGGCTTTTGGGATGCAGCTATGCCATAGCACCTCCTTTCACCCTCAGATAGATGGCCAGACGGAAAATACCATTGAGACTCTTGAGGACATGCTCTGTTCATGTGTCCTCGACTTTGGTCATAGTCGGGAGGATCACCTACCCTTCGTGGAATTTGCGTACAACAACAACTACCACTCCACCATCGGGATGGCACCATACGAGGCCTTGTACGACCGACCTTGCAGATCACCTCTATGCTGGAATGACCCTGGGGAGTCATCATTTTTAGGACTAGAGATGGTCCAGGCCACGCCGGAGAAGGTACAGATCATCTAGGAGTAGATAAGGGCAGCTCAGAGCCGACAGAAGTCCTATGTTGACAGGAGGCAGAGACCACTAGAGTTTGAGGATGGTTACCGTGTTTTCTTATGGTTCTCACCACGACGTGGACTACGAAGATTTGGTCAGGGAAGCAAGTTATATCTTCACTTAATCAGACCATTTCAGGTTCTCAGTAGGATATGCGAGGTGAACTATCGTCTGGATCTTCCACCTCAGTTGCACCGAGTAGACGATATCTTCCACGTATCTCATCTAAGGAGATATGTACACGACCCGATGCATATCATTGATCATGGGAGATGGAAATCGATGATGGGGAGATGTTTGCGGAGGTCCCAGTGGAGATCGAGGATCGACAGGAGCGGGTCCTACGTGGATGGTCGATTCCTCTAGTGCGCATCAGGTGGCAGCACTGGAACCTCCAGGAGAGAAAATGGGAGTGGGAGGCTCAGATGTGTGCACAGTACCATCATTTGTTTCCCTTGTTTATGATGTAGCTTTACGGGGATGTAAAGCCCTGAGATGGGAGTAATCTAAAAATCCATAAATTTCAAGGAAATTTTTTTTCGTAAATTCATTGGGATTTTACGAGTTCGCAGTTTCTGACCGCACCTGATTCCGAGGCCCTATGTGCCCGAAATCAGTTTCCGAAGATTAGCTCAGGTACGATCAGTAAACGAACAAGCGTGTTTTTCTGTCATTTGAACTAGTGCTCAGAATTGAAATCCTAGGGCACCGATGAAACCGTAGCACTGGTAGTTTCTTAAGGGTACCTTTACCGTGGTTGCATTTTCACGGGAGGAGAATTTAAAATTTGTGGACTAATAAAGAAATGAATAAAAATTGTGGAACAATTTTTATTCTTTATCCAAGTGGTTATATCCTACATGGGGTATTTGGGGTGGGACCCACAAGCCCCTAACTACCCATGTGAGGATATTTGTGAGGTGGGGCCCACAAGATCCCCACCCCTTCACATTACATCAAACTCCTCTAACCCCCTCTTAAAATTTGTAACCCATCATAACTTGTGAAACCTATCCTCTTCCTCTCTCTCTCTCCCTCATTAATTCATGCCAGCACACACATAATCAATTATTTGAATTAAGTTTTTAAATTTTGTAATTTCAATGCATGGAATGTTTAAATAAAATAAGAGGAGACTTATTTTATTTGGGGGTTGGTTCATTGCGTTGAGAATTTTAGGAGAGAGAGCTAGTTCCTTTGGAAGAACTTCTTCTTCAAAGAAGAATGCCAACTCTCCAATGAAGAACGTCAACTCTCTAATGAAGAACATCGACTCGATGTCTCAGTATATCTATCCTCTTCTTCCTCCACGACAAGGGAGGAGACACCGATGACGTGGGAATTCTCTAGCGACGCCATTATCCGTGGCGATTGACAACCACGAACTTCCTTCGAGGTAGGGGTTATCTTCGTTCAAGTTTTATTTTATCGATCCTCGTTGCTTAATGATTGGCCGCATGTTATCATCATAATGGGAGGAGATCGGACCGCACAAACACATTCAATCCTCCTACCCTTTATATTGTTGATCATCGATGATGTTCAAGGCGAAGACGGCGCGATGTCGTTGCACCACACAGGGATGAAGAGGACCACGACCGGAGCGGTCCGGGGCAGTGGTGCGCAGCGCCTTCGTGCCACGCTGGTGAGGCCGTAGGAGACTGCGTCTAGGAGCAGGCAGCGATGGTGGGGCATGACGCCGTCGCGCGGTGCTAGTGCGAACGAAGGGACCATGGCTGGAGCGGGCCGTGTTGGAGGGGCGCGGCGCCGTCGTGCAGCACCGGTCGGACAAGAGTCGTGGCCTATGGCCGTGATGGAATCCAAAGGGGCGGCTGGCTGTGGCAGCCTCCGGCGCCACCTGGAGGCAGGACCCGAGGGGGTCCTGTCGTTACACCATGGCCAACCATTACGGCCAGCCGTTTCAGAAACAAGGGGGCGATGCACCCTTTGCGCCCTGCTCAGCCAGGGTCGAGCCGAGCCGCAGGCCATGTAGGCTGGGCCAGCAGCAGGCCACGCGGGCCGGGCCAGGCCCAGACCCGGGTCGGGTCGACTCGGTTCGGGCCGACCTAGGGGGGGTATTGGGCCTGGTCGGACTGGGCCCTGACCCCAAATTTTCAGACCATGTTCGTTCAAAAGGCCATATCTTGGGCTATGGACCTCTGATCGATGCATCGTTAGTTGCGTAGAGATCCTTGGATCAAGACGGTTATTTTAGTATATTACACTCGAGGTTTTTGAATGTTTGGGTAAAATCGGGTTGGTTCGAATCCAAAACCAACCGGTCCCCTGGGTCGGAAAAGGCAATATCTCTCAGACCGGGCGTCCAATTGATGTGCCGTCTATTATGTTGAGTTCCTATTTACGAGACAGAACTTTGTGATATATCAACTCTGGACTTCATGACAGTTTATGCATCGACTTCTTGGCTTGTGGAGCAGACCCCATCGGAATCGAGTGTGGTGTTTGCGGGAACCCTAGAGCAGGCTGCGACTGCGATGACGATGACGACTGTACTTGGATCGTACGTGGTTTCGACAGCGAGGACGAATGTACTTGGATCCTACGTGGGTTCGACAGTGATGATGACTATAATTGGATCCTACATGGGTTCTGCAGTGATGGTTACTGTACTAGGATCCTATGTGGGTTTGGCAGCGACAACTTCTGTACATGTATCCTACGTGGGTTCGGAAAAGGAGATGATTCAGAGGCTACATCAAATCATCTCCACCCCTCTTCGTGAGTAGTACACCTATGTGAGCTAAGTCTTAACATTAAATCATTATTATCGATATGATTGAATTTATTTCTTGTGTGGACTGGCTTGTGCCTTCGTGTGTGGACTGGGATGTTCTTGGACACTTGAGTTGGAGTTGAATGAGAATTGATGACTTAGGTATATGTATGGGAATATACCTAAGTTGAGTTGGTTGATACTTCATGTTTGTATCTTTACTTTTTGGTTTATCCTTGGTGGATTCTGGGAGACATTCGGGGGTCTCAGGGTCCCTACTGAGTATCGTACACTCACCCCTGCACGGGTTGTGCCCGCACTACGTTGTGTTGGTTGCAGACGACGGACAACGCTAATCGTGGTTAAGGCTTGTGGAGCGGGACGGTACCCGAAGGTGGACTATCAGACGGACGTACACGGCGCGGAAAGACAGATTCGAGGAGCAGAGGAGACCATATGTACCCACCCTTCAGGTTGGGTTTCCGGAGGACGACTTGGTGGTTGCTGCTTTACTTTTCAGCTATTGTACATTCTTTTCTCTGTTGTACTATACTTTCAGTTGGGTTTGTATACTGTCCCATTTACTTTCCAACACATACTTTTATACTCAGTTTACTTAGTGTTTACTTCAGCCTGCGTACTCTGTGGTGTTTTTTTCTAATATAAATCAATGTCTTCCATTTTATCGGGATTTACGCCTTTGGTGCTAGTCGCCAACCCCTGGCCTATGGAAGGCGTGCTTGGGGTAGTCGCGACATGAGCCTTGAGGATGGGTCGTGAAAAATTGAATCAAGAATCTCCTAAAATGCCTTTTATCACTTTTCACCATATAATATGGGTTGATGATAAAAATTTAAGTCTCAACCATGATCCACAACACATCTCTAGATTTTGACACCAACTTGACTCACTTTTTGAATAGTGTGTTTTATAAATTCACCCATAGAAGGATCCATTATAGGATTAGCCTAAATATCTTGTCTCACATATTACTCTCTCAGATTTTCAATATCTCTTATATTATACATTTCTTTTTAAGGATAAGACAATGGCCAATATAATTCATAGAAAATTGAAAAATCAAAGGACCAATGTCATGAATTTACATCAACACCATAAAACATAAATAATTTAAAATAATTATTAATTCCATGATTGATATACAAATATTTAAGTATGAACATGCCCTTTTAAACACATATCTCATTGAATTCATTAAAATGAACTAAGACTCGAAGTTTAGAACATGGAAGAAAATTCATACCAGCTATGTCAACATGTATTCTGACACAGATCTGAGATGATTAAAAACCATCCCAAGCATAATACATAATTATAGTGAGACATAATCCTATCTACCCAAAAATAAATAAAACCTAAGCATCCTTAACACACATCAGGGAGACCATCACTTTAATACTAAATTGCAATAGACCATCCTGAGTCAACAATACTAGCCACTTAATCTGACCTATCATTATGAGGAATAATAATGATAATGAAAACAAATAAGGAATGTAACCAAGATGGGACATATAACTAGATAATAACATATACGAAGAAGATACAATTAGATCCATACAAAACAATAAATATAGGACAAATTAGTACACCATATTTTTATCATATAATCTTTTCATTACATGGAACAAAACTATTTATATTTAAATGTTTAGTTTCCTAGAAATTAGTAACATAATACATGCGAATATAATTTTTTTTCATAATTCAAATGGAATGATTCGTTTTTTTTTCACATTATGTTACTTTTACTACATCTCATATCCTGGGGACGTACATCAATTGAATGGGGTCATAATGATCCCAATAATGAAATAAGAAATCGATAAACCTAGTGCGCGAAAATGAGGAATTTTGATAATAAATTCAGTTTAATAATATAACACTATTAAGATAAACAAAGTATATCATAGTAAAAATAATATGAATCATAACCTGAAAATTTGGATATGACATTTAAATTATATATTCATAAGAATATCACCATGTATTATCACCGTGATATAATAAATAAAAATTACCAAGGTTATTCACCAAGGTATCATATAACATTGTATATCTAGATGCTAATTATTTACCCAATTCACTAGAGATATATTTTTGAAACCCATTAATATATATTGATTAATATGATCCACAAATATCACAACAAATCCTTTGAATAATAATCCAACTAGAATAAATAACTAGATTCTTATCAGAATCATGGAGTAAAAAGTGACTAATGTCATGACCATTTAATCATTATTAACCCAAATAAATTATATTTTGGTACCACACACACACACAGATATATATATATATATATATATATATATATATATATATATTAATCTAGAAATGAATAAACTATTTATAAATTTTGGTGAATACCCATGGAAAAGTAAGTGGTTTCGGTATTCAAAAAAATAATTAATAACATCTCAATTTAATGAGAGATATTTGATTAGACAATTTTATAGTATGAAAAGTATAAAATACAGTATTAGAAAAGAATAAAAGGATAGATAATGAAGTCCAAAGAATTGGGAAAAATGATTTTTATAAATAAGGTTGTGATCACAAGTATACAAAAATAACATACATACCTTTTAGAATATGTACTCAAAATGAATTACGTGAATGAAGAAGAAGATGATGTGAATTTCATTAATGTAAAGAGTTACTCCTAAATATTTTGAATGGTAACTCAAGAGATTAAAGAAAACTTGGGGTGATTCTTTTTTGTATAAAGTGAAAATTATTTTTTAGATGATGGACTAGGAGTGAAGGGGAATGGTGAAATGTGTGGTTATTTATAGAAAATGTCGAGGAATTTTTTAATAATATCCAAATACTATTCTTGGAAATCTAGGTTGGGGAAAAAGAAAAACCATTGTAATAACTGTGGGTTTTTATCAAGGGTTTGTACATATGAGTGATATTTTAGTATATTTTATTCTATTAGAACTAGGCGCTAATTATTAAAACTTCATTGTACATAGACATTTAAATTTCTCTCAAATTAATCTTCTAAAATCAAAATTTCAATTTTTGAGATTGGAAAATCACATATAGGATATGAAATTTAATAATGTCTAATAATGTACATAATATTAGAAAAATGTGATATTTTATTTCATATATTTTGGTTAATTAATAATATTACCACTATAACATAAATTTGAACTCATAGAACATACTCTTAACCCAAAAATGTATTTTCACTATTCATAGAAAAATATATAATTTTATAAAATTATTTTAAATTTACTCTATCCTAATTTAGTTATGATGATTAAAATTTAATATATGTTTTATCAAAATAATAATCTAAAAAAGCGAAAATCATTTTTTAAATATAAAAAACTTTTTAGTTAAAAAAAGCATTTTTGAAGGCACTTTAAAAATTTTGGAATACATAAGAATATTTCATAGAAATTTATAAAATTATATTATAATTTGAATTTAAATAAGATTTATTGAAAATAATATTTAATTAAATCAATAATTATTCAAAATAACATAGTTTATTATAATATTGTATATCCTTACTAAAAATTGAATTATGTTTTAGTTATATCCCAAAATAAATTAATCAAATTCATCTTAATTACACATATATTTTATTTATAAAAAAAATTCCTACAATTAAATTTAGGGAATAAATTTTTTTACTTTAAAAAATAAATTACACTTTATGGAACTAAATACTAGACATGTATCCACTTATTACACCTGTGTATTCCCTAAGGGTAAGGTTCGTGGTGGTTGTAGTTTCACGACGTGGCTTGGAAAACATTGAATGAGTGGAAATATCCACTAACCTAAAAATATGTCATAGTATATTTAATTCAAGAAAAAAATGTTGAATATCATCTTAAAATTGGTCAAAGATGAAACCTAGTGACGCTACATCCCTCCCATGTTCTGAAAAATGGGCTTTAAACATCGTGAATATATTAGTTGAGTCCATCATTTCTCTATTATTAATCAATTATCATTTCTCATTACTAATTGAAACTAGTAATTAAAATGAATATGTTATCAAAAATGGGTATATCTCTCAACAATCAACTTGAACAATGTTTATATTTACCAATGGTCATATAACCTTTAAATCCCAATGGTCACATATCCCTTTATAACCTATAAATACCAATTCATCATGTCAATAAAAACTCAGTTAAATTTATTTTATGGAAATATATTTTCATTTTATTAGATGTTTATTTGTTTACTAATATTTTTTTAATTCATATAGTGTTGGTAATGGGGGTGATGATTCTAGCAGATTTGGTTGATCCACATTTTCTCATTTAACTTCTCAATTTAATATTTTTATTCTAGTTGTAATGTTATTCATTTTAATTAGTTTTTTATAGGAATAATTTAATGATATTTATTAATAAAAATATTTTTGTTCATTTCTCTATATTTTGAATTTGTATAATATTATATAATATAACACACTTTTTTCAAGAAAAAATATCATTTAAAATAATCTTGGGTTTCTACATTCCCCCACACCTTAAGAAATTTATTTTATGAATTTTTAACTCATATTATCATCTTAGAATAGATTAGGCTATTTAGTTTTCATTTTATTCTCTCCTTCCCACATATCCTCTTCATTCTTATGGTTTTGGAACATCACTATAAAAAGCTGGGATATATTTTTTGCATATTAATTTGTCTCTCTGGTCTAAGACCATGACTGACTATTTCTCAAATAAGAGTCCATTCTCATGTTTTACAATCCTTTATATTTATTACTTCTTAGGATTTATGTATATGTACATCCTAAGGAAGGATATGTGGAATACATAATGAACATGATCTAGATTTGTAGTATGTTATAAACGATAGGCCAAAGCTTCTATGTGATCACGGATTTGAAAGGGGCCAATGTAAGTAGGGTTAACATTCCCTGTCTTTTAATATCACATGAATCTATTCCAGGGTGATATGAAAAGAAAAAAATTGTCTCTAACATTAATCAAAATATCACTTCGATGGTTTTTATCATAGAAATTCTATAGAATCTAAGAAAAGTTTATATATTTATAGATGGAAGGAACCCTTTATGCCATCTATTGCACAAGATCGAGCACATGAAGATTTATCTCACCAATATTATACCAAAAAACAGTTCTTTAGCCTTACTTCCCACATAATTATTTCTGGAGATCAATTTTTAAACATGAGTGGGAGATTTTGTTGTTTGAGAACATAACTAATGAAGTCCGTTGATCACATCCACCTTTGAATTCAATTGAGCATGTTATTAGCATGTCCTTATGTGTCTGAATCGTACATTTGGATTGGCCATTGGTATGTGGTTGATAGTTCATACTAAAATTCAATTAATTATTCAAATCATGTTGAATTATTCTCTAAAATTTAATTAGTATCATTATATCATGATCATAATTTATTGAATGTGGCTTCCCATTAAACCTCTCCACTTCCATTACATATATCTTTGCATGTCGTTGAAGAGATAAATCTTGAAAAAATAGATATGAAATGGGATGTCTTGGTGATTTGATCATCTATAACCCATATATCGTTGTTTCCATTGAATATTATTGAGAGACCAGTAATTACATCTATTGTGATATTTTCATAATTCCACATGTTTATGGGTTGTGGTTACAATACCCCATTATAAAATTTTCTCTATTCCACCACCTGTTGAAACACCAAGAACATTTCATAGTATTATATAGTATCTCTATTCATATTATCCCACCAGAAATAATGAATAATATCCCTACACATTTTAGTTATTTAAGGATGAATAGTTAATTTAGATCTATGAAAATCATCCATCTACTCCTTTCTTATCTATGAGATTATTGCGACCCATAAGCTTGCATGAAATTTCATTACATAATAATGATCAAAATTAAACTTGAGAAATATCCCATTCTTCACATCCCCTTATTGTTGGGTTTTTAATGATATTCTATTTTAACTCTCTTGATCTTCTCTAGTAATGATTGTATACGAATAAATTGGTATAGTATTAATGACATCACTTTCTTTATGATTCCCCTTCCCAACAATATTATTTCTGATCAATGGTTCTTCTTGAATCCTCATCATTTTCAACACAACTTGTCCCTTCATAATTAATGTATCATGTACTTTTGTTTCTATTCTGAGGTGATAATGAATTGAATTGTTAAAGTCTTTTAGAAGCTCCAAATATCTCATTTTTTCAGATTAAATTCCTTTTGAGTAAATATATACTAAAAACTATGGTGGTCTTTGTGTATATGAAACTTTTCCACATAAATTTAGTTCCTCCATATATTTATAGGAAAAAGTATTTTATCTAAATTTAGGTCTTTCATAGGATATTCATGCTCATGAGGTGATAACTATTGAGATATATAAGTGATAACCAAGTCATTTTTCATGAGGACTCACCCAATACATTTCAGGAATTCATCATTATAAATAACCAATACATCTATTAAAGAGGGTATAGCTATCATAGTTTTATTAACCTATCACTTCTTTTTTTTGGAATCTTTCATTACACTCCTTTTTTATAGATTTACATCAATCCTTGTTTTCGTGTTAACATTGTTAGTGGAATAGAATTTAATGATATTTGTCCCAAAACTCATATAATATCCTGATAAATCAAGGAAATTAAAAATATTATTAACTATTATAAGATGAGGCCACTACTCTACAACCACTGTCTTGGAAAAGACAATTGAGATTCCATCATTACATTTAATGTACCCCCAGAATGAGTCCTTTTGTAACTAGAATTCACATTTTTTAACTCTCAAAATACTATCTCATACCTTGGGGTTTTCAATATAAACCTTAAATGATCCTCATCTTTCCTGTAACATGAATATAATAAAATATCAATAATAAAGAACTTCATATTTATAAATGTAGTCTATAAAGACTCTTAATAAAATCCATAAATATAGCGACAATATTAGTCATGATGAACAGAATAACAAAAAACACAAAATTCTAATATCCTATTTATATGTTAGTATTTGGAATATCATATTTTCACCCTCAATTGATGATACCTAGAGCTGTGGTCAATCACATGGAATAATTAAACCCATGAAGATGGAAAAATATTTTATCAAGCTATGGTATATTGTATTTTTTCTTAACTATAATCTAATTGTGTTCTCTAAAATAAATTAAAAGCCACATTGATCTATCATTATTATTTACAAATAGAATAGGTAATTACATTATAGATACACTTATTCAAATAAATACTTTCTTTAAAATTTCATGGATATATTTATTTAATTATAGAATCTACACATATTAATTTATATATGGGTCCATTAGTATTATAATGGTTCCATGTATGTGTTTAATGGAAAACTCTAATTCTCTCTCTAAGGTAGGTCTAGGTAAAACATTAGTAAATATTGGTTTGTATTCTTGAATGACGGGGACATTTTCTATCTATATAATTTCATTTCGTTCTCCCATTTCACCAATCATCTCCACAACGAAGGCTATGAGAGGTTATTCTAGACACATCATAGACTCATATACATCCCCTTTAAATATAACAATAGTGTTTATATTCAGAACTATTAAAATTACTTTTCTTGAATTTTTTATCTTATAATTATACTTTTAAATCCAGTCTTTGTATATTATAAATTTTTCATTGTAATGACTATAAGATTTTGGATGAGATTATACATTCTAAAGACAATAATAGAGTTTCTATACATTGTTGATGCAAGTATAATCCTTCTTGGTACATTACTAAAATCTCTAAATCTATAATATCAGGGACTAATTATATATCCATTACAAACATGGATGAAATAAATTAATCCATATAAACATAATTAGAAAAAACAATCTAGCTTAGAGATCATAACAAGTGTACCTAACACCATATCATTTAAATACTTTACTAGATGTAATGGTAAAATATTTCCACCCATGATCACTTTGTGTATTCTGAGGTTTATTTTTATTTCCCTACACTATCATCTAACATGTAAATTGATTTTAATTGTTTCTAAGTTTTCTAAACTTGATGCATTAATCATTGTGCTTGGCCTTGACCATCCTCCATTTAACATTAGGGTTGAGATGTTGAGTCTTCACCTCATAATTATTATTTTTAGCTATATTACTATATACTTCACACATGTATCAACTTCCACACTAAATAAAACAATTCCATGAATTTTTCATCCCATATTTGTTTCATGTGGGAAGATTAACTTTCATTCCTCCTCTTCTATAATCAAATTGTTTCCCTATGTTTTGATGTTTTTCTCTCTTCTATTAATTCAACCTATGTTACCATTGTGACTCTATAAACACTAATTAAAACATAATAGAATGATGTACTATATTTTATAATAATTCTTATTATTGATCTTTTTAAATTACTCCAAATATGGGTTCTAAGTTTACTGATGAATCTATCAAGGTTCCCTTAAGATTCATAACATAACAATAGGTACATAGAGAAATTATTGTAAATTTCATTTCATAGATTTCCACTGACTCATATTCCTTATGATTCTGTTGTAAGAACTCATTATCTATTTTTTTCACGTAAAACATGGAAATGTTTTATTGAACATGATTCATATGAACTCTTCACACTCTATCAAATCAATATTCTTTATTATCTTTATGATTATAATCGGTTTCTACCTCTGATTAGATTCACTTTCTACAAGGTATACATCCAAGGTAACCTTCTCTTACTAATAAAAATGGAGAACAAAAAAGATATTTTATATAGAGGTATTTGATTGTTAAGTAGTCAATGGGTAGATAGATCCTATAAATGAAGGTCGTTATTGATGCATAAAAGACTCAAAAACTTGTTTTTACCCTCGAGGTGATTATATATTTTCAAGAGGATTGATGTTATTATTCATAACTCATGATAATTGATTCATCGTCATTATGATGTTTTCTATTCCAGCATCCATCATGTTCAGATGGCCATTATTGCATCTTCCATTTCACTCATTATTTATGTAGTTCTTCATATTTCACACTATTTTTCTAATAGAAGAAAAAATTATTGACAAACAAGTTTCTTTTAGTTATTTAATAATTTAAAATGTAGTTTATATCATAAAATATTGTACTTAATCATTTTATTTACAAATATCCACTAATAGAAAGAACATATTCTATATATCCTTCATAGTGGTTCATAAAATTTATATGTTTAACAAAATATTTCCACTTGGATAGTTAAACCATGTATGAAGCAAGGCCCATTATCTTGTACCATTTCATGATCAGTTCTATCTTAGTGTAGTGTTTTCTGGGTTGTTATCTATAGGTTCATATGTACTAGAGCCTCATACATTATAATATCTTTATATGGATTTCATTTCATGGTAACAAATTTCTTAATATATCACCAAATCACAAGGTTTGTATACTATATTTATAATTATTCCTAGTTTTATTACTAATATAATTGAGTCCTAATTTCCATAGATAACTAAATCCTCACCTAATCTCATATGTGGAATAAATCCTTTTTATTGTATAATCATTTCATTAAATAGAAAAAAGTTTTCATTACAATTTTGCTTTCATGAAAATGAGGATCGCAATACATGAAAAAATAAAAAAATTATAATCCGCATAAAAAGAATGTTAATAATTTCACCCTATGTTAATTTCGATAAATATCATAAATTTAGGACATATATAAAAGGAATTTGGTTATAATGAGACCATTAAGAGAATAATCAAGGAATATATTTAACATGTGATCATGAGGCATTTCAATTAGAACATGAGACAAAAAAATATAACATGATCACGAGATCATGAAAAATATATTAAATAAAATGACCTTAGTTAAAACATGAAAATGTGTCTACAATATTAATATGATAAATTCAGAACAATATTACGAAGGATTATTAAACGGTTTCATAAGTCAAAATTACCGAAGTTATTCTACAATGTATTGTATAACATGTCTTCTATAGAGACTAATTCTTTACCCACTGGATTTGATAAGCATCAGGGTTCATCAATCATATATATTAATTAATGTGAGCCACGTATAACATAATGAATCATTTCATTAGTAACATGTGGATAATAAATAACTTGTTTCTTATCAAAATCACAGAATACAAAAGTGTTAAAGACATGATAATTACATCATTCTTAACCAACCAAAAGGGAAATGAGTTTTATAAATTTAAATCCCCAAATAACTAAATAATTTCTACATCTTGTAAAATAACATTTGAAATGTATGTGGAATGGGTATTCAAAAAATGAAAATATGTGAGAATTTCCCAAGTAAAAGATGGAAATTTGGGATGTAAATTCAGAAACATGACAGGTATAAACCATTTGTATAAAAATGTGTAAAATGATATAAAATGAAGGCCTACCTTTGATAAATATTTATTTCAGCTATAATGTTACGATCAAACATATAATAATATATTTTTATATACCCAATAGAAGACATAAACCAAAATAATTGCTTGAATAGAAATAAAGATGATGATAATTTCCATACCAAGATGAGTTTATCTTAATTACTGATGATGGGACCCTAGGGGCTTAAAACAACCAAAAACTATAATTAAACCATTTTATCTTTAATAAATAGGTTTTAAAATGTTGTTAAGTTATTTAACAATGTTTTTAGAAAACATCGCTGAATACTGTGTCACTATTTTTTATTTAAATGATTAATATATATATGCACATATTTATACATTTATATAAATATACATATATGAATATATATTTATACGTTTTTATTATATATATATGTTTATATTTTATATTTTTTAGATTACATTTATTTATATATTATAATGTTATATTATATATATACATGTTTATGTTTTATATTATATATACATGATTATATATTATATTTATATATGTTTATATATATATATATATATCTTTATCTATATGATCATATTATATCAATTTATATTTTTATTATTATATATATATTCTGTTTATATTAATGAAGATATAATTATATTAATATTTATTCATGTTCATTTATGTGTGTGTGTGTGTGTGAGTGTATAAAAAAACACACACACTCATACGTACATATAAAATTATCCATGTTTTAAGATGTTTGTACAAATGTCACAAAATTAGTCAAATTTTCTTCAAAATATTACAAAATTTAAAAAAATTAATTGTATTATGTTATATATATAAATACAATTCGAGATTTAATTTTTTAATATATATATATATTATATTAATATAAATATATTAATATATATTTTTTATATTTAAAATTATATGTTTATATAAATATATATATATTATATTATATTTATATATACCTTTATAATTTATATGTTATATATATATATATATGTGTGTTTATATTATATATATTTATATCATTGTGTTTATGTTTATAAATTATATATATATATATATATTTTTATTTATGTTACATTTATTTATATATTTATATTATATTGTATATATATGTTCATATTATATATATATATGTCTTTGTGTGATTATATATATATATTCAAATATATATAAGTACATATTTTAAATATATGTTTATACATATAATTTTACATATATGTGTGTGTGTGTGGGTAAATATATATTTTTATGTGTAAATATGTACATTTTTAATAATAAATATATATATTTCCACATTTTAAAATACTTGTTAATGTGTTAATAAAATAGCCACATTTTCATAAAAATGTGACTAAATTTTATTATATATATGTGTGTGTGTCTATATATATAGCATTAATATGTATATTTTTTAGAATGTATTTGTGTTTATATACATATATGTAGATCTAAATATATGTTTACATCGATGGTGGGAAATGAGACATACAAATATATATATATATATATATCGATGTTTTGAAGAAATGTTGCTAATTTAGAGTTTTATTTAAAACATCCCAAATTACACTTTTTTGTACTATAAGGACACCATGGGGAGGGGATATTATTTGGGAAGAAAAATGTCCTGTAAATTTTAGAGGACAAACTTGGAGTGAAGGGGAAAGGTGAAATGTGTGGGTATTTTTAGTGAAATTGGAGAAATTGTTTAATAATTACCAAATATAGGCCTTGGAAATCTACATTATGGATAATGAAAAACCAATAAGATGACCATGGTTTTTATCATGTTTTCGGTAATATGAGTGATTTTTTTTATTCATTTGAACTAAACATAATTTTTAATACCTCTAGGAACATGTAAAATTATATCTTCCACAAAATAATCTTTTTAAAATAAAATTTTCTATTTTAGACTATGGGAATAATCATATATGTCTATAAATTGATTTAAATATATTAAAATAAATAATATTGATAAATTAATATATTTTAGGTCATTTATTGTTTTTGATTAATTATTACATAATTATGACTTGAATATGAAGTCATAAAACATTCTGAGAACCAAAAACACTATTTTCATTATTCAATGAAAAATAAATTATTTTAGAGATTGATCATAAATACAAATTACACTAATTTTTTGTGCGTATTTCAAATATACTATTTATCTCATAAAAAATTATCAAAATATCGTAATTTTAAATTTTAAATAAAAACTATTTATTGAAAAATGTATAGTTTTATAGGATGGTCATGTTTATAACAATTTAAAAAACATTCCTATGACATTATAAAATTATTTTATCATTTTTGTTTGAATAAAAGTTCATTCAAAGACTATTTCATACATAAAATAGTATTCATAATAATTTATTGTTTATAAATTTTTATATATTTTTAAAAAGATATAATTATATTTTTTTTATGTACAATTTTTTTTATCTAATTCATTTGAATTTAAAATATATTTTATATATAAACACTATTTTTAAAATAAAATTTATTAAATAACATATTTATCTATATAATGGAATTTAATCATTGAGAAAATACATTTGGGACATGTAAACCCTTATTACACATGTGTATGCCATAACACAAAGGTGTGTGATTGGGGTGGCTTCTTATGGTGCATTAGATTAGATAGACCAAGTGATAATCTATAGTAACAAGAAATTCTTCCAAACGTGTCTTGAATAAAGCCACATGTGTTGAAGATCAGCACAGGCATGGTCAATGGTGAAAACCAGTAATGGTACCTACCACTAAAGTTCTGAAAAATGGGTTTCAAACGACATGACTCTACTGGTTGACGACATCATTTTCCAATTATCCATCAATTATACGTTTACATTACTACTAATAAAAAATAGTTATAATGGTAAAACTATCACCAACAGTTATATATAGTAATTTCATAATATACAAATAGTTATTTTGACCAATGATCAAATTTGACCAATGTTCATATAATGCTTGAATCCTTATGGCCACATTTACCATTATACACTATAAATACCACTTAGATTTTCAATCAATATTTGCTAAAATTACTCCAAAGGTTATTTATCAATATTTTCAACGATTTTGATTTGTTTACTAATATTGTATTTCATTTCTTTAGTGTTGTCCTTGGTGTAGATGATTCTAGTACATTCCAGATAACCATATTCTCCCATCTTAGATTTTATATTTTATAAATTTGTAGGTTGTAATTGTTGGAATTTTCAGTGGTTTCAAATATGACTATTGTGATAATATTTATTATTAAAATAATGTTTTGTTGGTATTCTATATTTTTATGTGTATAATATTATATAATATAATAAATATCTATTAAAGAAGCAGATATCATTTAAAAATTGATTTCGTCATTACACTAAACTAGAATAGTATGAATTAGACTAGAACTACAATTCTCTATGTGACAAATTTTCACCCCAAACTATTATGTACCAATGGTAATGATGACAAGAGATGAAAAAATTCTAAAATATTTCCTTCCCTTTACATGGATCCTACAATACAACATCTATTGTCACGAACCATCCTCGGGGCCTGTGCCGTGACTACCCCAAGCCCGCCTTCCATAGGGCTGGGGCTGGCGACTAGCACCAAGCCGTAAATCCCAACAGAAGGGAAGGCATTGCCTTTGAAAAATAAACAACCACCACAGAGTAAGAAAGCAAAAAAGTAAACAATAAGTAAAAACTATAACAAGCTGTGCTGAAAGTAAAAGGGGCCGGAAATACAAGCCCAACTGTAAAGTACAACTGAAAGGTAAAAACAGCAACTTAAAAGAAAAGCCGCAGCGTCGAGCCGTCCTCTGAAGGTCCCACCTGAAGGGTGGGTACAGATAGCCTCCACAACTCCTCGGTCCAGCCGTCCGCTCCGAGTACGTCCCACCCAGTTGTCCACCTCCAGGTACCGTCCTGCTCCTGACGCCTCCACCATGATCAACGCTGTCCGTTGTCTGCAACCAACACCATGAAGTGCAGACATAGCTCGTGCAGGGGTGAGTATAAGCTACTCATTAGGGACCCCGAGACCCACGATGGTCTCCCAGAATCCACAAAGGATAATCCACAAAGGAGAGATACAATCACGAAGTAACATCCGACATGGCTTAGGTATATGACCATACATATACCTAAGTCATCAATTCTCGATCGGCTCCGACATCTGATCCCAAGCACAACCCAGTCAACACAGGAAAGCAAAACGTATACCCACACAGGATAGGACAACACAATCCACGAAGGAGAGTAAACAGTAAATCCACACAGGATAGTTTAGCACAATCCACAAAGGAGAGTAACACAAGATTCAGCTCACACAGGTATACTTCTTCGAATGACGATAAATATGATCACTGATCCATCTAAGTCGTCGGACCCACAAAGGATCGATAGGTAACTAACCCCCACAATGACCCACACAGGATCAGGCCCACACAGGACCTGTAGGCGCTGGCTCACACAGAACCGCTGAGCGCTGACCCACACCGGATCAGACCCACACAGGATCGGGCCCACACAGGACCTGTAGCACTGATCCACGTAGGATCACTGAGTGCTGTAGTCGTCGTAGTCCACTGAGGATCTCTGCACAGTCGTCATCACTGTCCACTTAGGATCTCTGCACAGTCGTCGTCGCAGTCCACTGAGGATCTCTGCACGGTCGTCGCTGTCGAAGTAGCAGTCGCAACCAGCTCTAGGGTTCCCACACACAGCAAGCTCGTTCGGGAGGGTCCGCTCCATGAGCAGAGAGGCTGATACATCAACTGTCACAATGTCCGAAGTTGATGTATCCAAAAGTTCCGTATCGTCAACAGGAACTCAACGTCGCAGACGGCGCGTCAATCGGACGCCCGGTCTAAGAGATATTGGCTTTTTCGTCCTAGGGGCCCGGTTGGTTTTTAAGGAAAAACCAACACGACCATACTCCACCTACATCAAATCCTCGGGCAGAGTGAGCCAAAAGATCCGTTTCACTTAGAGGAATTCAACAAAGCTGACGACACGTCAATCGGACGTCCGTAGCTCAAGATATGAGTGTTTTCGCTCCGAGGGCCCGGTTGGTTTCGTGTACGAACCAACCCGGCCGAACCCAAAGTATTCCGAAACCATGAGTGCGATATACTGAA
Organism: Viscum album; assembly: GCA_963277665.1. Classification (NCBI taxonomy): domain Eukaryota; kingdom Viridiplantae; phylum Streptophyta; class Magnoliopsida; order Santalales; family Viscaceae; genus Viscum; species Viscum album. The sequence goes on from OY728129.1 coordinate 576,598,059, forward strand.
ACGACCGTCTCGATCGAAGGATCGCGTTTTCCACTGACATCGCGTCGTTCAGAGGCCCGTAGCTCATGTTACGAGCAAAATACCGAAAACAGTCCGAAGATGGGGGGTCCGGGCCCGGGCCGACCCCCCCTAGGTCAGTCGAACCGGGTCGACCCGACCCAGTCCAACCCGGTCGGACCCGGTCCGGCCCGGCCGGTCGGACTGGCCTGGCTCGGCTCGGCCGAGCGGCCGAGCAGCTGGACGCCGTGGGGCGCCGGCCCCACGGTTTGGAGGTGTCGCCGCCCCGCGTGGGGCCGCGTTGGTTCAATCGGACGCGGCATGTCGCCGCGTCCCGTGCGGGCGAGCCGGACCCGTGCAGCCGCGGGTCCGCTGGTCGCCGCCGCCGTGGCTGAAGCCGCATTGGCTCTGTCCGGCGGCGCACTGGGGCGCCGCCGCGCCGGCGACCCGCACCGCCGGCCGCTTCCGCGGGCCACCGGAGTTGGTCCGGTGGTCTGTTTTCCTTCCCGTCTGCGCCGTTGCCCCTCCCGGGTTCCGTTCTTCACTGCGGGATCATCAAATCGCCCTTGCGTCGCGTTTGGTCGTCGCCCGCCAAATCCGCACAAACACGAAGAACGACGGAGGGTTGTCGGGCCGTGTTCGTTGGGCCCGCACCCTCCGCGTTAGAATAATAACCACGGGAGAATTATGCAACACATGAAACAACAATTTTAATAAATTAAAAATGTTCATATGAATCCGGTTAATTAATTTTAAAGAAGCGTTCAAGGGAAAATAAAATATTCACAACAACCCCTACCTTGTCAAGTTGTTGCCCGCAGGTTCTTCGCGTAATTGGGGATCGTCGCGGAAGGAGGGGTTCGTCGTGGAAGGAGGGGTTCGTCGCGGTATTCGGCGCTGCGTCGACGAACTCCGAGATTCAAGAACAAAAATATTTAATTAATAATAATTAAATCCTTCTTGAGTTTAAAACCACAACGGAAATTTAAAAGAAATCCGAAACTCTCACCTCAACTGATGATTGGACGTTTTTGTTGCAGATTAAGGAACATCGCCGAAGAACGTTGCGGGAGAGGAAACGTCGGCGTCGCGGCACACAACATCACGTCATCGATTTCCGCGGGTTCAGCGTTCTTCGTCGAAGGCCGACGTTCTTCGCGTTCTTCGCGTTCTTCGCGTTCTTCGCGTTCTTCGCGAAGAAGGGTGAAGGTACAAGAACTTCTGTCAAAAACCTCTCAAGGTGCAATTCTCCAAATGTCGTGTTGGTCTTATTTTATTATTATGCCAACAAACGAATAAGAGGTAAGTAACGACCCATTAATTCGTAGAATTAATTCAACGAAAGAAACTGCCCATTTAATTCAGCGAATAAAACCGCCCAATTAAATGGTGTGTTAAGAATTTAAGAAAACACGTCAGTTGACTTTCATAATGACGGGTTTTCGCGGGTGCGTTAATTAGCAGAAAAGAAACGGTGGGGCTCGTGCGGGACCCACCTCACAAATATTCTACCAAGAGGGTAGGATATTTCTGGATAGCACTCTATCCGTTTCAACTCAGTTTAAGTGGCTTTCAAGTGGCTTCAAGTGGCTTAAGAGAAACAAAATAAAGTTTGTCGAACAATTTATTTTATTTCTTAACTTTAAGCCCAAAAATTATAAACCACCACCGAGAAAACGCAACTCCGGAAGAGGCGTTTCTAAGAAAATACCGACGCTGTGATTTCATCGGTGCCCTCGGAATTTGATTCCGGGCATCGGTTCAAAAGTTAGAAAAACCCGCTCGTCCGTTCACTGAACGTACCCGAGCCAAACTTCGGAAAATGATTCCGGGCACACTGGGCCTCGGAATCAGGTGCTGTCAGAAACTGCGTTCTTGGAAAATTCCAAAAAAAATTACGAAAAAAAATTTCCTTGAATTTTACGGGTCTTTACATTAATCCGACCTCAGGGCTTTACGTCCCCATAAAGATACATCATAAACTAGGGAAACAAATGTGGGTACTGAGCACGCATCTGAGACTCCCGCTCCCAAGTGCTCTCCTGGAGGTTCCCGTGCTTCCATCTGATGCACACAAGAGGAATCGATCGTCCACGTTGGACCCGCTCCTATTGATCCTCGATCTCCACTGGGACCTCCGCAAATGTCGCTCCATCATCCACGTCCAGCTCCCCATGGTCAATGATGTGCTTCGGGTCGTGCACGTATCTCCTCAGCTGAGATACGTGGAAGACGTCGTGCACCCGGTGCAACTGAGGTGGTAGAGCCAGGCGATAAGCCACCTCACCAATCCTGCTGAGGACCTGGAAAGGTCCGATGAAGCGTGGAGACAACATGCCGTCTCATCCAAATCTCCGTAATCCATGTCGAGCTGAGACACAGAAGAAGACGTGGTCGCCATCCTCGAACTCTAGTGGCCTCCGCCTCTAGTCAGCATATGACTTCTGCCGGCTCTGAGCTGTCCTCATCCGCTCCTGGATGACCTGGACATTCTCTGTCGTGGCCCGGACCATCTTTGGTCCCACGAGTGCTGACTCCCCAGGGTCTGTCTAGCACAAAGGAGATCTGCAAGGTCTGCCGTACAATGCCTCGTATGGTGCCATCCCGATAGTGGAGTGGTAGCTGTTGTTAAACGCGAACTCCACCAAGGGTAGGTGGTCCTCCCAGCTACGACCAAAGTCGAGGACACATGCGCGGAGCATGTCCTCGAGAGTCTGAATGGTCCTCTCCGTCTGACCATCCGTCTGCGGGTGAAAGGCGGTGCTCAGATGTAGCCACGTCCCGAACACCTCCTGCAACCCCTTCCAATGCCGGGAAGTAAAGCGAGCGTCTCGATCAGAGACAATAGACGATGGCACACCATGAAGCCGTACAATCTCCTGAACGTAGAGACGCCCCAAGCTCTCCACTAAGCCCTGCTCTCTGATGGGTAAGAAGTGTGCCGACATGGTGAGTCGGTTAACAATCACCCAAATGGAGTCGTGACCTCTGGAAGTGTGTGGAAGTCTAGTCACAAAGTCCATATATATGCCATCCCACTTCCACTCCGGGACCTCCAAGGGCTGTACCAAGCCTGCTGGTACCTGATGCTCTGCCTTCACCTGCTTGCAGGTGAGGCACCGTGAAACGAACTCTGCCACAGCCTTCTTCATGCCCGGCCACCAGTGCTGTCGTCTGAGATCCTGGTACATCTTCGCCACTCCAGGATGTACCGCCAAAGGAGAAGTGTGAAACTCTCTCAGCACCTCCTCTCGTAAAGCGACTGGTACCAAGGTACGTCCTCTGAAAATGACGTCGTGCTCTACTCCAAGGGAGAAACTATCAGGTGCCTGTCTCGAGGATATCTGTGCACGCCGCGTCTCATAGTCAGCGTCCTCACGCTGTGCCTCTCTGACCCCCTGCAGTAGTGGATGGGTGACTGTGAGAGACTGAAGGAAGGCTGCTCCATCCCTATCCACGAAGGATATCTGCAAGGCGGCTAGCTGCTTTGTCGCCTCCTCAAGTAGCTGAATGCCCGTCCTCCTGCTGAGGGCATCAGCTACTACGTTCTCCTTCCCAGGAGTATAGACTATCTCAAAGTCACAGTCCTGGAGGAACTCGAGCCATCGACGCTGTCTCAGGTTCAGGTCCTTCTGAGAGAAGATGTACCTGAGACTCTGGTGGTCAGAAAAGACTGTAAAGCGCTCACCCATCAGATAGTGCCGCCATGTCTTCAAATCGAAGACCACTGCTGCTAACTCCAGGTCATGGGTAGCGTAGTTCTGCTCATGCGGCCTCAACTCATGTGATCTATAGGCAATCACGGCCCGCTCCTGCATCAGGACACATCCGAGTCCGGTCCCTGATGCATCGTAGTAGACTACATATCCAACTCCCTCCTCAGGCAACCTCAATATAGGTGCGCTGGTCAATCTCTATCTCAGCTCCTGGAAGCTCTACTGACATCTTTCTGACCACACAAAGGGTTTTCCCTTCTTCGTCAAAGCTGAGAGTGGCACCGAAACTCTGGAGAAGTCTGGCACAAATCTCCGATAGTATCTGGCTAGACCCAAGAAACTCCGCACCTCTGTCACGCTCCTGGGTGGCTCCCAAGATAGCACTTCCTAGATCTTCGCGGGATCCACTGCAACTCCCGCCTCAGAAATGACGTTCCCCAAGAAGTGGACCTCACGTAACCAGAACTGGCACTTAGAGATCTTGCCATAAAGCTGGTGCTCTCGGAGTGTATCCAGTACAACCCGCAAGTGGTAGGCGTGCTCCTCCTCCGTGGTCGAGTACACCAAAATGTCGTCGATGAAGACCACGACAAATCGATCGAGGTATGGCTGGAAGATCCTATTCATGAGGCTCATGAACACTTCTGGAGCGTTGGTTATGCCGAAAGGCATAACCAAGAACTCATAGTGGCCATATAGACACCTGAAGGCCGTCTTCTGCACGTCCTCGTCTCGAACTCTGAGCTGATGATAGCCTGACCTGAGGTCTATCTTCGAGAACCATCGTGCTCCTTTGAGATGATCGAAGAGGTCGTCAACACTCGGTAGCGGATACTTGTTCCTCACTGTCACCTGGTTCAGGCGATGATAGTCGACACACAGTCTCAAGCTCTCGTCCGCCTTCTTGGCGAACAAAATCGGGGAAGCCCAGGGTGAAACACTGGGTTGGATGAACCCCTTGCCCTGCAAGTCCTCCAACTGTACCCGCAGCTCTCGAAGCTCAGCGGGGGCCATCCGATATGCTGGTGTGGATACCAGGGCTGTCCCGGGGTAGAGATCAATATAAAATTCTACCTCTCTGCGAGGAGGTAGTCCTGGAACGTCGTCGGGGAAGACGTCTGCATACTGATCCACCACTGCAGGAAAAATAGGACTCTGCACGTCAACTGCTCTAAGGATGAGGCTAGCCAACTGATGAGTTATGGGCTTCCCTCTCCTCTGCGTGAGTCCATCCTGTGCTGTAAAGGCTCCCTTCTCGCCTGTGAAGGTGAACCTGCTCTCGTCCGTGTGCACACATCGCACCTTGCTCCTAAAACAGTCAATCTGAGCATGGACTGTAGATAACCAATCCATGCCCAAGATGACGTCGTAAGGCCTCGACGCCGCTACAAGAAGATCCCAGCCGAAGCTCTCGCCTCCTAGAGTAAGCTCACACTACCAGAACCAGTGCGTAATCGTCAAGTCTGCTCCTGTAGGGGTCTCTAGCCGTAAGGATCGAGCCAACAGCTCTGTCGGAATCTCCGAGCTCCGAACAAGGGCAGCTGCTATGAAAGAGTGACTCGATGCTATGTCTATAAGAACTGCAGCAAGGGTGGAATAGACACAGATCGTACCTCAAATCATCTCTGGTGTGCCGTGGGCGTAGGCCTCCACTGCCTGGAGCTGTGCCTGTCTCTACCCGCCAGCTCCCTGTGGTCGGGGCGGACCTCCTGGTGGTGGTGGTGGTAGAGCCTCAAAGCGTCTCCCACTACCTGCTGCTTGGCCAGCTCCTCTGCCTCGTCCGCCTCCTCCCTACGGACCGCCACGGTCGACCCTCTGCCTCTGCCTAGGTGGCCCCTCCACTGTCTGCTCCTCCTCGGTACGGCGGGTCGGGCAGTCACGAGCCATGTGGCCCTGCCCGCCGCAGGCGTAGCACTGCATGCCTCTCGGAAGACTGTCTCTGCGCTGTGTGCCCCGCACTGCTAAGCCAGTGTCCTGAGGTCGTCTACGAGAGGGTCTGGTCTGCCTGGAACCCTGAGTCATCTGTCGGCTACTTGCTGCCGAAGACTCCGATACCTGCCGCCCTGCGGTAGGTCTCTCTGTGGACTCTGCCAGAAAGCTCTCGATCAGAAGGGCTCGCTCTAGCACTCCTTCCTAGGTCGGGATGCTGATGGAGATCAGCGATGCCCTGATCTCGTGTCTCAAACCCTTCTCAAGGGTCCGAGCCCGGAAGAAGGGGTCCCGTACCATGTCGGTCGAGTAGCGAGAGAGATTAGTGAACCTCACCGTGTACTGGGCGACTATCAAGCTGCCCTGCCGCAGCTGAAGAAGCTCCTGAATGCGCACCGCACAGAGAGTGTCCAGGACGAACTCTGAGTGGAAGAGGCTCTCGAAGTCCATATAGAGAAGAGAGGTCTCATCGTGCACTTGGAGCATCAAGCTCTACCATCGTCCTGCTGCTGCGTGCAGTAGGCTCGCCGCGAGGATCACCATGAGGTCTGCTGGTGTCCTCACTAGCCTGAAAACTCGAACGACCACCTCCAGCTAGTCCTCAGCTGCCTGGGGGTCCGTCTCCCCATGAAACCTGGGTGGTCATTGGCGCTGGAACTCGTGCAGAGCTCCAAGGTGACGTGCATCGTCAGCGGTCGGTGCTGGAAGCATCGGGGGCTCGGCGGGTAAAGGTACCGCCAGTGCCTCTGCTGTCAACGGGCCCTGTACCGAGGCCTCGTCGCTCGGCGGGCTGTCGTCGCACTCTACTCTCGGAACCCTAGCTGGCTGCCATTGTGGGGCCAGCCTGAAAAGCAAACAAGTGCGCCATAGTCAGAACAATATACCTGGTGAGCTGACACAAGTAATCACAAAGATAACTTGAAACACACAAACAATCAATGTTTTCGTGCATTTAGTCGGAAATCAAAAGTCAGGGTCCTGGTGTACGGATACGTCGGCCGCTGCACCAACACTGGACTCCCTGGACTGATAACCACACTCAATATGCTAAACACTATTGCTTCACATAGAAGAAAGATTAGAGTCTGCAGTAGAACCGACCAGCTCTGATTCCAATTTGTCACGACCCGTCCTCAGGGCCCGTGCCGTGACTACCCCAAGCCCGCCTTCCGTAGGCCAGGGGCTGGCGACTAGCACCAAGGCGTAAATCCCAACAAAAGGGAAGGCATTACCTTTTTAAAGTAAACAAGAACCACAGAGTAAGCAAGTGGAAAATTAAACACTATGTAAAAACTGTAACAAGCTGTGCTGAAAGTAAAAGGGGCCGGAAATACAAGCCCAACTGTAAAGTACAATTGAAAGGAAAAAACAGCAATTGAAAAGAAAAGCCGCAGCGTCGAGCTGTCCTTTGAAGGTCCCACCTAAAGGGTGGGTACAGATAGCCTCCATAGCTCCTCGGTCCAGCCGTCCGCCCCGAGTACATCCCGCCTAGTGGTCCACCTCCAGGTACCGTCCTACTCCGCACGCCTCCACCACGATCAGCACTGTCCGTCGTCTGCAACCAACACCACGAAGTGCCGGCATAGCCCGTGCAGGGGTGAGTATAAGCTACTCAGTAGGGACCCGAGACCCCCGAAGGTCTCCCAGAATCCACAAAGGATAATCCACAAAGGAGAGATACAATCACGAAGTAACATCCAACATGGCTTAGGTATATTCCCATACATTTACCTAAGTCATCAATTCCCGTTCGGCTCCAACATCCGAGCCCACGCACAACCCAGTCCACACAGGAAAGAAAAACCTATACCCACACAGGATAGGACAACACAATCCACGAAGGAGAGTAAACAGTAAATCCACACAGGATAGTTCAACACAATCCACACAGGAGAGTAACACAAGATTCAGCTCACACAAGTATATTTCTTCGAATGACGATAAAGATGATCACTGATCCATCTAAGTCGTCGGACCCACAAAGGATCGATAGAAAACTAACCCCCGCAATGACACACACAGGATCGGGCCCACACAAGACCTGTAGGCGCTGGCTCACACAGAACCGCTAAGCGCTGACCCACACAAGATCGGACCCACACAGGATCGGGCCCACACTGGACATGTAGCACTAATCCACGTAGGATCGCTGAGTGCAGTAGTCGTCACAGTCCACTGAGGATCTCTGCACAGTCGTCGTCGCTGTCCACTGAGGATCTCTGAACAGTCTTCGTCGCAGTCCACTGAGGATCCCTGCACGGTCGTCGCTGTCGAAGTAGCAGTCGCAGCCAGCTCTAGGGTTCCCGCACACAGCAAGCTCGTTCAGGAGGGTCCGCTCCACGAGCCGAGAGGCTGATACATCAACTGTCACAAATTCCGAAGTTGATGTATCCAAAAGTTCCGTATTGTCAACAGGAACTCAACGTCGCAGACGGCGCGTCAATCAGACGCCCGGTCTGAGAGATATTGGCTTTTTCGTCCTAGGGGCCCGGTTGGTTTTTAAGGCAAAACCAACCCGACCGTACACCACCGGCGTCCAAACCTCAGGCAGAGTGAGTCAAAAGATCCGTCTCACTTAGAGGAATTAAACAAAGCTGACGACACGTCAATCGGACATCCATAGCTCAAGATATGAGCGTTTCCGCTCCGAGGGCCCGGTTGGTTTCGTGTACGAACCAACCCGGCCGAACCCAAAGTATTCTGAAACTTGAGTGCGATATACCGAAACGACCGTCTCGATCCAAGGATCAAGATGCCGATGACAGCGCGTCTTTCAGAGGCCCGTAGCTCAAGTTATGGGCAAACGACCGAAAACGGTCTGAAGACGGGGGGTCCGGGCCCGCCCCCCCCCCCCCCCACTAGGTCGGCCGAACCGGGTCGACCCGACCGGACCCGGTCCGGCCCGGCCGGTCGGACCAGCCTGGCTCGGTTCGGCCGGGCGGCCGAGCAGCTAGACGCCGCCGGGCGCCGCCCCCGCAGTTTGGAGGTGCCGCGGCCCCGCGTGGGGCCGCGTTGGTTCAATCGGACGCGACATGTCACCGCGTCCCGTGCGGGCGAGCCGGATCCGTGCGGTCGCGGGTCCGCTGGCCGCCGCCGCCGCGGCTGAAGCCGCGACGGCTCTGTCCGGCGGCGCGCCGGGCCGCCACCGGCCACTTCCGCAGGCCACCGTATTTGCTCCGGTGGTCCGTTTTCCTTCCCGTATGCGCCGTTGCCCCTCCTGGGTTTCGTTTTTCACTGCGGGATCATTAAATCGCACTTGCGTCACATTTTGTCGTCGCCCGCCAAATCCGCACAACCACAAAGAACGTCGGAGGGTTGTCGGGCTGTGTTCGTTGGGCCCACACCCTCCACGTTAGAATAATAACCACGGGAGAATTATGCAACACATGAAACAACAATTTTAATAAATTAAAATTGTTCATATGAATCCGGTTCTTTAATTTTAAAGAAACGTTCATGTGAAAATAAAATATTCACAACAACCCCTACCTTGTCAAGTCTTCGCCCACGGGTTCTTCACGGAATTGGGGATCGTCGCGGAAGGAGGGGTTTGTCATGGAAGGAGGGGTTCGTCGCGGTATTCGGCGCTGCGTCGACGAACTCCGAGATTCAAGAACAAAAAGATTTAATTAATAATAATTAAATCCTTCTTGAGTTTAAAACCACAAAGAAAATTTAAAAGAAATCCGAAACTCTCACCTCAACGGATGATCGAAGGTTTTTGTTACGGATTAAGGAACGTCGCCGAAGAATGTCGCAGGAGAGGAAACGTCAGCGTCGCGGCACACGGCGTCGCGTCGTCGATTTCCGCGGGTTCGGCGTTCTCCGTCGGAGGCCGGTGTTCTTCGCGTTCATCACGTTCTTCGCGAAGAAGGGTGAAGGCACAAGAACTTCTGTCAAAAACCTCTCAAGGTGAAATCCTCCAAATGTCGTGTTGGTATTATTTTATTATTACACCAACAAACAAATAAGAGGCAACTAACGCCCCATTAATTCGTAGAATTAATTAATCGAAAGAAAATTCCCATTTAATTCAGCGAATAAAACCGCCCAATTAAATGGTGCATTAAGAATTTAAGAAAACGCGTTAGTTGACTTTCATAATGACGGGTTTTCGCGGGTGCATTACTTAGCGGAAAAGAAACGGTGGGGCTCGTACGGGCCCCACCTCACAAATATCCTACCAAGAGTGTAGGATATTTTTGGATAGCACCCTATCCGTTTCAACTCAGTTTAAGTGGCTTTCAAGTGGCTTCAAGTGTCTTAAGAGAAATAAAATAAAGTTTGTCGAACAATTTATTTTATTTCTTAACTTTAATCCCAAAAATTAAAAACCACCACCGAGCAAACGCAACTCCGGAAGAGGCGTTTCTAAGCAAATACTGGCGCTGCGATTTCATCAGTGCCCTCAGAATTCGATTCCGGGCACCAGTTCAAAAGTTAGAAAAACCAGCTCGTCCATTCACTGAACGTACCCGAGCCAAAATTCGGAAAATGATTCCGGGTACATCGGGCCTCGGAATCAGGTGCCGTCAGAAACTGCGTTCTTGTAAAATTCCAAAGAAAATTAAGAAAAAAAATTTCCTTGAAATTTACGGGTCTTTACATCTATAACCTAAAAAATTGAAAAAGTAGGGTGTTTTCCCAAATCCTAGTTGGATACCATAATAGATTATAAACATTGTCTATTATCAAGAACACATCATTTATATAATTGAAAAATATATATTTAGAATATAATTCTATAAATCCAAACCCAATTTCAAATCATTTTTAATTTCTTTTTTATAAAGTAATTTCATATTCATAGAGACATTATTTTGAAAATTATACATGACAAACTTGGAAATCGTATCCATACACTGTTAGTTATGTATGTAAACACACATCCTTGATGTAATTTGTCATTATAAAACATGTGATACAACCTCTTATTAAACTATCTGAGAAATAATCAGGGATAATGTCCATCATGTGATAAGTAACCATAAATGAAGAAGCACTCTATATTGTGAACAGGACTAGGGGAATACATACTAGACATAATAAATCCTAAACAAGCATATTGGTAACAACCAATATCTAGTACTACCAGAGTCCATCAAAATTATGAAATTAATCTCTAGTGGTTCCACAAACACTGTGGTAACCTATTTCACTTTCACAAAACACCCAAGGATACAAATATTATATTGCAAAAAATATTATTTAGAACCATGCTCAAAATTTATTAAAATATTTAAAATACAAGCTAATCTACATAGGTCTACGAATACCCATTTCGAATCTATAAGCCCATTTAGGCGTTTAACATAATACATGGGGTTAAAACTCATGTTTTAATGAAAAACTGTTTAAAAACATATAACATTTCATGAAATCCCTTGAAACCAAAAATTACTTCAATTCATTTAATAAATAGAAATAAAATTTCAATTATGATAATAAATTCATAGAATTAACCAATTATATTAAAATACAATATTTAAATGGAGGTATTACAATTTCCCTTTAACAAAGACTACTAGGGAAGAATAAATCTGGTATTTATAATCCTTGGTTTATAATAAACTATTGAAATCCTATGTCAATCCCCTTTTATATGTAATAAACAATCACTTTGGGATCAATGATATGGAATGAGAAGAGATATATTTATGATCAATAATATAGTAGAGAATGAAGATAAAAAACTCAACTTACCTAGATGCAATCAATTATGAACGATTAAATTAAACATAGAATCCATGACGAAAAAACCTCTAATGTGATGTGTAAGGATAATGATGATCCAATAGTATATTATAGTGTGATTATGATTTAAAAATACTAAGTTAAAATTTTAATATCTCAAATTGTTACAGGTGGGACAAAGCACGCATGGTTAATCTAACCACACCCCATAACCATGCACCACTACTATCAATTTTGGTTGGGGGTATGGTTTTTATTCATAGCTAGTTTAACCATGAGACATCAATAAAACATCCTCTATCAAAAGTGCACATTATTTTCACTAGGGGATGCACTGTTTGGAAAAACCATGATAAAATTTCTTACAACCCTATACAAATAGTTGACCTTGCATGGTTCCTTGGTAATATTTCACAATTTTTCTAATAGTGTGTGAACCATGAAAAAATCCTCTGGAACCACATAAATTGATATCACATGGATAAACAAATCAGGTTACTTAAGCATACACATTTCCATTTTCTCCCAAATTCCCCTATTTTCATCCTCTAATCCCCTAAATCTTTATAGACCCTAAAGAGAAAAACCAACGATCAACTAAAGATTACATGTGACCCAAAGGGTTTCACAACATAAGAAGATGAAAATTAAAATTTATATATAAAATAATTAAGGTATATCACAAAATAAATATGTATAATAACCTCCCAAATAATTACCATTACAAAGAAATTTGGCCCTTGAAACAACAAGGTGTTAAATCTATCAGTACTATTTTTTTATGAAATAGAGGAACATGTTTTTTTTAGAATTGGTGTTTTGGATGTTTTATAATCTGACTAATGTGTATTGGTAGCTCATGTCATAGTATTATGACTACAAATTACCGATATTTATAGGGTAAATATTATGTTGTGAAGAAACAATATGAATACATGATGACTCCATAATAAATATGAAAATATACACTAGAAATAGATTTAATTCACTATGGAATTATATGAGTATTGAAAAATATGTATTTAGAGATGAGATGAGTACATATGATCACTAGTTAAGAATAATTATTTATACCATATAAATAAATAACCACAACTTAGATATATTGTACTCAGATAGAGAGGATAACATCATTCCCAAGGGAATGTACATATAAAGGAAGGGGTTAAACAAAAAAAGAGATAGATAAACATCTCTTATGAAGTCTAAAAGCATTTATGGGTTTAATATATTCTAAAAATAATATAATAATTATAATATGGTAAACAATTACACAACATTTATCTTTATATGATACGTTTTGATGATAAAATTATGATATTAATTTAGAATGAATGAGAAATATAAATCCAAGAGAGAGAAAAGAGTATTATTTTAATGATAAAAAATCACTGAATATGATGTGATTAGGTTTCACAAAAATGGTTAAATATCAAATGTAAAATATAAATGTTGAAAAACTAATAAATATTATTATATAAAGTTGTAGTTTGAAATTTTTTTTGATGATCAACATGTCATGTCTTGAAAAAGTAAGATTATTTATGTAAGTAAAAGGAATAATAGTCGATAGGATGTTTCACATGAATATAAGCATGAATTTAATGAGACACGGTCAAAAAAATTGAAACTCATATTTTTTATAAAATCTTAGTGGAAGGTGAAATCATGTTGGACATAATAAGAAGAAATTAAATTACACTTTTATATAATCATTAATAAACTATAATGAATGAGAATCATTTACCAATACTAAAATCTATACTTTGAGAAGAAAAATGATGAAAAATTAATAAAATTTTAAGATTAAGGAACTAAAAAATTCTATACTAGTCAATATATTTTATTATTTTAAGATTATTAGATAAATAAGAATAAAGATCATTATATACATAATATAATCCAAAAAATGTGTCTCTAGGTAAAGACTAAATTCATGTCCATGTTATTTTTGTATATACTTAATATAATTACACTTTATTCCCTATGCATTTATGTTTAATTTTTTTACATACAATATAGATAATTTATGGTGATTTTGGTTTACAATGGGAGACCATATTATCCAAAATAAGAATAATTATTCATGATCATATAAAATATAAATTTTAAAATATTATAGTCCATCTACATGAGACTTCTGATGGTTATCAGAACTAATAATCCATCATGGTGGCGAGTAACTGAGGGAACCCCCTATGGGGTAGAAAACATCATCAAGATGTTAGTAAAATATTTTCTAATAATATCATATAGTTTGTTTCAAATGAATAAATATTTAATAAATATGTAAAATATAACACACTATTGTGGTATAATACATGTGAAAAGGGGAAGATTTATTAATTCACATGCTCAAATAAAATGGGAGTTGAATAATGTTTTCTCATTATTTATAATGAATTTTTATATTAGCATGAAGGTTATATGACTTAGGATAAAATTTAATACACTACTCCAAGATTTATATTTTTGGTAACAGTAGAAAAGTTTGAATCATTTAAAGGAAAACATTGGTGTCTTGGTAAAATAACTATTGTGTTCAATACTAGTTTATACTGTGTAGGTTAGAGTTGACTAACATAAATCTTAATGATAACTGAACATGTTGATTCATCTATATCATTATATGTAGATGAAACGATGACTTAAAATTTAGAAGGGATTAGTGGATGTGTTAATGATATTATTTTTAAATTTGAATATGGACGACATGAGTGTGACTCCAACCCTTCTTATTTGTTTTCATATGATGTCAATTGTGGGTAGGAATAATCACATTATATAGATAATTTGTTTTTAAAACCAATAAATAGTGTGTGATTAAATAATCCATGTGGTTGACTGATGTGTAAAACATTATTTTCCATCAATATATCAGGATGAAAAAATTTTAGTGTATAAGGAAGATTGTGTTCTCAATTACAATGATAATGTATAGAATATGTCTTGAAACATTATAGAAGAATAGTTCAATAATTTTTTTGTATTGTGGGGAATCATGGAGGATTGTTTTGATTTAATTGGATATCACGATTGATTGGATAATCAATCCTTAATGTTCAATGATTATTTAACTGAACATAACAATAAATACATGTTGTATAGAAATTTTGATATAATATATCATTTTAAAAAATAAATATTCCGTCCAATTTGATAAAAATTTATTTTTTAGATAATGGTTATATTTGTATATTAATAAGAATAAAATATTTTAATTATAAATATATGTCAAATTTTAATAATTTTTTTAACGAAAACCTAACTGGAAAAAGTATTTTGGTTTAAATTAATTTTTACATAGAATTTTACAATACAATTTTCCAACTTAAGAATGATACGATTACGAAGATAACCATCCATCATAGAAATGATAACTCGCTATCATAATGTTCAATCCTATATGAGATCATCATGAAAGAGAATATGGATAGTATAATTCATTCATTTTTCACAAATATGCATATATCAAGTAGAAAAAAATAGTACAGGAATTGGTGGTCACTCAATCAGGTGTAGTGATGCATTGGAGAATGGAGGGAACCACTATATCTGATACATGTTTGGCTATACCAATATAGAACACATCAAGGATTACTAAGAAGTACCCCTTTAATAAAACATCATATTTTTTATTCATTAAAAAACTTATTCTAATATTTATCCATATTAAAAATAAAAAAATAATCCATATTGTTTTTAAAAAACGAAACCTCACATTAGAGTTATCTTCTTCATCCTGTTTCTTCTATGGTTCGTAATACATGAGTAGAAAAAACCATGGCATTGGAAATTGGAGAATGTTCCTGGCAGTAATGAAAAAAATGAATAAATAACTATTTGTATATACTTTCTATGTGACTTTGTCATATAAGTATGTTGTTCATGTGTGTTATGTTTATAAATAAAGGTTGTTCATGATGATAGTGTGTGATCATGCAGATCATGATGATATCAGTCAACATTAAAATATAGGGAATGGTTATGATTTATAGTTAGTATTAGATGAAATGAGTATGTGATGCATGGTTAGTTCATAATTTTTGTGTTAAATTTTTGACGTTAAAACCATGAGGATTGAGTAGTGGGTGAAGGTTTTTCATGAAATTAGTTTTTGATGACTCTTTGTGTTATCACCATGTGATGGGTAGTACAAAAACAATCAGAGTAATTGATGAAGCCAAAAATTATTTGGTATATAATGTAAGTGATCTTATAGTAAGTATTGAAACTTATGATTCCATGTTATATAGATGCACATTTATTAAATAACACAACATAATTCATAAGAATAATTAATTAATAGTAACTCGCTAGTTGTATTAGATCAACTTTTTTGTTTCCCTCTTTAAATAATTATATGAAGTATATCTTATATTAGATAAATTTAAGAGATAAATATATTAAATAATGAGGAATAGAGATCCAGTTTTATACCTTTAATGTATGAGTGATTCTACATAGCACTATTCCTTGTGAATATGAAGATGATTTCAAACATATGTCTGTGTCAATGAGAATTTGATTTATATATATTGAATTTTAAAGTATGTGATATATAATTTTTTTCATATTAATTTTAAATTCATTAGATATGTGTGTTAGGTGAATTATTCTATAATTGAAAAAAATAATATTTATGTTGTTTTGTATACTATTATTTTTCATGAATATTAAGTATAGAGAGTTTTATATCATTGATTTTTATAAAGAATAATGTTCATTTTAGTAAATACATGAATGTATTTGTATTATACATGAATAAAATGAATTATATTTTTTTACATTTAATAATACCTTTAAATGTGGTATTCTAGAATTATAAACGTGTTGTGATTAGTACTTGATATTGAAATTCTACTATTATTCCATATAGGTAAAAATAAATTCAAAAAATGTGGGAGGAATTAGAAGAGAATAATTTTATTGATGCATTCATCAAGAAATAACATTAATTAAATATTTATGAGAGGATGTGATGAATAAGAGAAGGGACTAAATGGTCTAATAATAGTGAAATTCAAATCACTAAGACCCTTGCTGAGAAGGTTGGTGATTGTGTTTGGGAATGCATGTGAGGATGGATGAAAATATTGTCCTGATGATTTTCAAGTGAGATTGATCATAATTTTTAATCATTTATATTTATTTTAAGATATATTTAATATCCACTATGACATAATAATTTTGTGTATCATAGTGAATAATAAATAAAATGTGCATGATGATTGATTGATCAGATTCTAAGACTTGAGGTTAGGTTCATTGGTTAATGAATGTGTCTTAAAGAAAATGTGTTAATAATTTATATAATTCCATCAATGAATCAGTGGTTTGACTCTAAACAATTATAAATTAGAGATGTGGAATATACCATCCTAAGACTTGGGTTTTTTTTATACTAAACATGTAATAAATATAATACTATTGTTATAGGAAAATCCTTGTACATGAAAAGATTGAAAAGTGACAAGGTAATTTTTTTATATAATTAGTCATAACATGTAAAAATTTATCCATGATAAAATTTTATTTGTTATTTTCATTACATATTGAAATTATTATTGTAAGTGTATATAAGATCCCATCTTTAGAATGTGGTAAGTGTTTTGAGTAAAAAATGTATTGATCATAAATAATATATAAACTTAAGAAATTTGGGAACACTGATTCCCCCCATGTAGTGGCCATTTATAACCCAAAAATTTTATATAACCAAAAATTAATATCCTAAAACAAATGAAAAATATAGTAATATTGAGTGTGAAACATAGAAAATGCTCGATAAATAAAATTTAAATTAAATAAGATATATCGTAGTATCCAAAACATGAACACCCACAAAAAGAATTTTGAAAAACCAAAACATCGAAACACAAAACTAAAGGGGACACATTACCACTTACCACCACCCAAAATAAAACATCTTGTAAAATAATGGGAAGAAAAAATTAAGGAATAATTTTTAAAACTATAAATAAACAAGATACCTACACATACATAAGGGCTGTGTGTATAGGGTGTTATTTAAACATTCCTAAAAATATCTCCCAATAGAGTTTGTACAAAATCTTATAAGTAAAATTTGCATTATTCTATATTGAAATATAATTAAAAAGTTCTATTATTGAAATAAAAATGAAATAAAAATGAAATAAATAAAGAAATATATGTTTCTATTGAGATAATATTTCCTTAAATGATATCATCAATTTAGAAGAAAAAAATAGTACAAACAATAGGTTGAAATAAACCATGATATTTAAAACTATATATCTTAGTCAAATGAAAAATATTAATTAGTCAAAGAAATCCATGAGAAAAACCATTTTTATTAAATAATTTTAATTTTATCCACCCCAAAAAATTAAATAAATGACTAATATTTTTGTAACCTTGTGTCAGCTATGTAGAAGAAAAAAATCAATAGTTATACAATAGTTTAATATATTCCAAATTATGATTGGGTCATAATTTGGAAACATTATAGAATCCCATAGAGGTATTCAGTAGAAATGCACAAATAACCTAAGTAACTATCTAAAACCTAACTAACAGGGAACTGAATAGGTGACTGTAATCCTAGGCTATTACTAAATATATTATCTACATCTAATTACTCCTATATAAATAACTACATTACATAATTTATCCCAAGATTTATAATGTTACAGGAACATTCATTACATCCTGTTAGAACACTTCATCTAGTTGAGTGAAATTGACTATATAGAATATAATGTACTCAAGGGTTTTAACTTGTCCTGATCCTGTACTACTTAGTATGAACATCATAGAAACAGACAATGGAGGTGAGAAAAAATCATGAAATTATCTAAATGTAATATATTGATGTTAAAATTTTAATTAAATACCTATGATCCCCAAGAAACATTCAAATACCCAACCCCATTTCATATTCATCCACTACCATAACACATTTCATACTAATAATCAAGATATATCACATGAAGGAAAAAACAATAAATATATTATGTCATGAAATGTGATCCTCTAAGATGAACCAACATAAAATATATTGAAATTTATTAATTTTTATGTACCAATGAATACACTGAAAACTCTATTGGGATGCCATGACATAAAATTATCATTTGGAAACTTATCTAGGTAACGTGAATGTCGAAAATTATATTGAAACTCATTTAAAAAACAAAAATTACATTTTCTCCATATT
Source organism: Viscum album (assembly GCA_963277665.1). NCBI lineage: Eukaryota > Viridiplantae > Streptophyta > Magnoliopsida > Santalales > Viscaceae > Viscum > Viscum album. The sequence goes on from OY728129.1 coordinate 576,616,596, forward strand.
AAATGACAAAATCTCATTAAATTCAATATCCTACCCTTTGAGGGGTCTTTCAAAAACCAATACTCTCTACAGTTTTTTAATAATCCTTTTAGAAAATTTATAATGGTATCAAACAAAATATTAAAATCGAAAAATTATAAGAAAATATAATGTAATGAATTTTATGCACACATTCTTATTTTAAATCAACAATTATAAAATCAAAACAATTTGAATCCCTGAAAATGATTTTATTAGATTTTTTAAAATCATTAGAAAAAAATAAAAAAAATTTAGGGCACACCATATAGGTATAATTTTATATGAAATGAATTATAGAATACTCATGAAAATATAGAATGGTCAATAGAACAGTTTGGTTAGAAAGTCCTTTAATAACACATGTGAAACAATGACCCTTTGAGGAATTTATATAAAATAAATATATAAATGATACCAATGAGTTGTATTGATTAAAACCCACAAAACGTGGCCCACTTCAAAACCAAAATTTAGTATACATTTCACCTAGTGATTCCTAAGGAAATTTATATGAATATAAAATAATGAAAAATGTGGCTCAATATGTTTATAGAGGTTTGCATTGAAAACCTAGTCTCAATCGATGAGAAAACATTATCAGAAAGCCATGGGATTGGTGAGGAAAAAGTGGAGATTTCCACTTGAGGTTGGTTGATCATAATGAGGTGGGAAGGAAAACCCTTTGGAATATAATATCATTATAGTAAAATAGTAAATTTACCATAAATTAAAATGATGAATATCATGTGGTTTAGATATATTGTATTGTCATAGTGCACTATCTGTGAGGAATTAACTAGATATTTAAACTACCCTCACATTATTTGGCCACATAGTTTACATAATCATGTTTCAAAAATTTATATCACTTTGCTAACACCTCTCTGAGTATTTTTACATGATTTATTTTAATAAATTTCAAGCTATGAAACAATGTAATACATACATAGACCTAAAATAAATTTCAAAAACACTATTATATATAAATGAGCTAAGAATCATTTAGAATATATACCTATAGTTACATAATATTATTATATCTATTCCCACTATGCCACTTTCAACCCTATGAAATAAACTAGAAATTAGAGGAATACACAAGAATATAAAAATATGAACATCCCATACAAGGTTTTGAAAGGGATGGGGAAGACATGGAAAGACCCTAATTAAAGTGGAACAATGAGAAATAATATTACCCAAAAACAAGATTTCATATCCTGATACATATCTAGACATATAAAAATGGGGTTCAACCAAAAAAATACAAAAGAACATAGAGGAATATTATAGTATACCAATCATTTATATTTTATCTCAAATTTTTATACAAGGTGTAGACACTATAAAGAAGATAGATAACCAAAAACATATTTTTCCATAGAATAATTAATGGAATAAAAATTCTTCTACCGATACCTCCATAAAATAAACAATAATAGAACAATATAATGAAAACAAAAAAATAAAGGGAAACTTAAATGAACTCCAAAACAATATTAATGCATGAAAATATATTATTTATAAAACATAAATCAACCAAAAACAACATTGATCTAACATTCAATAACAGAACTAGAATAGAGGGTAAACCATTTTCTCACCCTTAGACAGACCCTTGGTGAATCTAAAATATTATAAATGCCTCTAAATGGATTGAAATTTAAACTACACCAATTTTGAACCCAAAATTCTAGATAAACATTATATATAAATAAATCTATATGAAACATGATCAATAATGGGTAATAATCACCACTAAAATAAAACTAATCTCATAAGAAAAAAATTAGAATAACTAATAAAAACCAGAAAAGAGTTCATTGAATGATTTTATATGATCTAGACTCAATAGGAAAAATCCCAAAATAGTAATGAAAAAAAGATCTAGAACATATCCAATACACCATTTTATCTAATTAACCTAGCATAAAGAATTACTAAACAGGAGAAAAAATTCAACATCAATCAAAAGAATAGAAATAAATAGGACATCAACTAAAATAATTGTGGATAATATTCATGAGCATGCAAGATAATTGATCTACCACCCCATTATTAGTCCATGCAGAGTCCTCGACTATAAGGAAACCATATTAGTGGAAAAGTATATCACCCCATATTCTATCCCTATAGTTTTATGTTCCAAAAAACCTAGAATATTCATGTATAAATAAATTAAATAAAAAATAAATATAATCTAGTAAGTTAATGTCCCACCTATGGAACCATGAACCCCTCTCTTTACAAAAGGGGTTATTATAGAAACATAGTCACCAATCCAAGAAGATAATATTGAATGCGTTTTCATTCAGATCACTTGAGAATTTATTCTATAAAATAGTAAACATTTTGAAGGAACCTCATTCAATAAAATATATACACTTATCTTAGAAATGTCTCAAATATCATTCCATGTTTTCTTAGTATGGGAACCCCACCACTTTCATAGTAGGGGCTCAGAAAAAATTATATTAAATAATATTTCTTTGTGAAATACTGTACACAATTTATTTTCGATATCAACCATAATTAAAAAATCTGGTGGTTATAAATTTAAACTTTTAAAAATACCATAAAATTGTTTTTAAATCCAAAACATCCAAAATAAATTTAAAAACCAAAGGGAAATCACTTGTTCAATTCATTACAGTTGAAAATTCTTATTATCCAAAAATTAGTTTGTATCCCTTATATAAAAGCCAATATTGATAAAAATATATTTTCTGAATCACATAATGAAGTCAACAACATCAAAAAATCATAATAAGTGGAAAAAAAATCTATTTTTACAATCAATATTTTAACTCAATGATTTCATAAAATTACATATTCCACCCAAAAAATTCTTTCAAAATATTATTTATAAATATAATGTGGAAAAACAAAACATATTGAACATATTTGAAAATAATAAATTCATCATAAAACTAAATTTTAATGTTTTTATGAAAAGAATAATTCACGTTAAATGAAATATAGAATATATATTGTATGATATAACAAATCATGAAAGGATTCTTAGATATAAATAGTTTATCCAACCTTTTTAAAGGATCATGTTACGTACACTATCATGTCCCAAGAAGCAATCTTCTAGGATTCCACACAGTTTATTGGAATTTTTAGACCAGTTATAAAACTATAACTATTTATCCATGTTCACCCTGAATCTGATAAAATCTACAAAATAAATTGTAACCCACCACTAGGTTCAAAATAATATGAATTTCATATAAAATAAATCCAATGTAATATGAAAAAATGATCAGGGGAATTATAATAAAAAATACTAATATCCATAGAAACTCAACAGTCCTCCTGAAATGTTTCTATCAAGAACATTTTAATTAATTTCATCTTCAGTTAAACCAATCATATTCTTCGTACTACCAATTATCACCATATACTTCTATAGATATCTTCGCGAGACTTGGAATCCCACATGATTAGATTTTTACATACATTGAAATGAACCATATTATACTAACCATCCACATCACCCAAACTAAACAATCTTGAGGCATGAAGGGTGTTCCATGTTCCCAAATGTTGCCAACTAGTGTCTAGGAATCAACAAACAGCACCATGGAATGATTTTTTACATGAATAAAAAACAAACAGTGAAGTAATTCTATGATTCTGATATGGTGTGTCCGTATGTAGGGATACAATGAATTTGAAATAAATAGTTAAATAAAGAAGAGTTATACAAGTCATAGCATGCTGAAAATAAGAATCCTTACTCATATCTAGATTATATAGGTATATTGTGTTGAACTAAACAATTATAGGATGTCTAAATAGAATATTAATACAATAAATTTCAGTATTAAATATTTTATCATTTTAAAAAGAAATAACGAAAAACTCAAATCGTGGAAAACCCAACTCCATGTTACTCATGGTTAGACAACATCACGTGAAACTACTATTGATGGAGATTTTTAGAAAAAAAAAATTTAAAGGCCATATTTTGGAACCAATTAAAATATATTATAACAATATTTAAAAGTAACATGTCAATGTGGTGTGTGAGCTAAACATTTTCAGTAAGATCTCACTATAGAGTCAGTCAAATTATTTTATATTGTTTTATCCATAATTAATTTTTTTTTAAAAACAAATAGTATTTAATGTGAAAGGGACATCAATGAGAATAATCAACATATTGTTCCTTTGAAAAAACTTTTTATTAAATAATTTCCCACTAGAAATTTTAATTAAATCATGACATTAAATTAATAAATTTTCCAAAAATGTTATCAATAAACCTGTACATGTTAATGATTTTGAATACTACACATCTCCTTCGAAGTTCCCCTTGTTCATTTCTAAAAGAGTCCAAGGAATCATATTCCAAATAACCAATTGTGAACATAAACTACAAAAGACATTAATGTCGTTGAAAAAGGAAGCTAACACTATATGTTTTATAATAATAATGAAAATAAGTAGGGGAAGTAAAAAAGGATCCATATAATTCATCTAAAATTTGGGATTCAAGCTGGAACATTGTGGAAATAACATATAATTATAAATCAACAACAAACAAGGATCATGGGTAACATAAAAGGACTAATTAATAGTGTACTGAGATGGTGGTTCAAATACCATAATTGGACTAATAAATCTATCGATATCTATATATTCATTGAAAAATCACAAATGATATAATTTATCTAAATAGATCTTAATATAAAATAGTTTTAAATATATCCTGTAAACTCAATCACCATACCTTGAAACATTCCCAAGTAATCTAACAATCTAGAATAGGTCTTTAAAACATCCAATTCAATTACTTTTTCTTAATATCCTCATGAGTTTAATTAATGGTGGTGGAAAAAAATGTTATCAAAATGTAATTTGTGAAAAATAAATTTAAATAAACATCATCCAACCCACACACCCACACAATAAACAATAGCTTTTACATATAAATAAAAAACAATTTAGCATTACATACTAATAATAATGTGATATCACCAAAAGGGATGATTCAAAAATAGTGAAAATAAAACAAGGGACTCAAATTCAATAACCCTATAAATAATTATTCCAAATTAAATTTTCTATAAGTTTCAAACTATCCATTGAATAATATCATTATATTAGATGAAAAATTCCCACGCATTGAATACTAAACTATAAAACTGAACATTGATTATTCTATAAAAATTCATTTAGAATCTAATTGTTCCTTTACATTTTTTATATATGTAATAATCTTAGATATAAGGGAATTCCCCATTGTGAGGGGAAAATTGAAAACAATACTTATTTTTTTATGATACCCTTTAGATAATTCACTATGGTATCAGAAATAAGGAATGTGATTGATTTCATCGATACTTAATACAATCAACACACACCTCTATAATTTTAAAATATTTTAACAGTTTCGTCCCCCCTTCCCATGTCTGATATAGTGGAGTCTCCTTATGAGGTATTGTGGATCCTCTTCCACCCTCACTAACTCATTCCTCTATCCAAAAATCATTCTCGAGAAATTTCCCTCGACTGGGGCCCATAGATCTCATTCGATTATATTTTAATGTGGTGTTTCTCATGTGGCCCTCTATTATCCATCTCCATATTATTGGTTGTATATATTCCACTGCCTTAGATATCAACAGCTGTAGTAGAGGGGTTCTGTAAGCTTGTTCAACTATCAAAAGAGTTCCTGGCATAGGTTTCCACTCTCACTCATTCATCTTTTTCCATAATTATCTCATCATCAGATGAATTTGTTATTTTGTGGTTTTTTATCTCTATATCCCTTATAAAATGGACACATAATCTCATTTGGTGATCTCTAAAAGCTTACTCGGGTCACGATCCTCCTCATGCAGTAGTGTGGCTCAATCTTCTTGGGTTTCCACTCCCTTTTCAGAACATTTATTTTCATATCTCTACTGGTGATGTTGTGGGCTCTTTCCACTATGTATATTATCACACCACTTATTTTCTTAGCATCACCATAGCCCACATATTTTTTGAGGTTGACTTATCATATCCCCTTCCATATCACATTGTTTATATTGTGGGTGAGTATTATTGGGGGGAAGAAGTTGTTCAACACATCTTCCACTTATTATTACTCCAGTATCAAGATTCATGGACAATGTACATCCTCTTCTAGGAAGTAAAATATTCCCCACTAACTTCCCCACATTTTCTCCCTCATGAGCCTTCTTTTTCTCTATCCTATAGCCTCAGACTCTCTTCCCCGCTACCCCACTACAGTTCCCATTCTCTTGATCCTACCCTCCCATAAAAATGAAATGATTCACATAGAATCTCTATACCCCTACCACCCTACCTCACAAATAATTTTAGTACCTAAACATCCACTTTCCTCCCCACTTCCAAAAAGTATCCCCCAGAGAAAAAATCTGGTGATTTATTGGCCTATGTGTCTACCAAATAGTGTTTCCCCCTTTCATATGAAGATCCATTATGCCCAAACCCCCTTCTCATATCAACCTGATGGTCATATATTATTCCTCCAACTTTCCCCCTATATCCCCATCTAATACCATCTTGGTTCTGGACACCCCTATAATTGGGTCAGTGGATTCAGACACCCAATCATCAATTTCATTAAGCCCTTCTTCTCTTCCTAGTGGGGTCCAAGCCTGATTTTAAAAGAGAGCCTTGTAGGGCTCCTATTCTTCTAGTATAACATCTTCTTCATTAGTGAGTGCTAAAGACAAAAAAATCTTCTCCAATTATATTCCTCCTCTCATGGAATTCCCACGATTTGGGAGAATGTATAAAAAATGATTTCATATCAATTAATATTCATCAATATTTTTTTTCGAAAGAATTAATCTTTGATCCCATGAAACAGGACTGCAAGATTGGACTATTTACAAATAGAATAAGTGTACATAATTTTGTCCATGTACTTTTCCTAAATTAACACATTTTGTTATTATATAATCCCAACATCACAAATCGACATGGTAGATGATTCAAATAAATTTAGCCTGAAAATATTAGCATGGGAGTGCATTTAATGTATGTTTCTTTAATTTATGATAAGTCCATAGCTAATTATAGATAGGCCATCTGGAATGACAAGGGGGATTTTATGTAGGGGCCTTGTTGTGGTTTTTTGGGGGGATTTCAATGTCATCATGGATGAATCCAATAATAAGGGTCGGGGTTCTCTCAAATGGAATGCGAGTTAAGATGTCATCTCTTTCATGGGATGTAATGGTGTCTTATACCTCGATTACTTACGTGATTTATTCACCTACTATAATAACCAGAAGAGGAATAATCAAACATGGTGTAGAAAGGATCACTATTTCAAAAATGTGAATGAAATCTCCCCATTCTCAGATATTAAGGTCTCTCACCTAATAAGAGTTCTCCCAAATCACTCCCCTATTTTTTTGTTCCTATCCAATAGAGTTAATAGTTGGGTTAATATTAATTCCTAATGTATATATTTATCCAATCTATAATTCTGGTAAGTGTTGTGAATGTTATTTAGGAAGCCAGTGGGATGATACAGTTGGAATCACCAATATATGAAACTCTAAAGGACCAAGGAAGACTTGAAATGCTGGGACGATTTCCTTCCACATTATTTTAATATAATTGAATCGATCAAACACAATATTGAGTTCATGGATATCACAGTGGAGAAATCCAAGGATGAGGATATCTTCAATGGTCATTCTCTAAAGATGATCCTCAAGGAAAATACTATCGTGGAATTGGAGTGCTCGGCCCATGAACAATCAAGGATCAAATAGTTATTAGAGGGATATAAGAACACAATGTTTTGCATGCATGTTTGAATGAAAATAAGATGTTTCTAAGGCCTAATATTTTATTGTAAGATATAAAATTCATATATGACCATTACGTGGTGGGTGGTATGTTTAACCATCAACTACAATAACAGATTATGTGTCCAAACATTCTAATTCTAAGAGGGTATCCACAGGGAACACAATAATTTTTGGATTCCATTCCTAGAATGGTTTCTGCCCATATGGACATTGAATTTAAATCTATTTAGGAAGATTTGGAGATCATTTAGTAGATTCCTAGTATCATCTCTTATTTTATTTCAATTCCAAACAACTTTCCGAGATCATTTTATATGGCTTTATAGAACCACATAGAAAGAGACCATTTGGACGAGAATGAAAATTTATTTCGAGGTGGCTATCTCCATCTTGTGGCTAGTGCTACTAATGTGATTTTAATTCCAATGATCATAAATACTTATTATATCCATCAGTACCATCCTATAAGCATGTTCAATTTCCCCAAAAATATATTGTCCATCATAGTCAATTGAAGAATATCAGTGCTCCTACATTCTCTAGTCTCAAAAAATTAATATGGATTGATCAGATCTAGATATATATAGGGAAATATTATATTGGCATATAAAATTATAAGAAATATCAATATAAATGTGGTAAAATCCAATGTGTTCATTAATATTGACATGGATAAAGTGAATGAATTACTCTAATGCAGTTTTATTTTTGGGTCCCTATCTTGCATGGGATTCTCCGCATGCTACGGTGACCTTCTATATAGATTATTTGGTTCTTCATGGATTTATATAACATTCAAGGGTATGCACAATGTTTTATTATGCTTAGTATGAGGACTCAAAAAATGAGATAAATTTTCTCTTATAATATTAATTATTATGAAAAATTCATTATGTTGCTTCATTAATAGAAACCTCCATTCTTATAGTATTCTCCCACTCCAATGGATGTATAAATTTAATAGATTTTTCTAATATTATGTATAATTATGATATAGTTATTTCTATTAATGTAATTAGAAGATATATTTGCGGTGTGTACTTTTTCCATGATAAATACTTCCACAGGAGTGTGAAATTAGTTAATCATTATAAAATTAGTACTTGCCTCTCAACATGGAGTGCGACAAGGTGGGTTTTCTCACCTAAAGTCCAAATGGGTATTTGTACATGTAATTTATTGATGGATTAACTAGGTGCACCTATATATCTAAGAAGGCTACGAATTCGACCCTTTAATGAGTTGATGGACAAGATAACATGCTGTATTTGCTACAGAAACATGGATTCTTATCCTTTGGTGGTCGAATAACTCTTGAAAACAATTTTTTCACTGTAATCCCCTTGAATATTTTATTTTTTCTAAATGTGACTAAGGAAGTAACTACTTGAATTGAAAGAACTATATTTTCAATTATATTGGATGTACACATGGATAAAAAGAATCATTGGGCATCTTGGACTAGGATGAAGATGTTGGTTCTAGAGGGATGCAATAATATAACCAGTGTTTTAGGGGAGATACATGACCCACATGAAACAATGTCATTAGAAGTGCTTGAAATACATATGTTATGGGGATTTATTATTGTTAAAAAATATGAGACAATCACGAAGCCTCTATAAAAGATATATTCCCTCATTTTTAGTTATCCTACACATACATGCTCCTCATATTAAATCAATTTTGATCATTGACATGGGTAATACCATCTTCAGAACAAAATCTAGACCGAGTTTTTTCTTGGTTTTTCACATTTCCCCTTGTCTGGGTGGCATTTTATTGAGGCTAAAATCATCCTTGGGTTCACTCAGGATGTTTTGGATGAGGATAATTCCATGATCTAAGGCCTCATTGTGATCTCCAGTGACCTGGATAAGTCTGTTTTCATATTTTATTCTTTTAGAGTTTTATAGGAAATTGTATCTTCATTCATCCATGTCTCCTTAAGACTAGGATAAATGGGGAGAAGTTATTTGGAATAAAGATATCCTGAATAAACTCAACTTATTATTTTTGAATATCCAAAAAATATATATATTTTCACTAAATAGAACATCTAGAGAACTGGAATCGATCCTCAAGAAAGGTGAATGTGTTTCAGAAATTCTCATAAGGAATCCTCGACACAACACTTCTTAAAATGTGAATGGACACCTGAGATATGAATAATGTTTTGAGGGTCAACTCAGTTATCTGCCCATGATACATTAGTAGCTTCATTTATAGACCTTTAATTTCTTGGTGTGGAGTGAACAAATTTTGAGCATAAAGTGAGATTAATCTCTTTTTCAATGGTGTGTTTTTGAATCTTGAAGGACCAGAATAAATCCAAATTTGAGGGAATAACATGCTAGAGGCTAGATAATTTCATTAGAACTGAAATATTTTTTATTAAAATGTCTCATCTTGAAAAATGGATGGATTCCCCTTCTATTTGGTTCATTTTCATTACCATCACCTCCCCCTCCTTATTCTTACACTGATATACAAAGGAATTAGGTTCATTGGAATCCCAATAGGAGAGGTAGAGAACTTAATAACGATGTCTCCTATAGAACAAGAGTGATGCACGATGGGGGTCTTGTTTAAGATCCCAAAGATAATATTTTTCAACCATTCAATACCTTTATTGGTTATGGTGACTGCATTCAGGTGAATGAAAAGGTTATTCTCATAGTTCATTAATATTATATTTGGCATAACGTTATAATAAGAGTAGTCAAAATTGGCTCTAAATTTCTTTATAACTCCCTGCATGGACAATCTGGTACTCACTATGTGGTCCTAAACCATTTTCGTAAGTGTAAAATAATCATTAACAACTATTTGGTAGTCCATCAATCTTGACGCAAGTGTAATAATATATCCAATTTTTTAGTTTCCAAGGCCTCTCAGGGTGAGTCAATAAAATGTTTCTTGTTGTACCATAAGTGATTTTCCTACCTGTGTGGCGATAATCACAAGATAAATGAAAGTGAAAAATACCAAAATAAATTGACACTAGATATAACATGGAAAATCCCCCCAAAATGAATGGGGCAATACCCATGGTCAAATAGAATGATCAATATGGGTAAAAGTGGGTACAAACAATATTTATATTATAAGGTGAAGTCCCTCATAAATATATCTCTTATATAGGTGTGGAAACAACCTCACAAATAGTTAAATGGAATCTTCTCGTGATGAGATTATTGTATCTATTGATGATGGAACCTTTCTGGGAGAACCACTTTTATAGGACTCTATGATCCCTTCTGTCACATGTTATTAACTTCTCCCCATGGATGAGATGGTGGGTTTGAACACCCACCTAATCTGCCATCACCACACTCCTTTAAAAAATATTGGGTGACATTGTCCTCCAATTAAAAAATTGCTGACACATCTCCCACATTGATACTTGAATGAAAAAATCACATATCCACACATCATTTATATATTCCAAACATAATTATCTTGTTTCTATGAGGATTCTAGAGGATCTATACTATCTGAGATTATCAGAGTTAACTGCCTTCATTAGGAAATCTACCAAATTTTCTTTAGTGTGAATTTTATGCATCTCTACACTTTATTCGACCACAATATCTCAAGCAGTGCGATACTATTCCCCAATGTGATTTATCTTATAATGAAAATATGGATTCCTTGTAATGTGAAAGGAATGTTGATTGTAAAAAAAAGTGGAATATACACTTGTATCTACCTGAGATCCTCCATAAACCTTCTCAACCAAATCACTTATTTCATGCATGTGTAGCTTTCATGTAATTTTACTCCAACGTGGATAAATACCTATCTAACTGTATCATCAAAATCTATCTCACAACTCATCCTGAAAGAGTAAACACATAACCAGTTTTCAATTTTCTCTGGTCAGAATCACCTACAAAATATGAATCATCAGAGCCTCTGATAGTGAAATCTAATCCTCCAAAACATAATATAGCATCTAAGGTATCTATGATGTGTCTCAATATCCTGTTCACTGTGATCCAATGCACTAATATAGGATTCTCTTTGTACTAACTAACTGATCCAACTTCATGTGTAGTGTCTTGTCTAGTAAAAGCCATAAAAAACATCAAACATCCAACTAATGATATATATGGTACTCGAGACATCTATATCCTCTATGATTCACTACTAGGACTAATCATAGTGTATAACATGAAATTAACTGGAAGAGGGTAGATATTGGATTAATATCTTGTTTGTTGAAGCATTTAAAGTCTTTCTGTATGAAATTATTCTATGATAGATAAATCTTCCAATTATTTATGTCTCAGTAAATATGCATCTCAATAATCTTGTTTTCTTGTCCTAATTCATTCTCATAAATTTCCATATCCATCTATGCCCTTTTCTACTAGATCTGATCATTTTCAGTGCCTTCAACAAACATGTTATCCACATACAATAGAAGATTCATAAAATCAATACCCTTCAAATCCCTAAAATATTGACAAGGATATAATTAAATTATTTTGTATCCATGTCTCATGATATATGAATAAAAACTCTTGTACCAACACCTTAGTTCCTTCTTGAGACCACATAAGTATTTTTTAACCTGTTATCCAAGTCCCATTTTCCTTCATCTAAAAAACCATCTAGTTAGAACATATGGATATATTCATCATGATCACCAAGTATAAAAGTATAGTTCACATACAGCTACTCAAGATGTAAAATATATTTATCAAACATCACCAGAACTATCTTAATAGTCTTCTGTCTAACAATGGGGGAAAATATTTCATTAAAATAAACACCTTCTTTCTGAGCAAATCCTTTGAACATGAGTCATGCATGATATTTTTGCACCTCATCCATTCCATCCCATATAATCATAAAGACTCATTTGTTTCCTATAGAATTACTTCCATGTGGTAATGGAACAAGATTCCAAGTCTTTTTTCTATATAGGGCTTCATGTACCTCCTGCATCACCACTACCCATGAGGATACACCTAGTATCTAGGTCACCTCCACTAAAGAAGATGTATTTCTATACACCATAAATAAGCATTATGAAATATTTCTCTCAGTAACATAGTCTGAGTTCCATGCTATTTATATTATCTCTTGACCTGACCATCATAGTCCAGACTCAACGGGTACATGATCTCAATTCACTAGTAATTCCTCTAAGGAAACTGGTTCTTCCTTCAATTTTTTCCTTTACATTGACTATTGTAGTTTCTATATTATTTTTCTCCATGTATGGAATATATTTAATTTTCTCGTTGTATTCTACAAAAAAACATCTCTGCTAATGATAAGTTTACGGGCAGTGGGATCCCATAAATGATACCCCTTAACAACATCAGTGTACCAAAATAAGATACATTTCATAGATCTTGAGTCCAACTTTGATCATTCATGGTCATTAAAAATGCATATAAAGGACCTTCAAATGTATGTAACAAAGAATAATCATCAGGATTACAAGTCCACATCTCTATTGGTGTCTTCAGATCAATAGACATTAAAGGAGACCTATTAATCTCATAACAGGCAGTATTCAATACTTCTTCCCAAAAAGTTTTTTCAATTATTATAGTCTTCAACATCTCCCTTGTTTTACCCAAATCCGCTCTGCCATTTCTTTCTGTTGAGGAGTGTAAGCCACTGTTAACTATATTTTGATTTCTTCATGTTTAAAAAACAATTAAATTTCTCATTTGTATATTCTCCACCATTTTCAGTCCTCAAACAGTTGATCTTATTTACAGATTCTTGTTCTTTATAAACATTAAATGTTTTAAAGACATCAAAAACATCAACCTTACTCCTTATGGGGTACACCCAAAATATCCTAGAATAGTCATAAATGAATGATACAAAGTTTCTTGATCCTCCTATGTCTATAAATGGTGCTTTCCAAATATTCTAATGAATCTAATCTATTATATAGTAACATCATGCTATTGATAACCCGAACATTAACATGTGTTTCTTTCTCAAAACACAATGCTTACAAAATGTTCAGGAATCCTTTGTAGGCCTCAGAAGAAACTTATGATCCAAAAAAATAATTCAGATTCATTCTTACATAAAACCAAGATTTTGATGCCATGAATTCATTAATGCTTCATTTGAGGTAGTTGATGCGACAAATATATCTACCTCTTTATATGTTTCTCCCATATGAAAATATAGGTTGTTCAAGATCTTTTATCCCTTTTTAACCACATGAATTCCCTTCCCAATTCTAATAAATTCATTCTTAGTGTGAGTCTTGCATATATTTTCATCAAATAGTCTTGAAGGTAATATTTTTTTCATCAGGCCCTTCACATGGAACACTCTTTGGATAGTTAAAACAATACCATCATGCATACTAAGTTTGATGGCATAGACTCTAACGGCCTTTACGGTGTGATCATTCCCTATGTCAATATATCTTAATGAGATTGTATTATACTAGTAAAACCATTTATGACATGACTTCATGTGCCATTTTTCTCCTAATTTGATAATCCATGCATCATTGAGATGCTTCCTTATTCCAGCACTCATCGCTTCATTACATACTAGAATATATCCACTTCATGAAGTACTCGCCACCTTTTTGTCCATGTTAGGTCTATTGATGCCACTAGAACAATGATATTTCTTCACATATACTGGTATTTATTCAATTTTTAGTAAAGAATTATCCTTTCCCAACACTTTTTGCATCTGCATTTCCCATAACAAAAAATTATTCCTATTGAATTTTCGATCATGAATTTCACTGCTATCTGGATACTCCATAAGTTCAGAACCTCATATATTTCATAATGATAAATTCAATATTTTCAATATTTTTTTCATCTGAATGATCAACCAGAGAAATAATAATAGAGAATATAAAAAATTACATGATTTATTAATACCCAAAAAGTGAATAGTAATTGGCCAAAACCTACACCTTTATACCACTTGTTGGGACTGTCAATGATTCTACCACCAGTGAAATGGTAATACCAAAATTAAATAAAGTGAAAAAATTCATAAATAAATAGACTTCATTACATTATGCCCTCATTGTTTGTTTTATTTATCCTTGTACTTCATCCTTTGTCCATACTTTCTATCTTTTTAAATTGATGATTATGATGATGAATCTAGTACCAAAAACACTTTTAAAATGATAAATCCTTGAAAAATATCCTCTAATGAATTTTAAAAAATACATATCAATATTATCTCAATAATTTCAAATTATAAACAATTAAATTAATGAAAATATTTTTTTTACTTTTCAAAAAAATTCATGAAAAACGTTTCAATAGATACCAATTCCAACACATACGTTTATAGGTTTGTAATAAGAAATGTTATGAAAACTAAATCATATAAAGAGATGTCATGTGAAAGGATTTCATAGAAACATGTAACTTAACACTGGTAACATTTATTATCTTTGACGGTACAAAAGAAACTATAGACTAAATATATGTAAAAAAGATATTGATATTGAATCCCCTACGATTAAAAACACCTAAAACCATATATATTCAATAAAAATGGACAATATTTTTAAGGATTAAAGTTTAAACAAAGTAAATTATAATAAAAAATCATCACATATGATTTTTCCAGTGTTTTATATTTAAATTATAATACCAAGCATAGAAATATTATGGCTAATGGTTTTAAACACCCTAATACTGCAATTTTTTGTCCACTAGTTATTTTTTATTAAAATAAAAAATTTGGAAATGCATATTTGTATTGGTTATCATGAACATACCGAGATCATTATAAGGAACCAGTGTATTATACTAATTTTTGATTAATTTTTTTTCAAATATGTGGGGGTTGATACATCTCAAAAATTGACATTTCATCATGAAATCACTAATTAAGAGTAAAAAGTATAGATTCACATAGGACAACCCTCCATACAAAATATTTACACTATCAATTCATAGTGATTATATTTATAAGTATTAATACCCCTAAAATAGTTATAGATTTTATTAATAGATTCTTTAATTATTTCCAAATAAAATAAAAATTATTTAATAATGATATTATAATATATTCTAGGATAATGAAATAAAATGAAGTGCAATAGATTTTTTTTCAAAATTATTAATTTTGAAACTATGTACTATGTTAGAAAACTGTGAAATTAGGCAAAACAATATCCTTCTTAGGATATGTAATCATGAGTGGGAAAAAATATACATATCCTTCAATTACATAGGTAATTAATCAATTTATTATACCAACCACTATTATAAAGATCTATAATTTTATTAGTTTGACTGTTTTCTTTTGGTGAGTTGTGGAAAATTTATCACTATGGAAAATCACACAAACCAAGTTAAATGATAAGGGAGTGATGATATTGGGGACAAATTTATGTGATGATAATTTGAAGGGGATTATAAGTAGAATGATATATACACATAAACACAAAAAAACCAAGTGTTGCAAGGGGTTTATATAAAATGACGAATCAAATTTGTTATTTGGATGATTACACTTAAAAATGATAAGATGGTAGTTTATTACACACATTAATAAATAGCCCATGAGAATAATTAAATGATTTATGATTTTTAGATTGCTGTGTAAATATTTAAATTAATAATATTTGTGAATATTTTTTATAGAATATTGTAGTAGTTGAAAATATTATAAAATTTATACAATGAGGGAAATAATGAGTTTCTAATATTAACGAATATAGTATGTTTGGATCTTAATTTTAAATTATATCTCTTTTTATCTGATATAAAATTTAAAAATTTCATGATATAGATTTTCTAAGTTGAAGAAGGTATCATCCTATATTTATGTGTTCATTTAATTTCACTAAGGTATTATTTTAATTCCTTATAATGAATACATATGCATGAAGGATGTCAATTGAATATGAAATAAATCAATTTAACCACATGTTACTCAATCATAATGGTTGATTACAATAAAATAACATGAAACCATGTCTATTAAACAAATTTTTATTAGTTATAATTGATTGTAACATCTATTAAGGGTTAATAATTTAAAATGGGATTAAAAATAAAGAATTCCATTTTAATACACGAAAATCATCAAGATCAAAACTACTCTTGATAATCAGAATATTTAGAACAAATAATTTAATTATAATATACGTCATAAAAGAAGAATTAATGTTGATAAATACCAAATTAAATATATATGAATTAGATGTATGCATTGTAATGTTATAATTGAATGAGTTCTCAAAATTTAGTATAGTTTCTATATTACCAATATGAAAATGTGAATAGTCACTCGATAAATATATATAATATAAATAAAAATTATATTTGTTTCAAGAAAATATAAACCTTCATTATAAATATTATATTTAAAATAATATAATAAATATTTAAATATAATAAAATGATTCAAATTTACGTAAGGAAATACAAATCATTTTAAAGAAACTTATTTTATGAAATATCTATTTGTGCTAAATTTATTAGTTCTAAATAAAGTGCTAAATTATTTTTATTATATATTAAAGGAAATATTTTAAAAAAAAATAATAAAATCCATGATATATTTTTTTCCGTAACAAATAATAATTTAGTTAACATTGGGTAATGAAAAATATTTTGTTTCACCAAAATTATTTTTATTATATAAGATTTTATCATCCTTGTGTTTGTAGTACCAAATTTAGTCATCCTATCATATATATATATATTATTATATAATCAGTTATTGATTATTAATTAGTCAGCAATAATAATAATAATATAATTTATTTTCATAATGAAATATTTTTTTAACATTGTATATTTTATTTCAATATTTTAATTTGATATCTATTATCTAATTATGACAATGAAATAAATTCTATTTTTGTTTTTTTAAAAATTAATAAACATCAATTTATTATTAATATATATAGAAATAGGACATATTTATCTCAATTGTTGACAATATAATTTTTTTAAAAATGTTTTATGTCTTTTACATTTTTAATTTGAAAATCTAATTATATCACCGTTTATGGATAATTTTTTTAAAATAGAATAATTATAGTTGAAATAAATAATTCCTCTACCATTTTAATATTACTAAATTACATGACATAGTAATTAGAACATTTAATATATAAAAATTCATTTTTATATAAATTTTTTTCTTTGTATTTACCCTTTATTAAATATTATGTGTATATATATTCATTGAATTTCCCTAGACAAATTCAAAATATTGTATAATAATTTTGAAAACATGTAAGAAGGTTCTTCTAATATATTTATTAGAATAAAATAATTTCCTTATTAAATAATTAAGCTTGTTAAACATGTGTTCAAATGGGAAAAAATTAAAAGTATTGAGTTTATCATAATTAAAATGATATAAACCAACTTTATATGACATTTGTTAGTAGTTTGGGTCAATAAATTAATTTTTATTGTTACATACATAACTAATATTGTTTAAATCAGTTTGATTTCTTCATTACACTAATGTAACATATGTTTCCAACGAAATGTCCACTACTAGAAATAATGGCATTTGCGATGGGGCATTTGCGTCAGGATCCCGTCCTTAATAGGCTTTTGCGACGGGGGCCCATCGCAAATAGCCCATCGCGGAAAACGGCGTCGCAACAACAATTATTTGCGATGGGCCCGTCGCTAAAGGTATTATTTGCGACGACAATCCTTCCCGTCGTAAATATTAGTCCATATATTTCTAAAAACTTTTTAAAATCGTATTTGCGACGGGTCCATCGTAAATACGATTTTTTAAAAAAATTTAAAAAATATTAATAAATTATTTTAATGAATATAATAATAATACTATTTGCGACGGGCATAGCATCCCGTCGCAAATACTATAAAAAAATTATTAATAAATTATTTTAATTAATATAATAATAATCCAATTATAATTCAAAAATAAAAAAATATTAATAAATTATTTTAAATAATATAATAATAGAATTATAATTCACAAAATAAAAATAATAAATTATTAATAAATTATTTTAATTAATATAACAATGATAACTGAATTATAATTCAAAAATAAAAAATAATACAATATTAATAAATGATTTTAATTAATATAATAATAGAATTATAATTAACAAATAAAATTAACAAATTATTAATAAATTATTTTAATTAATATAATAATAATAGAATTATAATTCAAAAATAAAAAATAATAGAATATTAATAAATGATTTTAATTAATATAATAATATTAGAATTATAATTCATAAATAAAAAAATTATTAATAAGTTATTTTAATTAATATAAAAATAATAGAATTATTTTACATTCAAATATTAAAATAATTCTAATATTACAAAAAAATATAATTAAATTATAATATTATAAAATTTTAATATATATATATATAATTTAATATTATAAAATACAAATAATATTATTTTTCATATTAATATTGTTATTTCAAAATATAAGATTATTAATATTTTATAATGAGACAGAAACTACGAATAGAAAAAAATTCATATTTTGATTCAACAAAGTTTATAACATAAAAAAAACTCTAATATGAAGGAGGGGGGAGGGGGAGGGGGGGATCTACAGATGCTGGTGGAGGAAACTCCATCCCTAAAGCATGAGTGAGTTGGCGCATGTACTCCATCTGCTCCTGATGCTGTTGCTGCCACTGACTCATCTGCTCCTCGTACAGCTGCTGCTGGCGTCGACGCTCCTCCTCATGCTGCTGCTGCTGCTGACGCATCTGCTCCTGCTCCTGTAGGAGACTCTCTATCAGTGCCGTCTGAGATCGCAACTGATCCTCATACTATGTAGCAGAAGAAGATGCACGAGCTCCTCTCGAGCTGGACGCCGACATCGCAGCACTACCATAATAATCTCCAGGAGTCAGTTGAGAGTTGATACAAACTACCCGGCCCTTCTCGAAGGCATACTAGGTGGCCTGCATCCATGTCGCCTCATCAAAATGACAGCCAGTGGTCTGATCTGATGATTCGGCCTAACTCTCAGGCCGGGTCTGTGATGCTGCGGCCTCATATGACTCCTGTAGTTGCAATTTAAAATTAAAATTGTGATATATTATATGCAGTTAATTTTTAAACTTGAAAAAAATACTGACCATGATGTGACGCTGACGATCACCTCTGATATCTCCAGTAGCAGGATCACTATACATCCTCTGATATACGTCGTACTCCGTAATATCGGGGTTCTCGACAGCCTATAAGAATAAAAAATAAATTGTTACTATTTATAGTTATATAAAATATTTATAAATAATGTACGTAGCAGATGTTTTCTATGAGTACTGAAAGTATGACTCCCAGCTCGATGATTTACCTCCTGTCTCCCCCGATTCTTCCTCCCCACCGATGATCTCCTCTGAAAGGCATCACTCAACCAGTGCGCACATAATCCGTCCCATACATGGGATGAAATGTACTCTGGTCGGTGTGCTCTACATGACTCGTCAAAATCTGACACTCCTGCTTTCTTCGTGGCAGCTTTTCTTAAATTGTGAAAAAACTGACGAAAGCGATCACGCATGGCCACCTCCCATTCCTCGTGGATGTCGTCACGCATGGTATCCTCGATCAGATACCATAAACCCTACAAATAAATCAAAATATCAAGTGAGAAATGAAATAATTTTCAAAAAAAATTATTTATTTACGTACGTACCAACCAATGGCCAAACATGGCCTGCTGCACATCAATGGGAATCTGCTCCCATGTGGTCCAAGGCTGAGAGAAATAGTTTTGCAAAATAGCGCTGCCCTGTCCGACTGCTATATGCGGAAAACTGTAAAAATAATAAACATTTATTATGCGAATAGATTAATGAAATGTTAGTCAAATCCACAGGTTATCACACAGGTTAGTACACCTTCGTGTGTGTGGATCAAACCCAAGACGTGGACATCGCTCGAGGACGGGGTCAGGAATCATCAATCGTGCGAGACCGCGCCCCCTCCACGTACTCCCTGGAGCGCCTGCAGGCTGAGGGTCATCTTCCAGCAACTCATCCACATCGAAAGGCAGGTCAGCATCCACCAATGCACGAAATGTTTCGTCGTCCATCTGAAACAAAAAATGTTAATTTTGTTAGCAAATAATTGATAATTACTATTATATATACATATATATTAGTTATGATTGTATATAACTACCATGGAATTCTATCAGTGTTTATCTTCCTCATCATCTTCATATATTTCAATGTCATCTTCATATTCCTCCTCAACATCATCGATATCCATTCGAGTTCCTGTTGCTTCTTCTCTTACCATTTCAAATTCATATGTGACATCATTAACATCATCATCATCACTGACTCTTAAATGTGGGGTGTCGTCATTGATACTCATGTCTCTTTGTAAAAAAAGATTGATTTTGAGTACTCTCTTGAAAAACTTCAATTCTTTACACATCAGTGAAAGCACATTCACTTTGAATAAACTGATTGTCTCGAATTTTGATTTTTATTATACTCCACCAATCAGTCAAGTCTCTTAATGTAGCACAGTACTTTGCGTAATAAATTTGATGTGCCTGTTGAGCCAATAAGAATGGTTCATTTACTGCGAGAACAATTTTACATTTAATATCGATGATTCCATGAGTCGGATGAACACACACATCTCTCTCTGTATCCAACCACCGACATTTGAACATGGATATATAATGTTGTCCAAGATAACAGAGTTCAATGATTTCATCAAGTATGCCATAAAAGTCAAATTCATTTTCTCGATGATGAGATCCTCTCAAGCTAACTCCACTGTTCATTGTATTTTAGATTCCCCATATGCATGTGTGTAAAATCAAAATCCATTCACCACATATGTATTATAAGTTTTAACAAGTTTAGAAGGTGGGTTACCCAATATACACAACCATTTGTCAATTTTATCAGCATGTCGAGACACCTGAAAATTTGTGAAATAATTATCAATATAGTAAACTATACATTGAATGAGTTGCTAAAAGATAAATAATTTATTTTACCAGTTTTTGAAACCACTGAGAAATTTTTTTCTTTCAGCGTTCTTCGAGAGCAGCTGCTGTAATTTGTGGAATTTGTTTCTTGATATGATTATCACACAACCTATAAAAAAAAGTTATTTACTGTAACATAAATGGTAGAATAAGTGATATAAAGACTTACAGTACAACTGATGTCATCTCTTCACAGTTGAGCAGAACAAACGTATGAGCTCTGTGATGTTCATCATCTGAAAGCCAGTGTTCATAAACTCCACCAAAACCAAGCTCTGGCTGGTTGAAAACAGATAATTATTTGTCAATTTCATCAATATTCCTCTCTTTCCATCCCATTTTATTGTGTTATGAAGGATACTCAGATTCAAAATAATGGGAGCAGAAAAAAAATATTTCCTCTTGCAAATAAGCTTCTGCAATAGATCCTTCAACAGATGCTTTGTTACGTACTTTTCTTTTCAATTTTTTCATGCATCTTTCAAATGGGTACATCCATCGAAACTGTATTGGACCTCCACATTTGGCTTCATATAGAAAATGTAACATCAAATGTTCCATTGAGTCGAAGAAAGGCGGCAGAAATATTTTATCCAGTTTCCATATAATTACAACAACATCTTCTTCAAGTTTGCATAGAGCATCATAATCTGTTGTAGCTGCACAAATTTCTGGAAAAAAATGAGACATGTCTATTATGGAATCCCAAATCACAGAATTCAACAGACCTCTTAATCCAATGGGTAGAAGTCTTTCCATTATAACATGACAATCGTGACTTTTTAATCTAGTAATATGACCATTCTTTACACATATACCCAAATTGGAAGCACATCCATCTGGAAGTCACAAATCTGTAATCCACTGAAAAAATAATAAATGGTTTTCTTTAGACAGTGTATAAGCTACTTTTGGTTTCAGTAACCTTTATGTTCTGACATTCTCAAACAGTTCCAGTTCTGGATGCCTACAAATTTGGACAAGATCTAAACGTG
Organism: Viscum album; assembly: GCA_963277665.1. Classification (NCBI taxonomy): domain Eukaryota; kingdom Viridiplantae; phylum Streptophyta; class Magnoliopsida; order Santalales; family Viscaceae; genus Viscum; species Viscum album. The sequence continues at coordinate 576,639,397 of OY728129.1, forward strand.
CATTTACATTGTCTTTGCCCTTTCCTGGCGTATCCAAAACTGTATGAAACAAATTATCAAAACAGTTCTTCTCAATATGCATGACACCCAACATGTGACAGATTAACAAATCATACCAATATGGAAAATACCAAAATATGCTACGTTTAATCCAATTGTGTTCTTTCCCAAAAACAGAAATTTTCTGTTGGTTTATTGTGGGACCAAAAGAGATGGGAGGTAATGAAAATACAACTGATTTTAACTCTGAACCTGATAGCATTTTTGGAGGTCCATCCCTTTCAACTGTTCCTTTTCTAAAATGAGAGCTGTTTCTGCGAAAAGGATGATCAGCTAGAAGAAATCTGCGATGACAGTCAAAATAACGAGGTTTCTTTCCATAAATGAGAATAAATGCTTTGTTCTCCCCAATACAGTAAGGACATGATTTCTTGACCATGTGTACTCCAGCCAGATAACATCCCATAAGCCGGGAAGTCACTAATTGTCCACATCAATGCTGCTCTCAGTATGAAATTCTGTTTCATAGTAACATCATATGTACTGACACCAGTACTCCACAATAAACTTAATTCATCAATCAATGGTTTCAAATAAACATCAATATTCTTCTTCGGATGTCCTGGAATTAGTAAAGTCAAAAATATATATGGCTCCTTCATCAACATCCATGGAGGTAAATTGTACGGAGTTAAAAACACATGCCAACATGAATATTGACTACCATAAGATCCGAACGGACAGAAACCATCAGTGGAAATGCCCAGTCGAACATTTCTATATTCTAAATCAAAGGATGGATGCACTCTATCAATATGTTTCCATGAATCACCATTGGCTGGATGATTCAAGATTTTATCGTTTGAAATATTCGCTTTATGCCATGACATCATTGTCGATGTATTCTCAGACATAAATAAACGCTGAAGTCTAGATGTAAGTGGAAAATATCTCAACTATTTTACAGGAATCAAACCAGACTTCCCATGTTGCCCTTCTTTATATACAATTCTCCTTTCATCTTTGTGTTTAACATTCTGTCTCCACATGTAATATTTGCATTCACTTTCACCTCTCCATTGGTGAGTAGGTTGATAATTTTGAAAAAGAATCCAAATATTACATGTGGAGACAGAAAACACACAGATGAAAGAAGAATTGTATATAATATAGAAAATTATATTATTTTAATATTAATAATAAAATATACTAATAATGTAATAATGTTATTATTCCTAATTATTGGTAATTATTCCTAATTATTGGTAATTATTCCTAATTATAGGAAATTATTCCTAATTATTGGTAATTATTCCTAATTATTGGTAATTATTGGTAATTATTACTAATTATTGGTAATTATTGGTAATTATAGGTAATTATTACTAATTATTGGTAATTATTATGAATTATTACTAATTATTACGAATTATTACTAATTATTACGTGAATTATTACTAATTATTACTAATTATTACTAATTATTGGTAATTATTGGTAATTATTGGCAATTATTAGTAATTATTGGCAATTATTAGTAATTATTACTAGTTATTGGTAATTATTGTTAATTATTAATAGTTATTGGTAATTATTGTTATTTATTACTAATTTTTGGTAATTATTACTAATTATTACTAATTATTACAAATTTTTGGTAATTATTACTAATTATTACTAATTATTACTAATTATTACTAATTATTACTAATTATTACTAATTATTACTAATTCTTACTAATTAATATTAATTATTTGTAATTATTAGTAATTATTGGTAATTATTACTAATTATTGGTAATTATTACTAATTATTACGAATTATTACGAATTATTACTAATTATTAATAATTATTGGTAATTACTGGTAATTATTAGTAATTATTAGTAATTATTGGTAATTATTACTAATATTTGGTAATTATTACTAATTACTAGTACTTATTGGTAATTATTACCAATTATTAGTAATTATTGGTAATTATTAGTAATTATTATTAATTAATGGTAATTATTGGTAATTATTTCTAATTAATGGTAATTATTGGTAATTATTTCTAATTATTACTAATTATTGGTAATTATTACTAATTATTGGTAATTATTGCTAATTATTGGCAATTATTAATAATTATTCGTAATTATTATTAATTATTGGTAACGATTACATATTATTACTAATTATTGGTAATTATTACTAATTATTGGTAATTATTACTAATTATTGATAATTATTACTAATTATTACTAATTATTGGTAATTATTGGTAATTATTACTAATTATTACTAATTATTGGTAATTATTATTAATTATTATTAATTATTAGTAATTATTGGTAATTATTTCTAATTATTAATAATTATTGGTAATTATTACTAATTATTAGTAATTATTGGTAATTAGTGATAATTATTACCAATTATTACTAATTAATGGTAATTATTGGTAATTATTACTAATTATTAGTAATTATTACTAATTATTGCTAATTACTGGTAATTATTACTAATTATTACTAATTATTGGTAATTATTGGTAATTATTACTAATTATTCCTAATTATTCGTAATTATTACTAATTATTACTATTTATTACTAATTATTGGTAATTATTACTAATTATTGAAAATTATTACTAATTATTGGTAATTATTGGTAATTATTGGTAATTATTACTAATTATTGGTAATCATTACGAATTATTACTAATTATTGGTAATTATTGGTAATTACTGATAATTATTGGTAATTATTGGTAATTATTACCAATTATTCCTAATTATTGGTAATTATTGGTAATTATTCTTAATTAATGGTAATTATTGGTAATTATTGGTAATTATTCCTAATTAATGGTAATTATTTGTAATTATTTGTAATTATTACTAATTATTGGTAATTATTACGAATTATTGATAATTATTACTAATTATTGGTTATTATTACTAATTATTAGTAATTATTGGTAATTATTGGTAATTATTACTAATTATTACTAATTATTGGTAATTATTACTAATTATTGGTAATTATTACTAATTATTGGTAATTATTACTAATTATTGATACTTATTACTAATTATTACTAATTATTGGTAATTATTGGTAATTATTGGTAATTATTACGAATTATTACTAATTATTGGTAATTATTATTAATTATTACTAATTATTGGTAATTATTGGTAATTATTTCGAATTATTGGTAATTATTGGTAATTATTACAAATTATTACCAATTTTTGGTAATTAGTGATAATTAATACCAATTATTGGTAATTAGTGATAATTATTGGAAATTATTACTAATTATTGGTAATTGTTGGTAATTATTACTAATTATTGGTAATTATTGGTAATTATTACTAATTATTGGTAATTATTGGTAATTATTACTAATTGTTGCTAATTATTGGTAATTATTACGAATTATTGGTAATTATTCCTAATTATTGCTATTTATTACTAATTATTGGTATTTATTACTAATTATTGGTAATTATAACTAATTATTGGAAATTATTACTAATTATTGGAAATTATTACTAATTATTGGAAATTATTACTAATTATTGGAAATCATTACGAATTATTACAAATCATTACGAATTATTACTAATTATTGGTAATTATTCCTAATTATTGGTAATTATTCCTAATTATTGGTAATTATTCCTAATTATTGGTAATTATTCCTAATTATTGGTAATTATTCCTAATTAATTTTAATTTTTCATAATTACTGCTAATTAATTGTAATTACAGCTAACTATTTTAAATTAATTTGTGTTTAATTGTCTCTAATTAATATAAATTATTAATACTTCATAATTATTTCTAATTAGAAATCAAAAAAAATTCTAAAAATTTAAACTAAATAAATATAATAAATAAAATAAATATTAAATTAAAATTCAGATAAAAACCTTAAACTTGAAGTCAATGTTGAGCCGCTGTAATTGTAGAACACCACAAACTTAATCCTCGAAGTCGGAAAAAAAATTTTACAACTGAAAGTCGTAAAAGATTCAGAGTGAAAAAATTGGAACGGTTGAGAGTTGAGATTAGGGAAATTGTAATGGTTGGTAGTATTAATAGGTTGGATTAATTGCGACGGGCTTTTTTGCGACGGGTGTTCCGTCGCAAATAACGATATTTGCGACGGGGCCCGTCGCAAATAACCTTGACCACATTTAATTATTGGCGGCATTAAAACGGTTATTTGTGACGGGGCCCGTCGCAAAAACCCCCTACTGCCGGGGTATTTGCGACGAGACTGCATGCCCATCGCAAATAGTCTTTAACTGCCGCCGGTTATTTGCGACGGGGTTCTATCCCCGTCGCAAATAACCATGACCGCATTTAATTATGGGCGGCATTAAAACGGTTATTTGCGACGGGTACCGTCACAAATAATTCTTGCCGGCTGGGTATTTGCGACGGGGATGCAGTCCCATCGCAAATAGTCTTTAACCGCCGCCGGTTATTTGCGACGAGGTTCTATCCCCGTCGCAAATAAACTTTGCACAGTTTGCCGCGCATTTCGTGCCAAACTATTTGCGACGGGTAAAAAAACCCTTCGCAAATAATCTGTTATTTGCGACGGGAATAGTTGCCCGTCGCAAATACTCCTTTGCGAAAGGTATTTGCGACGGGAATAATTCCTGTCGCAACTACCCCGTTGCTATTAACCATTTTTCCCGTAGTGGTCTCATGTTTCCCCCTAAAAACGATTTTCTCATCATCCATTATAATTTTCGTATATACATTGGTTTTTTAATGTATCTATTTTTAAATTTCATATTCTAATGTTTTATTATAACTTTATAAGCATGTGAATTTATGATGGAGGTCTAATTCATTTATTATTAGGAAATTCATTATATGATGGGGTGATTCTGTCAATGTATATATTGAATTAATCATCATAAAATTCATTTACATGAATATTTCCAATATTTTTAACACTAAATATCTATTTTAATTTTATAATATTTGAATCATTATATTTTTGTTGAAATGTTCTTATCATAATATATCTATTTTTTCTTATTCATCCCGATGTTATAACATATACTAGTTTGAGATAATTTTAGAAACTATATGAATGATGATATAATGATACAAACACGACTTATTATGAAACAATAATTTCTTTTGAATATGATTTAATAAGGATTAATATATTTTTTTCATAATTATATAATGTGTATATAAATATATTCATAAATAATATATATATTTTTATTGAATATGAAATTAAGAAAATAAAATCTTAAAGACTCTTGATGAACCATCCCTACAACTTCAATAAAATGACCAGGATGCATGATAAATTATATCATAATGTAACATAAATCTTAAAGAAAAAACAATATGTGATGAACAACTGACCAAGGATTATAGAATGGAATGGCCATATCAATGCTATAATGGAGAAAATGTGGTTATTTTTCATAATAATGTAATTTTCAAATAAGAATTATTAAGAAATGGTCAACATGAAATTAAAAATGAATTTTAAAAATTTAAATAAATATAAACATTCTTTTAATAATTATTAGTAATAATAATAATTTATAATGTTATTTAATTAGGTTATACCAACTAGGAATCCAAAGAAAGTTGCTTCTATAAACTCAGAATCATAACATGAAGATAAAAATAATCTTGTTTTAAATTGGTCCTATGTTGTTTATATTAATCAATTTATCTATTTAATGTGGTACTTTTTCTTCCCCTATCTATGAAAGTACATATTCATTTCATAATAATCTTCTATATTAGATCTCAATCTACATTATGGTATGAAACTATTAAAAATAATTCTCATCCTCTTTATGATAACATTAACTTCCTTTTCTAAATTATTTCTTATCTTGAATTTTTTTATTAAATTATAATAAAAATTTATACTATGATATATAATAATCTAATTTCAATATTTTTTGAGTAAATTTTATAACCATTTTATTGATAAGAATTTACACTAGAACTTTCTAAAAGAACAGAAAATTCATTATCTCCACATCAATATATTTTTATGTCATATAACTCAATTTTTTTATATAAAATTTTTCCTTTGATACTTCCATTAATGTAGCTTCAATTTAAAATATTATTTAAAATAATATACTTGTAAAATTTTCCTGAATTATTATTGAAATTTATTTCTGTCAAATAATTTTCTTAGAAATCATAGATAGATTTATTATCAATTTTTGTGGGTTTTTATCTCATTTTTGTTTGTATCTCTAGAAGATATATATAATATTGATTTATGTTTCACGAATTACACTAAAAAATAACTTATTATGTACTTATTTTGGGAACTTTTTTAACCAACCTATCAAAATATCACATACTTTTTATATGGTACAATTTAAAAATGTCATGTTAGTAATTTACATTCAATGAGTTTTTCATGATAATATGTATGATTGATTTCATTTGGAACACATATATTTTGATTGATATTATTTCATTGTTGGTCAAATATAATCCTATAATGTGTGTGTAATTCATCATATCCCATCACATAATGATGTTATAAATGGACATAATCTTTTTAATTATGTAATCAGCCTTATGAATGAACTTAATTATATATACAAATATTCTCCACTCTATATTTATAAGTAATTACATTTATCTAATTTCAAAAACAAAAGTGTGGAGGAAAATTATTTTATCTATGTTCAAATATATACTCATGGATCTTACCTTGTTTATCTATGTGTAAAATGTTATGCACAGACATAATTCCATTTAGATATATTAAAAATCTTACATATCGAACTATATGCATTTATCTATGTTGAAAAATTTACAGATGGACCTAATTTCCTTTAGATATTGTTAGGTCACTATGTGTGGATCACATTTAATTTATCTAATTTCACAACTAAATATGGGTGTAAGATCTAGGAATCTTCTAAAATTGGTAAATTGTAATATTTTATACACATATCAGATTTTTTTGAAAGATTAATTCATATATTTTAGAATATAAATTTTATAATTTGTTATTTTTTATTATAATAAACAAATAATACATTACTAATGATTTTTTTTTTGTGATTTTTAAGAAATATTTTATTCTTGAGTGAATATTGAAAAACAATTTTTTCAAATAACTTCATATTTATGACATCATCATGATATAATTTTGACATAAATTATTTTTCAATCAATTTCATAGAAAAAAATAATATATAATAATTAATATAATATATTTAAAAATATATGATTGATGTTATAAATCCACATATGTTGTTTTTAGAAATCATAGTAGTGTTTTTATTCAAATAAAAACTATATTTGATTATTATGTTTTATTGGTAATATTCAAAAATATAATGTAGGTTTTTAAATTATTTAAAAAAATAAATAAGTAGAATTCTATAAAATATAACATAATTATATCCAGGAGAATCATCATTACATTTGGTTATGATTTAAATCCCTTTTTATTATTGAACATAATTTATCTAAAAAAGATGTTTTCTAATGTGAAATGTGTTTTTTATGTAATATTTACAACTTCATGTTATTGATTTATATAAAATTGATTCCATATTTTGAGTGATAATGATAATTTTTTTTAATGAGTACAATTTCCTTGTTTCTATTATGAATATTCATTGTAAAAATGTTGTCACCATTGTATATGTTAAAGGGTTAATGATGGGCTTTAAAATCAGGTAAGTGTTTAAATATCCCCAAAAAATGTGTAAACATGATTTAGTAAAGTGATTTATAACTTATATTTTAAAATATTATCTAATATTTTTATTTGGTTCCACCTGGCCTTTCATAGGAATTTTTATTATTTAAATGTTCAAAATATTTACTTGCGTGCCACTCCCCTAATTTCGGAAATGGACCCACCACTCATCTCTTATTCAAAATTCCCAATACATTTATCTCATATAAGATCTACCATGAAACACTACCAGACCACGTATCCATGGACTAGAGATTATATTCTTCATAAAATACACTTCCAAGAATGCTTAAGGTGTTTCTCAGAAGGGATTACCAAAGAATTGGTATATGTTCTTACAAAAAAATTTCAAATTCCATTCTTCTTAATACTCGTAAAAATATTATATTATAAAAATAAAACAATACCATCAGTAACAATATAAGAATTATATATTTCTAATTTAATCATATAATCTTTCCATACCTCCTTTCCTTCCAAATAAAAAATGAATGTAGTGCTCTTGCATAAAAAGGGACTACCGTCTCTATAAAGAACTATTATTATTTTTTCCATATCCAATTCTAATTTGTTGTTATCATTATGGGATTAATATAAATATAAATAATTTTTATAAAACACTTATGATTATATGATGAAGATATATCATGTAAATTATTACCCTTATATTCAATGGAAAATGATAAAATAACCGATCCATATACATGGGATACCAAATCCATTAAGCGATGCGATATTTTTTTCATTTTACTATGTATATATGTATTAATCCAATTGTATTTATATGATAAATATATTTTTTATTGTATTATTGTTTTTTTGAAAGGTTAAAATATTATCTACATTATTACATTTTCTTATCATATTGTGATTAAAATGTTATTCTTTTGTACATAGAGACTATGGTCCCCATGAAATGATGTGATTAATTTTTATAACATATTATAATGGATTTTAACAAATTCCACTATATACCATTTATCAATTTTCAAAAATTAGGACACTATTGTACCTCAGGTGAACCTCCTTGAACGATAGAGGTTGAAAACTTGTCACAGGGGGGTTTTGGATTTATCATGGTGATGCTATACATCATGTATTAGAGTGAACAATTAAGAATTAAATAAATAAAACTCATAGACGTCCATCATATCAGATTATAAAGAATGGATTTCAAACTATATATTCCGAAAAAACAAATAAATTTTGACATAATGAATAAAACATACAACCGACTAGGATATTCAATTATATAGACCCATAATTATTTTTTTTCATAGTATCTCAGATGCACATCACACACCATGAACAATGTAATAATTTATCATTACCCACTACATAAATCCTTGGACACATCCCACATTGTACCTAGAAATAGTTAATCACCATATTTGGGACACATGTGATGGTGACCCAATAAGGATGTGAGTACAATTATACAATCATCAGTCAACATAGGTCCATAATATAATTAGTCTTGTAAAAGTTCATATATTAGTGAACCACCTAAAAAATATAATAAAATATTATTTAAAAAAAAATATTCCATCAACAAATAGGGAACACTGGAGTTTGGTTTCCCCAAATTATTTTGAAAAACCATATTTGGCTAGTGTTGGTTGTCTCTAAGATTATTGAGATTAATTTTACAATCATCTCCTGAATAGGGTTAATATACCATTCTATGGTCAGAACAAGAAGAACATATGTTTAATTAAGCTATCCCCATGGACCAGACATCCACTCAGGGGTCATGCTCAATTATGAATTATCCATCAATCATGCATCCGGTTTAGAGATGTATTCACCATGGGGTTTTCCATAAACCATACATCCATTGAAGGGTTGGTTTCATGATGGTTTTAATCATAAATACATTGAATTCACCTAGGGGATGTGTTCATCCTAGGATTAATCATAAATACCAAACATCAACTCGGGGGTATTGTTCACCATGTGTTTAATAATAAAATCATAACAAAAAAAAACAAAAACAAAATCTATATCATTGAATAAATTAAAATAATTCATAATACCCACTTAACCATTTCCATTACATCAATTTAATTTGTTATAGTATACCCATTAACCATACAAAAACCCATTTTGAGGTGTCAAAACCAAAACACCCTTCCTGAAAAAAGACACAATTTCAATATCCAACCCCATAAAAATAACTACAAACTATTCATAAAACATAGCCAATAAATATTTTTTACAATTATATAGTCAATCAATTATAATGTAATTTTATGTATGGAATAATTCATTTAGAATAATTTATTTTAAAATAATTTAATGTTCAATGAGACAAGTATGATTTTATACCACTTTAACATGGAAACTAGAAAAAATATACACCAATTTTAGGGATCACATTACCCAATTTTGCTATTATCCCATTAATTCATCAAGCTCTAGAAGATCTTATAAGTCCCCTTTAGGTTTAGTCATCCACTAGCAACTCACATTATGCCATGAATGATGTAAATAGGGAACACAAAATTAATTTTCAACAAATTATGATTTATTAATGAAATAAATTTAATATAACATTCTAAAAATAATTTTGATAAATAAAAAAACTCCCCAGAACATTGTATTCCATAGGAACATCAATCTATTTTGTGTTGGCCACCCCTGGACAGCCCTAAACCTATTCATTCTGAGGAGAAAACCATTAGCACCAAACAATATATGAAAATATTTTTGAATTTGAAGTAATACTATAGAAATATACAATATAAAAATACCATTCCAAATCATATAAGAATATATTAGATATATATTCTTATGATGGCAATATCTATGGCTACACAAAATCTCCTTAAGAATCAGGTGATGACAGAAGGAGCTAGTGGAATCTCTCATAGTATACAAAGCTAGTGAAACAGAAATTAAAATAAAAGTAAATGAAGAATAATAGAGGCTAACATGTATAATGAAACACTATGCATCACAAGAAAGCACAAAAAACAATCCAAATAAAAGGGGTTTAAGGGTGAGAGAAGGGTCTCTTCTTTTATTAAGTGTGCAAGAAAAAAATATGTGGAAAGAGGATACACCCATATATTTTCTAAGGGGGAAAATTGAAAATATCCCATTTTTAATTGGTTGTAATTTTGACCAAACCATGAATAAAACATTCATGTCACGACCCATACCCTGGGCCCCATATCGTGACTACCCCAAGCCCGCCGTCCATAGGCCAGGGGCTGGCGAATAGCACCAAAGGCGTAAATCCTTAGTACTAGGAAGGCATTGCCTTTATAACTGAAAAAACTAAACCAGAGTAAAAGAGGAAGAAACCACTAAGTGAAAACTATGTAACAAGTATGCTAAAAGTAAAGGGGGCCAAAAATACAAGCCCAACAATATAGTACAAGGAATGGACAACAGGTAAAACTAAAAGACAAACAGTTGGAAAGTGTCTAGCGGCTCCTAGATCATACACCACTGATCTTACCTGAAGGGTAGGTACAGAAATCCTCCTCAGTGCTCCACGCCCGTCCGTATCCTCTGGTTACTGTCTCGTCATGAGGTCCACCTCCAGGAACCGTCCAGTCCTCGTACACTCAGCCTTGGTCAGCGTTGTCTGTCATCTGCATCCAACATAATGAGGTGTGGGAATAACCCGTGTAGGGGTGAGTATAACGATACACAGTAGAGACCCTGAGACCCTCAAGGTCTCACAAAATTTATCATGGATAAACCAAAAATTAGGATTTAAATGGATAATCATTACATAGTTATATGCCCATACATATACCAAAGTTATCAAGTAACCCATCTCAATCATGAGGAAAACTCAAAGGTCATTGACTCAGCTCAAACCAGGATTTTATTCATGATGTTGAAACCACGACTACTAGAGAACTCCTCCTCTGTCAAGCACAGTAGACCTGTCGCGACTCTAAGGTGCTACTCACTAACCATAGACTGCTGAGGTACTCGTCCTGTCGAGTACCGCGGGTCTGCCGCCTCACACAGTAGTGCTCCCCACCATGGGTCTACCGCCTCACACAGTAGCGCTCCCCCTGATAGCCTATAGAGGTACTCCTTCTGTCGAGTATCGCGGGTCTGCCGCCTCACATAGTAGCGCTCCTCTACCATGGGTCTGGCACCTCAGACAGTAGTGCTCCCCACTAGTCTATTCAAGTCACTTAGAGATAAATCAGACTAGCAGTCATCAGGTCTCAGTCAGCTACTAGGTCTCCGAACTCTGTATGCTCGTCTCTGAGAGGATCCACTCCACGAGATACTGGTCTTTACTCCAAGTGTCATGAAGTCTCTCCTAGAAGTATCAAAATTGACCGCCACATCATAGGGGTCTCAACGCAACAGACGGCGCGTCAATCAGACGCTCGGTCTGAGAGTTATTAGTTGTTTCGTTCTAGGGGACCGGTTGGATTATAGTCTCAAACCAACCCGACCGTACTCCAACAATGTCCGAAACTCAAGTAAAGTATGCCAAAATAACCATCTCATCAAAAGGAAACCAATGTAGTTGGTGTCACGTCAATCGGACGTCCGATCCTTAAGTTATAAGCGTTTCCACTCCGAGGGCCCAGTTGGTTTCGGTTTCGAACGAACCCGACCATTTTTCGAAAGTTGACCAAAACTCACAATGAGTATCAGAAAAGGACCGCCTTATCGTGAGAATCCCAGTGCCGTAGACGGAATATCGATCGAACATGTGGTCATGAAGTTATTCATGTTTAAGTGAAACGAGCCCGACCCGTCAAACCCAGTGGGGTGGAAGGTCGAGTTATCCCAATTTCGATGGGTCCAACCCAGCTGGTGTCAGACACACCTGGTGATGTAGGCGGTACAGTGTGGCACGACGCGGCCTGGAGGGACACGGTCCGGCCGGACGGGCTGCAGCTCAGCCCGGCTCGCCGAGCACTGCATGGAGGGGCGGCCCCCAGGTTTTTTGAAATGGGGGTGCCAAGCGGCACCGCCCTCTTGTCCAGCCATCCAAAGCCAGCCGGTCTTCCCAGTGCGAGTTCCCCGTGCGGTCCACTCTCCTCCCGCGCAGCATCTTCGGGTGCCGTGGCCTTCTCTAACACGTCCGGCTGATGATCTAGCCGGTTCTCCCACCGAAGCGGCCCGCGGAGCGCGAACCATGGTTCTTCGTAGTGCGGCTCTATGGGGCGCTGCGGTTCCACCAGCCCGGCCTGCTATGGCTGGCCGGTTCTTCTTCGACTGAGCAGCCCATGGAGGGGGGTTGCGGTTCCTCTACACATGGCCTGTATATGGCCACCGCTCTCTCTGGTCGCTGCCACCCCATCCATCATCGTTGCCATCGAAGTAGAACAAGGATCAACAGTGGTTCGTCGGACCGTGTTCATTTGGACTACACCCTCCGCATTAGGCGGTATCATATGACCAAAGATAAAACATGGTTCCAATGAAGAATGAAGAACAAGATAATTTATTCACATAGAAATATAAAAAACCCCTAACTCGCAATTGACGTCGCACGTCATCGAGCCGCAGAAGACAAGCGTCACTGTAGTTGGGCATCGTAGAAGAATGGTGTTGTCCCGTCAACATTGGAGGAAGAGTCGTTGATTCTATTGAAGTCGGTGAAAGAAGAAAGAATGAAGTCGCTTCATGTTCTTTGAGTCATAGAGCATTCTTCGTGTCCTTCACTGGAGAAGAACACTTTTTTATATTATTACTGAAGAGCCTTCCAAAAGAGAATAATTTCCAACCCAAAATGAAACAATAGGCTTCTCATATTAAAATAATATTTCCATGCCTTTCGAATTAATTAAAATTTTACCAATTAATTATGTGTGCTCACTTTATTAAATTGTTGAGGTTGGAACATTAATTAGGGGAGGGTGGAATGTGGAGAGGCTCCACAAAAATAAATGAGGGGGAGTTGTCAAATAAATTAAAGGGAGTGTTAAAGGGAGTTGAAGAGTTAGGGCCTCATGTGGGCCCCACCACCCATAGTTATATCCTCCCATGGTAAATTTGGTGGGGTGTGGGCCCCTCCCCAACATCCCTTTGGAGGAATTAACTTCCACTTAAAATAAAATTGAAACACAACCATTTTATTTAATTCTTAATGAATCCCCAAATTTTAACTACCACATACAACAAAACACAACTGTGGTAAAGGTCCTGTTAACCGAATACCAGCGCTGCGAGTTTATCAGTTCCCTTAGATTTCAATTCCGAGCATCAGTTCAAAATATATAAAAACCTACACGTACGTTTATTGAACGTACCCGAAAAAACTTCAGAAATTGATTCCAGGCACACCGGGGCTCGGAATTAGGTGCTGTTAGAAACAGTAGACTCGTAAAGTTCCAAAGTATTTAAGAAATAATTTTCATTGAAATTTTCAGGTCCTTGAATTACACACAAATCAGGGCTTTACATCCCTATAAAGATACAACACACACTATGGAAACAAAAGAGGGTACTGAGCATGCATCTGACCCTCCCGCTCCCATGATCTCTCCTAGAGGTTCCTGTGCTTTCAACTAATGCGCACTAGAGAAATCGACCATCCACAAAGGACCCACTTTTGTCAATTCACAATATCCACTGGAAACTCTGTGAAAGTCTCCCCGTCTTCGATGTCCTGCTTCCCATGGTCGATGTTGTGGGATGGATCATGCACGTATCTCCTCAGGTGAGATACGTGGAAGACGTCATGTACCCGGTGAAACTAAGGTGGAAGGGCCATGTGGTAAGCCACCTCGCCTACTTTACTGAAGAGTTGAGGAGTGACTGCAAGAGACTGCTGATAGGCTGCACCATCTCTATCAACAAAGGATATATGTAAGGCAACCAGCTACTCTGTCACCTCTCCTAACAATTGAATTCATGAACTCCTACTGAGAGTATATGCAACAATGTTCCCCTTCCTAGGAGTATAGTCTATATAAAAGTCATAGTCCCAGAGGAACAAAAGCCGACATCGCCATTTCAAGTCTAGGTCCTTCAATGAGTAGACACACCTGAGACTTTTGAGATTAGAGAAAACAATAAACCGTTCATTGAATGGACTATGGGTGTGACTAGACATTTGTAAAGAACTCGACTTCACCATTATTTGCCTACGTTCTACAATAGCCGCTATGATTTCTCCGTTTCTGAAAAGGGAAATCCAGTCTAACCCCCTTGATGAACCATGTCCATTGCCTTATACAGTCAATCCTAACATGAATGACACTAATTCATGTCATGGACGAAGTCGTAAGGCCTTTCCGCTACTACTAAGAGATCCAACCATTACTCTCTCCTCCAAGGGTTGAGTCACACTGTCGGAATCAGTGTGTGGTTACTGGGTCTCCTCCAGTAGAAATCTCAAAAGTGAGGATCAATAAACAGTTTAAATCGGAACCTCTTCGTATTAACCACACAAAAAAGAAGAAAGAAAACATCAAAAGGAAAAGTGTCTTTTATTACCACAACTCAAGTTACAAAGACACAAATCAACAAAAAACAATGACCTTAAGGAAGATAGATGCACTGTGAACAAAGGCCTCTATTATTGTAACTAGTCTCGGTCCTGTCCACTTGCTACCGCAGCTCTATGGTCATATGCTTCAGCTTCCTGAAGTTGTGCTCTCCCTTATCAACTCATTCCCTGTAGTCGAGGTGGACCTCCTGGTGGTGGTGGTGGCAGAACCTTGAAGCATCATCCACCACCAGCTACACGGAAAACTCTTCTGCCACGGTCTCCTGCTCCTTGCGGTCTATTATGATCGACCCTCTGCCTCTACTTGAGAATTCCTTCATCTATCTGCTGATTATCCGAGCGGCGGGTCAGACAGTCAGGAGCCATGTGACCCTATCCGCCGTATGAGTAACATTTCCTTACATGTCTGGCTCTATCTCTACCCTGGGTGCCCCGCACTACTGACAATGAGTCGTGCAGTCGACCACCTATAGGTCTGGTCCTCTTGGACCTCTACGTCATCTGTCTACTTCCAACTGCAGAAGAGTCCGCTGCATGTCGTCTAGTGGTGGCTCCCGTTGCTGGAGAGTGCTTAGCAAGAAAACTCTCCACTAAGAGGGCTCTATCCAACACCCCTGTCTGCTTCGGGATGCTGTGAGAAACAATTGAAGCTCTAATCTCTCTCTTGAGCCCCTAATCGAAGGTCCGGGCCTTGAAGAATGAGTCTCGTACCATATCTGTAGAGTAGCGCGAGAGGTCTGTGAACTTCGCTGAGTACTGCGCCACCATCATGCTACCCTGCCGTAGATGCAGTAGCTCCGGCATCCACAGCACTTGAAGGGTGGCTGGTATAAACTCTTCCCGGAACATGCTTTCGAAGTCTTTCCATAAGAGTGTCGCCTCATCGTGCATCTGGAGCATCAGGCTCCACCATCTGCCTGCTGATACCTGAAAGAGGCTGGCGGCAAGGATCACCATGAAGTCTACTAGTGTCTCTACTATCCTGAAAACTCTCACCACAACCTCTATCAAATCCTCTGTCACCTGTGGGTCTGTCTCTCCCCGGAACCTGGGTGTCCTCTGGCGCTGGTACTCATGCAACACACTCAAGTGACGTGCATCGCCTGCTGCTGGGGTTGGTGGTATCGGTGGCCCAATGGGTGGTAGTACCACTGCTACCTCTGCTAGAAGAGGTCCCTATACTGAGGCATCATCGCTCGGTGGCCTATCGGTATGTACAACTCTTGGGGCTCTAGCTGGTTTTCCACGGGGAGGCATCCTGAAAGAATAGATGTGATACGGTAAAAAGACTATACCTGGTGAGCTGACCTGGTTTGATCTGACATAAAGAAATCTTTTGAAAACACACACGCTATCAGTTGTTTCATGCACTAAGTCGGAAATCAGATTCAGGGTCCTGGTGTATGGATACGTCGGCCGGCCGCACCAACACTGGACTCTGTGTACTAAAAACCACACTTAGCACCCTTAACACTATTGCTTCAAAGAATGAAAATATCAGAGTCCTAAATTTTATAGTAGAACCGACTCCTATGATAACAATTTGTCACGACCCGTCCACCAGGGCAAGCATCATGACTACCCCAAGACCGCCTTCCATAAGCCCGGAGCTGGCGACTTGCACCAAAAGCATAAATCCCTAGTATTGGGTAGACATTGCCTTTATAACTGAAAACAAACTCAACCAAAGTTAAAGAAGAAGAAAACATTAAGTGAAAACTATGTAACAAGTATGCTGAAAGTAATGGGGGCCGGAAATACAAGCCCAAGAGTAAAGTATAAGGAATGGACAACAGGTAAAACTAAAAGACAAAAAGTTGGAAGGTGTCTAGTAGCTCCTGGATTGTCCACCACAGATCCTACTTGAAGGGTAGGTACAAAAATCCTCCTCATTGCTCCACGCCCGTCTGTCTCCTCCAGGTACTGTATCGTCATAAGGTACACCTCCGAGAACCATCCAGTCCTCATACACTCAGCCTCAGTCAGCACTATCTCTCATCTGCATCCAACATATTCACCTTTACATAAAAATACCCAAAAAAATATCCACCTTATAGAAGTAATGGGCTCCATGTAGCTAATCCAACAAGTCATCAATCCATATAAGACAACAATTTTCTTTATTTTCATCTTGTTTGGATCATGATAATCAATTTATAGGTGCATTGACTCATCCTTCTTCTTTATGAAAAGGACTGGGGCACCTCCAAGGTGAAGCACTTGGGTGTATAAACCCTTTATAAATATACTCCTATAACTTATTATTTATTTATTCAAGTTCAAAAGTGTCCATTTTATATGGATTCGTGGATATTAGTAAAGATCTAGGTATAAGTTTGATTCAGAAATCAACCTCTCAACTAGGAGGAAGAATAGAAAATTCTTAAGGAATCACATCAGCGAATCCCCTTACATTTTTCATTTCATCAAGAATGATATTTTCCTTAGTCTTAATAATTTAAGCTAGATACACTATCTCATACGATGATAAATCCATGATATAGATGAAGATTCCAAAAGAGATTCACTCTCCTCCTTCAACTTATATAGAAATAGAGGTAACTATTCTATAAATAGGTTGATTTCCTTCTCTTAATAATTTATGTTGGAACTATAAAAGTAAATTCAATCCATGCCCAGAATAGCAACAAATTTTTATATAGGGATTATCATAAGGGTTTCTATAAAATTACGCCCACAAATTTTGGTAGGGGATGAGTTATATTCTTGGGATGCAATAATTGACCCAATTATGGATTCACTAATAAATATTTTTCCATGTTTTGAGGTATTGTTGTAATTGTTCTACTAAAATTTTGTGATATGAAAGAATTCATAGAACCATAGTCAGATAGGATATTTGAAGTCTGTGAATTGATGACAAGCATACCTTCCACTATTCTATTCTGGCCCCCATTACTTTCAGCATACTTGTTACATAGTAGCACTTCTCGGCCATGGGTCTACCACCTCACACAGTAGTGCTCCCCACTGGGCTAGTCAAGTCACTTCGAAACAAATTAGACAAGCAGTCATCAGGTCACAGCCAGCTACTAGGTCTGCGGACTCCGTATGCTCGTCTTCAGGAGGATCCAGTCCACGAGCTACTGGTCGTTACTACAAGTGTCACGAATTCTCTCGTAGAAGTATCAAAAAGGACTTCCATGTCATAGGGGTCTCAACTCAATAGACGGTGCGTCAATCAGACGCCCGGTCTAAGAGTTATTAGCTTTTCCATTTTAGGGGCCCGGTTGGTTTTCAGGCTCAAAACAACCCGGCCGTACTCAAAAAACTTCTGAACCTCAAGTGAAGTATGCCAAAAGAACCATCTCATCGAAAGGAAACCAATGTAGTTGAAGACATGTCAATCAGACATTTGATCCTTATGTTATAAGAGTTTCTGCTCTGAGGGCCCAGTTGGTTTTGGTTTCGAACCAACCCAGCCATTTTTCCAAAGTCAAACAAAACTCACTAAAAGTATCGCAAAAGGAACGCCTAGTCACAAGAATCCTAGTGCCGCAGATGGCGCATCGATTGGAAGTGTGGTCTTGAATCTATTCTTGTTTAAGTGAAACGGGCCCGGACCGTCAAACCCAGTGGGATGGCGGGGCGGATCGTCCCTGTTTCGGCGGGTCGGACCTGGCCAGTGTTAGACTATCCAGGTGGGGCGCGGGGAGGTCAGGCCCTGTCGGCTGCGGCTCGACCCAGCTCACCGAGCGCTAGGGGGGGGGGGGGGGGGGGGTGGGCTGCAGCCCCCTGGTTTTCTGAGCTGGCAGAGCAGCCCTCTTGTCCGGCTGGCCAAAGCCGGCCGGTCTTTCTGGAACGAGCGGCCAATGTGGGCCGCTCTCCTCCCGCGAGGCACCATGGGTGCTGCGGCCTTCTCTAACCAGTCCGGCTGACGAGCCGGACGGTTCACCCACTGAAGCGGCCCTCAGAGTGCGGGCTGCAGTTCTCTGAAGCGGGGCTCCATGGGGCGCCACGGTTCCACCATCCAGGCCGGCTATGGCCGAGCGACCTGTGGATGCAGGATGTAGTTTCTCTCCACACGGTTGGCATATGGCCGCCGCTTTCACTGATCACCGCCACCCCTTTTGTCTCCGATGCAATCGAAATAGAACAAGGATCAACAAAGGGTCATCGGGCCGTGTTCGTTTGGACTGCGCCCTCTGCGTTAGGCAGTATCATATGGCCGAAGATAAAACATTGTTCCAACAAAGAACGAGGAACAAGATAATTTATTCACGTAGAAATATACAGAACCCTTACCTCGGAATTGACATCGCACATCATCAATCCGCAGAAGACGAGCTTCGCGGTAGTCGGGAAACGCGGAAGAATGGTGTAGTCCTGTCAACATTAGAGGAAGAGTCGTTAATTCCGTTGACGTCGGGGAAAGAAGAAAGAATGAAGTTGCTTCACGCTCTTCAAGTCGTAGAGCATTATTCGTGTTCTTCTCTGGAGAAGAACACTTTTCTTTTTATTACTCCAGAGCCTTCCCAAAGAGAATGATTTCCATCCCAAAATGAAACAATAGGCTTCTCATATTAAAATAATATTTCCATGCCTTTTGATTTAATTCAAATTGAATCAATTAATTAAGGGTTCTCACTTAATTAAATTAATCAGGTTGGCACATTAATTAGGGGAGTGTGGAATGTGGAGAGGCTTCACCAAATTAAATGAGGGGAAGTTGTCAAATAAATTAAAGGGGGTGTTAATGGGGAGTTTAAGGGAGTTGAGGAGTTAGGGCCTCGTGTGGGCCCCACCACCATTAGTTATATCCTCCCATGGGAAGTTAGGTGGGGTGTGGGCCCAACCCCAACATCCCTTTGGGGGAGTTAACATCCACTTAAAATAAAATTCTAACAGAACAATTTACTTAATTCTAAATTAATCCCCAAATTTTAACTACCACATACGACAAACCACAACTGTGGTAAAGGTCCCCTTAATAAAATACCGGCGTTGCAAGTTCATCGGTGCCCTCAGATTTCAATTCTAAGCACCGATTCAAAAGATAGAAAAACCGACACGTACGTTTACTGAACGTACCTAAGCAGAACTTTAGAAATTGATTCCGGGGACACCGGGCTTTGGAATCAGGTAGCGTCAGAAACCGAAGACTCGTAAAATTCCAAAGTATTTATGAAAACATTTTCGTTGAAATTTTCTTGTCTTTACAATTCAGATGTATCTATCCATGGGAACCCCTCTCACCTTGGTGGGACATATTATTTTACAAATCATGTGCCATTCATGTAGTAGGATCTTACTTGGAGTACAATTTCTTATATGGTTTGTCAAAAACCACACAAAAATGGTGTGTAAATTATTTAGTCCAAACAAACATATATGATTTTCAACTCAATATCCATTATTTTTTCAGAATATATTTTAAATAGTTATATAAAACTATACTTATTATTATTTGAGCATAAAAACCATCTATTTAAGAGTACCAACAATGTTTTATTTAAATAGTGTAATCCAACCACTACATTATGGATAGTGTTATCCCAAACTCTTGAAACAAAAACATGATACTTGGACAACTAACTTGAGAACTGTACATAACATATAATTCTTATTATATGTTAACAAGTATCACTAAAATATATTCCAACACTCAAAATATCATTCAACGATATGAAAAAAATTCAACCCATACATCAAATAAAAAATTCATCATTCCCCACAAATAGAAAAAAACTATATATAAAATTATTTTGATAAACTCCCAACCTTAATATTTCTAATCCCTGATAAGACCTTGTGGAAATACATCCTTAAATTTCTAAAATTCATTAGAAATAAATTCTTATACAATCAAATGTGCCACACCCTTAAACACCAATTATGGTTTTGGAACGCAAACCCAAATAAATGGTTCTAAAAACACTAGAATTGATAGAAAACTCATCTTAACTCTAAAATGGATAGGAATACAATTTACAATACTCATCCCTTTTGAAAAATTATTCTATTTTTTCTCAACTAGTCACCTAGCCTATTGTGTTCCCCACCATACACTCTAACAAATAAATAGAAATTCCCATGAAATGAAACTTTTGATTTTGGAATTACAATTCTAAACTCCAAACTGAAACAATGATGATGCTCCTGGAATGACTACCAACATTCAATGAATGAACATTGGAAGGAATTTTGATTAAGCAAAATCACATATCCTTTTTTATATGTTCAATATGATAACAGATAAATCCCAATTGTCAATGCACCACAAAATTATCATTTTTTTAATAAAATACCACTCCAATTCTTCATTCTCACCCATTGTACACATAATTATGTTCCATACATGAACTCATCTTATTACATAGTAAAATGAATGTAAAACCACAAAAAATGACTCTTATAGAAGTTAATAATCTGAACATACCATTTTATTCCCAAATTCACTTGACTACTTTGCTTAACCATTCAAAGAACCCTTTTCCAAGTCAAACATGATCAATAATTTCCATGCCAAACTAATAAAAAATACCCATATTAAAATATCAATTGACTACACAATTTACAATGATCCTTATTTGGAACTGACATCCCTAAACAAAATCTATTTGGGGCATCTCAACTTATCACGAGCTAGAATTTAGAAACCAAACCCCATGAGTTGTCTCATGTGCAAAAAAAAGATCTTGGTTCCCCTATCTATGTGAAGCCTATTAACCGGATTTATACGATCCATGAATTCTATAACTTTCCATTAATTGGATCATAAAACTAGTGAACCCATGTCAAGATTCCATAACCATTTAAACGATCCAACAAACTTGGATGCTCGAAAATTAACATGATACTGGAATATATTCTCAAAATACTCATGGAATGAATCTAAAAAGTAACATGTATTTTACATGGATTCTAATATTACTCAAATCACATCATGAATTGGTTAAAATTTCTGAATACATCCATTCATTGAATAATCAAACTTCTTCAAAACCTCTCTATGAAGGGATGAACACTAGTGACCAACATCTAATTCCTTACCATAAGTGTTTCTTTATCTTGGAATCATGAGGTTGAATATAAATCATCACATCCCATGACCCATCCAGCCCCACTAGTGCGAAGAAAGTGGGTCCAATCATATTCATAATTTAGCACCATAGGAAAATGAAATAGATAATCAATTCCCAACACAAGGGAATTTTATCCCGGATCATATTCGAACCTCAATAGAAGATGAATAAAAAAAACTCAAACATACAATTATTTACTTTACAGATTTAAAAATCCCTTATTAAATTTCTCACACACAACCTCATCGGGTTTTATAACTGTTTGTGTGGAACTCCACCCGAGTTACACTCACATCACTCTTGAAAAATATTATATTGAATACATATCATTTATCTATTTCACCAATCCCATTTAAATTCCAATCTATCAAATTCAATAGAGGGATAAAATAAGTCTCTAAAATATATCCAAGATACCATTACCAAGGGAATCAAGTCAAATTTATCATCAATCCTTAATCTCATAAAAATAGTCAGTGAATTTTTACTCTACATCTAAAGACATTTCCCAATATATTTCTTGTAGCATCATTCATTAATGGGAGTTCAATCTATTTTAAAATGAAATACAAAATAACTAGCTATATGTACATTTATTTCCATGTTAACAAAACTAGTATCAACCACATAACTAATGACTATGGTCAGAAATCATGTTATCACAATCAAGAAAATAGATCCCCATGCACTTCTCTTCAAAACGGTCACTTCTACCATAACTTCATGCATACATCAATTCGTCATGGTGTGACATCTACATATAAAAATTTATGCAACACCCAAATATGTGTAAAAATGATATACAATCACATTCTTAACATACATAGCAGTGTGTCCCAATAACACAGGGAAAGGAAATCATGGATGAATGAGAACAGTTTGGGTAAAACTTAATAATGCACCACCAATAGTGTCACAAAATATGACAAGACTATGTAATTTGTTAGTAGTATATCTCCATGTAAAAAACCCAAACAACTATTTAAAAATATTTTATAATTTTAATTCATAATTAAAAGTGAATCGAGTGTCTGAGTTACAAAACTAATTCAATTAGTTCCATGTTATCTCAGAACATTTCACAAATACGCTTCTATCCATATCCTGACTAGGGGTAATATAACCATTACTGATCAAAAAAAAGTTGCATCATGGGTTAATATAACCATCATTGGGGCCCCAATGTCCTAATAGGTGCCATGATCTCCCATATTTTAACCATAAATGAGGTTTCTACACATTGGTATTGTTATCTATGACATTAAATATCAACCATGATCCTACCAGGGTAAATGTTAACCCAGGGTTTAACCCTACCAAGCATCCACTAATGTGTCATATGTTGGAGTCGATGCCTAGGAGATGAACTTATTTTTACTTTATGACAAACCTATATTCATTGGATAAATATTTATAAACATCCTACCACATCACGGTTTTTCTTTTGTGTGACATAGTATGTGATAATGTCCTAAGAATAGTTTTCACACTAAAGGATCATAGCGAATCCATGCTATGATGAGAAAATGGAAGTGCCATGACACTATTTTTGAACATGTGTTTTATAGCTGGATGATATCATTTTAAGGGACACAAATGATATTGGATATCAGGGGTATAGACTGATGAAACATTGAGGCAACTTCACATGGTGCGCTCTATTACTAATATCCAAGACGATATTATGAGAATAAGACCTGTCAGTAGTAAATCCACATTCAAAAGTATCACTGTATGTTCCCATCTGCAGACATGTGTATTGGTCATTAGAATTTAAGATTACAATTAATGGGTATTATGACTCACGAACATCGAGGTATTTATGAATACCATGATGAAAATTGTTCATGAAAAGGTAGGATTTGTTGGGTGTGTCATGAGTAATACTTTATTTGAAAATAATATAATAAATTATTTGTCACTTCTACAGAAGTGGATATCTCTGGCTGTTGGAAGGAAATGATATAGCCTAACTATATCCAAGTCCATGGTGTTCCCTGGTAATGTTCAATTATGGGAAGTCAAAGAATGAGAAATTGAGAACATGGGTTGTTGAAACTTGCATGAAACCTACATGATTAGAGATATCAGGAAAAATGGAATATATTACATGGAAAGCGTTTATATGAAAAGACATATCATTGCAACATGGAATTCATTCTCTTGGTTTCCATGACCAATTGTTAAATAGAAATCTTTGACTTTAGGAATTCCCACCTAATGCCTACATGAAAGAGTCCTAGAGGGTCACACACTATGTGTAGCCAATATATCTATGAAATAATTTATTTATTTATTTAACTACTTGAACAAATATTTTTACCATTTGTGGTTTAACAAATATTTACGTTTTTTTAATCGTATTTATTTCGTTTCTAGTTATTAGAGATAGTATTTTGTAGATTGAATATTTATTTAACCACGAATAATGTAGTTATCTTTATTTTATAAATAAATAGTAAATATTCAAGTATCAGTAAATATTAAGGAGGATTGGTAGAGAAATTAATGGGTCCAGTGAGAAATAATATTAAATATTATTTGGTTAAATTATTTTTAAATATAATGTGCATGTTAAGAACAAATCAAGGAAATAACAACATTGCTTTTAATATTTTACATGGTGTTTAACATGAAATAAAAAATTAAGTAACGGGGGACCTGTGATAATTATTTGTTATTACCTGGTGATTTAATTTCATCGTTATGTTATTATTCTCTAAATTAGGCAGGGGTTCATTACCCTGGCTAACCAATCATTATGTGAACAACATCCTTGGAGAAAAGCTCTTAAGCCTAGTGAACTCTTCCCTCTTCAATAAATCTTTAAAGTACAAGATAGATCTTTCTCCACTGGATCAAGGATAATGCGTTGGATTCAATTATCAAGGCGATTGAAGGCAAGCATCCCAACCACAATGATATCTCACACTATCACCTAGAGATTCCTTCGATGAAGTTTAGGGATATGTTGAGCACATGTGGATCTCTACTAGAGGATTTGTGTCCTTGAACTCTACATTATAATGAAGCCACACCTCAGAGCCATGTTGAGACACATAGAAAATGAATGACTCACCTTGGATGTAATTATATAATTAAATTAAATTAATTATAAACAAATTATGTCAATCCACTCTTCTAATTTTTTGGTTCTCTCCTTTTTTATTTATATATTGATTCAATTCTATGGATATCGGTGTTCATCATCATACTGATTCTGGATAAATCACCGATTATGATAATTTTCAAAGTTGGGTAAACACCCATATCATGCTTATACTACACCCAAAACATACAAGTGTTATCAGAGAGGTGCCTTCTCATCATTAATAAGAACTGTTAATGAATTTAATTCTAGTTTTATTAAATTCATAATTAATTTCATGTATGTGGATGATCATGAGATAGACCAGAACATTTTATGTGATTGGTTACCTTTTTAATTTATTTGTTAAATTATAATTATTCGCTTAGGTGCCTTCTCATCATTAATATGTAGGGCCAACATGACCATGGTTTCTTTTATGTAAAACCAAATTTAAAACTCACCTTCATGTGAGTTAAAATAATATGTAATGGATTGAGATACCATGCTAGTAGGGGCGGTTAATGTTAGGTGCCGATGGGAAACCAATTCAAATAGATACAAAGGTAGACAAGTGGAAAGATGTAAACACAATTCTTAAACTCTTCTTGGGTTTTCCCCCTTTGGTCTGCATTAGTTTATTAACTACTAAATAAACTTACCAATAGAATATCTTAGGATAATATTCTATATTTTATTTTTATTATTTGTACGGTTATTCAGTATGGATGTTTGACACAATGACATAATTAATGAACTAACAAGCATATAATATGGAACTTAAAAATTGATTATGAAAAAATATTATCAATACATGGGTAATCACTTAATTATATCCCACATAAAATTAACAATCATGTGAAAAGATAATAAGTTGAAATTTACGCATAATCAATACAATCCCTCAATTTAACATTATGTCCGTATATCCTTCCATTACATTAGTTAGAATTGAACAATATTTCAATGTGCTTAACCAACCCGAGTTTGGGAGATATCAATTATTAGGGATTTATAATTTTATTTTTTGGGATGAATTGACTTAGTTTACATCAAGGACATACTATTCTTGTAGGAAGTGGTGTAACATAGAGGGAAAGGATGATTAAATCCAATACTAATGATTTCTCTATTGGGGAGTCCACTCAACAGATCAAGGAGCTGTGAGTTAATGTAGTTGGAATTTGGAATTCCTACCTAAACAAATTCAAGTAACATGTGTAACACCCCGAGATTTTATGAGATATAATAATTTTAATTTCTTTCATACCTTTTGTTGTATGCTAGACCAAGATTATCTTGCGCTATACGCAACACCATTTTAGAGTGCAGTATACGCAACACTATTCTTGGATTGTGTTACACACAATTTCAAGTTCGTTTGATAGTAGTTATTCTACGCAACATTGAGTGTATATATACATATATACTCAATGTATAAATGAAATATGGTTGGATTCTATTATACACAACAACAAAGGAGTCTTTCACTACACACAACCCTGACTTGGCTTGCATTACATGCAATCACGACCTTCCTCGATAGCGTGTGTAGTATGCAATACCGGGTTTCACTAAACAACGATATATTTTTATAATATTATTATGAACTAGCCGTTATGAATAGTAATACTAACTTTTTAAAATTTTATAAATTTTATCTTTCGAAATGGACTTCATTTTTGGATTCAGAATATCGAAATTAGCCTCAGGTGATTTTTTGGTAATTTTCTGAAAACTTTCATTTTTTTATGAATAGTGAAAACATTGGGTTACTATTTAAAAGAAGACTTTTTATTTAAATAATTATTTATTTTATTTAAATTTATTTTAGGTCAAAATTGATACATAATACCTATATAAGTTCAAAGTAATTAATTGGAGTCATTTTATAATAATTTTAGATATATAAAAATTTTATTGAATTTTTCACCGTCTTTTACCCACCTCCTAGGAGAATTTGCAAATTCACATAAAACATAATTTTACCGCTTCTGTGAGTGGGATTTAAAACATCCGAGAGAAATGGTTAATATCAAGGACTAAAATGTTGTTCAATGAGATGAAAATAATTTTTGGTGAATAGTAACTTTTTACTTTTATTTACCACGATTAAAAGTAAATAGGGTAATTAAGGGTAAAAATGATATTATTATTACCCTAACACATGTCTTAATTCTATTGGATAAGTTTAATTCGAACAAAAACAACCTTACGAATAAAATATGACCTTTTAGGTCTACATGGATTACATTAGGACATTTATTATTAATTTATTTAAAGAAAGGTTAAAATAGTTAAAATCAAAGTATAATAACTAAATAATTTTTAATATAGGGTTATACATAAGATAAATTAGACTATAAATATTAATTAGAAAGATAAAAATATTTCCTAAATAATGGTATTTTATTTATAATTTTTAGACATTAAATAATTTAATTTATTTATGAAAAAATGATGATGCAGTAATTATCTTATTAATGAAATATTAACATAATTAATGTCATAAATACCCAAATAAATGTAATTTGATACTTTTTATGAATTACACTAATTATATAGGTTAATATGACATTTTATCATTGATTTAATTAACTTTTTTTGAACTAATCACACTGTTATGATTTTCACAAAAATCAATTACCAAATAGTGTCAAAATTGACAGAAAATAGTTTTTAAAAAATATATTATATTATTAATTGTTATTTTATTCCTAAAAATATAAGGTTCATCAAAATGAATTATATATGGATATATATATTAATAATGAAACACTTTTGGTTCGTTTGACTTTTTATTGTATGTTTATTAACCATATAGTGTAAGAAAACAAGAAGACACGGAAAAAGTTAAATTATTTAACTTGGAGTCAAATCTAAATGATAATGTTAAACTTGAAACCTAAACTTGTCTAAAATATATTTGTTGAGAGTATTTATACCTATCCCCACATTATATTCTGAATAAATCAATTTGGAGCTATTATAAACCGAATATGACTTTATTATAAAATAATATTTTAAGTTTTTCCAAAGGTGTCCCTCTCCTCCCTTATAAAAAGGGCACCCCTTCCCTCTTCTCTTCACACCCTTTTGAGCCTTGAAGATTGGCCGACCCCTGCCCATTTATCTTCTCCACTTCCCTAGAAACATTCTTGAAGTTCTTGTCTTCTCAAAATACCAACTCTACTTCCATTAGAGGAAGCTTAAAGGAGGTGTGTCGAAGAAGAGGTAATCTCTTCTTCCAATTCTCTCAAGTTTCTTTCTTCATAAACTTATTCTTATTTAGTTGTCTCATTATAAAGTAATAACATCAGTATTAATTATATACTGATATGTTATTATAAATATTAAACAACCCTATTTCAACTTCTAATCATCCTACAAAAAATGAAATCACTGCGTGTGCGTACGTACAAAATACCGTCTCCACGCCGTGGTGTAATTTGTTTTCGACCACCATCTTACTTGGATGGGTATAATGGTGTAAATAAATAAATATATATGACTATTTTAATGTGATATTTATTCTGAAATATTATACATACACTTCAATAAAAATCAACGATCATGGGAATGGTATCATTTCTCGTGCGTACGTACGGACTACTGTCTCCACGACGCGATGAGATTCATTCTCCATGTTAACCATTAAAGAATGATTATAAAGTACATATAATGAATAATAATGAAATATATGACATAATGAATCTATAGGATTTATCTATATATATATATGTTATATACTTACTTCCATTCAAGTCAATAAAGAAAGGAAAACAGTGTTCATGCGTACGTATGACCTACCATCTCCATGAACGGTGTGTTTAACTTCACTTATCTATCTATTATATATATATATATATATATATACTGAATATATATGATATATAAATCATTTTTTACATTCTGTAAGTAAGTAAATCATTATATAAGTAATAATAATATCAAGAACAACAAGTCCAAACACGCACGATAAATGAAACAATTTTACCCAAAACGCTACTTTAACATGGAATTGACAAATAAATGGGTAATATAAATACCTAAGTGAACCATATCAGATATAATAACAATTAATATGATTATGTAATAAGTCAATGACATTATTTAAATCATTATACAGGAGTTTCGGATACATACAAATCATATCAGACATAAGGTAAGGGATAATTATTTCAATCTCGTTCTTATCTGAGATTGTTTTTCATAAGTATTTACTGGGGTTATTGTTATCAACCATGCCCATATTTTCTAAAAATTTTTTCATGTATTTTTAAAGTCCTTTTCACCCATTTTTGAAATTTACCACATGTTATGAAAGGAATCTTACTTTTTTTTACCACACGAGGAACTCTTTGACTTTTCCAACAAAAGAACGAGAAGAATGTTATTTTTAACTTATACAGAATGAATAGATTTTTATGGTTTCATAACACATCATTTTCATAAAGTTTACTCTACAAGATTTTATGAATATATTCAACAAAATACCTTTCTTTTTAAATTTTATGTAATTTTGTGAAAATAAAATGATTTTGAAGAAGAAAGGATATTTTCCTCAAGAGTTCATTTCAAGTGTTTTATCAAAACTATTTTCCATCTAAAATGAAATTATTTAATATGTTTATGTTTCAAGTATAATGTATCCATTATTTAAATGGTTTGATTCTTCTTATGATGAAATGATATCAATTTTTTTATATGGATTATGTTATGATGTCATGATGTTTAATAATCCCATTCTATTACATGGGTTATGTAATGATGTATGATTTATGATTTTGTGGAACACGAATGAATGATTTAATTATGAGATGGGTGGGACCTAAATCTCCCTCCAATGAATTGTGTAATGATTTATATCTCATTAGATAGACATGGATGGAATGGTATGTTAATTTGGTTCAGTGTTACAGGACTGAAACGAGGAGTGAACTCAATTCAGAAAGGGACTTTGTCCACTAAGATTGTCTTGGCAACAATGCCTTGGCTACTATAGAAATCATAACATGTGCTGAATGGTTTCCACAACTACATGTTTTATTCCGATTATATTTTATCATGGTTGATGTTCCATTATGATATATGTCTTACGTACTTCCACGATTTTTGTCTTTGCTCAAGATTTTGATGTTTAAATTTCATGTTCATGTTTTTGATTTCAAATGTTTATGGATTATTTTATGTTCTCTATACTTACCATTACTGAGCATTTGAGCTGACCCTTTATATGTTTTCTTTTCCCAAGGATTTAAAGAAAGGTTTTAGGTATGAAAACAAAAAGAGGAATATATTTATGGGAGATGTTGAAGATCTTTCACCCTGATTAGAATATTACGTTCTGAGTTTCCAAAGATACTAAACTATTACGGTCCTTGTGTGTCTGTGTTTTTTATGTATTAAGTATTCCACAAAAGTAATGTAATTTCCATGTGCGTCAAGATTTGGGTCTCTACAATTGGTATCAGAGTAAAGGTTTAGTTAACCTTTGGAAATTAGGATGCGAAAACTTTACTGAGATCCCTAGAGATATCTCTAAGGTATATCTAGGGATATCCTTAAGGTTGAGTATACGTATAGGTTATAGTCCTAGAATTACGGAAACCATATTAGAATTAATCCTAAGAAGTTAAATATTGAAGGTACTCTCCCATTATTATGTTGTTTTCCTAGCATGATTTATTCCTCTCACACTATTCTTTTTGGGTCTTAGATGATGGCTGGAACCCGAAAGAACCGTGTTGATCAATATAATGGACAATGCAATTATTGTCCTCCCAAGCAACCAAATGTTATGGGAGGTGGAGTGAGAAATCTTATTTCAGTACTTACACAATCTATGAATCATTCTGGATTTCTAAATGATTAGATAAGGGAACACTATTCTATTGAGTCCTTCATGAGGCAACGTCCACCGTCTTTCAATGGGTATTCTGATCCACTTGTTGCTGAAAAATGGATCAATACTATTGAAAATATATTTTCCATACATCACTGTTCAGAACATGAAAATGTCATTTTAGCTATTTTCCTTTTAGAAGGTGAAGCAAACCAGTGGTGGACTCTAATTAAAATACAAGTACCCAAGATGAAATTGAATCCATGGAATGTGATGATTTAAAGAATTTGTTTTTTTCAGTAAGTACTTCCCTCGTATTCTTCAAACAAAGATAGAAAAGGAGTTTCTTGAGCTTAAGCAGAAGGATGATGAATCTGTTGGTATATAAGAAGCGAATTTTATAAGATTTTCAAGGTATGGATGTGGCTTTATCATCCAACCTGAAAGTAAAGTTGATCAATTTTTCAGTGTCTTAAAACCAAGTCTTCAAAGGGCATTAGATATAAGAGACTTCAGTATCTATGAAGAAATTGTGCGGTGTTCTATCAAGGTAGAAATGGAAGTTGGTGTAACATATCCATATCATGGTTTTGACAAGAAATGAAAGATGGAGATCAAGGAGAAATATCATAATAATGGTGAAAAAAGACGAATGTTTCTTTATGCTCAAAGTGTGAAAAGATGCATGGTAGAGATTGTCTTAAAGGGACTGGAAAATGTTTTAAGTGTGGAAAAGAAGGTCATTGAGTAGCCGAGTGTCTAAGTAATGGAAAAAGGGTTTCTAATGATGTGAATAAAGAAAAGACTGTAGAGAACGCACCACCAACACTTCAATTCTTCAAGTGCAAGGAAATGGGGCATTATGCTAATAAATGCCCTAATCCAAGGGTTAATGATGATCAACGTGAGCAACCTCTTATGGGAAAAGATAAATGGAAGTCACCTGCAATCACTATTTGTGATGTTGAGTATGAAAATGATGTTGTGTAATGATTAGGTGTTTATGTAACGTGATTTCAAAATAGTATCATGGAATCTCATTTATAGTATCGTGGAATTTTGAAATATGTGTGTATTGGTCCATTGAGGTTTTCTATAAGAATATGGTACCATGAAAAGTGATTCAAATATTTTGGAAAGTAGATGATACTCTCATAATGAAGGGATAAGGAGAAAATATATTGTTTGATATTATTCATGAGCTCAGGATTGATATAAGGACTAAGTGATATAATGGTTTGAGTATATAGAATTTTGGGGATTTTGGTATGTGGAAAGTGTTAACTTTTAACTGCATTCATGTTTTTACTAAGGTTCAATGGGTATTCATTTTTCAATAGAATACATGATTTAGGCCTTTGAATGTTTGGAATGTGACCAACAAGACATATGTTATGATATATGGGGAACAACGATGGTATTAATATGCTTGTTATATGAACTCTCTGGTAATCGTTTTCACTATAATATGAGATTGGAAATAAGTATTTTGGATAAGCCTAAAGATTGGAATGGATTATGTTGGACATAAATTAGTATTGTTTAAGGATAAAACTTTTTCGATATTATTGATGGAAAGTTATAATAATGAATTTTTAGTAAAAGGACAACCATCAAAACAGGCGACAACCCGTCACGTCGGACAAGGCTGTGGGAATCAAACCCACAACCGAAGTGCGACATGCCTTTATTTCCTACCACTGGCCTACAAGAAGTCTCTGGTTAGTAGAAACTAGTTTTATTTTATTATGCAGGATGATAGAAGAAGTATAAGTCCATTTTGAAACCATATCTGATTAATCTCACCATAGATGGACTTATGTATAATTGATAACTTTTTCTAACCTTTTGTTATAGACAGATGGAATGACCCATCATTATATCACCTGATCTACTAACAGTAAGCGAATGACAAATTCAACTTTATTTCTTTAAGAGATGAAGTGGAAATTATCCATGGAACGACCAACAGTGAGATTGTACCAAAATTAAGTAAGTATTTCTTCTAATTTAAAATTTTTAATTTTAGGGAAATGATATTGAAAATAAAAAATGTTGTCCTAGTGCCCTTATATCTGATGAATAAGATGTTACCTTAGATCATCAAAAATTTATGGCTTTGTGACTGTTGGCTTTATCATAGCCATGTCCTCTACCACTCTCCATCAGAACATGATGGTTAGATTTCTCTTCCATATCCATATTTTCACCTATGTTATCCTATTTGGAAGCCCAGTGATTAGTTAATTTGGGTAACCATTACATTTCATAATTTAGTATTTAAAGTTCAGTTTTGGTATTCCTTTTTACGAAGTGGGTTACTATGAAAGAAACTTTCAAGTAGAAAACCATTTATAACCCCGATGAATTTCGAGGGAGAAATTCATTTTAATGGGGGGGGGGGAAGAATGTAACACCCTGTGATTTTATGAGATATAGATTTTTTAATTTCTTTCATACCTTTTGTTGTACGCTACACCAAGATTATCTTGCGCTATACACAACACCATATTAGCTTGCATTATACACAACACTATTCATGGATTGTGTTACACACAATTTCAAGTTCGTTTGATAGTAGTTATTCAATGCAACATTGAGTGTGTGTATATATATATATATATATTGAATGTATAAATGAAATATGGTTTGATTCTGTTATATGAAACAAAAAAGGAGTCTTTCACTACACGAAATCTTGACTTGGCTTGAGTTACATGCAATCATGACTTTCCTTGATAGCGTGTGTAGTACGCAATACTGGGTTTCACTAAACAATGATCTATTATTATAATATTATTATGAACTAGCCGTTATGAATAGTAATACTCACTTTTTTTTTTAAATTTTATCTTTGGAAATGGACTTCATTTTTGGATTCGGAATATCGAAATTAGCCTAGGGTGAATTTTTTGTATTTTTCTGAAAACA
This sequence comes from Viscum album, assembly GCA_963277665.1. Classification (NCBI taxonomy): domain Eukaryota; kingdom Viridiplantae; phylum Streptophyta; class Magnoliopsida; order Santalales; family Viscaceae; genus Viscum; species Viscum album. Next base: position 576,673,479 of record OY728129.1, read on the forward strand.
TTCAATTTTTTATGAATAGTGAAAACACTAGGTTACTATTTGAAAACCGAATTTTTATTTGAATAATTATTTATTTTATTTAAATTTATTTTAGGTTAAAATTTATACATAATACCTAAATAAGTTCAAAGTAATTTATTGGAGTCATTTTTAATAATTTTAGATATATAAAAATTTTATTGAACTTTTCACCATCTTTTACCCATCTCATAGGAGATTTGCAAATTCACATAAAACATAATTTTACCGATTCTGTGAGTGGAATTTCAAAAATCCAAGAGACACGGTTGATATCAAGTACTAAAATGTGGTTCAATGAGATGAAAATAATTTTTGGTGAATAGTAACTTTTTTACCTTTATTTACCACGATTAAAAGTAAATAGGGTAATTAAGGGTAAAAATGATATTATTATTACCCTAACACATGTGATAATTCTATTGGATAAGTGTAATTCGAACATAAACAACCTTAGGAATAAAATATGACCATTTAGGTCCACTTGCATTAGATTAGGACATTTATTATTAATTTATTTAAAGAAGGGTTAAAATAGTTAAAACCAAAGTATAATAACTAAATCATTTTTAATATAGGGTTATACATAAGATAAATTCGACTATAAATATTCCTTAGAAATATAAAAATAATTACTACATAATGGTATTTTATTTATAATTTTTAGACATTATATAATTTAATTTATTTATGACACAATGATGATGTAGTAATTATCTTATTAATAAAATATTAACATAATTGATGTTATAAATATCCAAATAAATGTAATTTGAGACGTTTTATGAATTACAAAAATTTTATAGGTTAATATAACATGTTAATATTGATTTAATTAACTATTTTTGAAATAATCATGCTGTTATGATTTTCACAAAAATCAATTACCAAATAGTGTCAAAATTGACATAGAATAGTTTTTAAACCAAATATTATATTATTAATTGTTATTTTACTCCTAAAAATCTAAGGTTAGGAAAAATGACTTAGATAAGGATATATATATTAATAATGAACCACTTAGGGTTCTTTTGGCTTGTTATTGTATGTTTATTAACCATATTATGTAAGAAAACAGGAAGACACGGTAAAAGTTAAATTATTTAACTTAGAGTTAAATCTGAATGATAAGGATAGAAATTGTAACCTAAATATGTCTAAAATCAATTGGTAGAGAGTATTTCGACCAATCCCCACTTTATCTTCTAAATAAATCAGTTTGTAGATATTATAATCTGAATATGACTTTATTATAAAATAATGTTTTAAGATTTTCCAAAGGTTCCCCTCACCTCCCTTATAAAAAGGGCTCCCCTACCTCTTCTCTTCACACCCTTATGAGCCTTGAAGCTCGGCCAAACCTAGAACATTTCTCTTATCCAATTTTCTAGAAACATTCTGGAGGTTATGTTATTTCAAAAGACCAACTCTACATCCATAAGAGGAATCTTAAAGGTGGTGCGTCAAAGAAGAGGTAATCTATTCTTCCGATTCTCTCAAGTTTATTTCTTCTTCAACTTCTTCTTCTTTATTTTTATCTTTATAAAGTAATAACATAAGTATTAAATATATACTGACATGTTATTATAAATATGAAACAACCCTATTTCACCTTCTATCCATCCTATGGAAAACAAAATCACCACGCGTGCGTACGTACGGAATACCGTCTCCATGCCGTGGTGTAATCCGTTTTCGACCACCACCTTACTCGGATGGGTATAATGGTGTAAATAAATAACAATATATTATTATTGTAATGTGATATTGATTTTGAAATATTATAAATATACTTCAATACAATTCCATGATCATGGGAATGGTATCATCACTCGTGTGCACGTACGGACTACCGTCTCCGCGATGCGATGAGATTCATTCTCCATGTTAACCATTCAAGAATGATTATAAATCATATATAATGAATAATAATGAAATATATGACATAATTAAGATACTGTATTTATGTATATATATATGTCATCTACTTACTTCCATTGAAGTCAATAAAGAAAGGAAAACAACGTTCATGTGTACGTACGGCCTACCGTCTCCACGAACGGTGTGTTTCATTTCACATATCTATCTATTATATATATATATATATTGAATATATATGATATATAAATCATGTTTTACAGTCCGGAAGTATGTAAATCATGATATAAGTAATAATAATATCAAGAACAACAATTCCAAACACGTATGATAAATGAAACAATTTTACCCAAAACACTACTTTAACATGGAAGTGACAAATAAACGGGTAATATAAATACATAATTGAACCATATAAGATATAATAACAATGAATATTATTTTTTAATTAGTAAATGACATTATTTAAATCATTATACATGATTTTCGGATACATACGAAGCATATCAGACATATGGTAAGGGATAACTATTTCAATCTCTTTCTTATCTGAGATTGTTATTCGTAAGTATTTACTGGGGTTATTGTTATCATCCATGCATGTGTTTTCTAAAAAAAAATCATGTATTTTTAAAGTCCTTTTTACCAATTTTTGAAATTTACCACATCTTATGAAAGGAATATTACTTTTTTTACCACACGAGGAACTCTTTGACTTTTCGGACAAAAGTACGAGAAGAATGTTATTTTTAACTTATACGGCATTAAAATATTTTTACGGTTTCATAACGACTCATTTTCATAAAGATTACTCTACAAGATTTTATGACTATTTTCAACAAAATACATTTATTTTAAAATTTTATGTCATTTTTGTGAAATGAAAATTATTTTGAAGAAGAAAGGATATTTTCCTCATGAATTCATTTCAAGTGTTTTATCAAAACTATTTTCCATCTAAAATGACATTGTTTAATTTTTTTGTGTTTCATGTATAATGTATCCATTATTTAAATGGTTTGATTCTTATTATGATGAAATGATATCCATTTTTTTATATGGATTATATTAAGATGGCATGATGTTTAAGAATCCCATTCTATTACATGGGTTATGCTATGATATATGATTTATGATTTTGTGGCAAATGAAAGGATGATTTCATTATGAGATGGGTGGGACCTAAATCTCCCACAAATTAATTGGGTAATGAATTATATCTCACGAGATAGACATGGCTGGAATGGTGAGTTAATTCGGTTCAATGTTACTAGACTGAAACGAGGAGTGAAATCGATTCAGAAAGGGGATTTGTCCACTATGATGGTCTTGGCAGCAATTCCATGGATATTATGGAAATCATAACATATGATTAATGGTTTCCAAAACTAGATTTTTTATTCCCATTATATTTTATCATGGTTGATTTTCTATTATGATATATGCCTTACGTACTTCCACGATATTTGTCTTTGCTCAAGATTTTGATGTTTAAATTTCATGTTCATGTTTTTTCATTCATATATTTATGGATTGTTTTATGTTCTCTATGCTTACCTTTACTGAGCTTTTGAGATCACCCTTTATATGTCTTATTTCCCCCAAGATTTAAAGAAAGGTTTTAGGTAAGAAAACAAAAAGGGGAAGATCTTTATGGGAGATGTTGAAGTTCTTTCACCATGATTAGAAGATTACGTTCCGAGTTTCCAAAGACACTAAACTATTATGGTCCTTGTGTGTCTTTGTTTGTAATGTATTATGTATTTTGAGAAAGTAATGTAATGTCCATCTGCGTCATGCTTTGGGTCTCTAAAACATGACCAACCCTTATTGTGGTAATGTGAAAGGAAACATGGATTATTACTGCTAGAATTTCCATGAAATAGGATATTCTAAAGCTAATGTTGAGGGCCATTGGGTTTGAAAAAATAGTTGGAGACTAATAGATATTATTTTATTTATTTGTATATATTTATCATGATAAAGTACTAAACCATAGTTCATCTTAATTTATAGAAACAAAAATCAATATTTTATCAAACATATCATTGTGATCCATAATTGAGAAGGAAATCATTCTCACCAACACTAATTTCTATTACTGGAAAAATATCCTTCAGGTTATCCATCGCCATGAGAGGAATCATTATGTTCTAGATGATCCTTTACTAGTTTCACTTAGAAATGAGGTGAGTGATGAGGATATCTCTATGTATGAGAAACATCTAAATGATGCTACGAATGTTCAGTGCCTCATGCTATCATCCATGACCAATGAGATCATAATGAAACATGATGAAATGGATGCTTATAGAAAGATGTATCACCATAGGTAAATCTATCATGAAAAGGAGACACAAGATAGGTATGAGGTCTCCAACGCATTGTTCATGACTAATCTTGGAGATTCTGTGCCAACTAGACCACATGTAGTCATGCTTATTGGCTACACTATGCATTTGGACATCATTGGGATTAATTTCACAGATGAGTTGCATATATATATATATCATACTATCATCAGTACCTAAGAAATTATATTTTTTTATTTTAATGTATAATATCATAAATATTTAGAAGATTTTATTAGATATTCTTACCTTGATTGACCAAGTTGATAAGAACATGGGGCGTGAAAAACTGGCAGTCTTTATGGTGAATAGGAACATAAATAAAAAGAAAAATATTGAAATGATTTATAAACAATATAAATCCTCTGAGCACCGCTCCACTTAGAAATAGAATATCTATAGGAATTACAAGTAAAGGAGGACTTATTATTTTCATGTGGAAAAATAGGTCACCGGAAGAGCAACTACACCCAGAGGAAAGGGGAAGCCAATGGTGAATTAATTATTGGGTGAAATATTTTCATTTAAAAAATTTGGGTATTAGATACATATTGTGGGGATCCTATCTTTATTCAAATGCATGAACCAAAAATATTCTAGAATATTTACAAAGGAGAGGTGGATCTATAAGCTACGCATGATGCGAGGCTAGATTCTCACTCCATTGGAGACTACCACCTCACATTGATAATGGGAATGACTTTGGGTTTACATGGTTGTTATTATGTACATAGTTTTACTAAGAACATAATTTTAGTGTTGTTTTTAGATACAGATAGATTTATTTTCAACATTGAAAATAAATGTCATTACCTTAACACAGACAATATTTGTTTTTGTATGACACATTTAAATAATGGTCTGCATATATTAAATTATGAGTACTAAGTGATACAAATTTAAAACAAACCAAGTTCACATGACTCATACAACTCCTAGTTGTGGAATCACCATCTTAGTCATGTAAACGAGAATAATTTGACAATGCTTTATCCATATGAGTATCCAGACTCTTCTGAGCTAAAACCACTAGATATATGTCATGTTAATTTTAAAGGGAAAATGACAAAACCACCATTTAGTGAACATGGTGAAAGGGCCACATAGATTCTATTATTGGTAGACACTGATGCATGTGGACCATTTTCAATAGATGTTAAAGGATGATATTCTTACTTCATTACATTTACTGATGACATCAGTAGATATTGTTATGTCAACCTAATGAGATATAATTCCGAGTCCTTTATGAAATTCATGTAGTTCATGAATAAAGTAGAGAATCAGATTAGTATTAAGATAAATAAGATTTTATTAGGTTGATGTGGAGAATATCTTAACCAAGAGTTCATCGACTTTTAACAGGAGTTTGGGATTCTATCTCAATTCAATCCACCTTATACACTATAGTGGACTAGTGTTAGTGAAATGAGGAATCATACTTTGTTGGAAATGGTATGTTTGATGATGATTCATGCAGATCTTCCATTATCTTTTAAAGGATATGAATTTCAAATGATTGAATACAAATTAAACTAATTACCAACTAAGGCAGAAAATGGGATTCCCTTTGATCTATGTAGTGGATGGAAACACACTATGTCATATACACATGTATGGGGATGTTAGGCATTTGTTAAGGATTTATTACGTAATAGACTAGCACCCTAGTACACTAATTATATCTTTATAGGTTATGCTAATGAAACAAATAGATACTACCGATAAAACCTTCCAGGCATGAAAATGACAGTTGTAAGGTATGTTGTCTTTCTTGGGAGGTAGTACATCCTAAAAAAGAAGTTTGGGTGCTATATTGACATTGATGAAGTTTATTATTATAATACTCATGAGTTGGTACAAGAATAAGTTCCACACGTCCTCATGGAATAGGTCATTCCTAAAACACAAGTATTTTGTAGGAGTACAATATAGGTAAGGGAACTATAGTGATATGGTTTTCTTATCACTGAGGATGGGGACTAGTTATTGTTGGAAAATGATGAACCTCTCCCCAACAAAGAAGTAGTAGAAAACTCAAAAGCTACAAGATATCACGATGTTGTGAATTCCTCGTTGTATTCCACACGTCAGAACCAAGTCTAGGTTTTGGTTGATGCACTAGTTGATGTAAATCCTATCAGGTGTAAATTGGTATTCAAGAAGAAAGTTGACAAGTAAGGTCATGTTGTTACCTATAAAGAAATGCTAGTGGATTATGGTTTTAAACACCGTCAGGGAATTGACTATGATGAAACCATTTCTATAGTTTCAATGTTTAAATCCATAAAAATCATATATGTCATTGCATCATTCCATGACTATGAGATTTGGAAGATGGATGTCAAAATTGTATTCCATAATAGGAACTTCAGGAAGATGTTTATATGAACCAACCGTAACAGTTTGTGACAGCAGGTGTTTATAAAAGGGTATGCAATTTAAAGAGATCCAATTATGGATTAAATCAAGAATTCAGGTCATAAAAGCTTCAATTCGAGGAATCCATAAGAGAATTTGGATTCATTAAGAATGAATGTGATCCATATGTTTACAATTGGTTTAATGGGAATTTGGTCAGCATCCTATTAATGTATGTTGTGTAACGACCCAATGTTTTCAACATAATTTTTTTCTTTTAAAAATTTCATAAAATCAAATGAAAATACATCAAAATGAACTACTAAGTGCCAAGTGACCTTTAAAAATAAGTTTTTTACTTCTGTGTTTGGAATTTTGAAAATATGACTTACATGGTTGCAATCAGTAAGTTCTTTAGATCCCATTCAGAAAAACATAATTTTTAGTGAGTAGTATCCTACCCTTATGTATAGTAACATACCCTTATAAATAGTGAAATACAATAATGAATAGAAACCATAACTATGATAATATATAAATATTATTAATGTTGAAAGTATGATATAACTATATTTTAGAATAAGTACATGAATGTGTTAAAAATGATTTTTGATAATAAATTATGATTTTAATTAAATATTAAAATAATAATATATAGAAAATTATTTTTGAAAAATGGACATTATTTTTTGGTTATACATGTCAAAAAATGGTTAGGGTAAATTTTTGGGATATATCTGAAAGACTTGAATTTTTGGTGAATAGTTATATACATTTATTTACCGTATAAATACATTATAATTTAAACCCGCTATTCCTAACATCAAAAGTGATGTATGAACCAAAATCACTAACTCACTTGCACTATTTACAATTCTTAGTCATGGAATCATCACTATTTCTTGTCTTAGGGGAAATTAATAAATTAATGAATATTATATTAAGGAAACCCCTCCCCCCTCCACTATAAAAACCACCCTTCACACCCTTATCTCCTCACACCTCTAAAGATTCAATCCTTGTCTAAAGTATACCCAAGAATATTCCCTAGAAACTCCCTGATTTCCATGATCTTCTGGTCTTATCAAGAGACCAATCCTAGATCACTTAAGAAGGATCTCAAGTGAAGGATTCAAGAGGTAATTTCCCTCCATCTCTTCCTTTAATTTCTTTTAAATTCATGTTCTTTTCTTATTATATCTCCACCTATCATCATTAAAATGGAATGGTAAATCCAATATCCTAAATATACTATAATTTTATGGTAATAATGTGATATTATACCATCCAACCCACTTCTCCTCTTCCTTTTTTATAAAAGATAACATTGTTTGTGAGGTGTTAATCTGTCACCTTCAAGAATGACAAGTTTTCTTATTCTACTTTCAGATCTGGTAATGAAAAAATATTTATTGTTGAACCAGAATAATTTATATTTATTATGTCCTATTTAATGTTCTTGATCTAACATATATACATATTACTAAATGAATAATAAAAAAAGTTCGTTGTGGTCACAAAACTGCCCAAATTAACCCAAACAATCATCATTTAATTCTTATATAATTATTCATCCACAAGGAATATAATATAATTAATTATAATATAATTTAAAAATATTTAATATAATTAATAACAATAAGTATCAGTTCTGTATGTTTATCCTTGTTCTACACGAACATTTATTTCTGAATACAAGTGAACCACTCAAGAAATCCATAAAAATGAACTTTCCCGAACAATGTTTTTTAAAAAATGTATCTCATCCAAAAAACCATAAAATAAATTAACGAAAACATAATGAAACATATTCATGTGAAAAATTTACTGCAATTTTCAATTAAAGAATCTATTGTGGTTATATAGGACATTAAAGTGAATAAAGCATTCAGATTCAAGGTAAGGGGAAAATCTCAAACCTAACTTTCTTTCTTCAAGTTCTCCCTCTTTCACTCCATTTTTTTTATGGTCAATCCTTAAAAAAATCCATTGTTCATAATTATCATACGTTTCTAGGATATTAATGTTTTCTAATGAATTTTATGTCAATCAATTCTTTTTTCTAAAATAACTCTTCTTTAAAAAACATAACTTTTACTTCTCATTCTGGTTAATGGTTCTTGTAACAAGTATGTTATTCCTATTTATTTTGGGAACCCAAGGTTTATTATATGGTTATTATGAGATAAATCCCATTCCTTTCCATGGGATAGTTATGATATATGTTCATTGTGGAATGAATGAAAAATGATAATGTTATGATGTGATGGGTGCGCCCAAAATTATACAGCGCTCCAATGCATTGGGTAAAGTGATGAATCTTATGATTTAAGTGAAATTATTTGTGAAAGATATTCTATATTTGTGAATAAGTATGTGTGGTAGTTAACCACCAAGACCTGATTTTTAAGTTTTTATGCATTTCCACATTCGAGTCTCTTATTAATGTTTCCTCTCATGTTCATAACATTTTGCCTATGTTATGATAATTCTCACCCCATACTATATTGTTCTTATTTTTCCTATTTATGAGGACTTAGATCACCCCTTTTGATGTATATCTTTAGGTGGATACATGTACTAAGGAGAGGTCAAGTGCCAATAAGAATCTATGGAAAAAGGAATTAAATAAATGATTACGTAAGATGTTGTAATTGTAATGCAGGGTCCTAGTTTTCCCAAGATACTAAATCATTGGATCCTTCATGTGTAATACTATTATGTTTTTTATATTTAAAATGATGTAATAGTAATATAAGAAAAGGAAGGTCCTTTATAGTTGGTATCAGATGAATTGTTTTGTTAATTTGGGAATTAGGATTAGTGAACCCTAGAGAAAACCTCTAGTATGAGACTAAGTACAAATATGTACAAAATAATCTTTACATTGGGATCCCAAATGTTATGATTTTAGTATAAATTGTTTAAATGAATAAGTTAATTATTTATGAATTGTTGACTTATGTTTTGTTCAAACCTCTCCTATTTTAGAAAATAGTGGGAACTAGGACAAACCTGGCCAACAACTCATGTGATTTCCAATGTGAAAATTTTCCGAATGACATCCCTAATGATTGGGGAGGTGGAGATCAAAACTCCATGGTGATGAGTACCCAACTATATCAAGAAGAAACTGTCTATAGAGTGTTTTATGCAGCAATGATCCCTGATGTTTAGTGGATCTTCTGATCCAATAGTTGCAGAACAGTTGGTCAACTCCATGAAGAAAATATTTTCTGTGCTTAATTGTTCAGTGGTAGAGAAGGTGACTCTAGCCATTTATTGTCTTGATGGAGAGGATGATCAATGGCGGGAATTGATTAAGAACACCAAGACAAGGGAAAAAATTGAAGAGATGGAATGGGAAGACTTTAAGATAATGTCTCTTAACCCGTATTTCCCAAGAACTCTTCATAAGAATATAGAGAGATAATTCATAGACCTCATGAAAAAAGAAGAAGAATCTTTCACAATCAACGAACTGAATTTCACAAGTATTGTAAGGCACTCATCAATATTTGTTGTCAATAATTATCGAAAAATTGATAGATTCTTTAGTTGATTAAACCCAGTCTTTCAAAATGATCTTGAAATTTTAGAATTTGGGTGTTTTGAAGATGCTGATAGATGTGCTCTCATTGTTGAGATGGAGTTTGGAGAATTTTCCTATGGTTATGGTGATAAGAAACAAAAGATGGAGTTTTAAGCTAGTGTATCTAATGACAAAGGTGGGAAGAAAACTCAATGACCCACATGCCAAAAATGTAGGAAGTTACACCATGGGAAGTACCTCAAAGGGACGAGGAAGTGCTTCAAGTGTGGGAAAGAAGGACACCATGATCAAGATTGTCGAAAAGACATGAATGGAAATAGAATTTGGTGGAAGATAGGAGAGAACCATCCATGGTTCAATTATACAAATGTAGGGAGCTAGGGTAATATGCAAGCCAGTGCACTAAACCTTGAGTTCTTGAGGGTAATCAGCATCAACAACCACCAAAGCCAAAAGAACAAGGGAAGGAATATTCCATCACTACTGCAGATGTGGATAATGATAATAATGTTATAAAAGGTACACTTTTTATTCACAAAATAATGGAAAAATTATTATTTGGGTTTGGTTATATGCATTGGTTTATAACTTTAATGTTTTCTAGAACTCTAGAATTGAAGAATTGAATCCTTGAATTAGATATATCTATAAAAACACCAAGTGGTGATATCATTCCATCCCGACTGTCTGAATCTTCTCCTATTGGCGTATGTGGGAAGATTCTTCTAGGGAATCTTGTAATACCTCCCTTTGTGTAATTTGAGATTATAATGTGAATGGATTTGATCTAATTATATAGAGAACATATCATCTTTCAGGAAAAGCATATATATTTTCATATTCTGAACCATCCCATGATCCTCTACAATTATAAGGATGATCATGAATATCCTTTGAAAAATATTTCAATGGTGTGGGTACTGATTCCTTATGAAGAAGCATACCTTGCTCAAACGGTTGAGCCAATAGAAGGTGACAACCTTGCAGAAATTCCCATCGGTAGGGAATACAATGATGTACTTCCAAAACTATTACCAAGAATTCCCTTAGATCGTGAGGTAGAATTTTCAATAGAACTCATATCCGGAGCTACTCCCATCTCAATGTGTCCCTATAGGATGGATTCTTTTGAACTGGTGCAGTTAAAGAAGTAGAGGAAATTACATTTGGAAAAAGGGTTCATATTCCCTAGTGCATCACCTTGGGGTGTGCAAGTACTCTTTGTGAAGAAGAAGGATGGAACAATGAAGATGTTTATTGATTATGAAGATCTCAAAAATATCACAATAAAGAACTACTAACCTCTTACAAGGATTGGAAATTTGTTTGATCATTTAAGAGGAGGTCGATACTTCTCAAAGGTGTATCTTTGTTCTGGATATCACCAGCTAAAGGTGAAGAGGGATGATATTTAGAAGACTTACTTCCATACAATATATGGTAACTATGAGTTTCTGGTGATTCACTTCAGACTTACTAATTCCTCTACAATGGTCATGGATTTAATGAATAGAGTCTTTAGACATTACCTTGACAAATTTGTGGTAGTAGTTAATGATGATATTCTCATCTACTCTAAGAGAAATGAGGAACATGAAGAACATCTAAGACTTTTGGTGTCGACATTTAGAAAGGAGAATTTGTACACCATGTTTAGTAAGTGTGACTTTTGGATGAAGCAAGTCACGTTCATAGCACATGTGATCACAAGTGAGGTAATTTTTGTGGACCCTTAAAAAATAATGGCACTTGAGGAATGGCACATGCCCTCTAGTGTCACATAAATTTGTAGTTTTCTTTGATTAGCTAGATACTAACTTTGTTTTCTGAGAAATTTTCCATGATTGTCATGCCCACTGACTAAGTTAAAAAAAGAAGGTGTAATGTATGTCAAGATGGAAGAATACAAGGGAATATTTAAGGAGCTAAAGAGAAGGGTAATTACTGCACCTGTACTCATACTACCGAAAATTGGAAAAAGTTATTTGATATACAATGATGCTTCTACGAAAATATTATGTTGCGTACTTGTCTAAAATGAAAATTTGATAGCCTACACCTCATGACATTTGAAGATCCATCAGTGGAACTACCTAACACATGATCTAGAGATGATACCCGTGATTTTTCCTTGAAAATTTAGTGGCACTACCTTTAGGTTGAGAAGTGTGAAATATACACAGATCACAATAGCCTAAAGTATATCTTCACAAAAAAATGATCTCAACATGAATCAAATGAGATGCTTAGATATAATCATGAATTATGATTTCTCTATTCACTATAATCTTAGAAAGGTGAACAAGGTTGCTGATGATCTAAGAAGATAATAACCTGCTACTCTATCTATGTTATGAATTGAGAAAGACCCTATGTTCTTGGATATTGAAAAAATTGATTTGGAAATCATAAGGGCAGGGGATACATCCTACCTTTGTCAAATGATATCACAATCATCCATCGAAGATAATTTTAAGGAAGCACAATGGGATGATGTGGAGATACAAAAGAGGGCGAATTCATTAAAGGAAAGGAAGATTCAAGAATTCCAAATCGACAATGATGGTGTGATTCAGTTTGAAAAGTGGATATGTGTGCCTTCATCACCCAAGATAAAGAAGGAGATATTAAACAATGCACATAGCACAATATTCATTATCCGTCCTGGGAGTACCAAGATGTTTCGTGACCACTAAGAACACTTCTGGTAGAATAAGATAAAGAAATAGATTGTAGAATATATATCAATGTGATTAGTATGTCAGAAAGTTAGAGCACATAAAAAAATTCCAAAGGGATGTTGCATCCCTTGCATATACCCATGTGGAAATGATAGAATGTCACAACAAAATGTTTCATGGGTCTTTCGAAGACATCGAAGAGAAATAATGTGATATGGGTTGTGGTTGACCGACTCACCAAGACTGCCCATTTTATCTCTCCTCAGGATGACCTCTCACATGAAAAACATGCAAAGATATATGTGATAAAAGTGGTGGGGCTTCATGGAGTTCCATTCTCTATTGTCTCGGATCATAACCCAAGGTTCAAATCTAAATTCTAGATTAGTCTTCAACATGCATTGAGTAATGAATTATATTTTAGCGCGGTCTATCACCTACAAACTGATGGCCAATCTTAATGTAATATTCCGACCCTTGATGATATGATAAGATCCTTATATCTAGAATTCAATGGTGGATGGGATCAACATCTCACATTGTTTGAGTTCTCATACAACAATATCCTCCACTCGAGTATTCAGATGGATACATATGATGTTCAGCATGGAATGTGATGTAGAACTCAATCCCATTGGGATGAAACTGGAGAAAGAAATCTTGTTGGACTCGATATTTTGAAAGAGATGATTGAAAAGGTTCAATTCATCCATAAACACAACAAAGTTTCTCAGTGTTGGAAAAAGAGCTATGATGACATCCATTGAAGGGACTTGGAGTTTGACGTTGGAGATAAATAATTCCTTTGAATATCACCATGGAAGAGGGTCATGTAGTTTGTAAAGAAAGGGAAGCTAAGCCCAAGGTACATTGGTCCCTTTGAGATCTTGGACAGCATAGGAGTCATGGAATATCAGCATGCGCTTCCACCGAATATGGATCAAGTTCATGAAGTGTTTCATGTATCTCTCATGGGCATGTATATACCAGATCTCACACATATACTAAACTCAGAGGTGGTACAACTGGAAGATGATCTCTCCTATGAAAAGAAACCAGTAGAGATTTAGGATCAGTGAAGTAAGGATCTAAAACACAAGAAAACCCATCCTTGTCAATGTGTTATGGAGGAACCATAAGTTTGAAGAAGATACTTGGGAACCATAAAAGGGGAGGATTGAGAAGTACCCTGACCTGTTTGTGTAAAGTGAAATTTCTTGGGCGTAATTTCATAAGGGGGAAGAATGTAACCACCCAATGTTTTTCAATGGAAATTCACTTCGTATATATATGTCATAAAATCACATGAAAATACAACATAATGAACTAATTATAGCTAAGTTTCCTTTAAACATAATTTTGTCACTTCTGTGTTTGGAATTTCGAAAATCGGACATACATGGTTGCAATCAGTATGTTATATCGAGCCCAATATAAAAAATATAATTTTTTTGTGAATAGTAACCAACCCTTGTGAATAGTTACATACCCTTAGGAATAGTGATATCCCCAAATGAATAGTAACCTTACCAATGACAATATATAAATAATATTCATGTTGATATTACGACATACCTATATTTTAAAATAAGTAAACGAATGTTTTAAATCTATTTTTGATAATAAATTATGATTTTAATTAAATATTAAAATAATAATATTCGAAAAATTATTTTTGAAATATTGAATTATTTTTTGGATCCTACACATTGAAAAATGATTTGGGTGAATTTTTGGGATTTTTCTAAAATAATTGATTTTTTTGGTGAATAGTGGAATACATTTATTTACCGTATAAATACATTATAATTTAAACCCACAATTCAAGACATCACAAGTGATGTAAGAACCCAAATCTCGAACTCACATGCCCTATTTACTATTATTGGTCATGGAATCATCACTATTTCTTTTCATAGGTGAAATCAATAAATTAATGAATATTATATTAAGAAAACCTCTCTCCCCTGCAATATAAAAATCACCCTTCACCCCCTCATTTCCCTACGCCTCTCAAGCATCAAAAATTGTCTAAAATCTGCCCAATAATATTACCTAGAACCTCCCCCACATCAAAAATCTTCTAGTATCATCAAAATACCAAGCCTATGTCCCTTAAAGAGGATACTAAGAGGAGGATTCAAGAAGTAATTTCTCTCCCTCTTTTCCTTTAATTTCATTTCAATTCCATGTTTTTTTCTTATTCTCTCCCCACATATATTCATTTAAATGGTATGATAACTCAATTATCATACATATAATTAATTATTACAATACTAATTGGATATCATACCATCCAATCACCTTCTCTTCTTCCATTTATTTTATAAAATAAAACGTTGTTCGTGAGGTGTTAATCTATCACCTTCAAGAACGACATGTATTCTTTTATACTTTCAGATCGGGTCATGAAACCATTTTGTTATGATTTAACTAGAATATTTTATATGTATTATATCCTATTTAATGTTCTAGAACAAACTCATGTACATATTAATAATTGATTAATCAAAACAAGTTCATTGTGGTTGAAAAACCGCCCAAATTAACCCAAACAATCATGTTTAATTATTTTCTATTGATTTATCCACATGGTAAATAATATAATTCATTATAATAACATTTAAACATCTATAATATCATTAATAACCTGTAATATCAGTTCTGGATTCTATCCATGTTCTACACAATCTTTCATTTTGGAATACAAGTGAACCACTCAAGAAAACCTTAAAAATGAACATTCCCAAACAATGTTTTTTAAACACTATAACTCATCCAAACGCCCATAAAATAACCTAATGAAACCATAATGAACAATATTTATGTAAAAAGGTTTTTCATTGTCAATTATTTAATCTAATGTTGTTATATAGGACATTAATGTGAAGAAAGCGTTTAGATACAAGGTATGTGGAAAATCTCGAACCCAACATTCATTTTTTGGGTTCTCCCTCTTTCCCTCCATTTTTGGTATGTAAAATCCTTAAAAAATAATTTTTTCATCATTATAATACCTTTTCTAGGATATAAATGTTTTCTACTGATGTTTATGTCATACAAATGTTTTCCAAAATTAAATCTTCTTTCAAAAAAAAAACCTTTTACTTATCATTCAAGGCTGGTGGTTCTCTTAACATGTATGTTATTCCATCTTTCTTATAGGAACACAAAGTTTATAAATGTGTTCATAAGATATTAAACCCATTACATTCCATTGGTTAGTTATGATATATGTTTATTGTGGAATTCATGATAAATTTTAATGTTATGATGTGATGGGTGACCCTAGAATTATATAGAGCAATACGAATGTTACAATGTGATTGGTGCACCCAGAATTATACAGTGATCCAATGCATTGGATAAGGTGATGAATATCTTTATTTATGTGTTATGATGTGTAAAAAAGATGATATATTTGTTCAAAATTATGTGTGGTAGTTAACCACTAAGACATGATGTTTCATTTTTTGTGCATTTCCACATTTCAAGTCTCTTATTAATGTTTCCTATATTGTTCATGATCTTTTGCCTATGTTATGATTATGCTCACCCAATGCTATATTGTTATTATCTATCATATTATTGGGATTTTATCTCACAAATTTTTATGTATATCTTCAGGGGACTATATATATGAAAGAGAGGTCAGGTTCCAATAAGAATCTAGATAAGAAGGAATTAAATAAATGTTTATGCTTGATGTTGTTAGTGTTATTTAGGGTCCTAGTTTTCATAAGACACTAAACAATTAGATCATCTATGTATAATAATATTTTTTTTATATATTTAAATTTATTTAATAGAAATGTAATAAAAGGATGGGTCACTATATGTTGACTATATATTGCTTATTGGAAACGACATACCAGTCATGCAGTCAGTCAAGGAATGGACTAACACGTGATTTTCCATGAAGGTATTAGGTGAAAAAGCCTACATTCTAGGGATTAATATCATTTTTGATATATCCAAGATGATACTTGGACTAATTCAATGTACATGCATTGATCTATAATAAATTGATTCAGTATAGAACAATCAAAGAGGGGAAAGGTTCCAGTGTCACATGGTATACATCGTTCCAAGAAAATGTGTCCCTAGACACAACATATGAAATATAGGATGAGTAAGATTCCATATGATTCACTGACTAGATCAAACAAGTGTTCCATATTATATATTAGACATGATGTTTCTTATGCACTGAGAATGGTAGGAATATAGTAATCAGATCCATGAGAACAACATTAGTCTACTATAAAGACTATCCTTATGCATCTGATAAGAACTAAGGATATATTAATAGTGTATGGAGGAGACAAAGAGCTTGTCTTTAGAGGTTATTCTAATACTGGTTTTTAGACAGATCAAAATTATTTGAAGTCCAAATATGGATATTTTTTCTATCTAAATGGAGGATCATTGAGCATGAAGAGTTTGGAGAAATCATTTTTCACTGATTCTATAGTGGAGTCTGAATATATAGCAGCTTCTAATGCATCCAAGGAATCCATAAAGATTCATAATATTTTCTAGTAGAATGTTTTCATACCTAGAAGTAAGGATCCCATTACATTGTATTTTTATAATACTACAGTTGTGGCACTTGCAATGGATCCAAGGTCTCGTCAGTTGATAAAGCACATAGTCCAAAAGTGTCAACTCTTGATGGGTTTATATAAAAGGGTTAATGTTGTAGTGAGTATAGTGTCAATTGAAGGGAACATGGAATACCCCTTGACTAAAGGCCTATCTTAGTAGAAGCATGAATATCTTGTGAGAGCTAGTGGACTGAAGTTTGTTAGCAGTTGGCTCCAGATCAAGTGGGAATCCGTTGTATTTGGTTCCCTAGAAACCAAATTCATTATACATTATGATAAACTTATATTTATTGGATGAATATTTATAAAATCCTTATCACATTATGATTTTTTCTACATGACATAGTATGTGATAATTTCCTAAGAATAGATGTTTCACTAAAAGTTCATAGTGCATCCCTGCTATGATAAGAACCCAGAAGTGCGATGACACTATTTTTGAACATATGTTCTATAGACATTATGATATCAATTGAAGGGATACAAATGATATAGTCTATCGGGCATGGAGACTAATCAATCATAGAGGCACATTCTTATATAATTCGCCATTGTTAATATCTAGGAGGATATTATGAGAACAAGACCCACCAGTTGGAAATCCATATTTATAAGTGTCATTGGATGTTCCAATATGGGAATGGGTGTATTGGTCCTTACACTTTATGATTATCATTAATGGGTATTATGACTCACACACATAGATGTATCAATAAAAACTGTGACGATATATGATCGCATTAAGGATAAATATGTTGGGTGTGTTATGAATAATATTTTATTAATGAATAATTTGTTAAAGGATTTGTCACTTATATGGATGTATATATCTCACACCCTTTAATGGAAATGATATAGCCTAAATAAATCCATGTCCATGATGTTCTCATTCCATGTTTAATTATATGAAGTCAAAGAATGATAACTCGAGCACATGGGTTGATGGAACTTACATGCAACCCACTAGTTTGAAGATATTGGTACAAAGGGATTATATTACATGGTAAGTGTTCGTATGAGTTGACAATTCATTGTGACATAAAATTATTTCTAATGGGTTACTTGATCCATTGCTTGATAGTAATCAATAAATTCAGTAAAGATATCTTAATGCCAATGAGAAAGAGGCCTACAGGGCCACACACTATGTGTAGCCAATATATCAGTTAAATAATTTTTTTATTTACTCAAGTGTTTGAATAAATATTATTCCTAGTTGTGGTTTAATAATTATTAAGTTATGCCTAATAACATTTATATCATTGCTATTTATTCTAGATAATATATTGTAGATGGATTTTTTATTTATCATCAAATAATGTATTTTTATTTAATTTATAAATAAATCATCATGATTTCAGGCCTAGTAAATATTGAGGGGGATTGATAGACCATGGTATGGGTCCAGAGAGAAATAATATTAAATATTATTTGGTATAATAATATATAAACATAACAAGAAAGTTTATAACATGTTATGAATGTAATAGCATTTCTATTATAATTATACATGGCGTTTCACACGAATAATAAATTATGTAACGACATGAGTGCTAATTATTTTTTATTACACGATAAATTAAATTCCCCATTGTGTAATTATTCTCTACAATTTCCAAGTGTTCATTACACTAGATAAACAATATTTGTGTTCAAAACATCTATGGAGAAATGATATTGATCCTAGAGAACAATTCACTATATGAGAAATCCTTCAAGAACGATAGAGATACTCTTCTATTGGATCAAGGAGAATGCTTTGGAATATATTCTCAAGGCGATCAAATGTGGACATCACAATCACAAGGATCATCTGTGCCAGCACTAGAGGTCTCCTATGGAGACGTCTGGAGATACGTGGAGCACATGTGGATCAATGCTAGAGGATTCCTATCCTTATATTCTACATAACAACAAAGCTACACCTCGGACCCGTGGTCAGACACATCAAAAACGAAAGAATTTCCATTGAGGTAATTACATAATTTAATTAAATCAACAATAAAAAACAAGTCATTCATCTCTCCTAATTTCCAGGTTATCTCCTTTGTCTTTTATCTTTTATTCAATTTCGTGGATACTAGAATTCGTCGTCATATTTATCTCGGAATAGTCATTGATTATGAAAATTTTCAAAGTTAGGTAAACACCCATCCCACGCTTCCACTATGCCCCGAACCTACATCATGTTAACATTAGGATTAAATATAAATGATAATGACCCACCAATGTACCGTGTTCACCTTGTTTAAACGGTAAAATAATTATGAGCAAGACACACATCAATAGTATATCTTGAATGAAATAAATACAATGTACTAGATTGATTTATCTTTTTCTATTTATAAATAATTTATAATCCCACAACCAAAAACATTCAATTGAAAACCACATTTATATCCAATTATTCTTTAATATTTCAAACACCAATTCAAAAATATTTATTCTCATTAAATTTTAAAATAACATATAATAAAGAAACTTTTTTTTTCATTAAAAAAATTATTTCAAAGAGACAAAACCATATACCATCTAAAACCCATTTTTCAATGTTTAAAAATAAAATTATATTCTAAAAATGAACCAATTTTAAATGAAAACAACATAACATTACCAATTTATTTTTCAAAAAAAATTATCAAAAAATTATTTTTTCAATTCTATTGTAAATCAAGGACAAGGGTGTTTTAACTAATGCACAAGACATTGGTATGATTTTAACTAAAATAATTCAGTTCTTAGTGAGGCTATCATCACCAAAACCCACATTCACATGGAATCATAAAGGATACTAGTCCATGAATGGTACCATTTACATCAATTTGGATTCTTTCCTATTAGTTCATCATCGACCGACTGCTCATCACATGACTATCAAAGTTAAATTAGTCATTGATAACTCACCTGAGGAACTATATCATTTCATGATGAAAAAAATAATTATAATGATATTATAATTATTTTTTAAATAAATTTAATATTAAAATCTAAAACTAATTAGAATAAACTAAATAACACACCAAACTAAAGACATCAATTAGAAAATTAAGATACGCATTTCTGACCACTATTGAAACCCCATAATACCATGAAGGTTCCTTATACCATCCTTGAAAAAAACCATATCCTATTAATTTAAAAATATGATAAAAACATTTGAAAAATAATAATAGCAACATTCCTTCTTGATTCCCCAAGGAAACATTAGATGATGACATATCAGGATTCCCACAGCTTAAGATTTTTGAAGGATCCTTTAAAAAAGTGAGATTCATCTACATTTTGGTGGAATATCCAATGAAATCAATTGATTAGAAATATTAAATAAAATTAGGAGGATGATATGAACATTTTAGGAAGAAAGATAAAGATAATATCAGTGAAAGATATACTAGAACACACTATCTTAGAAGGTATGATGGTATGATGGGGGTGTCGGCCTGGCTTGGTTATGCATTCTTGAATTAAGGGGAAAGGGGATGCCACATAAAATTTTAATATGTGGACAAATATATATTTCTAAACAGTGAAAAATAAATACGGTTTGTTATTCCTTGGTTGAATACATTATGTGTTGTTTGTCAACATCTCTGAACCAACCATACTTTAAGCCTACAATGAAAATCTGAAAACACTATTTCCCGTTGTTTTTAAATTATGTCATCAAAAATATTCTCCAAAAATTCTATTAAATTTTTCCCTATATATTTTTAACATATATCTACACCTTTTGTAAGGGTTCCAACAATATTTTCCCTATAAAATGTAACCTAAACTATGGGCCAATTCGAGAAACTACTAAATCATTTTATAATTAATATTGAATACTATGAAACCCACTAAATCACATGAGTTACATTTTTATCTTCATAAAACGTTTAATACATCCCTTTATGACATGATATCTTTCAATACTCAATTATGAATCTTGGATCAAAATTTAACTCATTCAGAAATAGAATATTTAGTCATCTTGATGAAGTCCAAACACCCTTATTGACATGGGATTTTAGATATAAATTTCCCAAAGAATATTATATTATAAATCATGGTAATTATAAAATATTTAATAAACTCTACATTATTATACAATTAAAATTTTGAAGATATTTTTACCATCTAACTGAATTATTCATGGAAATTGTAATTATTAACAATTAAATATTTTGTTTTTAAAAACATTTTTATTAAATGGGTATGAATAAATCATAAATAAAATATAACTTGAAAAATAAATCCAAATATATTTTTTATATAGATGTATAATAAGTCCAAATTTATTATATAGGGTATTAGAGAATATCATACCAATAAGAAGTCTGAGGTAATAGTTTATTATATAACCCCATTGTTAATCAGAGTTATTTATATATAATTTTCCATTGAGGGAAATTATATGATCTTTTTTATTTTAGACTCTATATAATTTTCTCTCATTGGGTTAGCAATATTTTTAACATTTATTCCTTTATTATACATTATTTGGTACATCAATTTTTTTAGAAAAAAATGTTTTTATGAAAAACTTACCTCATTTATACTTTGGGTCAGGTTACCTTTCCCTCTTTATCCATATTATTTAAAATATATATCTAACATTATTATATATCAATCAATGATTTTTAAGCATTATGTTTAGCTATAACTTGTTTTCAGAGTGGTTTTTAAAAAGAATAATTTAATACTTTTTTTACTTGTAAAATTTTTCTTTTTTACCAATATGCAAAAGAATATGTTCATAATATTTAAAACATGAAAACCATTTCCTACTTTCAAATCCATTAATTAATATCATGATAACTCTAACATTTTCCATAAATTTTCAAAAAAAATCATAATCACATTATTATGATAAATTTTATTCAAAAATTTTTTTTCAACATAAATGGATATATATGTCTAGATTCAAGTGAAAATATTATTTGATTTTATAATATTTTATACCATCTATATAAACATTAATTAAAGACTGTTATGATTTACTGGGGGTTTTTAATGTTACAATCCACTATAATTTATTGGATTTATTCTGATCAATTTTTATCTACACAAGTCATTAATATTATATATAGTTTTTCTAATATATATTTTTATTGATTATTGATGTATTTTGGTAATTTTTTTAAGGTTTATTCATATAATTGATGAATTGGCCATATTATGTATATATCCCCACAATGCACTAGTTAATTCAATGAGGCTAAATATTTTTGGTTTTCAGTGTATGCCTTACCCACCTATTTATGATGGCTAGGCACAAGGCCATGATTGTATGTTTAATATGCCTAAAATTATGTATTCCATAAATATGAAATTATGTATTGATATACAAAACACTTATTTTCACTTTTTATATCATTATAGATATGATTAATTCTCATTTTATTAGTTATATATAATTATTTATTCTTTATTTATTCCTATCATAATATTCATTCATATTTTTATAAATATCTCCTTCTATTTTATGTTTTCCCTTAAAAAGCATCTGATATCACCATTTTATTTTTCCCAATACTCTATATTCTATGATGTGTGTTATGCATTATAAACATGGAAATTCTAGAAGAAATAATTATGTTCTAATAGAAAATATTCTTTATTTTTTATATATGTATAATTTTTGTATGAATCTAGTTTACTAAGAATAATAAACTATTCATGATATCTAGATGTGACTTCTCAACTCATGTACCAGAATAGTCATGTCACCATAGTATCACCCCATATGCTTGGTACGTGACCCTTTATTTATTAAATTTAAGGATACATTATTTTATGGGTTACATTTTGGGAGGTTTTGCAATGTTTTTAAGGGATTTGTATTTTATTTGTGGTACATATTTTTACGGGGAATGTAGGAACTGTGAAATAAATTCCTTTAAACCATGAAATAAAAAGAGTTGGTATTAGTTATGTGCACGGTTAGGTGTAGAGTTTATCCAAACCATGGGGCCACCTAGGAGAAAATGTGATAATTTGGATAGTGTTTTTAGAATTTTTAGTGCATGGTTTGTCTAATAATGTGAGGTGTGTTTGAAGGAAATGGCTAGTTCATGGATAATACATGTTTTTCCCAGTCTTGAACCCTAATTTTACACAATTAAAAACATGAATCAAAATTTTTGGATCTTGTCCTATTCACCTCTATAATACAACTTTTTTATCCTAATTAGACCTTAAGAAGAATTATAATCTTTTTTAAATGGAGGATAAAAAAATCCTCTTGATCAAGGATTAATTTAGAGGGAAATCTAGTTGTGTTGGAGGATATTTTTTTGATAAGTGATAGATTTTGGTTGATTTTAGTAGATTTATTATTCTTCCCTCACATTGATTTAAGAATATAACCTTTTAGATTCTTATTTATATCGTGTAATGAAAACCCTGATGAGTTATGGTTTTTTGGATGTCATGAAACAATAAATAAGGAATATTTTTGGTGTTTGAAGATGAGTTTTTAGATTTTTGTTCTATTATTCATTTTCCCAAACATTTAAGAGTTAGGGGGATTCAAACATGACTCATCTTTTTAGAAATAGAAGACATGATTTTAAATTGATTAGAACTGGCACATTAAAATTTTAAATTGACCTAAGAATCATTATGAAAACCCACTTTGGTTATGGTTTTTAAAATTTTGGATGTTTATTTTCTTTTGTGAAATTTAAAATTGGTTACATGAAGTTAAAATGGTGATTTTAAATTTTTTGTTTGGTTTTGAATTATGGAATGGGTTTTTAGATCATTTCAAATAAAAATAAAATTTTTAAATGGTTTGGGACAATTTGGTTGGAACTATATTTGACATAAATGGTTATCATGTGTTTATTTTCATTGATGTTCCCTTTTTTAGGGGCATCTCCCATTGGGTATCTTGGTATATTGTTACCTTGTGATGATATGTTTTATCGATGAGAGACTTCTTGTGAGTATGAATCATTCACTTTGTAATGTACATGCGAGTTCATGGAATTGAATGGATAACGTTAAATGGATTTGTAGAATGGTTTGAAATAGTATTGTTTTTTTATTTTTGATGATAACTATTTTTATTATAAATGGTTTTGGTTTTGATATAATATGATATTAATTGTTGGAAACTGTTTACGATAAATTTGATAACATTTTATCTCATATTAAAGTGTGTAGGGATTTAATTGGGAAAGTTTTGATTTGTTTCACATTATCCATTGTATGGGAACATGAGTGAATTTATATATATTGTGTATCAATACATAGATAGAGGTAAGGTAAGAAAATTCCTTAATTAATCTTCATGACATTATAATAATTGTTTTGGAGTTGGAGCATGGAGAATGACAAGTGGTGATGAGTTTAGATCTTTGGTGTCTTTGGGTTTTGATGATTTTTGGTTTTTTGTTTTTACTTTGATATATTTTGGACTATTTTATTTAACTTTGAGTGATATTAAATGTTTCTCATGAATCATTTATTAGTTTTTTTATGGATATATTTTAATGGATTTTTTTATTTTTAGTAGTAAAACATGACCCCAAATTATTGTGATCACAGGGTATTTATTACCAACCATTATTGTCTTGGGAATATCACATAAGGTCCAATAATTTCCCACTATAATCCCATGACATTGAGGAGGGGTTGGATGTTACTAATATTATAAATATAGTTAGTCATGTTGTGGAAAATCTTTCAGGATTATTCCTTGAGTTTTATTTATATCAATGAGAAAAGAAAATCATCACATGAAATATAGATCACAAAAAGGCATAGAAAACCTAGTTATACTAAACATCAAGATACTAGGGTTTTTGGGAATATGATGTTTTAAGAAAATACTAGGAGTTATTACATCATTGTCACAAGTTTATCTAATTTTATGTGAATGGAATGTATTATTATGAACGACATTCCATTAAGAGTGAATAATTTATTTTGAGTAATTAGTTATGATTTGGGGAAAAAGTATAGATTTATTAAAATAGTTGAAAATGGATTTATTTTCAAAGAGATTGATGGGATTTTCAAAATTGGTTTGAAAAATAAAATTGCACAATTTTTAAAATCCTTGTTTTTATATTAGTGATGTGACAAATTTAAAACAGCTAAGGCATCAGTTTCTATAGATTGATACTAAGTGGTGTTTTGTTTTTTTGTTATAGATAATGGATCATGTTAGGAATTATAGAAACCAACTGTGTGTGGCTATATAGAATGTGGGTGAACCTAATCCACATGTGAACCAACAACTAGTTAAGAGTATTGTTCATGTGTTTATATATATGGTTAGAGGGAATATAAGGGACAAACCATAGCATGTGGCTCATTATTTATTTCTAGAAGAAAATCCACATTTTTTTCAAAGTGATTCAACACATAAAAATCCCTAATTGTGGTTGAATATGATAAATTGAATATATAATTTCAAAGGCACACTATATATGATAATGGAAAAGATGAAAAAAAATATTCTTGAAGATAAACTATACTAGTGGTGGGATTCATCAGTTCAGGCTAAATTCTAGTGAAGAATTTCATGGGTGGATTTTAATGAATTATTAAACAAAAAATTATGTCTTCACACATTCATATTTTATAATAAAATGGATATTTTATTATCAAATAAAGATAATCTATTTTTGATAGATTATGTGTATGAATTTATGTATTTAGTCTTTATTTCACCAAATTTTCCTACAACTGCATCCTTGAAGGAACATATTTTTGAATCAAGGATGAGTCCAGAAATATTCCTAAGGAATTTCATTCATTGTAAAATGGGTTATATAGAGATGTATAATAGAGATAATGTGGAAGAAAGAGACTTCTCAGGAAGTATGGGTTGAGGAAGCACAATGATTTATATGGGAAATTGTAGGAACTCTAGTTACTATAATAAGAAGAAGAGGGAACTCTATTTACAAGGTAGTAGTTTGACTCAGAATAAGATAGTGGGATTGATCAACCGTACCCATAAACCCAATAGTATTCTAATATATTTACAATTTAATTTGTTCGATTAGTTGAAGTGAGATTATATGGAACAACCTAGGGAATGTCCCACATGAAACATTATGAGTCATCTTCAACACGATTGTCATAGTGCTCCATGGTCAGGTCCTAGGGGAACAAATCACATTTTATTGATGTTGAATGCTTCAATGGGATAATAGATATTCAATTATTATAATTAGAAGAACTGAGCTAGTCATTGTGATTCCGGGAATACAATTACACTTCAACTAGTATTATATAAATAGGGTAATAATGAAAAATTTGTAGCGAATAATAAATTTTATGAAGATGAGAAAATGATTGGCGATGATAAATCTAGACCATAGACAATTATAGGTACGATTTTTTTGAAATATACACTTATAAAATCATTTTCAGAAATAAGATAATATCATTTCTTTATTTCAACATTTTTTTTATATTGTGGGATTTTATGTTGAGATGATGTCTTCTATTTTGAAACATCATACTCCCCCTGGCCAAATAGAATTTTAAAAATTTATATGCAAGGAATGTTTCATAGCTATCGATGGGGATGAATTGATATGAGATTTATTTGTTATTTAAATGATTGTCTCAAACATAATACTGTGTAAGGATTGGTTGATAATGTTCGAATATGACATAAACTTTTATATATAAAGGAATATTTTTAAAAAATGTGATGGAGTTAAGAATCACATGAAAGGGAAAAGTCCTAATTCTCTTTTGTGTTATCAGATAGAACCAACAGAATTTATTGAATCAAATATCCAGTTGGAAGAGCTGGAATAAAAAGGGTTTATTTTTCCTTTTACATCTCCATGGGAAGCATCATGTTTTTCTATGTAAAAGGTGGATGAAACTATTTTTATATATTTGGATTAATGTATGATTAACCAATTTATGATAAAGAACTGAAATCCTCATCCATGAATTCACTATATTTTTTCTCAATTATGGGGTTTCAAGTGGTTCTCAAAAATTGACATGAATTTGGGAAATCACTAATTTTTTATTCTAAAGGAGGATATTCTAATGATAGATTTCATGATTAGATATAAACATTATGAATATGGTTTTTTCTTTTGGTATCACAAATTCAACAAAAGTCAGTATGGAATTTTTGAAAATGATATTTGAAATGTATTTGGATTTTATTGTGGTCTTTTTTTCGGATTAAATATGGGGGGCTTTATGGATAATGGATTAGCATGAGAAACACATTGAGAAAGTATTGTGTTTCTTATGGGATCATAGTTTGTTTTAGAAAAATTCTAAATGTTTTTTATTTAATAGGTATATTTACATATCCATGTAATCTCTAAAAATGGTTTTCTGTGGATCTGTAAAAGATAGAGGATAGGATCTCTTGGATATCTCCAAATAATTTATTTTATATATGTCATTTATTTCACATAGGTTTTTCTTTTTTACATTTTTTCATGTCTGTTCACGAATAGCTTCACCAATTATAGAATGGACAAGGAAAGGTGCTTCATTTCATTGGATTTAGAAATTTTAGAAGTCATTTAATGTGCTCAATGATCTCTTTATATCATCATTTATCTTGATACTTATAGAATCAGGAAAATGTTTTATAGTTTATTGTGATTATTTAGGATATTGGGTGGGATTTGTTCTCATGTATATATGTCATTTGTTTATTATGGATCATTGTAGTTATGGTTTCATGACAATAAGTATCCTAACCATGATTTAGAATTATCTACTATAGTCCATTCAATAATGATATGATATCATTGCTTCTTTTGTGAAAAATGTATGGTGTTAACGAATCATAATATATTGAAACATAATTTCCAATAACGTGATGTAACATAGAAAAATATAATATGTATGTATTGTCATCAAATTCTTTACATTATCTTGAAGTATACAATAGGTAGAGGAAATTTTATTGTAGATTCATTGGTATATAAGTCTTATGTTATGTTGGTAAAAGAGGATTTAGATCAATGGTTTCTCATGACAGTGATTTTCAAAATGCACTTGAATTGGGAATACCAATGTGTTATGGAAGTTTTCATTCTAGTTCAAATTGATCATGATTTGGTTAAGATAGTTAGAGAGCCACATAAATATAATTAAGAATGTGTTTCTATGAGATAAAAACTCAATGGTGGAGAGACCATTGTTGGATAGAATCTTGATAGAGGACCGATGTTTCATTTTTGAGATCAGATGGTTGTATTTATGTCTTTACAAGAAAAACTTATTCATAGTTACCACCATGCGAGATGAGTTGTTAATTAGTGAAAAAAAAATTTATATAACTCTTTCAAATAAATATTTTTTCATTAAAATAAATGGAAAAGATTATGATTTTGTTAGGATATTGAACACATGTCACCGGGATAAGTTAAATCTCAGTGGTATAATTTCTCTATACACTATGGTATCACCAAATATGTGTCTTGATATCAGGGAGTATCTATGGAGGGAGAAATTGAAGAGGGAAATTAATCATTATGTGTCATAATTCTTAGTCTTCATATAAGTAATAGGTAAAATAAAACATCTTAAAGGATATATAGAACCTCTCCCTATACTATTTTAGATGTGGGAAAATTTTACAGTTGATTGATTCACTCAAATTGCAATGTAATGTAAGAATAATTATGACCTATAGGTTATTGTGTAGATTCATGATAAAACTAGAAATTTTATTATAATAAGTTATGATATACACCTTTGGATTTTTTTCATGACTCTATAATAATTATCTTTCGAAACATCATAATATTCCTCAAAAAATTATATTAAATTGTTAGCACAGGTTCACATCAAAATTATAGAGTATTTTTAGAAGGATATCTATAAGAAGATACATTTGAGTACTATCTTCAATATTAAAAATAACGTGTATTCTAGGAGAATAATTTATTTATTGAGAGATAAAATAATATCATGCACACATGTTATTCATGGTATGTCTGATTTTTTACCCACCATTGTAGGAGTTTTCATATAATAGTAGTTTTCATTCAAGTATAAATGTGGAACTATATGAATTTTCATATAATAATATATATTGTAATACAATCTATTTGGATGTGGTTGATAAAAGAAGGATAGTATTCTTATAACAAGTAAAAGATACATTTGTTATAGTGAGGCTATTCAAGATCATATCAGAAAAATGTTATGTAGATAGAAGATATACATCAACAATAAAGGTAAGAACAAAGAATTTAATGTTGGGTAACATATAATAGAATTTTAATCCCAATGAAAATTCATATGGTTTTTTTAAAAAGGTGTAACAATGTCAAATATTCAATTGGCCTTTTGATATTTTGTAGAGATTTAGAGTAGTGTGTTACAATCTAACTACACCATCAATCCTGTATAACAATAATATTGTATTATATGATTCACTATATAGAAATTATATGCCTCACCCAAAACATATACTCACATAGGTGGTAGTAGAGTTGAAACATGGATTATCATATGATAGAGATATAACTAAAATTATTGAAAATAGAGTGAACATGTTTCAGAACTGAACAACACAATTGGGGAATGTACTTTTCAAGATTTATAAGATGTGAGAGGTAATATGGGATCTAGAGGGTGTGATACTATAATATTAAAAAAATACTATAAAAAATACATATATAATAATTTTGAGGATGAAATTATATAATGGGATGAATGAAATATCTTGGAATAAAGACTGTTTGGTAGGCCTCATCCTTTTATATTTGTACTCAATTTCTACAAAACTGATATTATTCATGTACCAAATTATTAGTTTAGAATCAAGATGTTATAAGTTGAATATTATAAAATAAATATTTTTGATATAATTCTATAATTGATAACAATATATGTTTTTTTGTAATTTTATTTGAAATAGTTGTCTTCTTAGAGAATAGGGAAAATAACCAATTTTTCATATAATATCAATTTTCCAAACAATTGATGATATATTAATTATATAATAGTAATTGAATAATTTTTTAAATTCCACTAATATATTTATGATTTAATATAGCACATTTAAAAATTAATATTTCAACATTGAAATATAAGTTTGATATTTCTTTAATCATTGGAATGCTTTTATTTATGTAATTTTTTATATTATAATAATGTATTAAAAATGTTCACATTATTTTTTAAATTAATTTTAAATTAAAATAATTATACCTTAATTTATAATAACCGAATTTGCTCAGGGGTAATAAAAATCATGATTATTTTGATGTAAAATATTTTAATCCCTCCAAATAAATTTTTCTAAAAAATATTTTTTATTATACATGTAGATATGATAATATTTTACTACTTTTGGAAATTGAATAATATATATCAGATTATATTTTTCATATTAGATTTGTAAATTTTTTAAAATAGTTTATTTTTTTTATTTTTGAATAGTAACCATGGACTCAGTATTGTCACCACAGTAAAGGTTAAAAGGGTTAAGTTGGATGTTAATGAAATTGGTATGGGTAATAGTATCATAATAAAATTTATTAATTTTATTAGATAAATATATACCTAAATTATTATGTACTATTTTCACAGATGTCCAAATTTATAGCCGCGTGGCCTTTAATATGACATTATATTATTTTAATATTCTAAAATTTTAAAAGTGTTCCACTCCCCTCACTTATAAAACTACCCACATATCCTCTCTCTATCAGTTATTGAGGAACATTTACTCATTTAATTTCAACCAAAATACTCTCCTAACACCATTTTGAATTTCCCAGATATTATTCTCATCATAAAATAACCATCCATTATAGATTAAGGTTATTCTTAAAAGAGAAACCCAAGATGATTAAAAGTTTCATAAGAATATATTTCCACTTCCATTATTTTCAATCCATATTCAAATAATCTATAAAAATCATAGAATAAAACATTATTATATATATATATATTAATAAGATGTTTTTATTATAATGGTAGTAAGTTTTTATATCTCTATTCTATTATATGAAAATGAATGAATCACTAGTGCGTACATATAGACTATCATATAAAAATCGTGATGTAATTTATTATTCATCCCATAATCACATGGATGGTTATAAATATATAATTAATTAAATTATATAATATTAATAATATAAATATGATTCTGTATTGATATGAAATCATGTTCTTTCTTACCCTTTTATAAATTTAAATTTTTTAACATTTCTCATGCATATGTGTGTAAAAACACCTCCACAAAGCTATATTACTCATTTTTCAATTTTAAAATAGTTAAATGGTAATAAGAATAGTTTTAATTAATAAATATTATATTAAAAATATGTTTAGGATTAGTTAAAGATTTACCTTTAATTTATTTCTTTTAATTCATGAGGAAAATGAAAAATTCATCCAGGTGTATGTATAGACTATTGTATCAATTAAATGATGTTGTTATTTTCTTCAATATTGATTTACAATGACCAATGTAGACTTTTATTGATATTACAACAATTTTATAAGGTAAAAATTACAACTAAGTATTCTCATATTATATGAAGATTGAATGTTCTAGTGCCTTTGAGGTCTTATTATATAAGAATCATATTTTACAATTATTTTGTGTAGTTATCCTTATTTAAGTCACTTTATAGTCTATTATATAATTATCATATTTTATAAACATATTCATGATACTATGAAATGTAAATAGAGAAAATGAGGATTTCAGATTCCCAGATAGACAAAACATAAGCGACAACAATAAAATATCACAAGTTAACATTAGATGATAATATGGGTATAGTCAGGATAAATAAGAAATTTATTATAAAACTATTAATTTATAATAAATTTTGGAATATTAAATGATATAAAATAACACATGAATATTTTTTAATATAATGAGTCAACAAAAAATGTCCATGATATGATGAAAAAATCATTAAAATAACTATAAAACTATAAAACATATTCTCTCTTAGAAAAAAATATTAAAAGATACATTATATTGATAATACACACCCTGAAATCCCACAAATACGAGTAAAAAAATATAATTAAAATAATTATTTCATGTTATATAATCATTAATCTCATGCATTCTTTGTTGATATAGTTCCCCACCCATCACTATTCGCACTTATTTCCACTTGAAATCAATCAAATATCATATCACAAAATCCACATGAAAATAGAATGTTTTTCATATATAATTTAAAATGAATATAATTAATTTTTATATAATAAATAACCAACAAATATAAAATTGGATTTTATTCAACATATCTTAATGAACCCATTGAATAATAATGGCGCTCAAATGGATTTACACATTGAAATCATTAATAATTGCATAAATAAATATAACATGACTATCCAATGGAAATTAAACTATCTTAAAATGACATAATTTATAATTCTAGGTAAATAAAATTAAATCAATATAATAAGGCTTATGATATTTACACCATATAGATAAATGTTATATGGTAGGGTTTATAATTTCCACAAAATAATCACTTTGGAAATAAGGAACATCTTGAATTTTTATAAATATTTTATATAAAATATTCTATAAAAAAGGAGAATAATATTTTCATTTATAAATACAGTAATGATTAATAATTATGTATTATTAAAAATTACCAAGATGGTGGAATGAGGGTTTCACATAAATTTTTTTAAAAAAGATTGTTTTCATAGTATTTTGAAAATATCCCATATAGAATATGATATAATTTTAAATAAAAAATTATAAAAGAGATAATATTTTATAAAATGACCTTAATCAATTATATTTATATATATAATAACATTTTCAAATTAATATAATTAATTATAAAATGGAGACAAAGAGGTCCCTAATAAAAATAAGCGATGTGGTCGGTTTCACTAATAAAAAAATTGTGGGTAAAATATTAGTTGAATATAAATATAATATAAAAGGAACATTGAAAACTAAAATAGTATAAATTTTTAATATTGAGTTGTTTTATAGTAGAAAAAAATTCATATTATAGACAATCATTCAAAAAATATTAATTGTAAAATAAGATTGGTAGTGAATCACCTTCAATATGAGTAACATTACAATCCAACCCAATTTCATTTGGGGTTTCTTTTTAAAAGATTTTAATATAAATAATTTACATGATATGATCATTAAAAAACTATTAATATGATAAAATGTATTCATTATGTTGTAATCAAAACATATAAAATGTTTAGTGGTTCAAAATATTAAATAAGTCTCTATAAATTAAATTTGAGAAAAATAACCAATTACCTAATTTCCCCACATTGTCAAATATTAACTAATATTATATATAAAACCTAAATATAAAAAAAAAATTATTTTATAACCTTTTTCATATACATTTTCATTCACTAACATAATTTATAGTTAGTATATGCATTATCTTAGTTACTTTTAACCAATTTTAAATGTTATGTGTGAGTAATCTTGGATATTTTGAAATAGTTGTATAGAAATGTCATAAAAATTCATTCCTTATAAGTTTTTCATTGTTCCATGTTCAATGAGATTAATATAATGGATGAATTATAAAATTTAATTACATTTAAATTCCCATTAATGGGATCTTTATTAGGTATAATTGATGATGAAATCGATAATGATAATTTTTGATTAATTTTCAACGTATGATGGGTGTTTTTCTTAAATAATGAAAAAAATATTTGTATATCCTTAAAGAAAAAATAAATTAATATACTGAAATTTTTTATCATATTTTTGTGAGAAATTTATTTTTATTATCATCCATTATCTAATTTCATATCATTTTTTAAGTAGGTTTTCAATCATACCCAAAATAGAACACCTTCATTATCGATATTTATGACATGATTTATTTACAAAAAATCTATGATAATAGAATAATAATAAAATTTATTATTTATTAGTGTGATATATTTTAATTATAATGATTTGTGAAGAATAATTAGTGGATATGAAATTATATATAATTTTAATTAATGATTTTCCTCTTAATAAATTTTTTTAAATGATTAAAATAATTGTAATAAATTATAAATCATATGATTTATGGGTTTTCTAATTTTATATAATAAAACATTAATGTAACAATATTTTATTTCTTGGTCCTCTACTTTGAATTTTTTTCATTGGATATGCTTGTAGGTGGCTCAAAGTGTGTTTAGAGAAGTAAAATTATTAAAAGAAAGATGCAGGGTAGTTACACGTCTTGTAACATGAATTGACGACGTGAATTTTTGGTTTTATGTTTTTTCCTTGAATTTAACATGATGTGTATAATTTTAAATGGCATGAAGGTGGGATTCAAGACATGCAATATTTTAGGATTTGAAAAATAAAATAAAATTTGGAGGCGCCAAATTTTTTGGTGGAAACCGAACACCGTGTATTACATGACGTGAAAGGGTATTACATGTCATTTAATAACCAAGAAAAGTTATGTTTTAAAAACTATTTTTAGATAAAAATTCATTCACTCATCTATTTTATCTCCCACCACTCATTCAATAAAAATCCTATCCACCCAAATTAGTTCATCTAACCATCTTCCTCCCTATTTGATCAGTTATTCTCGATGATCATTCATTGGAGATTCGTGGTGGTCCAAGGAATGTTCTCCCATCCCATACAAGAAAGTTACCTTATTTTGGGTCTCATTTTCTAATATATCTCCTTGTTATTCTATATAGTGTGATTATCCATTATTCTTAATGGGGTTTCTCTTAGTTGTTGTCGGTTAGGCGGTGTTTCCTCATCCTCGGATTGATAATGATCTTATGGTATTTGTGATCAGAGGACCCTTGCATGATCTATCCCTATACAAAGAATGTTGACAACTAGTTAAGGTATGTATTTCATTGTCTCCCTTTATTTTTGCATCATGTGTGTGGGGTTTTTCATTTTTTACTCTTGGATTATAGTTGTTTCTTCTTAATAATTGAAAATGAATGAAATATTTTATTAATAGAATAGAAGGTTTATTTCATGACTTTGAAAGATTTTTATATTTTTTATTATATTGGGGTTATATGTGTTGAACTCCCCACTAAAAATGGTGTCCCTAGGTGGATTATTTAGAACTGGTTATATCTTTTGCATGTGCTTCTTTTACTGTGGTTGTTGTGGTATCACCCAAAATGGAAACTACTAAATCATGTAGACATGAAAAAAAAAGATTCCCAAAGATTACCTAGTTTCTACGAATCCTCTAAATTAAAAAGTTTGAGTAAAAAATTGGAACCTTGTTTAATCCATAATTTTGTTATGATATGGTATGGGGGTGATGTTTCTGTGGGATAGTGTGTTTTTGTGTGTGGGATAGAGTGAATGTTAAGTGGCTATGTTTTGATGTGTGGATACACTCTGGTTTATGCTGTGGTACATTGGTGAAGCCCAAGAATGTGTTGTGGGATAGTTTGGGTGGTGTGGTGGATGAAATTATATGAGACACATCATTCTGAACGTGTAATGGAATCTCAAATTGATAGATTGATTTAATATTGAATGGTTGAGTAGTGTTGTGCAGTGGGGATTCCATCAGATTGTGTTTTGGTTACATTTTTTCGTATGTGTCGGGCTAGGTGGTTTCCCAAGTAGTAAAGGAATAAATGAATAAATAATTGTTTAATAATGTTTGGGACTCACTTGGAATGGGTTGGTTAATGGAATGAATAAATGAATCATGAATGAAGAATGGTAATTATTTAAAAAAATCAGTATGGAATTGGAAAGAAGTTATGGATTGTTGTGTGGTGATGGCATTTAGATGTAGCAGTGAAGTTGGTAGTTTTTTGAGCGGGATTTTTGTATTATAAACCATAGGTTGGTAAAGAGTTTTTTGAATTATATATATATATATATGTATTTTTACGATTTATTTATGAACCCCGCTATAGTTGAGTACTAAATTCCGATCAACCCCATCCCCATGGGGGAGGGTTTCATTACCAAAAATCTCGGTGAAAGGATATATGGGTGGCCACCCACTCTTCTTTTCACTTTCCAAGTAGTGATAGACCGAGATTATTTGGGAGGGTTACAGTTTGTGGGGTCCAGGTGTGTGTGGGTGAGATTTTATGTAGGTGTTATCAGGAAGAGATGGGTTGTGATTGCTATAGTTTATTTAGGATGTGATGTCATTTGTGGGCCATGTATCTGGGGAAGGGATGTGTTGTGGAATGGGGCCGAGGTTTCTCTGGGCAAGATGTGATGTGGATCATGACCCCAATGAGGGGATGATATGTGTTTGTAAGTCCTAGGTGTTTGTGGGAAGGTTGTTATATGGCGTGTTTAGAAGTTGGGGGATAACCAAAATGTTTTCTATTAGGGGTGAGAGAGACTAATAAGTGAAAAAGTGGACCAGAAACCCTATCATTGAGGTGATTATTATATTACTTTATTTGACTAGCATTATTTGTAGAGCATGCCTTAGGGATGTTAGGGTGTTAAGTATACCTGATTAGGTGCTATTTGGGTGTCTTGTCTTCTCATAGGGGAATTAGTATGCTTCCATCACATGTGCATGAGTGAATTTCGTTTTCCTACTTAGAATTATTATATGTTCATCCAACATGTATGAATCTATTTTTTATGATTATAAGAGGACATTGTCGACTGTGTTGGGTGTTACATCCTTGAGCATTAGGAAAGTTTCTATGTTTCTTCGTTAGCATTCTTTTGGTACTTATAGTGGAGACTTTTTCACTTGTAATAGTTTTATTATGAACATGCACATTGGATAGATTTTGGTTTTATATTAGATATATATTGGCATTGTTTTGGGACAAAACATCTTATCTCTTGATATGGTTCCTTAAAAAATGTAATGCCTACCATTTTCTAAGACTTTCATACCCTTGGTGATGGTCTCCACTATAGGGCCAACTAGAGGAGGGACTCATGGGTCATTATCTCCCTTTCTTTATTTCTATCCCATGAGTTTCATCGTTTTGTGGATGGGTTGTCATAAAATTGTTCCAAAGGTGATAGTTGAGAGATATGATGAAGTTTAGAGTGAGAAACAGTGTGGATTGCATGGGTTGGTAGGGCAATACTGTCAAGTGATCTTGTTTTGTAAAATATGTCAGGGAATACCTTCTTGGACATGGGATTTCAGTACACCATGATCCAATGCAAGGACACTGAGCCTACCGAACGATCATGTTTGGCTATACCATTTCTAGGGTAGAGACCTAGTATAGGTACATGTATCATAATGACTTGTTTTATTTTTTTAATTGGGTTATTGTGAAAATGTTAAACAAGATAAGATTAAGTGAATGAATTAAAATTAATCGTAGGTAAAATTACATACTACTTGAGATTAGGAATTCCATGTTTACATTTTAGATATGGCACGGAGTCATCGTCCGCGTGTGGCTTGGGTGGTTGAGGATCTGCTAGCTGATATGGTTAATCAGTTTAGGGTTGATCCAGTGGAGGGGGGTGAACAATGGTAGATAACCTTATGTGATTGTGAGAGCTAGGCCTTGGGAATGTATAAGGGTTTTGATTCAGACATGGAGATGATGAGGTGGCTCAAGGAGCTTGGGATCAACTTTATTTTGATCCAGTCTCGGACGGAGTACTAGGTTCCCATGACAGTGTGTCATATGTGGGTAGATTCATGTTAGTGGTGGATGCTTCATCTGGGAGGTATAAAGGATGTATATGTGTTGTGGGTTGACTATCTAAAGTAATTTTGAGTGGAGTTCCTTCTGTCAACAATGAAGCATGAGAAAGGGT
Source organism: Viscum album (assembly GCA_963277665.1). Classification (NCBI taxonomy): domain Eukaryota; kingdom Viridiplantae; phylum Streptophyta; class Magnoliopsida; order Santalales; family Viscaceae; genus Viscum; species Viscum album. The sequence goes on from OY728129.1 coordinate 576,711,629, forward strand.
AAGAGCTACACTCCCTTTCGTAAGGGAGAATGTTTGTGTGAGAATATGGGATCATGTTGAAGAATCATATTTGCTTCACCCTAGATCAATTTATGGATGCAGAGTCTCATGTGAGGCATCTTGAGGATCCCCTCCACATTTATATCTAGTGTATTGTTACTCATTTTACATTTCCAATGTATTTTGAGGTACAAAAGAAGGTGGAGGTGATTGAGAGGATGCACCCTAAAATATTTTTACCACAATAGGGGAGCCAGAAGAGTTATTCGAGAGGAAGAGTTCCCAGTGGAAGGTCTTAGGAAATAGGACCATAGAGGTTTCGACCCATAGAATGTTTACCTCTGTAGTTTCCCTTAAATCCTTCTGGTGCCAGTGGATCCTATACCATTTCTGTTGTCTTGGGACCAAGGTGTTTCTTCAATGGGGTCTATGACCATATTCAGAGTCAATTCATAGTTTCTTCTTGATCTTAGTTTGATAGAGGATGATAGGTTCTTTGCCAGCCTCAACAGTAGTTTCCAGTCAGGCAGTTTTAACAAAAGGGAAAAAATTCGTTTTCTCCATCTAAAGGAGATGGACCAGGTTGCGTCCATCATCAGGGTGTTCCTCAAGGACCTCCACTAAGACATGGTCATGGGGGTAGTCATCAGTCGAGGGGAAGAGGACCTGTGCAGGGTCATTTTTACACAGTGGAAGTAACAGTTCTAGCATGACCAAAGATCATTATAGATTTGATTAGCTTGATTATTACTGTTTTTGTTCCCTGTTAAATTCAAGGATTCATAGTACTTTTTTTCACCTACTATAGCCCATGTAGAGAGGCCCCTAGCGTTGAGTATGTCAGTCTGAGGCCTGGAAAACGTGTTTGATGTGTGTCGAGGATGTAGACAAATTATGGGACCACATTAGTGTCATGTGGATCTTTTATTGCTACATATGTGACTATAAATGTCATTATAAACATTGATTAGTTGTATTCTATGCATGACATTATCAAATTTTTATGGAGAAGATTTTTCTTTTCAGACATTGATGAACAACATGTGGTTTTTGATAGTGAGTGGAGCTATCAAGTTGGTCTTCAGTGTATAGAGCCTCTTTATTTCTTGTTTTCTGAGTTGTCAGTGGAATGAACTAATCGTGGGATGGTGTAGGTTTCCACTTTTTTTGTGGAGTTCTTTGATGATTATCTTGAGTAGGATCTGAATCTACCCCCTAGACATGGCATTGAGTTTGGGATAGACTTCCACCCTGGTGCTTCTCCAATTTGATGTCACTTTATTGGATCCCACATTCTGAGTTGTGGGAGTTGGGGATTTAGATAGATGATTTGCTGAATAAGGGATTAATCTAGTGCATTATGTCACTATGGGGGTGCTCTAGTGTAATTCACAAAGAATAAGGATGATATTCTATTGTTTCCAATTGACTACTAAAGGTTGAATTCAATGACAGTGAAAATTGAGTACCCTCTTCTGAGGATAAAAGATCTATTCGACCAGCTGAGCAGGAAAAATTGTTTTTTATGATCGATCTGTAGTTAGGATATCACCAATTGAGGTTAAAGGAGGGTAATATCTTGTATACTTCTTTCAGATGCAGGCATGGACACTTTGAGTTTATAGTCATGACATTCGGTGTTTCAAACACACCATCAATGTTCACGGGTCTTATGAACACTGTCTTTTTTGAGTTCATGGACCATTTCATCATAGTTTTCATTGATTATATCCTGATCTACATGAAGTTAGAGGATAAGCACACCGAGCATCTCTGAACAGTTTTACAGGTTCTTTTTGTCCACTATCTCAACAGAAAGTTGTCCAAGTGTATTTTCTGCATGCGAGAGGTTCATTTCCTTAGGTATGTGGCTTCCCAGAAGGGTGTGGAATTTGACTCGTCAAAGGTTGAAGTATATGTTTCATTGTAAGAACCTAAGAATGTGGAGAATATTCACAGTTATCATGGTCCTTCTATATATTATAAAAGTTTTGAACTTGATTTCTCTCAAATTACAACTCTGTATATAGCATTGACTAAAAAATACTAGAATATTGAGTGGAGGGAGTAGTTCCAGACAATGTTCAGTTATCTGATGGGGAAGTTGTTTAGTCCGTAATGAATTCAATTAATATTGGATGGGGTGATGTTTGATGTTTTTGGTGGTGTTTACCATATGAGATTGGGATGTTCCTTGATACAACGGTGAGTAGGGAACTCTTATGGATCTAGAGAAGTTATTCCCCCAACAGAGTAACAATGCCACCCATGATCTAAAGTTTATAGTGTTAGTGTTTTTGATGAATTTGTGGAATCATTAACTCATTGGGAGAGCACTTTGTGCTATTCAAAATCATATGATTTTAAGGTATTTTTTTCATAGTGTGATCTGAATTTGCGGTAGTGGAGGTAGAACAAGTGTCATCAGGACTGATTTTGAGATATCCTACACATCAGGAAAAGGGTATATTATGGATGATAAATTGAGTAGAAAGTCACATAAGGAGGCCATTAGAGAATCTATATATTCATGGAAAAAATGAAGGATTTGGGAACCATGCACATAGATATAGGAATTGATGGTTATAGAGGATATTTGTTCCAGATGATAGTGAATTAATCTCTCATGCAGCTAGTGGATCAGTCTTAATGGGGAGTCTTTGAGTCAACGATGATGCACTATCATTATGTCCATAGTGTTGCTCTAGAGGGATGGTCAAAGGATGGCCATAATCTAATATTGTTCTGTGGGACATTTTTTGTTCGAGAAGAAATTCGTGAGGGCGGTCATCATGGGTTTCAGAACACACCTTTATTGTTACACCATGGAATTTATAAAATGTATCATCGATTGAAGAATAAACTTTGGTGTCCTCGTATTAATTTGGAATTAGCGACGTTTGGATAATGATGCATGGTCTACCAACATGTAATGGATGAGAACCATGTTCTTGGATGTTTGTTTCAGCTCTTGGATTACCCCGGGTGGAAGTTGGTTGAAATCTATATGAATTTTTTCATATGGTTACATAGGTATTAGAGATGCTATGCTGATATCTATGTGGTTGTGGATGTGCTCATGAAATTGGATCACTTATTAGAAATAAAGGACTTTAACATAGTGGAATAATTAGCTTAGAGTCATGTTAATTAATTGTTGAAGTTTCATGGACTTCCAAGGTCCATTGTCTCAAAATAGGATGTGAAGTTTACCTTAAAAGTATGGAGGTGATTAAAACATGATTTTGGAACCCAGTTACGCTTAAGCACTACATTACACACTAAGACAGATGGCCATATATATCAAATAATCAATGCATTAGAGGATATGTTACAGGAATGTGTCTTAGACTTTGGTGGATCTTGGGTACCACACCTGACCTTAGTAGAGTTTTCTTATAATAATAGGTATCACTCTTCCATTGGCATGGATTCATTTGAGTCATTTTATAAGAGACTATATAATTAGCTATTGTGATGGACATCGATTTGTGAGACTTCTATTATTTGACTTGATAGGGAGAAAATAATGACAGAAAAGGTTCAACATGTTCATGAGAGGGTAAAAGTAGCACAAGAATAGAATAATTCGTATGCTAATCATAGGAGGAGGTTCTTGGTGTCTGTGGTTGGGGACCACGTGTTCTCAAAGGATTCCCCATGACATGGAAGATGGTGTTTTGGAAGAGGGGGAAAGCTTTACCCTAGGTTTGTTGGACCCTTTGACATGTTGGGACGAGTTAGGGAAGTGGTGTAACAATTTGTGTGGCCACCACTATTGGAGAGGATCTAGGACATATTACATGTCTCTCATCTTCATAGATATGTTCACAATGACTCCCATGACATTTACTAGGGATATATGGATATCGGGGAAGAAATGACATATTGAACAACCAATAAAGATCCAATATCATCTAGATAAGGTGATACATGGATGGATTATTACTTTTATTCACATATTGTGGAGGTATTTTGGCTAGGAGGAGAGTACTTTGGGGTGGAAAATAAAGATGCGTACCCAATACCAAGAGTTGTTTAGAATTTTTCCTTATTCTATTCTGTTTTGAAATGTAATGTTTGAACCTTATTTTATGTGATGATCTATTTTCCCTTGGTAGTGTCATATGTGGTGCAGTATGTGATGAAGTTATGACATGTGGAAAAAGGACGACCAGATTTATTATCGAGATGTATTAACTGTGATGCAATTAAACCTATACGAGTGAGTCAGTTCTACCTAATTTGGATATTATCTTGACTAGGTGGATAAAACTACAAAGTTCATGTGATCTAAGGGGATGTTTTATCATTGAGGGTGTATGTTTTTAGTAGTTAGTGGTGTTTTAAGTGCAGTGAGATCTTTGAGAGGTATCATGTGGTGTGGTTGTTCAAACTCCTTTTATTATTGGATATGTTTTTGATTGTCGAGGACTAGAATCATTTTATAGGTATGTAATGTAATGATATGTGCCTTCATGGTCCATTAAATTGTGAGTTTGGTCATTTGAATATCTTGGAATAGGCTCGAGTGGATTTTGGAGAAATTTAGTTGTTAAAAGTTGGATGCATGGAGGTTACATATCGTGAAACATGATTTCAGGATGTGAAGTTTGGTTATGTTGAATGTATGAGAAAGCATTAGGATGCACATAATTTTACAATGTGTGAAGGAGGGATTCAATATATGCAATATTTTCGAATTTTTAAAATAAAATAACATCGACTGGAAATGCAATTTTTGGTGTAAATCCAACCCCGCATATTACACAACGTGAAAAGGTAATACACATTGTGTAATACCCCAACCAAGTTCTATTTTAAAAACCCTTTTTGGGTAGACATTCATTCAATAAACTATTTTCTCTCCAACCTATCATTCCAGATAAACTGTAGGTGCTGTGAAAAGATATTAAAACCCTCTTCCCCCATATTGGATCTATTGATCTTAGTGATCACTCATTGGTAATCCAAGGTGGTCCATGGTACATTCTCTCTTTGTTTTCTAGTAGTTTCCCTAAGGTTGGATCTCGTTCTCCACTGTATCTCCTCATCATTCCATGATATGTTTTTATATTTGATTCCTAATGGGGTCTCTCATGGTATTTGTTGGTGAGGTGGTGCCGTGACATACTTGGATGGATGTAGCTCTTATGAGGTAGGTTATGGTAGGACTGTTACCTAACCTGTTCTCGTGTGGAGAACACTGACACCCCTTTGAGGAATACATTCCCATTTATCTATTAATTTTGTATTATGTGGGAGGTTTTTTTCTTTTTTGAACCTTGTATTATGGTTGTGACGGCTAAATAAAATACAAAGAACCAGATATTTTAATTAACAGGGATGAGGGGTACATTCTATGCTTTTTTCAACTTTGCATATTGTTTGTGATATTGTGGTCATATAGGCTGAACAACCCACTACAGATGGTTGTTGTTGGTGGATTTATTTTTCCCTGTTATATCTGTTTAGTGTGCTTCATTGGTTGTGGTTGTTGTGGTATCACCCTAAATAGATATTGTAAAATCATGTATACTGGGATAATAAAAGGATTCCCCAGGATTACCTAGTTTCGGTGAAAACCCCTTAATTATCAAGGGGAATTAAGTATGGGATTCCTTGTTAAATATAGAATTGTGTTATGTTATGGTATGGGGTGTTGGTTTTGTGGGATAGTGTGGTTATGTCTGTGGGGAAAATGGAATGTGAAGTGGCTATGTCGTGATGTGTGCATAAACTATAGTATGTAATGTGGTAGAATAGTGAAGCACAAGTGTGTGTTGTAGGTTGGTTTGGGATGTGTGGTTGATAGAATTTTATAAGATATATCAACCTGAACATTTAATCTAATACCATGTTTAAAGATTTATTGATTTAGTTTTTGTTGAGATGTGTTTTGAAGCATTGTTTCCATTGGGTTGTGTTGCTTATTTGGTGTTGTGATTGGTAGTTTCTTGGATGATAATGGAATAGATGAATAAATAACTGAAAAATAAATTTTAGGACTGTATTAGGTTGTTTTGGTTTAAAATCAATAAATTAATCATGAATGATGAATGATAATGGTTAAACAAATTGGTTGGGAATTGGAAAGAAGGTGGGGATTGTTAAGTGAAGATGGAATTTAGAGGTAGCAGTGATGTTTTCATTTTTGTGATATGGTGGTTTGTTTCAGAACCCATAGGTTATAAAAGAGTTTTTTGTACAATTTCTATAAATATAAATTAATTTTCCATTCTTATTTCTATATGCACCCAACCAAAGTTGAGAACTATGTGTCGAACACCCCCATCATCTTAAGGAGTGTGTCTTTCCCAAACATCCTAGTGGGAGGATAGATGTATGGCCATATACTCTCCCCTTCTCCACCTTCTAGTTAGTGATTGCCCGATATTCTTCAGTCAGGTTATGGTTTGAGGGGTTTAGGTGTGTGTGGGAAAGTATTGTTTTCCCATGTGTGTTCGGGATCAGATGTGTTGTACTCTCCCAAGTGTATTCTAGATGTGATGTGGTATGTGGCCCAGGTGTATGCATGTGTGATGTGTTGTGGAATGGGCCCCAGGAGTATGGAGGAAATATGTAATATGGTTCATGGCCTTGATGATGGGAATAGATGTGGTTGTAAGGCCTAGGTATGTGTGGGTGGTTTGTGGTGTGGTGTTCGGAAGAGGTGGGGGCACTAAGATGTTTTCTGTTAGGGTGTGAGAGCATGTATTTCATGGAAAAGAGGACCGGGGTTCCCAATAATTGATTTTATTATTATTTTACATTTCTTGAATTGCATAATTTTATGACTATGACTTGGTGATGTTGGTGTGTTCAGTATTCCTGCTTAGGTGATGTTTGGTTTTGCTATTTTCTTATAGGGTAATTAATATACTTATTTCACTTGCACATGAGTTAATTTTTTTTTCATAATTAGTATACTCATATACTCACCCAACATAAATAATTTTTTTTCATTTTTCTAGGAGGAAATCATGGACTTTGCAGGGCGTTAGTAGCACCAACTTTTGGATAGTTGTTGAGATGCTTAATTAGCTTGATTTTGTTACTTAAATTGGAGAAGTTTTCTTTTTTAATGGTTTTTTATACATTTATTTGGGATAGATTTTGGTTTTCATATATATATATTAGAGTTATTTTTGGATGAAACATTCAATCTATATATATTTTTCCTTAAAAATGATAATCCCTTACCATTTGTGAGACTTCTATTCAATTGGTGTTGGTCACCACCCCGAGGCCTATGTGATGTGGGAATCACGGATCATTATCACCCTTTCATCATCTCCAGCCCATGAGGGGAATCTTTGGAGGGATGGGGTCATGAAACTTAAGGATATTATAAATATTATACATATATAGTGAAACGATTTTAATAACCATCGTAGTGTATGTATTAAGGTAAACCAAAATGTTGTTTTATGGACGCACTACATTGTGCACACATTAATGTGGTTATTATTTTCCATAAGGAAAAGGGATGGGTGGTTAATAAATAAACCCTCATAATAATATTATATATAATAAGTATTTAAATTTGGTAATTTTTTATTGTGAAAAATAATTTGAGAAAGAAGAATTTTGCAAATGGAAAATGAAAATTGAAAAAAGTAAAATCTATAACATAGTATAATGGTCACATTCTTTTTGAATGGCATGAAACTATTAAAATAGGATATAAAAAGAAGAAAAAATCCCCCTTTTGCCTATACAAGTACTAACGATTAGGATAGTCAGTTGTTGTGATGAAGTTAAGGGTTTTTGTGTGAGGGGAGGGGAAGATATGAGAGCCCCTTTTATTGGTTAAATTAATGGAAAAATTATTATATACCAAAAAATACCATTAAAAAAATGACATAGAGAAAAATCAAATTTAGAATTCATACTGAACTCTAATAGCCTAAAGGAAATTATTTTTCCCCATGGGCTGGTTCATGCACCTAGGTATCCAAAAACATTATTTATGAATGATTTCTCAAAACACAATATAAATAAAATAATGAAAAAATGGAATAAATTATCTACTCCTTATAATGTAAAAGATTAAAAACATATCCATGAAAATGTATTAGAAAATATACTATAACGACACATATCATTGTGGTTCTTGGCCACCAAATATGTCCCACATCACCTACCCTCATCCAACCAAAAATAAACCTACAGAGTATGATAAAGTGAATGTGAACATAATGCATAAAATGTTGATGTGTTTAAAAATTAAATAGTACTAGAACAGTGTAACAAATAGATCCATGTAGTATTGCATAAAACATTCTATTAAATTTATCTATAATGTAAATAATAAATTCTATTTAAAAAAATATATGAAATCATTTGTTTTATGATATTATTAAATAATGTAGAACATGATCATTTTTAAAAGTGAAAAAGATCTATAAATCATATAATTAATAATTCAGAGTATAAAAATTACTATAACCATTTAAATTGGATTTAGGATTGTAGATATAAATTCAAAACCCCGCCTTTTTAATGAAAATACCATTTATTTAAAACCATTGAAAATATTTTCACAATGAATGGTTAAAAATGCTTAGGGAAAATAAGATCTGGTAATAGGAATCATAGAAAAATCACATACCCTTGAGAAGCCAACGAGCCTGTACCCTAGTTGTACAGGCTCTTGCTTGTCATCCAAAAGACCCATGATCAAATCCGGACAGGGACGAATTTCCCAGGTACTGTAGCAGTACTGTAGCAGGTACTGTTGCATCGGTGGAACTATTGCAGCGGTATCACTGTAGCGGTGGAGGAATTGTAGCAGATACTGTTGCGGTGGTGGTACTGAAGCAGGTACTGTAGCAATGCAGGTACTGTAGCATTACTGTTCACCAAGGGGTCCTTTGGGCCATTCAAATGGGCTTTCAAGCCTTATTTTCAGGCCACTTGGCCTTGGGCCTTCGGGCTATGTAATGGGTCCCCCTCTACCCAGTCTAAAGAGGTCTTTGCTTTCAAATAATAAATTGAGTCTTCAGCCCCATCCTTTAAAAAAACATACCATTGAGAATATAAGGATAATGAAATTTACTCATAGAAATAAAGAAGATACAATGAGGGATCTCAAATTTTTAAATACTAGTTCAATGAAATGATAAAATTTCAAGAGTCATATACGATGTATCAATGGAAAATGATGAGGTCATATATCCGGAATATGAACAAGATATCATACTGATTATACTGTAGTATATAAAATCAACTTTTATATATCAAATCACTAGTAATTTATCAATTATACATGGGTACCAATAAAACAAAGCAATTCTACACCCACCTTCTTCGATGCACATTTGTAGCATAAACCTTTCATGTTTTATTCGGATCGACTAGTTAGATTTTTCCACCGCTACTAAATAATAAATCTTGTGATTCTCTTATAAGAGACTATGTTTCCTAGTACTAGTAAATGTAATGAGTGATTGATGAATAATCAAGGTTCATAATGGTTATCCTCATTGGAATAAACATGCATAATAATATTCCATCTCATAAATGGTTTATATATCACCCACACCCTCATGCTACCTAAAAGTGTAAAAATGATTCATTAAATCCCTTAATCACATTCTTAAATAAAAATTATTCATGGAATAATACACATAAGTGGTTATCCAATAATTTCCATTCAAAACTAATTTCCTTAAAAAAATCAAAATAAAATTTTTATGGAAATAGAAGTTGATAAACAATTATCAATTTAATAACACGTCATTATGAATAATTCATTTCAAAATTTCCATATGTTATAGATTATATTAAAACTATTTCAAAGAACCAATCAAAATTAAAAAAAAAACTGATTAAAAATTGTTGATTCCATAAATATTTTGAGATACCAACACAATTAAACATTTCAAAATAATCCACTTGATCCTATTAATTAAATCACAAAAAAAATGTTTTCTTGGGAAACACACCTAGCCAAAACAATTTTGGATAATATTTAAATATTTATCATACCATCCTCAAAAATATTATTTTTAAATATGAAAAACAACGATAAAAATATTAAAACCAAGACAAGTATATACAAACAATACATTAAATCATAATATGAAACATTCAATGTCATCAAATAATTTAAACAAAAACAGGTCATTTGTGATTCAAATAGATTTAACCATGTTTATAAAATTTAAATAAAAATGGAATAATTCCAATAAATACATGAATCACATGAATATTAAATAAATAATAAAAACGACATGAATTATAAGGGATCATACTACAATGAATTAAATATGAGTTTCCTCCGATGGGGAACATTGAATCAAAGAAGAGGGATCTCAATTGAAGTGAGAAGATATACTAGAACCACAATAACACATTAACAATTATAGATAGAATAATTCAAATTTCTTCCAGTTACTCAACAAATTAAATAATAAGATAACAATATATATTGAAGGCTATAAAGTGGAAGGCATACTATTAAAGGATCTATACATTGAACGACACATGGATCAATCATTATATGAGTTTGGGAGAGCCATAATAATCACGATGTCTCTTATGGTATACATGAATTGACATAGGATTGAGGGATAAGATATGATAAATAATATATGGGTTTTTGAGTTAATTACCATGCTACACAGATGCTATCCCCATCTAATAACCCCACCATCATACTGGTGGCCCTTGCATTCTAGATATTAGTTATGAAAGATTCATTATAACTGCTAGCCAACCCATAAAATATTTAGTGAACCACATGGAGTGCCTCAAGATGCAGGACCATGTTCATACTATCTTAAAAATATTTGGTTTTCTACAAGCCAATAAATCCATAATAATTGAACACCATGTAGTCGACCATCGATGAACAAAAAAATTTAGAGTTTTATTTTTCCACACTATATTCCTTCTATTTCAATAGTGCTTCCTTAATAGAACATTAAAAAATGGGATAGAAAGAGAAAAAAACACATATTATATGGTGAATTATTCATAATAAGGAGGAATAGTTACCAAAATAAAAATAAATAGGAACACACCCAAAATAATAGACAATAAATGGGACAACTTGAGGTGTAAAAACCTATTTTTGATAGTATATATAATAAACAATAGAAATCACAAGTAAACTATGAAATATTATTATTTAAATATGACTATTATAACCTTGATATTAAATTATTGGTGATGAATATGATAAAGTAATTTATCAAATTCTTATAAAATTCACAGTCAATATAAACATTTTCATTAATATTTTGTGAATTATCACTAAAATTATAGTAATATCGTGTTTTGCTTCAAAATACCTTTTCCACAAAATGATGATTTTTTCTCTTCATGAGTGTATATTATAATTAATTTATAGACCATTTATAATTATATTTTATAAAAAAGATAGCTTTTATTATATTAATATCATAATTATTTTATGGTGTTGTTTTCACAAGTTTATGAATCATTTCTTTCATGGAATAGTGAAAAACGTTATTCGAAATAATAATTTTTTTCAATGTGTTGACTATTTTATATTAAATATATAAATATTTTCAACGTTTCATGAGGTAAATTTGATTAAATACAATCCAATTAAATTCTCTTTAATTTTGTATAAAAACATTTTTTGACCTAAAATATTTTATTCTTAAAAACATCTATTTGTAATTTTTTGTAGGATTAATTAGAAATTAAATTCCTAAAATTACTTGAATGGAATCATTTAAAAATTTATTTATTTATAATGCTATGGTAAAAATTTAATAAATATGCCTTATTATCCATTGTCATTATTAATCATAAATAGTGTAACTAAATATCATAATAGTAAGGATAAATCGAGTTATTAAGGATTAATATAATATTAGGGGCACTAAAAAATGTTCCCTATGAATTATGTAAACATATTGGATGAGTTTAGATAAATAATTTCCATCCATTTTTCAATTATATAGCCACTTGGCACCATATATCTTTTAATTTTACCTTTTTAATATTTTTGTAAAAGATAATGACAAAAATGTCACCTTCTTGGGTTTTAATGACTATAATAATTTTTTAAATATATTATAACCTCATATGTATAGTTAAAAGTAATCATTATAAATATAAATTATGTTATTATTATAAAAAAATATTCAATTTTTTTTAATGAGATAATAACACTAAATACTTATTCAATGCTAAAAAATTATTTATTAAATTAATATAAAAATAATATAAATGCTTCATACAATATTAAATGTAAAATTTATTCAATGAATTATATTGTTTCACTATTTATATAGATAAATATAACATGTTAGACATGTGTAGAGAGATTATATTGTAATTTCATTGTTATCATGTTAATTCTGATGTAAAATTCAAGGAAAAGTTCCAAAAATGAAATTAATTATATTTTATATTAAATAATATTATATTAAATGATATAAAATTCCTAAATATCCAATCATTTAAAAAATGATTGAAATATGGATGAACAAAACTATCCATGGCCAATATTTATTTTATAGCAACTATCTTTAACCCTAATGAGTGAAGTCATTTTAACATGATAATTGGAAAAAATTGTTAAAGAGTTTTATACAAATAATTAATTATAAAAACCTCATATAAGATTGTAAAAATTTCATTTAATGAAATGATTTAAACCCTCTCATCCTATCTTATAATTATATTCTTTTTATTCTCTTTATGTGAAAAATAATTTATATTAATTCAATGTTTTAAAAAAATTATGAATGTGTCCCTCCACTCACTTATAAAATTAAAACACCTATCATATATTATCATTACCTAAAAATGTTATTGTTTCAGAAAACCTCTTAAAAAACTGAAATTTAACAAAATCCTACAACATAGAGGAAATATTTTAATTATAAACTCTTTTTAGGAATGGGTATTGGTGTAAATCTATATATGTTGTCTTAAAAATATGAATTGTTCTGAACTAAACATTTATGTTCTATTTGTTTTTCCACAAAATTCAAATATTATTACACAATGATTATATAATGGCTTCAGTGAGTACCATATAATGATATTTTAATAATAAAATTTCATAATTGATATAAATATCCTCTATCATCAAATGGGTAATGAATCAATCATGTGTGTGTACATCAGACTATCACCCAACGAACTGATGTAATTTGTTTTCCATCACTGACATTAAAAATGGATATAATGAATTATTTAATGTATATATATAAAATTCATATAATATTTATAAATTTTAATGATAACATACTACATTAAATTATAATAATATATCAGCTATATTCTTATCATTCCATTCACTGAAAAATGATAAAATCATTTATTTGCACGTAAGTACAACCACCACCACAAAGCAATGTGATTCATTCATTGTCACCACAACACATGGTTGGTATATATATTATTATTTCAATAAATAATATAATATTAATTATATAATTAAATTTATCTTTGAGTAAATAATATTTACCATCTTTCTATGATCATCATTCAAATATGGAAACATTACTGATGCCAATACACGACATACCATCGCTATATTTGTAATGTAGTTAATTTATCCAAAATGTCATTCATGGAGGGATATAAATGTATAATTAAGAATTTAAAATGATACATATAATCATTATTATTGTGGATATATTGAATCAATAACCTCTTTGACCATTATTGACTTAACAAAGCCATTCTAGACTTATGTGCCAATTTTTATATAATGACCTAAGTGAAATTAATTGATTTAGTAATTTTATATAACATGATATTAAATAAATTTAAGGGAACAATTAACATGAAATGGGGTATTATGAAATAAAATAATTAACATATTTTTATTATTCATAGGATAAAAATGTATGTTATAATTTAGACTTAAGGTAATGGATTCTATCTCACTTTCTCTTCATTAAGGGATATTTTAATGTTATACACCTATTTTTTTATATGTTATATATAATTTACCTTTTTATGGTATATAATAAATCATTTATAAATAGTGATATTTTATGTCAGAATTGAATTTAATTCATCCGAGGTTTTTTTGAATGTTTTAACATTCAAATGTGATACTTATCTCAATTTCCATTCATTTGGTTATACTAATACTACCTAATCTATGTTATTATAGGATTTTGAATTAATGGATCAAAAATAATTATTCTATATTTCAACATATTTTGGGTATGTATTTACATATATTCATATAATCTATTTAATAATTTATTATCACTTCAAAAGTTATAATCATTTCCGGGGATATCTTTTTCTCAATATGTTTTTATCACATATTTCATATCATTAACCATGAATTCCTTGTATGATGTACATATTGGCTCATGAATGAACATTTACATAATAACTCATTTAAAACATGACATTTAAATATAAATATCATACTATTTATTTTAAAGAATTTTTTTTAAAAGGTACCAAAATCATAATTTAATTTTTTTGTTAAAGGGTTTTTGGGGGGAATCATGTACAATTATTTTCCTGCACCACATCCCTTTTATTATACCTATTATTAAAAGGTGGTTCGAATTTTTTTTTCCATTTCATCTGTCATTTATTAAATCATTTTGAATAATGCTTATTATAATTAATACAGATCATTTGTTTACTTTTAGATCAATAATATTCTTCTTCAATGTAAATATTTTCAATTAAATGATTTGAATATTATGTTTATAATTATATAATAATTAATTAATTCCATGTTTTCTATGTTTTTTTACATTTAGCATGTAGTTTACGAGGAATCATTATTTCATTTTCTGAATGACGAATCTTTTTTTCAAAAGCGTGACAAAAATAAATTATTTTAAAATATATGACACAAATAGAATATCCCATTATCATAAACACTAAATTTATAGAATATTCATTTAAATTCCTCAATGGTTATTTTTCATGATGATATTTTCATTTTTATTTGGAAAATATTATATTATAAATAGGTGACTTCAATGTGAAAAGGTTTTTTCCTCAATAAATTTTTAATTTTATATTTTAAAAATAAAATCCCCAAAAAAAACAATGATGATATGAATTACATATAAATAGTATATATATATCACTATTAAAAATATACCAAGATCATTACACCTTCATTTTATTGGTTAATTTATGAAATATTTTATTCAAAATGTTCATTCTTTGTGAAATCTACATTAATTATAACATGATGAAAGATTATGTATGCCATTTAATTCCATAGGTAATGCTTATGTTTACTCCATATTATTTCTTTTAATCATGGAAAAAAATTAATTTACATATTATGAGGGGATCTCCTAGATTTTTCTCCAATTCATTGGGTCAAACGTATACCTCAATAAATGTTATGTATGGTATTAGGTAGTAAACCTTACCCACAACGGGACTCATACCACCATTTTATGTTATCTTAGTAGATAATCTTGACATATTCTTATGACATGTTATATATTTCTTTCACATTCCTATAAATCAATGATATTATTATACAATTTTATTTATATAATCCTCCAATTTGAATATTCATGATGCTTAGAATTTATTATATCATGTTATGCCTCATTATCATGTTTAAACACTTACTGGGATTTATAGGCTACCCCTATCTTTTATGTATTCCCTAGGATATCCTATGATGTTTTAGGAGTACAATGATATTTCAAATATAACAATAGTAAATAAAATTATTTTTTTATGTTTTAGTTTCTTTTGTTGTTTTATATTCATATTATTCCAAATACACTAGGCCTCACAATAAATGTGTAGTAATTAATGTATTTTTATGTTAAAAATCATTTAATAAAATGCTTAAATTTAATTGGTCTCCATAGTTATTTATAATAGTAATTTCTTTTCATTTTAGAGGATTATAATTATATATCATTAATAAAATACATAGGTATAATTATATGTATATGATAAATTCTTAATTTTTTTGTAAAGGAATATATTTTCTAGTTTCCCAAAAAACTAATCTTTGTATGAATACTATAAGTGGATGTGGTTTTAGCATGGATACATCTCGGCTTATTAAAAATAAAATGATCTGTTTAATTATTTAGAAGTTATAATTATTAATAATAATGAGTGTAATCTTACCATGCAATGAGATGGATACAAATAGGGGGAATTATTGGGATAAATTACATTTTACTTATAAACTAGTTTGAAGAATGAGTGAATAAAACTCATGGAAATATCAGATATAGCATAGTTATTTGGGGTAAACATAAAGTGAATTATGTTTATATGTATAAGGTTTATGTTAATTATAATATAATTTATACTAGAAGTTAGGTTTTATTTTATGTATGTATAAGATGACAAATTTTATCTTTAGGGATATATACAGTAATGTATATGTTGGTTTTAATATGGATTATAGTAAAAAGGGATAATTTTTAAAGAATAGAATTACAATTTGTGGAAAAAAATGTTTAATGTTGTTTTAGTTATTTAGGTTTTATAATATCATTTAAATTATGGTATTGAATGTTACATATGGTTATTTGATTTTAGAAAAAAAAAATTATTTAGAAAAACACAGTGATTAAAAAGAGATATGATGATTTATGTTATATTGGAGAATGTACACCATATTTTTGTGAATATTGAAGAAAGTATATTAATAAAATATTATATGAATATAAACCTGTAAGATGAATGAAAAACCCATCACACACAATAATTGGGTAAGGATTGAGCCCATAACTGAGGGAGACAGGGGTAAAATACCAACCACTGGCCTACGTGATGTCTTGATTAGAAGAAAATTTCCCTTTTTAAATGACTTTATAGATAATGATTAGGTTGATTTTGGAAAATAAGTTTTATCATTTATATAGAAATGGGAATTTATTGTGATAATTTCATTATGTGATTAATGTTATTTCATAAGAAGATAAGTATTTTAGAAACCTTATATAATTATTTTTGTAATATCACATGCTTTTTTAGAGTAATTTTTTCTGGTAATTTTGAACTTTAATGTTTTGATATAATTCTATTGGTTTCGTGCGATCACAAGATGAATGAAAGACGACTTGGGATGTTAAAAATAGGTCCAATTATAATTACACAATTTTTAAGTCGTTTTTATGACATTATATAGTGCATGAAGCCTCATGAGGTCTACCAGGGGAATAGAAGATGTCTAACTTGGTTTCCCGCTATGAACCCAATATGGGATGTGTATAATTTTCATATTGTGTAAGTTGCTGGAAGTATTTTATTAAATAAAAAGGGGTATTAAACCCATCATTTTATTTCTTCTCCACCAATAGAAGAGTTATTGAGGGCTCTCCCACTCTTCTCCCCCTTTCCCTAAGAATCATGATATCTCTATCTTTTGTGAACCAATATTCTATCATTTTTTCAATACAAATTTGACTCTGTGAGGCCTTTCATTAGCTATCCTCTTTTCTTCAATGATCTCTCTATATCATGCATTAAATCCATTCAATCTATTTAAACATTTTTTATGGTTTTTGTCTAAAATTGACGATTCTTCCAATTCATCTTGAGTGGAGTCTGATATCCAGTGAGAAATTTGTAATAATCCTAAGCTATGTGGTGCCAATATTTATCTAGGAATTTTGGGTGTTTTAGGGGTGTGTTTTATATACTTCATGAGGGTTGTCCTAGGGTTACACTAATTAAATTATGTTTGTTTCTATATTAATTAAATGATGTTAAGAGATGTAATTAAGTATTCCATACCCTTTACTACGAATCTATGTTAGGTAAGTAGCTTATAACCATATGGGAATGATAGGCAGAGAGTTATTTAAAATATAAGGTTTTTTTATTAACTTCTTCATTCAATGGGAGTGTGATAAACATATCTTGAGGATTGAGGTGGTGTTGACCACTTGGATTGGGGTGATATACTTCATCATGTTGGGCATGGCCTATGATACATTAGTGGTGATTATCATCTGATTAGTCAAATTTGCTATCAGATTAATGGGATTAGGTCATCAGTCTATGGGAATTGTTGAGCTCACATGGATTATTTTTAACCATTGTAATTATCGACACAGTCTTAGGGGAATCAGGTACAAGATGATGTGTATTATGTATTATTTGTGAGATTTCTCCACACTGTGTGTTGGTTAAATCATTGATGGATTCATGTGAACATAGATATGACTCAAATAGAAGTGTGTAGACCATTCATGTTGTTAGAGGCCCTATGAAACTTTTCATCTTAGGTGATGGTGTTGCCATCAATCATGTTTGGGGGTTTTCACTATAGTAAGCCACATGGATATTGATATACCATTGGTTTATTATGAGTTTTACATTTTTTAGGGGATGAGTTTTGATTTATTTTATTATTTCATTATGCCATGCTATTTAGATGATAAAAATCATGGTACGTTGGGTGTTATGATTCATGATAATGGGTATTAGAGGTTAGTGGGAAGATATCATTGTGCTTTAGGAGGTTGGGCTACGAGCTAGTGGGGACATTTTAGTTGTGGTTCGAGGGATGAGATATTTATTATTTGGGAATTCCATTTGGATTTCAGATACTTTGTTTTATGGTATAAGGGTTTGAGTGACTTGATGAAAGGTTTAACATGTGGGTCCACCTGGGATGAATTTTTTCTGGGGATACATTCCGAATACTCTTATATATCCTCATCAATGAATTTATATATATGTAGATAGATTTTTTATTCCATATATAGAACTGGGGGTAAGTGTTCAGATATTACTGGTGATAAAAAACATGTTTATCACTTCATAATGGATGTTGAGCATAAGGTAATTAGGTATTTATTTATTATTTATTTAAGAAATTTTTTTTTATATTTATATTCTCTTGAATTATAATGGATGTATATAAAGAACACATTAGTGATGGCCTAATGATATTTATTCTCACTACCAACATAGGCCCTTTTTGGAATGTGTTTTTTTATGAATATGTAATTAGGTAAGGGAGTGAGATTATGAGTTGTACCCGAGTGGTTGAGTTAGACCATTTATAGGGGATGGATGGTAGGGGACCCTGGTGGAAACTCAATCATCCTACGTATTATTTTTAGTTTCCTCTCTGTCAGCATTATTATTATATATATGAAATAACGGCCATCCATAGTTTACTATAATGTTTACTTATTTTCATGACCTTCCATTAATTTTTTATATTTCGAAAAATGGTATGTGGCCATTGGGAAATTCATTAATTATTTTTCTATTAATTATTTATATTTACTTCCACTTATTAATATTTGGTTTATAATGATCATTCTTCTATGTTGTAATTTTAATTCAATTCCAATATATATCTATAACATTTTTGTTTTCAAAACCTGAGGGTATAGTCTCCTAACTATCACCACTTTACCCCATTATTTCTACTCAACAGCCTTTGGCATACGTGGAGGTGCACCTGAGGACCAGTGGACAATTGGCTCGGAGCACCATCTTAAGTGGTATCTAGGTCACCGTGCTAAAAATGGTATGAGAAGGTTTTTATTATCTAATATTGGGTTGATGTTTTTAGATAGATAATAATTTTATCCAATGATTTTCCAATTCTTTTTAGGTATTACTATGCTGATTATGGTAGACCATCTACTATGAAGTAGTTGGAGTTGATTATAAAGATCATGTTTTGGTTCCTATAACCCTATGAACGAGGGACATAATATGTTTTTAGGGGTGGTAAATTTATTTAATTCTTTTAAAATTTTATATTTTATTTGATTTCCCCCTCATGTGGCTCACTATTCTCTGATAGATAGTTATAATATGGCCTTTGACCCTTGGTCATGTATGGTATGAGATGTTTTTTTCATTATGTTATAAACATAGGGCATTTTAAAATATGAATGTGCCTATAATTTATTTTCACTGGAAACCTGAATTTTTATGTGGGAGTTTAAATTTCATACAATTTCAAAAAATGATGACAAATAATGTTTTCGTTTATATGCCTCTCTTTTATGTCATTCTACACAGCCAACCTAAGTATGTGGTTATAAAAAAATATCTATATGATACAATTTGATGTAAAATGAATGTGACATATGTTACTAAATGTGATAATGGTATACAAGGATGATTATTAGGGTGATTTATTTAATGTTTCAACAAATAATATAAATAGTGTTCTCATATATAGCATCGTTAGTGGGATTTTACTCGACTACCTTGGATAATTTGAGATATATAACCCTATTTAGAAATACTAGGGGCAATGTGGTCAGATTATATGTGATTCTCAAACTCTAATGTGGGTAGGTAGGGGTCATGTGGATGTGATAAATTTAGAAACAACCCCTGATATGGGTATGTAAAAGGACATAATGAAAAGTATCTTGAGATAGGGTGTTATAGGGGAGTGTAAGGGTGGTGGGATGCGATGCCCGTTAGATCATTCCCTATCTTTGATATTTATATATAAATAGTTATAGATTAATGAAAATTTTATTGTTACACAATGGGGTTCCACATATGTGGGCTTTGGTAGATTGTTTTGGGTGCAGTGATATGTTTTCTATTTAGCGTGCAAGGGATGAGTTCCATGAGTATTAAGATGTGCCCCTGAAGGGTTAGGTAGATTATGAAAAATTGGTACTGAAACTAGTACATGGTCATGTACCAAAGGGAAAACCACATGATATGGAATCATTTGTTCCACTGGTTGATGATCACCTCAGGGAGAGACTGTTTTTGGGTTTATAGAGTATATATAGGGAGCCTGTGGAGATGATATGTCAATGATATAACGGAATTAAGAGTTCTAGTAGTACAACCCATTCCTATTTTCTGGTTAGGGTGGACCACAGGTGACTGAGAACTAGATCCAATAGTTTCAAAAAACATTAAACTATCTCATGAAACCTTTATGATGGAGGGTGATGCTAGAAATATAACTGATCATAGTAATCAGAATGTGATTTTGGGATTTTTAAGTACATACGGGAAGACATGTGGTACAACTTGGAATGATTTTAAGTCTATATTCATTGATCCCTTTCCTCTTGAGACACTATGGGTGGATAAAACCAACGAGTTCATGAATCAATAGAATGGGGAAACATTATTAATTGATTATTATATTTCCTTAACTTATGTATCATTATTTTGACCTACCAAGGTGGGTGACAACAATGCATGGGTGTATTGATTTGAGGATGGCTTGGAGAATTCCATTAAATTACTGGTGAATACCTTCATGATTACATCATTTTTAGAGGTATTCAACTAGATGTTTATATCCAAGGGGAGCCTAATAGACCAATATTATTTGATCTGAGTGATAGTGTCAGGTGATTTCAGTGGGTATATGTTGGATTTCCAGAAGCGAGTTCATGAGGAATCCTAGTACGGAGGTTAGGATAGAGATCCAAGAAGACAATTGTAGATTGGATCATCAACATTGTTCATCCAATGTGGTAATACAGGACTTGTCTATGATCAGTGTGATAATCCTTTGAATGAGTGATTACAATGTTTCTATATCAAGCATCTCTAGATGTTCTACATGAATCCTTCATGGATAGCTAGGTGTTAGAGAATGGTTCAGACTCATAAAATTGATGAAGGATCTGGAGCAGTATGAGGAGTTGTTAGCTAGGATTCATCTACACACTGAATCCATTCCAGTGATAGTGGGACCCAGCTATGGGGTTAGTGTCTAGTAATAACTATTGATACATAGGATGGTGAGGCCTTGATAGTCAGTCTTATGACTAGGTGAAGATAGTGGAGCAGCCCAGTAAAGAGAAGATAGGTTAGATGACTACAGTTAGAGGTGTTTGGTTAGAGTGAAAAGGTATATGTTTTTTTGTTTTTGACTGGTTTTGGAACATTAGGTGCACATATGTGCATTTTGGACCAACCATGAGATGGTTAGTTGGTAAAAAGAGACTATTACATGTGATATATATAAGGTTTATAGCATCATGATTGTTTTTCCCCATCAATGTTTTAAATGTATTAATTGTGGTGTGTTGGAATATGGGGTTAAATTTGTTTCACGATTTGTATTTAGTGTGTGGAACCAGAACATCTTATAATCACTTGTTGTGGTGTGTGAACTTTTTATCATCTGATGAGAGTTACATGTGAAATATGGAAACTAGGTGGGCATCTAATGAGATACATGACTAGATGGGTATCCAAAATGACAAGGTCATTATTTGAGAACATGATGTTGTGATAGAATTACAACATTTCATTGGAGGACCTTCAATTTTGGAGATGTTTATGGACCATCAAAATGATTTATTAGTCTAGGAAGTTACCAGGTTGAAAGATAATATGATTGGGAGCACCAAAAGGGGAATTTTTGATCACTGTATGGGATAGATCAAGGTGATATAAATGATATGGGTATATTTGATACCATCACTGGGTAATTAGAATCAATCCCCGAACAATTTATTTCAAGGTGGGGATATTGTAACATCCTGGTTTTCAGAGAATGTAATTTATTTTGTGTAATTTTAAAATTTAATGTTCTGATGGATGTCATGAGGCTTCAGGTGAACAGTAGAGGAAGGACATATGGCATGGGATATTGAAAATCACTCCAGCAAGAATGACATGTTGTGTTTGTAATTTTCCTACCATGTAGAAGGGAATTCATCTTCGAGTGGTCTATATGGGGAATACACAATGATTAATTCTGTTACACTATGGGATCCCAATACACGACGTGTATAATTTACACATCATTAATGTTGTGGGAAGCATTTTTTTAGTAGTGGGGGGGGGGTCTCATCCCTATAATTTTAGTTCTTCTACACATATAAATAAGGATCCTAGGGTTGTTGAAGCCTCTCCCCCACTCCCCTTAGGGATTGAGATATATCCACAGTTTGACCTATGATATTTTATCTATTGGTGTCTATGATTTCATAAGGAATTCAATCCATTATCCACTTTTATTATTTCATATATCCATATGTTTCACTAAATAATTTTTAAATTCTTTACCCTATTTTAATTGTGATCATATTAAAGGATAGTTTCAATCAATTTGGCTCAAGTTATATTCCCATATTAGGACAGCAAGCACCTATGAGTATAAAAGTGGAGGTGCCTTAAATAATTTATGATTTTGAGGTGATTTTTGGGAGCATTCCAAATAAACTATGTGAATTTATTGAGAGATAATCTAGTTAAATAATTTTTTAAAAAAATTTATTAAATTTTCAGGATGGATTCCAATTCGCTTTCCCTAGCCTTGATTATGATTCTATCATGGTAAGGTCCATGTGACCAGTTGTATAAGATATGATGATTGTAATTTTATATTAATCTAATTGTTTATATTGATTGAATGTTTATTTGGGAACATGGTGGGTATGGACTAGGGATTGAAAAAGTATTGACCACTTAGTTTGTTAGAATCATAGTTAATCAGGATGGGAATTTCCTATGATAACTGGGTGATGTTGATCATCGATTGAGGTGAGTTGGTTGTCAGATTAAGGTGAAAAGGCTTTTAAGTTAAGGGGATGTAATTGGTGACTTGAGATGATGTTTAAAATTATGATTATGGACATGTTCATAGGGGAATGAGGTTCTGGGATACGGATTTATAATTATGTTTTTAATGTATTCTGGTTATCATGTTTTAGATGATGTGTCATTAGAGTTATGTACACACAGATAAGGATTGGATCTAAGTTGTGTTGACTTCTCATATAGGAGGAGGCCTCCCTAAAAATTAAATCTTGGATTATTGGATTGAAAATCAGACATCTTTTGGGGTGATCATCATAGAATGCCACACAGATGGTGATTGACTATTGGTTGATCGGGTTGAGGATGTTGCATGGAGTGTGAGTCTCATTGTATTTTTTGAGGAAGTTATTCTAGGCTATTGGGATGATAGATATCACACATCCTCTGGAGAATGGTCTTCTAGATGAAATAGATTACAGGTTGATGGGAATGTATCACTATTCCTCGGGATTTCAGGATTTGAGGAAAAATGTATTTCTAAGACGAGGTCTTAGGGATATGTCATTTGTTATTTCGGAGTTCCTCTTAGATGTTGGGTACTATATTTGATGGAATTAGGTGTTGGGTGAATTAATTAAAGGTGGAACATGAGCTTTCACCTCAGAATCATTTCGTTAGTGGATTTGATTGTTTTATTTCCATGTGTACTCTACACTACAATTATATATATATATATATATATACATATATATGCAAAAGGATTATATATGACCAATGTGTTAATAGATTTACATGTTAAAACATTACTGGAAATGGAATAAGTAGGTGATCACATCCTTGTTTTAATTGAGTACAACAGAAGTAGGTATTTATTTATTGTTAATGTGATTCATTTTTTATTTTTTATTTAGATACTCATTCATTATAATGAATATAAGCCAGCAACACATATGTGGTTGTCTATTTTGAATTGTTCCAACAACATACCCGGTACCTTTGGGATGTGTGTGTATATTATGATTCTTGGATTAGGTAAGTGGCTAGCATAAGAGCTATACCATACTGGTTGTGTTGGACCTTTTTCAGGGGATGGATGACATGGTATATTTTAGGTATCTACATCAGTTGAAGTTTTGTTTTATGTTTTATTTTATTTAGCATGCATATTATATGTATTTACTGATGGTAGGACACATGCAACCATAATATTTATTTCATCGTATGACATTATATTTATTTTTTATGTCTCGTTAATAGTATCCTTGATTTTTTATAGATCATTTTTTATTATTATATTTATTCTCTATATTATCTTCTACTGAGTTTAGTTTGTTTTATAATGTTTCTTGTACTATGTTGTGGTCTTTATTATTTTGTTACATTTTTCAAGACCATTATTATTATCAGAACCTAATGGTATATTATCCCCATTATCACCATATTACACCCTGATAGATTTTTAATGGATTTTGGTGTAAATGGTTATGCGCCTAATGCCTATTGGTCAACAATCCAAGAGCTATATGAAAAATGGAATCAAATGCCGATGTATACAAAGGTAAAAAAAATTTATGGTATTTTATTAGAAGAATAATGGTTGAATTATCTTTTGAAAAATAAATAATTTGAATGTGTATTTTTAATGATTCGGGTTATTGATTTAATTGATTAAAATAAAATAGATATTATAGGGCTATTTCATATGCATTTTATATTATTCATTGAGGACGATTGAAGTTATTTATAGAAAAATGTTAAATTTATTGATGAAGAATATGTGGAAAATAATTCTAATCGGCGGGTTTAAAAATTATTCATGGATATTTTTGTGAATTTTAGGATTAAGTATTAATAAAATTATATATGTTGAACATTGTGTGTTATTTTTGCATATTTGGAGACTATTATTGTATTTATTTAGATTATGATTCATCTATTTTGATAATGATCAACTGCTATATATTATTGATTTGGTTAATTTTGAAATATAGTAGTAGGATTATGTTATATATTTTTGGATTACATGATCCTTTAGGTACTAATTTTATTATATCAAGAATGAAAGTACCTTCTTCAATACATAATGTTTGGAAAAAAAATATGATATTTTAGTGGGAATTAAATAATGGATGCAATTATTCATGTCATGTAGGTATATTTTCTTCTGATATTAATCTAGATGGAAAATTAATTTCTGAAATATAGTGAGTATCTTGAAAAACATGTTGTATATTACCTTCATTATCAAGGAATCAATGGTATTTTTAAAACCTCATTATTTTATCATCTTTTATTATTTAACTTAGTCCTGATCAATCAACTTCATGTGACCAATGATCTCTATCACGATCAATAATTATTTTGATATTATATTTCTCTCCATGTTAATATTTTCACATCCCTTGGATGTTCTCTAATTTAGAGTCCTTGTTATGTTATGACCATCCTATTTCCATTTCCATATTTACAAAATGATACTTTACTAACCCTTTTTATGATGTGTGATTTTTAAAAATATATTTTCAAATGTCAAAAAAAATGTATACAGTGACTAATTTCAGATTTTGAGAAAGAAATTTATCAAATGGGGTAGAAAATAAAACCCCAAGTAAAATAAAAACAGTGTTCAATATCGTATATGACACTCAACACTAAGCCTAAATAACCAAAATATATTATCATTAAAATATAATAGTTATAGACTATCCATTAAATTTTAGGGTATTAATATGATATTTTTTTAAAATATATATAATTATAAAACTATATATAATTTATTTTATAAATTCATTGTAAATAATCACACAATAGTAATGTCATTTTATTTATAAATTTTTTTCTTCTTCCTTAATGAATTTTCTTTAATATCCTCAGAAAATATTGTAAATAATTTATGGTATTTTTATAAAAATTAGTTAACAAAATACTATAAATTTGAAATCATAATAAAAAAAATATTGTTTAGGTGAAATAAGATGATTTTTCTTAAATGTTATATTTCTCAATGAATAATGAAAAATTAATTTTTTAATATATATTTTCAATTAATGTGTTTAAAAAGAAATATTAATTTTTTAATTATAACTGAATATATACTATTGTTTTTAGATTAAATATACATCATTTTTATTCTATGTAAGTTGGTATAATTATTTTATATGTTAATGTTTTTTTCCTGAAAAAATAGATTTTCATCATGATTTGGAGGTTTATTTTTAAATAAATTTCTACTACAAATTTGAATTGAATGATTTAAAATTAATTATATATTTGGAATTTGGAGGTCAAAATTTTGTAAATAGGATCCTTTTGTTTTTAGTAATTATGTAAAGTGCATATAGTAAAAAATTATCAACATAATATTGGTAAATCAGGTAATTGAGGTTAACAAATATATGTTAAGAAATAAAAATTGACCCTAATAAACTCATTTATCATATTTTATGAATTATTTTATCCATATCTAATCTATTTTAAAAAACATATCCACTTGGTTGCATATTTCATTGATTTTCACCATTTTAAAATTTCTGTAAAAAATAAAGATAAAAATACCACTTTTTTTATTTTAATAACATAATATATTTTGATAAGGATTAAAATAAATTATTTTCAACTCTAAAAATTTAATTTAATGTAAAATTGTTTTTTATAATGACTATAAATTTTTAAATCTTTGGTAATCAAATATTTATTCTAAATTATTATGAATCATTGAATCTATATTTATTTAATTAAAAGGTAAAAATTATATGATACTAAAAATATAACAATATATATTAAATGAATTATTTTATTCTATGAAATGTTTAGTTTAATATTTTTTTTAGTGATCCGTTAAAAGATTTTATTCTAATTCTATATCTGTCATGTTGTTTCCAAAGTCAAATAAATTTAATAGTTCCAAAAATTTCATTAATAAAATTTTATAATAAATAATAATTTATTGATTGATATAAAATATAAAAATTTACAATCATAAAAAAAATTATTGTTATATGGTTTAAAATTTCAACCATTGTCAAAATATTGTTAAATTTTCATTTTATATTAACTATCTTTACACATGTTTAGTAAAAACATTGTTATCAGATATATTTTAAAAAAATGGTTAATATGAGATAAAAAATTGGAAATTGTGTATAAAACAAATATAAATTTATCAAAATTTTATTTTATAATTTTTATTATACAAAAATTAATCCTATATTCAAAATGTTTCTCTTTGGGGATTTTTCCCTAAAAAATAATATATATTATATTAAAATATTAAAAAATTACAAGATATCCCCTACCCTCACTTTTCTAAGGACACAACTTTTTGTCATTTATTAACACCTGAAAAGACACTTGGTTTAAATAACCGAAATATGTATTTCATTCAAGAGGTAAAGAATTTATATGATGAATCAGACTCGAGCAATGGAATTTTGTCTCAATTTACCATTATTGAGGTTTATTTTAAAAGTATGAACCTAATAAATTTTTTATTTAATGTACATTTATTTTAAATTACAACATCAATCCCTCATAATTCATGTTATTTTAAGTTAAAATTCATTTTACATCATCCCACATGGGTTTATTTGAATATTACGAAGTGGTATGACTTTTCATAGCACAATTTCCATTCATTGGGATATACATAAACTTCCTCATCATTATTAGGAAATAATCATTTATGAATTATTATTAAATTATATTTTTAATGTATGTAATCATTTGTTTGGATTTTCATATGTTTACATTATCACAACATTGATAAATTATCAAAAAAATAATGATCTTTTTTGGTGTTTTCTTTTTTTAAATATATGTTCATTGATAAATTTTCATGTAAAACACCATGATTTCCTTTTATGGTAGAGTTAAAAACTCATGTATGAATTTTTAAATACTAAATAACTTTATTCATTTGATTCATAAATCCATATCATAATCTTGTTTCCAATAACATTTTATTTCAATTTTACCAAAGCAGAAAATCCTTTTTATTATAATCTCATTTCTTTTAAAGAATGGTTATGTTCAATATTTTTTAGGGGAAATCATGTAAGAATTATTTTCATGATCCAAATAAACATTATTTTATTTTATATTTCTTAATTTTATTTTCATTATTGACTATAATTTCTTCCCTTATTGAATAAATGAACCTTAAGGATTTTTTCTATGTAATATGGATATTGTCCCTTCTTTTAGATATTGAATATTATCTTTATAGGTATATATTTTCCTTCAAATTATATTTTGATTTTTTTATCAATTTTCCAATTACACATTGAACACATTTTTGAAATTTTATATTTTTAAAAATAGGTTACAAGGAACTATTCAATTATATTCAGAATAAGGGACATTTTATGCTTTTTAGAAATATGTGAAATTAATGTTTTCATTTGAATCAAACATAATTAACATAATTTACTATTGTCATGACCACACAATTATTTGAATAATCCATTATAATAATCCACTAGTCCTTTGAAGGAAAATTTTTTTATATAGTATTTTTTATGTTATTATATTTTAATAAAGTGGCCTCAAATATAAAATGGAATTTTCCACAAGAAATATTCCATGAGATTTAGAAAAGAAATTTTCATCATTTTATCAACCATGAATGTTATGGTTTTCATATAATATCTATACATATTTCTATTACATATATTCCTATCTCATTCAACCTTAAATTGTAAGGCAATACAATCTGTAAGTTTGTTTAACAAGTCTATTCTTTATTAATTATAATTTTACCACAACATGAGGCAGTATTATACATCCAATTTCATTCTATGCGTAATTCATATCTTTATGAATTATGATTGAATAAATTTTATAAAACTCATAATAATTTACTTTATATGATGGTTTCACATAGATATCACTCAAATAAATTGGATAAAATTTTATCTCATGAGATTTTATGTTTAGGATTAGGGTATAATCCTAATCTAGTATGTGCCTTTTTTCAGTCAAGTGATATATTATTTATAGTTATCCTTGAAATATTCTTATGAAATTATATTTTTTATCTAACACATTACTATATTTCCATTATATTTGGATACCATGTTATTTATATTATGATAAAATATTATCATTATTGAACCATCATTTATATGATATCATGTTATGCATCATTGTCATATTTAATTACTTCATGGGATGTGTTGAAGAACCCATAATTCTTTGAATTACATATATTGTCCATTATATATTAATGAGTTCCAAGAGATTAAGTTATCACAAAGGAATATAGAAAATGATGTTGTCATGTTTTATTTTATTTTTATGTTTTATGCACCTAGTCTTCTAAAGACACATTGAATCATGATCCTTTTAGGTGTAATTATTTGGTATTTATTTTAAAAATAATGTCATAAAAGGTGTAAAAACCTGGGTATATATAACGTATAGTCTAATTAAACCCATCACTAGATCCCCCACAATCACAATACATGAAAAATAATATTTATATAAAAAGGAAAAAAATTGAGAATGAATATATACATAACATAGCTCTTCAAACCATTTGAGATTAACCAAAATGGTGGAAAGCATGATATAAATCATCGACAAAAACGTCTATTATGTAAGAGTTGGTGTCCTAGAACCAAATGGTTGAACATTTATCACATTTAAATTTAATTTATTTAAATATTAAGCATCTTATTACATATTGGTCATTAACCTGCATGACTATGATGCAATAATGTCTTAGAGTATTTGTTTCTTTGATAAGGTCATGGAAGTTCCCCGCTATGATGAGTACCTTGAAATGCTATAACAATATTCTTAAATATAATTATATGGCTGGATGACATACTATGACGAGACACATAGCATTAAGACCATAATATGTGAGTACTCATAAGCAGATGAGACTTCCTCTCATGAAGTTTTCACTTAGTAATCTCCAAGACAAAAGATTATTATAACATACCCACCAGTAACAATTTTGAATATTTTGGTGTCATCATATATTTCTATTTGTGAGTATGTGTAATAATCCTTATAAATTAACATTATCATTGATACGTGTCATGCCTCATGCACTTTGATATATTGATGAAAACTATTACACAGACAGTTGGCGGGATGTAGGGTACATTGGGTGCGTCATGAGTGGCATGTTATTAATGCACAAGTCAAGGAAGAATTTGTCCCTTCCATTCATGGAAGTTGATATCTTGGCCCTTTGATTGAAATTGAACTGTCCCACTAAATTCCATGTCCATGAACTAACATTGAGTATATTTCAGATAGTCAATGTACAATGTATCAAGCATAAAAGTTGATGATACTATCATGAAACCTACTTGATGAGATACTACGACAAAGGGATTATATTACATAGTGAGCGTTCATATGTGGATGTCATTTTCTGCAACTTTATATTATTTCTCTGTATTTCCTTGAACCGTTTCTAGATATTACTCTTGGAGTTTAGGCAAGACTGCCTAATTACAACGATAAAGAATCCTAGAGGGTCACACACTTAGAGTTGCTGGGGTCTTTGTTAAAATATATTTGAATTTAATTAATATATATTATTGTTAACACAATGGAATAATTTTAATCATGTTAAAATGATTTTATAAATTAAATAAATATTTATTCACTGTATTGTGGGTTAAATATATTTATTTCTTTTGTTGAACATTTAATAAATATATATTTACTAGTTTGTAAACAAAATATTTTTTCAAGGGATTAAATTATTTTTTATTTATTTTTCTAGGTGTTCAATAAATGTAAGTTGAGTTCGAGGGGACCAAGGCCGATCTAGATGTAAAATAATTATTTTCAATATGATAAATAATTATTTAACTAGTTTGGCACAATATAAAATAATGCTTCAATTATTTTATGATACAGTATTTTATTTATAATTCTGTTTTTTGTAAGTTGGAGAACCATAAATAATGACACAGTATTAATATTTTTTTATGGGTTTTGTCAATGGTGATGAATGTATTTAATTTTTGTTCTCCAATTAAATATTATAACTGAAGCCCCATGTCAATAAATAGACACATACGTCTATGGTTCCATGTACCGAATTGCACAACCGGTGAATTAAGAATTATTGAGCTGAAATTTTCTCTCTCAATTTCTCTTCCTTCCCCTCTCAAAAACAAGATATGTTCTTCAGGGCCAATGAACAAGCGATCAAGAAATATTGACACATGATACTCACTTCACCGCACTACCACCCGATGAACAAGCGATGTCGATCAGAGGCCATCAGAGCACGTGTGGATCACTGCTATATGGATTCTAGATTAGATCCTTACAAGCATAACAAGATAATCTGGATGGGTCATTGTAGATGATCAACATCATCAATGAAGAAAATAACGGAGATACTTGTATTATTTTCAACATGTAATCAATAAATTTAACTACAAACATAATTTCCAAGATCCTCTCTAAATTTTTTGAGCCTCTTCCTTATTTACCTAAATCTTAGATTCTATTATGAGGAGACTGGAATTCGTCATTATATTGATCCATGAATTATCATTGATCATGGTAAAATTCATATTTGGGTTCTGTCCCAACCACCCTTCTACTATTCCGAGAATTTTCAAGTAGAATCAAAGGGGTTAAATGATAATTTATAATTATTTACAAATTTGATTGATGATTTATGAATTTAATAATCTAGTTGTTTCAATTCAGATTAATTATTATGGAATTCTGAATCTCGAGACCTGTTTTACCTCTTTTGATTCTTATTCAACTTACACAAATGATATTTTATTTAAATTTTGATTAAAATAAAATAGAGGATCTCATCTAGAGGTGACCAAGGTTCCTAGATATACAACATAAGAACATACTACATGTATTCAACAATACATGATGTTTAGAAAAGGATTAATTCATTGGGTCTAGTCCACCAAACCAAGTTGTTTCATTGGAGTTTTCTAAGTCTTAATGACTATGTGTTTTGACCTGGAACATGTGGCACATAGTTTCTGAATTACACATTGTGTTTCCCACTAGAAATGACATGTAGTACCTTTGGGTTAGGGTTTGACCGTGTACACTATACACAATGTTCCCAACTGTTGAGTGTGTAATGAGTAAATACACGGTGTGTAGCCTTCTAGATATTCCGTGTACTCTAAATATTTCTAAATTACACTCACAGGTTGTTTCCCCTAGCATGTACTTCAGATGGACATTAAAAAATTGTAAATTCCATGTATTTGGATTTAAGTGCTGTGTACACATCCAAATTACTCAGATTTATTACAATCTATATTTATATTATACAAACCCCTGAAACATGAACCATAGTTTGGGCATAAAGATGAGGAACAACGCGTGAGACACGTTATATATATATGTGTTTAATTTAACAGCTGCGTAATGTTCATTTCTTCTCATTGTGTAATTATGAATAATGATTCACCAGATTTCCTCCAAGGTAAAAATTACATATAAATATATTTTTAAATGATTTTTTTAAATTATGATGGATGATAATATAAAGTTAATTCAAAAACAAGGTTAATATAAAAGGATTGAATAATTAAAGATGATAATTAATTGATTCGAGCATGATGTATCTTAAATAAGAATGAGTAAACAATTTAATGATAGTTATATTTATGTGTAAATATCATTTCATGTATGGATGATCATGAGCTAGACCAAGACCTTTTTATGTGGATGGTTTCTTTTAATATATTTTTTTAAATTAAATTTTTTGACATGTGAGCCTTATCTTCATTAATATGTAGGGCCTATGTTCCCATGGTTTCTTTTATATAAAATCACACTTTACCCTTCACCTTCAAGTGAGTTAAAAAAAGTCATATGTAATGGATGGAACTCCAAAGATAGTAGAGGTAGTTCAATCTAGATGCAAGAGGAAACCAATCTGAGGAGATACATAGTTGAAAAGATGGAATGTTTTAAACACGAACCCAAAAGGTTCAAGATGTTTCTCCCATGTTTTAGGGTTATTTTACCAACTACTAAATAAACTAAACATTAAAAAATCTCATGATCCTTATTTTTATTTAATTTATATTAGTTTTATGGTATATCATTATAAATGTGTTGTAACGATCACATAATTAATGAATTAGACAACAATACAAAATAGAACTAAAATAAACCAGACTAATGATTAAATGTTATCGAGATATGTATAATCACTTAAATTAGTTCCAAAAAATATTAACAATCATGTGATAATGATAATAATAAATTCACACATATGAGATAAAAATCAATCAAATAAGATATCAAGTCATACCAAGTCTTCTGTTACATAATTAAAGGAAAAACTGAATAAAACTATGTTTTTGACCAGCCCTAGTTGGGAAACTTACTTTTATATACAGGAATGCCTTATGAAAGGCTTCTGGATGACTTAACCATATTACTTCAAGAGGAGTATCCCTTGCTAGACATGGTGTAATATTGTAGGTGGGAGTTAAGGAAGTCTAAATTCATGATTTCAAGATTGGGGAGTCCACTCAATGGATCATGGAGCTATAAGAACATAGTTTGAAAAGATATTCCTACCTAAATACCTTTTAATATATTAAGGTACCCTTTTTGGGGTTATTCAAAGCGTAATATGGATCTTTGACACTAGAACATCATGGAAGATGTACATTATGAGTTCAATGGTGATAGCCATTGGGACATGATAAAATAGTGGGAGACTTAATAAAAATTTATTACATAAAATGTAATAAAAATATTACATATGATATGCTCTTTTAATTTTAGAATAAAAAATGACAAGCTTATCAACCACACTATCCCTATAATAAATTCTGGATAAAGACAACATCCTCACTGGCATTAACATAAAGGAATAGTTTAGATGCATTCGAGATATCCTATGCCATGAATAGAAGTCTTACATGTTGGAGCCAGCATTACCTGATCTACCTACCAATGATTAAAGTGATGAGGATATTATAGTATATGAGAAACATATGAACGATGTGGTTGATGTTCAATGATTGATTCTATCATCAATGTACAGTGAGCTCATGAAGTGTCATGAAAACATGGGTGCTTTTAGCATGCTTGATCACTTAAATGGTTTCAATAAGGAGAGATCATGACAGGAAAGGATTGAGATCCTTATGAAACTCTTTTATTGTAACAATGGAGAAGGTGCCCCAGTTGGGCCTCATGTAGTCAAGCTCATTGGATAAATTGTGCTCCTGGAGGTTCTAGTGTTTAATCTATCCGAAGAACTGGGCCCTGATCTCATTCTTGCATCACTCCCTCAGAGCCTCTCTAACATTGTTGTCAATTTCAATATGAAAAACATTGAGAAGTTTCTATCTGATCTTCATATACTCATTTTCCACATGGAACAAGACACAAAATGAAAAATACCTAATGATTTTATGGTGAATAAGAGGAAGGGTAAGGT
Source organism: Viscum album (assembly GCA_963277665.1). Taxonomy (NCBI): domain Eukaryota; kingdom Viridiplantae; phylum Streptophyta; class Magnoliopsida; order Santalales; family Viscaceae; genus Viscum; species Viscum album. Next base: position 576,746,469 of record OY728129.1, read on the forward strand.
GAAGAGATTTAATCCTAAATATTTATCACGACCTTCCATGAAAAGGAACATCAAATGGGAGGTAAGAAAATATGAGGATGTTTGTTTCGCATATAGAAATAAGGGCCACTGGAAGAATAACTACACCAAGACTAAGAAGCATGGGGATGTTTCATGTGTGTTTGTTATCGAATACAATCTATATATTTCTAAAAATTTGGTATTAGATACAAATTACGATGATCAAATATGTTTCCAAATATAGGAACGATTTAGATTCAAGAAGATTGACTGAGGGGAGGTAGATATACATGAATCCAGTGGAGCCAGAATTGATGTTGTAGCTGTTAGGGACTACCACCTCCCGTTGCCAACTGAGACGATCTTTGTGTTAAAGGGTTTTTATTATGTGTCATCTATTACTAAAATCATTATTTCTATATCAAGATTAAATGAATATGGATTTTTTTTCACATTAGGAAATGAATGATTCTTATTTTACAAAGTTAACATTTTTTTGGTAGGTCACATTTATACAACGGTCTTTACGTGTTGGATTACACCAAAAAAGTAATGTAAATAAATAACGAAGATACTTTACATGAATCATACCACACCCAAAATTAGCATCACCTGTTAGGTCATGTAAATGAGAAATTATTGACAAAGTTTCATCAAGATGGATATTTAGATTCTTTTTAACTAAAACCACGTGGTGTATGTCATGTATGTTTACAAGAAAAAATATCCAAAATCCCCATTTAGGGGGAAATGTGAAAGGGCTAAAGAAATTATGGAATTGGTTCATACCGATGTGTGTGGAATATTTACAGTTGATGTAAGGGGATGGTACTCATAATTCCTAACTTTTACTGATGATTTTAGTAGACATGGATATCTCAACCTAATGGAGTATAATTTGGATTCTTTCGATAAGTTTAAAAAATTCAACAATGAAGTTGAGAGATAGCTTGTTATGAATATTAAGAGACTCAACTCAGATCAAAGTGGAGAATATCTTAATGAATACTTCATTGATTACTTATGGGATTTTGAGATCCTATATCGACTGAATCTTTGAAACAGAACCTAGTGGAATGGTTTGAGAGAAAGGAGGAACCACATCCTATTGAACTTGGTGAGATCAATGATTATTAATGTGAGTCATTCATTATCCTTTTGGGGATATGAGTTACAAACTAAAACACACATACTAAACCATGTACCAACTTAATTGATAAATGGTATTCCATACGATTTATGGAGTGGAAAAAATCCATATTATCGAATTTACATGTGTGGGGAAGCGATGGGTTTGTTAAGGCATCGTCAGGTAACAAACATACAATACGAGGAACAAAGTGTTCCTTTATAGGAAACCCTAGGGAAACAAGGGGATATTACTTATAAAACCCCTAAAAAGGTTATAATGTCAAGAAACTATGTATTCCTTGAGAGGGAGGACATATCCAAAATAGATAGTGGGAGCAAGATAGACTTCGATGAAGGTGAGGCTCAAGGTACATAAGAGTTGGTATAGGAACAGATTCCACAAACCTCATATAAGAAATTACTGTTCTAGAGACACAAGAGCTGTGTAAGAGTATAAGAGAGATTAGAGAACCAAAACGCTATGGTTTTGTAGTCACCAAGGATGATGAGTCACTTTTAGTTTATAATAATATTCCTATAACCTACAATGAAGTAGTAAGTGGAACCGATTTTTCCATGTGAAAAGAAGCCATGAATTCTGAAATGGATTCCATGTACAAAAACCGAGTTGGTGTTTTGGTAGATCCTATAATCGATGTAATGATTTTTGGTTATAAAGGGGTATTCAAAAACAAATTTATCATTTATGGACATGTCATCACCTATAAGGAACAAATGGTTGCAAAAACGATAAAAAGGTGTCAAGGAATTGACTACAAAGATACATTTTCACCGGATGCAATGGTGAAATCCATTTGAATTTTGTTGGCCATTTCCACTTACCATGACTTTGAGATTTGGAAAATGGATTTTAAAATAGCCTCCCTTAATGAGAACCTTTAAGAAGATGTCTACATGACAAAAAATGAAGGTTTTATGACTCCAATGGATTCAAATAAGGTATGAACGTTTTTGAAATACATTTATGGATTAAAGAATGCATTCAGGTCATGGAATAATCATTTTGATGAAGCCATAATGAAATTTTGGTTTTATCACGAACGAATGTGGGCCTTTTGTCTATAAATGGTTTAGTGGGAGTGCACTTGTTTTCTTAATAGTATATGTTGATGACATATTACTTATTAGAAATTATATTATAGTCTTAATTTCTTTTAAGGAATGGTTGAATCAAAGTTTCTCCACGATGGACTTGGGCGAGACAACATATATTACTGGGATCAAGATCCATCGTGATAGATTCAAGAGATTGTTGGGCCTAAGTAAAAGTAAATACATTTATAAGATATTGAAGATATTTAGTATAGAACAATCCAAGAGGATATTGTTGATAACATCACATGGAATTCATCTTTCCAAGAAAATGTTTCCTCAGACACAGGAGGAAAAAAAGATAATTGAAAGGAATATATAGGCATCAACGATTGCTTCAGTCATGTATTCCTTGCTATGTACTAGGCTGAATGTATCTTATACATTGAGTGAGGTTGGTAAATAACAAACTAATCCCAGTGACCTCCATTAGATGATAGTAAAGACTATCCAAATGTATCTAAGGTGTACTGAGGATATGTTTCTTGATTATGGAGAAGATGAGGAACTATTAATCAGAAGATATGCAGATTCTAGTTTCCAGACTGACCAAGATGACATGAAGTCGAAAATATGATACATATTCACATTGAATGGAGGTACAATGATATAGAAGTGTTCAAATTAAAGACTGGTCATAGATTATATAGCAAAGTTTGAGCATATCACAGCTTCTGAGGCATCTACAGAAGTAGTATCGATGTGAATATTCATCCAAGAGCTGGATGTGATACCTAGAAGTAATGATCCAATCACAATGTTGTGTGATAATACTATAGTGGTGGATCTCACAAAAGATCCAAGGTCACATCAGTTGAAAAATCACATACTTTAGAATTATCATCTCTGGAGGACCCCTTGACTGTAACCAGGACTCAGCAGAAACATGATCACCATGTGTGGTCTAGAGAACTGAAATTCATAGGATGTTGTCTCTCATCCATGTGAGAGTTTGTAAGATTTGGTGTCCTAGAACCAATTGGTTGTACTTTTATTACATGGAAATTAAATGTATTTAAATATTAAGCATCTTATTATATATTTTTTATTTTTTTGAATTACAATGATATAATAATTTTCCAGAGTATTTGTCGCATTGATAAGGTCATGGAAGTTCCCCGCTATACTGTCAAACTCAAAATGCTATAAGAATATTCTTTAATATAGTTCTACGATTTGATGACATACTATGATGTGAAATATAGAACGCAGACCATTAGGTTTTAGTACTCGTAATATTATGAGACTTCCTCTCATGATGTTCTCACTTGTTAATCTCCATGATATAAGATTATGAGAAAATACCCACGAGTAGGAATTCCGAATGTTTTGTTTTCCACATATATTTTTATCTGCATGCATGTCTAGTGATCCTTAGACTTTAATATTCGCATTAATACATGTCACAACTCGTGCACATTGATTTACTAAGGAAAACTGTCACACTGATAGTTGGTGGGAAGTAGGGTACATTAGGTGCATCATGAGTGGCATGTTATTAATGGATAAGTCAAAGAAGGATTTATCCCTTCCATTTTTAGAAGTTTATATCTCATCCCTTTGATTGAAATCAAACCATCACGTGAAATTGAATGGCTATGGTGTAATGATGAGTTTATTTTAGGTAGTCAAATAATAACATATCAAACATAAAAGTTGATGACACTATAATGAAACCTACTTGATGAGATATTGCGGCAAAGGGATTATATTACACATTGATCATTCTTATTTGGATGTTGTTGTTTTGACTTTACGTTCATTCTCTTGGGTTCCTTGACCCATTTCTAGACTGTACTCTTAGACTTCAGGCAAGCCTACCAAATGACAACGACAAAATATCCTAGAGGGTCACACACTTAGTGTTTCTTATGTTCTGAATTACATTATTTTTGAATTTAATTAATTAATATTTTCACGAGACAATGGAATAATTTTATTCCAGTTAATATGATTGCATAAATTAAATAAATATTTAATCACTAGATTGTGGGTAAAATATATTTATTTATTTTATTGAACAATTAAGAAATAATTATTTACTAGTTTATAAATTAAATATTTATTTAAGAGAATAATTTATTTATTTATTTATTTGGGTGGTCAAAAAATGGATGTGGAGTTAGAGGGGACCAAGGCTGTTCTGATAGTAAATTAATTATTTCGACAATGAGTAATTGTTAATAAACTAGTTGCCATAATTAAAATAACGCTTCTATTATTTTGTGACGCATAATTTTATTTATAATTTTTTTTGCACAAGCTGGCACACCATAAATAATGAAATGATATTATAATTAATAGAATGAGGTTTTCTCTATGGATATGAATGTATTTAATTGTTATTACACAATTAAATATTGTAACTAAATCCCAATGACAATAAATAGATACATATTTCTATTGTACAGTGTACCGAACCACACACCCGGTGAATCGAGAATTGTTGAGCTGAACAATTTCTCTCTCAAATCCTCTTACCACCCCTCTCAAGAAAGAGAAAATTTTCCAGGCCAATAAACTAGAGATAAAAAAACAGACAAAAGATACTCGCTTTTCCGTACTACCACCTGAGAACGAGCGGTGTCTATCAGAGGCCATCAGAGCACATGTGGATTACAACTATAGGGATTCTAGATTAGATCTTTAGAAGCACAACAAGATAATCCAAAAGGGTAATTATGGACAGTCAATATCATCAATGATGAAAATACCGACGATTAAAGTATTATTTTATTTATTAAATTAATTAAATTAATTATAAACAAGATATGAAAGATCCTCTCAAATGGTTTCAGGGCTCCTCATTCCTTATCTATGTCATTGATTATATTCCACAGAGACTGATTCTCATCATCGTATTGATCCTAGAATAATCATTGGTCATGGTAAAAATAAATGTTTGGTTCCATCCCAACCACGCTTCCACTGTTCCTAGAACATTCACATTTAGATCATAGAATGAACATAGATCACCCAACCAAAATAACCACCAATATCAAAGGAATTTAAAATATATGAAATCTAAATGATTCAAATAGAAAAGGAACCCTATGGATCCATAAAATACTATTCCATCCATATGAAAATAAAAAAACCACCATGTATTTCTACCTTTTTAAACTACTCCGTGGTATCTGAGGATTTCTAACATAGATCCTCACCCCTCGATGATGTCATTAAAATAACCCATAAAACCTCCATGTTCATGGTCACACAAGTATCTTCACAGTTCTAGTCACCAAATTAAATACACAAATTCAATCCAATTTGAACAAGATAGATCTCAAAATACCATGTCATTCTAAAATTGGGAACAATATGATATGTAGAAGGTAGATCATCCAATTATCTAGTACTGTTCTGTTACAATGAAGGTGTTAATGAGAGGCAATATTTGACCAAAAACTAATCAACATGGTATCAAATACCAACCATTAAAAGAAATACACTATAGATAAATAAAGGAATATGAATCAAAACAACCCAAAAAGGAGGATTATTACAGAAGACCCTATTCCATCCACAAGTGAACATGAAACATCATGAAATATAGATATTCTAAAACAAATTATAATCAACCAGTGGGTCATATCCACCAATAGAAACTAATAATATATATCATGGAAATAGTTACATGATCTATAAGGGAAAAACATAATGTAAAAAAATGATGTCGAAAAAATATATCAAATTTTAATAATAAAACCTCAAACAGTACCTATATTAACCTCAAAATCAAGAAGGTATCAAAATATAAACCTCCACTATCTACTCTTCCCTGAAATGAAAATATTCACTATGGTCCATATGACTGGATCCTTAATGGAATGAATCATCTTATACACACCAATATAGAGTCAATTGTCCCATAAAAATACTTCCAATTTTTTTATCATAGCATACATAAAATTTTAAGATGACCCATGTTGCCTCATTATGGAAAAATAATTAGAGACTTCAAAAATATATTCATATAATGATCAATCCCTCTACCCAATATTCAAAAGAGATTCCACTTATTATTCCAAAAAGTCAATACCAGAAAAAACAAGTTTTTTTATCCATTGGATGAGGCATATTTACATAATACATTAATAATGTACCATAATCTAGATCTTTCACTTCATGTGATCCATTATAAATAATAGAGATCATTCAATAACCTTGGGATAACATGTCTGAAAAAATATGAGTATGAGTTTTTCATGGTCTAGGAAAATTGATTCTCTAAAAAAATAATCATTATGAAATTTTAATCTAACAATATTACCTGAGAAAGATAAAAAATGGGAATTGATTTGAATATCCCTCAAAAGAATTTTTCATCTCAATTAAGACTCAATTTATCAAAAACTACATCCTTATTTACATCCTTAATATATTCCCACTGAATGATGTAAAAATTCAATAATTCACGTTTTGGTCACTCATTAAAGTTAGTGTGATTTGGGATATCCCACCAAACTCATCCAAGTTCTTTAAACGAAGGAGAAATATAATATACAATAATAAAATTAGGATTATTAGGAGAATATAATATCTTGTAATAATATTTCATGCACCTCCATGCTTTTAGAAATCACCACCTACATTTTTAAGAATGTGGACGATAATCACTTAAGAATTGGGTGGTGTATAAATACTGGAATGAAACTATATCCACCAATAGATTTAGGTTTTATATATATTAATTAAAAAGAAACACAACATCTAAAAAAGGAGAATGACTACATCAATTATAGTACTCGTGAAGGGACTTCCATTCATTCTTGGAAAACATTCTAGGAGAAAATATTATCAATAATGCTGCACCAGATTCTTAACTCATACACAAGATAGAACCCATAAAAACAAATAAAAAACCCAAATCATTCACACATTCCTCTAAAAATAATTAAAAATAATAATTTCTTTAAAACTACTCAATATTTCTCCATTTAAAAGACATTAATTGTTTCCTTAAAAATCATTAATATTAATATAAATTCATCAATATATTAAAATCACTTACCAGATTATTGATTTTCTTCATTTGTTTCAAAACATTATTTCCATATTCTATTTTCAAATGAAATTATTTATTAAATAAAATATAAATTAATAATTTATCGATCCAAAAAAATATCTTCTTCAAATAATAGACGAATCATTGAAATATTGATTTCAAAAACATATATTTCATAAAACACACCATTATTTCAATAAACATATTTTCTCAAGTAAATAAAATTAAATATTATTTAAATATAATTTTATTGGTTTCAATGGATTTTGAATCATTATAAATGGATTTAAATAAAATAATTTAGCAAGGTAATGATACCAAACCGCAACCTTTTTTTCATTAAAAAATTATCTACAACATGTGTCCAAAAAATAAATTCACATTGATAAAAATCGATTGGGTATCATGTAAATGGTTAAAATATAAATATGAATGAAACTATATAATGGGATGGAAAACCATACACCAACATTACAATATTTCATAGGATGCCTTCAATATTGTACCGATTGATTCTTGATGATTTACTAAATAATTAAGTCGCTGTAAAACTATGTTAATATTTTTTATCTAACGCTAAACATAATTGTGATTCCAAATATAAATTATATAATTATTTGGAATCCAAATACTATCAGCATTAGGGGGTAAAGAAGTAAAAATAAGGACTCTATTACAATATATCCTTATGAAATTATGAAATATTGGAAACTAGGAATCTATTATCAAAATACCTATTGAGTCCTAATATGTACAAAATATCACTTCTAGTGGGAATCACTACAAATAATTATCATATTTTTGTTCAAATAGGAAATATTTTAGTAAAATTCCTCCTTTGATATTAATTGTAATTATCTATTCCCCATTACCATTTTAATAAAAATTTAAAAAGGTTTCTACAAACTCAATGGGTATTCCTAATCCATACATGTTTGCTATTAGAAAATATGAACAAAAATAATCCCTCAAGAAGTATTTTTCATATTAGAAAACATTAAAAATTATATAATACAATGAAAATGATGAAAAATAAATAAACCAGTATGACATCAACTAGATACAATGGATGAGATGAAAATATTTCTGTGTATCTGAAGTAGAAACAAAACTGTCATGACACATATCCTAGTGGTTATTGACTCCTAAAAAATATCAGTGTCACCTAACTATAGAAACCATAGCTAGAATACATGAATTAAGTTGTTGAGAACACAAAAATTCATTATGTAAACATGAATACTACAAACACCAATTAGTAAAAAAATGTTTGAGCAATAATCTAATTAGGATAACATAAAAGTGTCTATGAAACTTCTTAACTAATAAATTCATCTATACTACTTTAAAATAATGAATTGATAAAAAGGTTTTCTAGATATACTAAAACATGGTAAAACATGCTCATTTTAAAGGAAAAATATGTGACATAGATCCACACAACTTGAAAATTATACAATATCCAGGTAAAAAATTATGTATATAGATGTATAAAAAATTTATAAAGGTTATAGCCACAATATATCTAATCATGGGTCTTATGAGTATAGAAACGAGGCCTATACTATAACCATTGTTTTAAAATATGGAAATAATGATATATATATATGTGTGTGTGTGTGTGTGTGCGTGTGTGTGTATTGAATCCATAAAAATATGGAAATTACCGCAATTTCATCTATTGACATAGTTTCAAACCGTTGATGTATCCTTATTTATGTTATTTGAAATAATGGATATAGCCCAAGAAACTATGAAAATAGAAATATAACCATTGAAATAGTGGTGATATCATTGTAATACGGTCTTAGAATATTTTTATTTTCTTATTTCCATTGATTCAAACACTGGATATGTGCCAATCGTGAATATGTCTATATTTACATGGTTTAGAGGGACAATTATACATATATTGACACAGTTTTGAATATGTTTCTATGGTTAATCAAATACTTTATATAAGATCAAGATAATATGAAAATATTTTCATTGGAACACCAAACCTCCCCTTTTGAACAACAATCACATAATCACATCACTACCGAACTTTTTCAGTATTAATGTCTATAATTTCAAATATATATATACATATTGTAAAACTATGGAAAATGTAGAAAACCATGGATTTAATAATTATTATACATTTTCTTCTCTACAACCTTCACTATATCCACATACTTATATCCAATGTTTTCCAAAACCATAAATACATATTGGGTGTTATATAATGTACTCCATGTTTTTGGAAACAAATACTACAGTTTCATGGTAGTAGTATTTCTTATAATAGTTATTTTTATGTGAAATAGAAATAATTAATTAATACTTATCATATTTTAAACCCATTTAGCATTCACTAGATAAATAAAATAAAATTCATTTTAAATATAAATACACTTTTTAAGAGAATTGAAAATAATTGAAGAATTTATAGTTAGTAATTTATAGTTAATGTACCATGAATAATAAAAAAATCCACACTCCAAGGGAAATACAAGGATAAAAAAGTTACCTCATTGAAATCAATCTAATACAATGTTGTATTTAAAAAGTAAAAACTATGCATCCTTGTTATGATCAAATGGTCATTATGATATTTCATGAATCAACGACATGTGTCGAGGGGATATTTCATGGGTATGACCAAAATATGAAATTGCTTCCACCATAGTCCACTAAATTAATAGTACATGATTGGTCACTAGTCATTCATTAATTTTACACTAGTCCTAACCAAACCACTTCCACCGGTACAATATTTATAGGATTAATGTATATGACTTTAACCATTCATTTCCTGTATGGATTCACTAGTCTTGATTTTAGTCCACTATAAAACCCTATATATATTTTCTAAAAATTGAATACTTCATGACTTGAGAAAGTGGTGAGTGATATATCATGAAAAATAGAACACAATGGTGTTCCTCAATGACATCAACATGTACTATCAAATTCACACTCATACATGGGTCACATCTAACCCCCGTGAATATGATCCCTCAATATATAAAACACTAGTATAAAAACTAATCATCATGTTCATTATTCACTATTTATCATTGAATAGTTTTCATAAATGGGATATAAATTACTTTTCTTAAATAAATATTTTAGAACTACAATATAAAATGTCCCTTTTAAGAAATAATTTTATTATTTGAAATATGCATTAAAGTGTAAACAAAAATAGGTTAATCTCTAAAATGATTTAAAGTAGAATTACCATTATCCTTTTCAAAATTATAATTTGCAAGTCACTTTTTAAATCATTCCAATTCATGTATTCAAGGAACCCATAAACATGCAAACAAAACCATTTGGAATTATCTTTAATTAATCATAATATCTTTTCAGAACCAAGATCTTCAAATTAAAATCAATTTCAATAATGATAGAAAACAAGCCTATTATTTCAGAATAATATGTCAATTCACAATATGATACCATACAATAAAAATACAAATTTTATCAGAAAGGTTCAGTTTATTCTTTATAATGATTTAAACATGATTATCCAAATTTAAAAATAAAAAATATTAATTCATGAAACACATGAATCACATGAAAAATAAATAACCAAAAAAAACTACATGGAATATCCAAAATCAATCCACAACCAATCTGATACCAGTCGCCTATAATGGAGAACACTGAATCTGGGAAGAGGGATCTAAAGATAACTAATAAAATATACCATAACCATAATTCCTCATTAAATTTATATTTTAAAAAATTCATTTCCTTTAGAATCCTCTATAACAAAATTATCTATTGAAGAAGAGATATCAATGGACCTGAAGAGTAAGAAATTCTGGCAGCGGATCACTACTTTGAATGACTATTGGATCTCTCAGTAGATGAGAATAGGAGATCCAAAATTGATTATATGGCTATAACCATTAAGATGGGTTGAATTAAGTAATATAGAAAAGTAAAATAAAAATAAAAGTTGTTTCCATGTTACTATTATCAAGCTACCCTAATTGTAACTTGCATCCAGTGACACTACGGGTAGGTCGGTGCCCCTTGTCAAAATGATTTCCATCCAACATATTCAAAAGATGTCAGTCCATGTCGATACAATCCTTAATGGTTAAGTTTTTTCCATTAAACCCAAAATCCACAAGAAAAAAATAAAGGGATTTCTCCATCAATTAAGTTAAAACATTAGACTTACATCATTATTAATTGAATTTCATTACCAAGGAAAATGTGTTATAAATAGATTAAAATCATGGATGTGAACATATAAGGTCAATCCAAAATGAAAACCCTCAATTAAATCATTTTTAACATTATTGGATCATTATCACTTATGAGACTCATTTTGTTCATTTTGGATTCCCCCATTATAAATAGTTTTTTACTATATAATTTATACATTACGCCGAAAAATAAAATAATACATATTATTTACTTTGAAACTAATTATTCAAAATTTTCTATCTATTTTTTGATTTAAATTTTAAATGTTATAAAATTTAATTTTAAATTACTAATTTTATAATATATTAAAAAAATTATTTAAAATTTTTTAACATATATACTAATACATGAAAAAAGGTTTTAAAAAATTCCAATTATTTTGAAAAAAATATAATTCCAAGTACAAAAAAATACTTGCAAAACAGTTTCATGAAATTCAAATTCATACATATATAATAATATTATCATAAAAGTCTTATTGTTTGTATATTTTACTGTTTAAATAGAAGTAAATTATTTAGTTAAATCTCAAAAAATAATCCTTTTCATATTTTTATTATAAAACTAAAAATTAATTTATATTATTCCAATAAAACTTTTACTACTCGAAATTTTATCATATAATTGAAAATAAATAATAAGTACAAAAACTTCCATTATTAAAAAAACAATGTTTTTTGGAATTATGTAGTGGTTGTATTATATCATATAAATTTTTAATTAAAAACATCTTAATATTTTAATTAATATTTATTAATGTTATACAGATAATATATTTAATATATTAGGATAGAATATTAAATATATATCAAAATTTAGCTCTGAAAACCCAAAAATATATTACATTTATACTATATAAACAACTATATATAACATTAACATTAATTATATTATTCTAATATTTAATTTTATAACATAATTGATAATAAATTTATTATTTAAATTATATTATAAAATCATATCATACCTTAAAAATAATACTATTAATATTTATACATAACCCACATATATTTATAATTATTAATAAATTGTTACACTATATGTTTATTTCATTATCAGTTATATTATTTTAAATCGATTACTTTAAAATACATGAATATAGTATTCCTGTTGTATATTTTACCATTAAACGTATTTTAAATTTTAATTTTATTTATAACCATATTTTTGAACATATTTAAAATGATATTATTAAAAAACACCAAATTTAATGTGAAAATATTTTCTTCATATATATCTACTTACTAAATAATTGTTTTACTTAACAATCATATATCATGTAATGATGAGGAATCCACATTCAGAATGCTTCTGACCTATTCTAGAGTAGCTTCTCCCATGAAATCAGTTAGTGATCTCCCCATATTATTCCATAATAAAATCAGTCAGTGATCTCCCCATACTATGTTTAAACTACAACGAAGGAAAATTATATAATGATTCTATTTTATACTTAATATAATGTCTTATCCTCTAGTTATTTATGGTTTAAAAATTTTTATATTAATTTTACTCTATTTATTGTTGAAAAAGATTAATATTACGATATTTTTAGAAAAATATTCTTATTTATCCTTTTATTTGGAAAATTTCTCGACCTTACCAATATTCCTAAAATAACTTTAATAATTTTATTATTTATACATCATATAATTTTTATCTATTATTTTCTTTTTAAATATTATTTTTTAGTGATTGTTTTAAAAATTTATTATATGGGTCACTTTTATATTTAACCAATATATAAGTGAATACATTTTATATTTACCTCTTAAATAAAATTTTCAAAATTATTAGATGTTAATCTCAATATATTATCCCCTAAATGATTACATGTTTTTAAAATTTAAATCATATTCTATATTTAATAAATTGTTTAGTTAAAAATTGACAAAAAGAAAAGGATTATTCATTTATTTCTCAAAAAACAATTTAGTTTTTATAAATGTTTATTTCATTAATTTTAACATAAATCGTGTATTTCTATGAATCATTAGGGATATTTTATAATGATTCAGCCAACGGTCATTATCATGGCTTCATATGACGATTTCTTGATGTGGGAAAATATTTGAATTCTTTAGATTAGGTTTTCTAATGAAAACTATTAATAATTACTAATGATTACTAATAATATTGTGACATTTATTTTTATGATAAATGTATTTGAATTATTTCATAATTGGTGGGGTTCATAAGTATTATTCCCCTCAATGCATCAGTATTTACTAAGACAAAAAATATTTTTGTTTTTTTCTTATTCTTTGACCACCTATTTATAATTTATTGGCATATGGTCATGATGATAACATTAAGATACCTAAAACTATGAATAACATAACAATGAAATAATTTACTGATAACCAAGTGATATATATTATTTTTATAATCATCATGGATTATATTCATTATCTTGGGATTATTTGTGTTATAATAATTATTCATCATTTATTCCTATAATATTATTTATTCAATGATTATTCTATGATTTCTCCCAACATAATGTTTTCCATACTGGACATTTGAGGTCATTATTTTATTTTTTCTCTTTTCCCAAGATCCTAATAATTATAATAATTAATATAAAATGATATTATTGAAAAAATAATTATTTTGTATCTATAAATTTTTGATTATTCAAATGTAATGTGACAACCATATATGTATCAAGATTCCAATGATAGATAAAGTATTTTTTTCTTTAGAATGAATCCTCTTGAGTTATTTACCAGTATAATCTTATAGCAATTACCTTTAGTTTTATAGTGTATTTTTCATTTTATTTTGAATCTAATTATGTCTATAAATACTCACAACTCTATCAATAGACATGATAATAATTTTCATTTTTTGTGGGTTAGAATTTTCTAATAACTATATTTTTTCAATATACCAATGTTATTATACATGGATCATGATTATTTCCTCATGTTTCCTCATACTTACTCCAAGATATATTATATGGTTCCATGTTAATAAATTTGAGGATACATCAAATTAACACTATTTCATGGTCAATTATATTTATTCCTTGAATTTTAGAATTTGATATTTTTCCCACCAGTATTTTTTAACATTATTTTTATCTAACACCTAAAAAAGCATTTATATATTTTTTATTTGTAATTTATATCATTACACAAAATATTGAAACATTTCCATGATTAACTATATATGCCTAAGAGGATGTCATCTATATTGTATTTCATGGAGATATTGATGAAATAGTGTGAAATAACACAATTATGTAGATAATATCTATTAAAAAACCATTTTATGATATATAAATATGAAGTATATTTGTAGATTAGAATAAGTTGTCTTGTTATTTAACATTAAATGGAGATATTTTTTATTCTCTCCACCTTTTAATAAATATTTTTTCCTTGATATTAAGAGTAATAATATTGTTTGTGGGTACCTTACACTCAACCACATTAGTCCTCGTGATGTTTCACTATATTCTATATGAATCATTTTTATGAATGAATGATGATGATCATATGAATAACGCCCTAGTTATGGGTTTTTTAATTAATATTTAAATTATTTATATGTTTTTAAAATATTCTAGTTATGTTCAACCTAAATCAGCTCACAAATTAGTCCTTCCAATATGACTGAGTGGGATTTCATTATGGAGGTATTTGGAATTCCCAATGGGGTTTCCACTCTTTAATTATTTTTTAAAAATACCTTAGCTGATGAGAAACAAAATTTCAAAAAGTATAAATTATTATAGAATATGATTCATCCCTTATAATTTAGTGGGATAATTAGTAGAGTTGAAAAATACAAAGTATACATCCAAACACTTTGAGACTGCATTATAAGTAATAAATCATTATATGAATTCTCAAAAATCCATAGCCACACATTATGTGCATATATCATAAATATGAAAAAAATAGATGCAAAAAAATTGTTACTCTTTAACTCCCTAAAAATATTAAATTGGTCTAAGGTAAGAAAATTTTTATGTAAAGTAATGTGAAACAATAAAAATTAAATTAATTGAATAAATTCAAGAGTATATTTTATAAGCTATTATATTTCATACGGTTTTCAAAAAAATCTATTGATTCACCACTAAAACCCTTAAATATATCCTAAAATATGACATAAAATTATATTAATGTACAAAAATACCATTACTAATTCTCAAAACAAACTAGTTTCTATTAAAAAAGGGTTTCTACTAAAAAACAAATTATAATGAAATATACTCAACTATCAACAATATTACATAATAAGTATCATTAAAAGGGTAAGTAACTATGTATATCATATGTGAATGGTTTGGGGAAACATATTCCCAATTAAAAACTAATGATATTAGTTAATAATAAACATGTATACGGGATCTCTAAGGTTTTCAAAAACAATTCTAGGAATCTATGTCCAACATTTAATCACCTCATTTCACGTTATAATATAAAAACATTTATATAAACCACATAAATTATATATAATTTAATACAACACCAATGAAAATCATGGTGTATGAAAATATATAAATAACATATCATGAAATCATCACTCATAACATATAATCCCAAGGTACTTCATGGTACAAAAATAGTTAAAAAATAGATAGATTCTCAATACCCAAACATCATGACTTCTAAAATATCAATATCAAATGCATCATTTTTTCACCAAATAAAAAATTGGGATTGATATAAATTTTTTGGAACCAACACAATATATACTAAACTAATGATAACTCCTAGGTGAGGTAAGTTCTAAATAGAATTCACAATACCATAGGCTTGAATTTAGTTCCTGATAATCAAGGAATCAACATTTTGAATAGTTTCTCTAAAAAAACAAGACATAACAGTCAATGGAAAATTCCAAGAATATGACATGTTACGCCCATTCATTTTGGAATCCTTGAATAATTAAATATAAATTATCAAGAAATAAATACATCCAAATAAGGAATAACTTATTATATAGATTAACAGTAAAATAAATTCCCATCATAGGATAAAATATAAAAAATTACAATATAGATATCCAAATATTAATTATAAAAATGTGTTTGTCCCATATATGGTTCAAAATGAACCAAAAATTAAAAAAATAAAAAACTATAAATATACACATGACATTAAGTCACCTAGAGACACTATTAACAAATTTTATCATTGAGTGACCTAATTCAATAATTCCATAAAGTAGATCCTCTAAAGAATATGAACATAAACATGAAATTAAGGAAAATATTAATGACACTAAGGGGTATCTATTGGGTTTAAGTAAAACATTCATAATAGAAATCCACTATTTTATTTTTTATAGAGTTTTTTTATTGTATTTTTATTACATGCCTATTTGAAAAGTGAATAATTAATAAAAACAATAAATTACATATCATTCATTATTCTTCATGGCATTAATGTAATAATTTCATAGAGTATTTTTTTCATAGATAAGTTCATATTATCTTTCTAATATTATGAAAATATTTATGTTCCATGATGATAAAGATATATATAGTTATATGGTTAGATAAATTAAATAAATAGGACACATAGTACGTTGAATATCAAGTGTGATAACTCACAAGGGGATGCAGATTCTTCTATTGATGTTATTAGTTGGAAATATCGAATAAGGGAGATTATGATAAAATGATCCACCATTAAGAATTATTAATGTTTTTGGTTCATTGGATATTAGTCTCTATGTGTGTGTGTTAATAATCCTAGGCATTTAGAATATTGTTAATTATTTTCTTGAATCCCATACATTAATTTACTAATGAAAATCTACTTTCTATTAATTCTTTGGATGTTGGGTGTATTGGGATATCATGAATAATATGTTATCAATGGGATTAATGGGGATATATTTTTACTCTCATCAAAATTGAATTTGATATCTTGATATTTTTATTTGAATAGAATTATCATGTTATATTATATGTTCATTGTGTAATAATGTATTTATTTCATATATTAATTGATATAATTATCAGGAATATAGGTGAATGACATATGTGAAACTTTCTTGATGTGATATATATAGAAAGAGATTATAGTACACAATAAACATTAATATGTGGGCCTTTTCATTGTGTTATTATGTTACATCTCTTGGTTTTATAGAGAAATTTTTAGAAATTAGCCAATGACATTAGCTAATCCCTTAAAATTCAAAAAAGAAGGAATTCTATACTGTGACCAATTCTGTTCATTCATTGATCTTGATAAAATTCAATATAAATTCAACATCTTGAATAGCTATTATTATCAATATAGATAAGTAATTTTATTCATTATTTAATTTATAGAAAATAATAATTAATTAATGTAAAATGTAAATAAATAGTTATTCATATACTAAATAAATATCCAAAGGATTGAAAAAAAAACAGATCGTGTCTGATGATAAATTTTAGATAATAGAGGAAAAATATATTTATTATTGTCTATTTTAGTGTGGGACATAAAATAACAATAATAATATTATTATATAGAATAGGGTTTTATAAGGATAATACTACTACTTTAGGTCTAGTATATAATAAGAAATTATATAAACCTATACTCTAGATCTATATATTGATGGTTATGTCCATTGAACACTGTTATGAAATATTTGAGAATCATTTATGAAAATATAAAAAAATAATTATTTCCTCCTCCCCCCAATAAAAAATGAGGATAAATATTTCAAGCCAAAAGAATCATAAAATGATCAAGATTAATAATGAATGATAATTTATTCACTCTACTAGAACCCAATAATCAACTAGAAGCATATGAAGAATATGGGAGAACATTTGTTTCACATCTAGACGTATTGTACACATCGATCCTTCTAACACAATAAATGTAATATGGGGAGGTATTACATCAGATCAATCTCTTCATTAAATAAATTTCCATGATGAGGTATCCCTTTATCAAATATTAAATAAATAAATTATAAATTTTGTGTTAAATGAACATCCCCATGTATTGGTTTTTTCTTATATTTAATTATCCCAGGGATAATTTAGTTTGTCATATTGTTCACATCATGAAATATATATTTAATTATATATAAAATATGAAAACCATTATTTTTTACTCTCCCATGATGGAACATTTTTTGTAACTTGAACCGTAAAAAGAAATCAGAGAGATCACATTATGAATTTATAATTATTTATTATATTAATGATATATATGAAAAATAATGGTTTATTTATTATGTCAAGAATTATTCATTTTTATTTTTATATTAATAAACTTGTTTTAGAAATATTAATCATCATTGTCCAATGTTTCATTTTCATAATATACTAAGAACATATAAAGAATGATTTGATATTCCCTTGAGAAGTTATGATTAATCTGGATAAATAGCATGTGTTTATACGGAGTGTTTATAGAGTACACTCTATCTACCTACTTGTATATCATGATTCCTCTTATTGTAATACACAACATGTAGAGGGGTAACTAAATTGGGTGAATTTATTTTAAACATCATGTTGGCTAGGTCAACATGGAACCTAAAATTTCAAATTACATGGTGTATACATAGAGTAAATTCTATGTAGTCTACATGGTTTAGCATTAAAATTTGTGAAGGCCTGTGGTCATATACACGTTCAATCCCACATAAGACTAGCATTGATGATCAATAATGATATACATGATACAAATACAGTGTACCCTATGTGTACTTCATTATATACCACATTCAAGGTAATGGGAAATCCATTTAGTGAGTTATGAAAACACATAGAATTTTAGGTACACGACATGTAGCTAGATTTTAGACATCAAATATTCCAACACCTGGTGAATGTAACTAGTTATTAAACATGTTAAATAGATAAAAGACATTAAGACCACACAATGTGTTTCTGGTATATAGATATTTTGTAATCTAGCCAAGATTCATGTAGACACCTTTGGAATTTAACTAAGGAACACAAAAATTAGAAAAAAAACAATGTTTATCCTATTAATAAAAAATGTATAGTACATATATGGTAAAAAAGCTCTATGTTTTTATACCTTGTATCACACTATCAATGTACTCATCAAATATCTCATATGTACATGATGTGTATTCAACCAATAATAAGAATAATTAAACTATAATAAAATTGATAATTTCTGTATTAAAACATTATTATATTGAATGGAACCTATTGTGTTTGAATTTTTAATAATAGAATAAAAAATTATTAAATTATATATTAATTTATTATTATATGTTATTATTATTCAGGCCATTTATTTTCCATGAATACATTTATGATTATCTACCATCAATGATAATTTTGACGGTCATTAGATTAAAATAGAATAAATTAAATACTTAATTAATTAATTAATTTAGTGTTTTTTCATAATAATGAATAAATAAACATGAATTTTATCTAGTTTAATTTTGTGTAACCCTTACATGTTTTTTTATCATAAAGTTATCCAGACATATGAATAATTTGATATAATTCAATTAAATTTATTTTAACGTTTTCAAATTATTTAAATATTAAATTAAATATTATATGGTTTAGGAACTTCCTCTATCCGTTATTATGTAGGATATTCCTCCCCAAGGAGATTATTTAATTTCTAATTTAAAAAATTATTTTATTCTCCCCATAAGTGTGAGAGACATAAAAAAATTATAAAAAATAGAGACTCCCGTGGTGAGTAAAAATAGTTCGTGATAGATCCACGATGATTGCAACCTATATTATATCAAGGTGTATAGGTGAAATGTTATTTCTCAGGCCAAGACCAATATAAAGGGTTTCCCACTAGAAAAAGTATGATTTATTATATACTAAAAAAATAAACCATTAGTGATTCTCATTTTCAGATCGTTCTTTCATTAATTTATATTTATCTTATGAGTTATTTATATTAAATATTGAAGACTAAAATTCCTTGAAAATTCTATTAACAATTAAATATGGAATTTAAATCAACAGATTATGTGAAAATGTTTTACTAAAAAATGGTTAATCAATCATGTAAAATTAAATTTAATTTTTATAATGAATATAAAATAAAAAAATATTATAGGTAACAAAATATAATATACTAAATAAAATTAATGTTATGCATGGCCTTCTTAATGGATTATGAATGAAAAATAGTGAATTTTTTTTACCAAACCTTTGAGAGGGAATTTTCTTTACAGGGGGAGTTCTTATGAATTTTTTCACTTAAATAAACTTTTTTACATATAAAATGAACATCCCTTTCCAGACATGGTGTGATATACTTGAATGTTTTGAGGGAATCCCAACAAAGATTTTATGAATGGGAATCCCAATAAATGGATAGTAGAGTTATATAACCAAAGTTATCAAATACTTGAATACCAAGATGGAATCATATTTCATGACCAACCCTAGTTTTGATTATCTGAAGGGGGATTGGATCCATTAAAGTAGAAGGGTATTACCACGGCCCCAAAATCATGGAGGTCAGACATTAATTATTATATTTTCATGATTACGAGGAATCAAATCCTGAAGGACTGATCAATTTAGTAGTTTTGAAAAACCACATTACAAGCATGATACCCATAATACATTGGGAAAAGAAAACAAGAAAGTATAAAAATTAAAATTAAATAAACCACATTCATGAAATGTTATTCAATGATTTTTTCTTCATAACCTAAGGAATGGAAACCCAATAAGTGTGAGATCAAATAACCATTAAGAGTAAGTAAAGAAGAAATAATAATGAATTTATGAGAGTAAATAACTTGGAATGGTAAATAACTGATATAAAATTACTTTCAATTAACTAAATAAGGCAATATCAATATGAAATGGTATGAAACTAAAATATATTCCAAATAATCAATAAATTGACTATGGAATGCATCAATAGAAATCCTAATGAAAAAAATTTCATGGATAATAAATAAAAAAATCTAAATGAGGGAAATTAGTAATTATATAAAGGCATGTTTTTAGGTATTTGGTACCTTTACCATCAAGACATTACACAATAGGATTTATCATATTGGGTAAAAACCCTTCTAATTTTTCCAACTAATTCGTCAATTTAGACTACTGATTCATCGATGGGCTCTCTTTAATCTATCCCCAACTAGGTCATACCTATATAAATAATTCCTCATATATCTAATAATCGATTTAATTAATGAAAAATATCACATAGAAAATTAACACAATGAATAAAATATACATATTTTTCAATAAATCCCCAGTTAATCAAATAACTATCGAAGTTAACAACATATGTAAAATTGAATATGTTTTTGGAAATAATAATATTCATTGAATGATAATATTGATATTAAAGAAAATTGTAATAAACTAAAAAAATTATCAAAATAAAATGAATGTTTCAAGATAAATTTAACAATCCCAAGATAAAGTGAGATTAGAAAGGTAACCATTAAACATATTCTTGAGAAAAATAATGGTAAAGTATTCTAATATACCCCATAACACGTTAAAATATTTAAAAAATAATCCCCATGCGTAAAAAACATTAAAATAAGGTTTTGTATACCATAAATATAGAAGGTATAATGATATAATATAAAAAAAATTAGTAGACACACTGCAAAAAGTATTTAAGTGGGGAATAACACATTTATTTCATAGATGTAAAAAGTGAGAATAAAATACCTTACATTATCTTTCGTTTTTTGTTTTGTGGTATTTAACCTCATGTATAGTGGTTTATAAATTGTTATTAATTTATACTATTACCATAATAATATTTATTGTATCATATTTTATCTTCTTATAATATCATAATACCTATTTTTAGTGATATATAAATATTTTCCCAGTTTCAGGAGTTAATTTGCGTTGTTTCTTGAAATTATTTTGACTTATTACATGTTATTATTATTAATTAGATGACGTCATTATACTATAATGAATTTAAAACATGATTTAAATAATATATATATATATATATATTCAATGTTTTTATAATATCCAATAATATTTGGAAATAAGAAATGGAATGCATCATTCATGGAGATGGTAAGTTATACATACGAATGAATGAATCATTATTTTTAATTTGAATAAAAAAATTAAATGATATATATGTACTTTATAAATAAATTATAATATCAATGTCATATATATTACAAAGATTTATTAAAACATTTCTTTATACCTTCCATGTATATTTTTAATGGGTCATGTCGCTTTAGGGGGCGGTAGTCCACACGTCCATAAAAGTTGTTATCGTACTAAAAAAAATAAAATCATAATGGTATGTGATATATAAGAAATAAACTATAATAAATACAATAATGATATTTTATATATCATATATAAATATATTCTCTATCATAATTCTCAACCATGAGATGTGGTAATGGAATCACGAACAACATCGTTTTGTGAGGATATATTACAACATACACATAAATAGTAAGTTGATTACTAATTGGATTAATGTGTGTGTAAGTAGAAGTTGAAAAATTATAATGAATATATCTCAATAAATTTATGACACCATTTTTATTATACTTTCATGGAATAATTATAATTTATGTTGTATAAAAATAATTAAATCGTTGTGGAAGGATGTTACCAATTATTCGGGTAACTCCTTTTGGTTTGCACCAAAGGAATTCCTTGGATGGAATTATTCCCAATTTGGGGATTATTAGGTTAGGGGAGGTATTTTGGGAAAATATATTTTTAGAACATGGTTGATTCAAATTGTATTGAGATGTGTAAAAATGTAGGAGGGGTGAGTTTCTTTTTATAGTGGGGGGAGGAGTGGTGTTCTTGTAAATTTTAGGAAATGGAATTCCACCAATGTTTTTCCCATTAAAAGTGGCTCCAATAATGTTAAAACATTTATTCAAGGGATTATATTGTTTAAATATGTCTCTTAAATTGATTTTGGACATGTTTCCTGATTATTCTAGTTCTTATGATTATGGTTTACTCCTTGTCACACAAATTTTTCTCTTAATCATTGTAACTAATTTTAATCACAATCACTAATATTTTTGGTTAAAATTTATGTTGAAATTATTAGAAATAAAAAATTATGATGATTAAGAAAATGGAATATATTTTTTCAAATTATTGTATCATATTTGTAAAAAATAATTTAAAATTAATCCGGCGGATGAGAAGATAATGCAGATTTGTGAAGAAAAAATCTTCAATATTTTGCTCAGTTTTTATATCCAATTTCAATATTAAATTGAATGTAATGGCCCAAAATGTATCAATTTATCAATATCTCATATAATTTGGCATTAAATACAATTTAATATTTAATTTATCCATATAAATAAATTTCAATATGATGCGTTTTTGAATTGAAATTCGTTATTGTTTACAATTAACTAAAAATAAAACATCACAAAAAAATACCCAAAAATCACACTCATTTATTTTTGATTTTCCTTTTAAAAATTTGATTTTTTAATTTGTTTTAATAAACTTTTGAAAAATTGTGTTTTAAATAGGTTATCTTTTAAAAGTTGGAAAAAGTGCCTTTAGAAAAATATCATTTTTTCGAAAAATATTATGTTTGTTCTTATTTTAGGACTGTAAAATCTATTAGATGAAAGTATAGAATATATTTTTGGGAATATTTACTATTTAAATTTACAATATAATCTCTATAAATATGTAATAATTTTTTTTGAATTTTTTAAACATGACTAAATAGTGTATTTTTTAAATGATATATTGTGTGTATCACAAAGCTACCATGATAATTATATTTTTTCTAAATAGGAATTTTGGTAAATTATTAGCGTGATACATTATTCCTTCCTACAAATATTTGTTCTTCTAAATTTTGTGGTTATTCCCTTTTGAAACATGTGGATAGTTTTCCATCATAGAATCCCATGGTTCCCATGTTGCTTCATCCAATTTTTTATTTCTCTAGAGTACATTTACCAGATGATTCATCTAATTCTTCAATACTTTTCCTCTGGTATCAAGAATTTTGATGGGTTCTTCAACATACAAAACTTCCGGTTCAGAATCTATCACATTATATACGATAACATGTAATGGGTCCTGAATATACTTATATATAATCAATATATGGAACACATCTTATTCCTTTGAGATCTTCGAAAATATTTCCAATTTATAAGTGAAAACTCTAACTCATTTATGAATATTGAACGATATGATGTACACAATACATAAATTTTATTTCTTAATAAACCTTATAACATGCTACCATGGAGATAAATTCATAAAATCCCAATCTCACATTGTAACTCTAAATCTTTCCACTAATTGTTTTCATAACCCTCTTTTTCTATATTGAGATTCCTTGGTATGTGCTTTAATAACAATTACCCTTTTTGTCATTTCTTCGGTTTATTTTGGGAATATGAGTTTACATTCAGAAACTTCATCCCTAAAATTTAGATTTTGACATATCTTTCAATAAAATTCTTTATATGTAACCATCTGAATAATTAAATTGAAACTATTACTATAGTAAAATTATAACAAAGGTAAGTACTGATCTTCCATACCTTGAAAGTAGAGTGAGCATGACCTCAACATATCCTCCACTGTTTGAAATTTCCATTTCAAATTTTTATATATTTAAGGATAGTATGCATTACTCAAATGTAGCTCATTGTCAAGAGCCTTCTGAAAACTCTTCCAAAATATCAATGTAAAAAAGGATCTTCATCAGAAACAATTGATATAGGTGATCCATGATGTATTACAACATCATTAATAAAAAATCATATGAGGTTCTCAAGAAGCAGATCTTCTCTCTTAGTAGTAGAATTTATCGATTTGGTTTTTTAATCAACAATAAACATTATTGAATCATTATTTATAGGATTATATTTTAGTTCCATGACATATTCCATTTTAATTTTATCTCACTTCCACATAAGAAATGGAAGAGTTTTCATGACTCTGTTACGATACCACCACACAACATTTAGTTGCTGAAAAAATAAAAATCTGGAAACACATTCTTTAATTTTACACATAATATTATCTCACAAAAAATGTTACTTCTTGTAATTATACATATTTGTGCTGCCATAGTTTATAGAGAAATTTCGGCTATGTGCATCATCCAATAATTCCCTTTTTACCTCAAGTATAGATTGAAGACACAACCTCTTTCCAAATTTTATGACACTATCTTCACACAAAAAACATTTCTTATCATTCATTATTTATATCTTTTATTTTATTCTAAAATTCCTTATTAGAATATTTATAATCCTTTATCCTCTATAATAAATTTGGATTTTAATTCATATGAAATATGATTGATGTATCCCCATCCTTATCAATTCTTAAATCCCACTTTACTAGGTCCATGAACATTGGATCCTTGTCAATAATTATTTTGAATTGGAACTCTGTGGTCCTTCCTACTCAACACATAAGATACATTATTTTCTTAATCTGGGTGGTATGTGTTGATCATTCATAATCCTTGAGTATCTCAATCCATCACCTTTCTCTCATTTTGAGCACTTTCTATGAGAAGACATGTATATGGATTTTATGATCCCTGTATATCTGAAATCATTATCCATCAAGATAATGTCTCTATATTTTTAAAGATAATATCATAATTTCTTACTCATGGTCATGGGTTGGATAATCATATTTGTCATTCATCAATGTAACATAGGAATATGAAATAACATTATCATTTTACATTAGGACATAACCAAGTTGCTTCTTTGAATAATTACTATATATGATGAAGCCATCACCCCTAATGGTATGTCAAAATTTTATAATTGAATAATATTATATTTAATTCATCAAATAATTCATCAAATTAATTTCCCCAATCAAACATAACCTCTTTATATGTAATTTTGGTTAATGGGTGAGCCAATTGAGAAAAATATTAAATGAATCATCATAAGTAACCTGCCAAAAAAATGAAACTATGAACCTCAAGGCTATTTGTTGGTGTAGGAAATTCTATGAGTACCTTTTTAATTACTAGATCAAATTATATTTCATTTTTGTAGACAATATATCCAAGAAGGGAACAATATTGAAGTCATAAATCCCACTTAATAAATTTCATATATAACTTTTCCAATTTAATACTATTAAGAATGATCTATAAGTTGTTCGTTTGGTCCCTATAGATTTTTAAATACACCAGAATATCATTAATGAATACCACCAACAAATCATAATGATATTCCTTAAATAATCTATTTGTTAGGTCCATAAAAATATAGGTTTAATTTTTCATTCCAAGTGGAATTATTATAAACTTGTAATATCTAAACCTTATCTAAAACACATTCTTTAAAATAAATTGTTTTATTATTGGAAACAGGTGATATCTATAATAAAGATTAATATTTAAAAAATATTGGACTCCATTAATTTGATTAAACAAGTCATCATTTCATGGAAAAGGACTCGTGGTCTTTGTTTTAGTAGCATTGATTTTTTAATAATCAACTCAAATCCTAATGGGTCCATATTTCTTCTTAGAAAAAGCATGGGTTCCACATGGTAAAACACAAGTGTGAGTAAATCCATTATTACACAAATACTCTAATTTTTTATTCAACTCTATAAATTTCACAATGGTCATTCTATATGGAGTCTTTGATATTGGCCTTTCATTATGGATTAAATCAATAAAAAATTCAACCTCATGATCTGGGGGATATTCCAAAAATATCCTTAGGAAATACTATAATATATTCATGGAACATAGGTTCATCCTCCAATTAAAGACTACCTTCATAATAACTATATGTTTTTTTATCTTCTTCATAAATAATTTAATTCACTATATCTACTTGTGGTTTATCTAGATTAGAATAATATGAGGGATGTTTTTATCTAATGGTAAGAGATTCTACATCTTCATCAAAAATCATAATTCCATTATTCTTGAAATATATGTTAGAATCATGTTTTGAGATCCAGTACATACTGATGATTATGTCATTTTCAACTATATCTATGATAACAATGTTAGAAAGTAATGCATGTTTATGTGTCATAAATGTTACTTCCTGAAATTTTTGTTTTTGTAATGGGACTTCCTTAGGAGTTCAAATTGAAAACTCTCTTAATAATTAAAAAGGGAAATGTCCATTTTTTAACAAAATGGGTTGATATAAAAGAGTTCTATTATAAAAAATCAAATATGGTAATGGATAAATTTTAATATCTGATTAATGTACCTCCCAACACTTCATTTTATACTTCTACTTCTAATGTAGTGATCCCATAAGCCTGTCCATATCCCCATGTCCTATTCTGTTGCAAATTCCTTAGATGTATGGGGAATTAATTTGTATAATACTCTATCTCATTGAGCTTGTAACACTGAATTGTAGTTTTTTTTCTCCTCCCACTGCATTATTTAGAATTATAAACCCTTTCTCTATAGTAAAAGAAAAATCCCATTCCCTTCATGCATTTCCCATGGAGACTCATTCAATTGTCTTCAAAAGATGGAAATCCTTCAAACTTATTCATCTTTTTTGATTAATTACCTTTCTCACTATGTTTTGAATACTTATTTTTCTCTTTGTTCTCTTTGAATATTTAGTATATTGAGAATTTGTTATTAGTTTTGATGGCACAAAAAACTATTTATTCATATGATAAAAATATCTTATAAATTATTTCCCTTAGGATATTTGTTTTATCGACTTCAATAAAGTCATAAATATTTCACTACATGTTGCATATATAATCCATAGAATACTGAGATATCCCTTTAATGGGGGATTCATTAACATCAAAAATTTCATCTTCATTTTTTTAATATAAGGAAGTTCCTATTCGTTTTAATTTTTTTCCCAAGGGAAGTGTTTTTCAAATAATGACTCCTTAAGTGACCAACAGTCCATGAGTTTAATTTATTCCTCCACACTAGTATTATAGTTCATGGACCATTATTTATCAAAATCACCTTGGAGATAATAGACTAAAAGTCAATCCATTTCTAATTCACTGCATAAAAAGGCTGTAGATATCTTTAGCTGAGATTTAATCCATTAATTATATACTATTGGATTACTAGTCCTTCTAAATGATGGGGGATACATTCGAATAATATGATCCAATTTATGATACTATATTATTGGAATATGTTTCTCCATTTGACCAATGTTATTTTTCCAAAACTTATTACAATTCCCAAAAATAGATATAATTTTATTCATTACAATACATACTGTGATTGTTTATTCAATAGGGATATCACTATATTTTAGATGAGTAATTATATCACTCTTCTTTCTCAGTGAATTTTATAAATAATGGAATACACTAAAATATATTATAAAATCCTAATACATAATTACAAATTTTTATAACCTATAGAAAAAATTTATGAATCATATTTCTTAGAATCATAACCACTGGTTACTTCATGGACAACTATACTTTTAAATCTTTCATAATGGGTTTTAAATAAAATGGTAACTATTCTATTTTTATCACTCATGAGTGTCATACCAGGTGCACATTAAGGCATGTAGAAGTTCAATAGGTTAAACCAAGTTAGGCCTAACACACCATGTCTAAGTTGTTAAAAATAGGTACATCTGTTCCAGAACCACTTCCACTTGTAGTATCTGAAAAAGTATATATTTCAAAGAATCCTCACAGAGAATCTACCTCACTAAAATTATAATATGTTAATATATAATTTTTCATAATGTATATCTTACCATTATTTTCCCCAATATTTTTTTTTAAATCTAGATTATAATTTTTCTTCTAAAATTTATTTGATACCAACTGTAATTCCCTTACACTAGAATCCCAGAGCATGTGTATTAATTTTTTTACACTAGCATGGCAATAAAGAACAAAATCATAAAGGTGGGCCAAAATTCTTAGTAAAGGTTAGTAAATCATTAGTTATAATGAATTTATAAGATTAAATAACAATAAAGGTATATAAACCATTTCACATTACCTTAATATATCTTGATATGGAAATATAATATTGAAATTTAATAAATTAAAAAACATGTCATTTAATCATTAAGCTGAGAAAGGAATGAATTCATAGGTATGCCAACACAAAAAATATCATTG
The DNA here is from genome assembly GCA_963277665.1 of Viscum album. Classification (NCBI taxonomy): domain Eukaryota; kingdom Viridiplantae; phylum Streptophyta; class Magnoliopsida; order Santalales; family Viscaceae; genus Viscum; species Viscum album. The sequence goes on from OY728129.1 coordinate 576,775,973, forward strand.
GTAACCAATAACTGAATATAAATAAGTTAAATGTTTAATTATTGACTAAAATATTTCCTAGGTACATAATTCCATTACCATCAAGTCATATCATAACATTTTTAGTCATGTTAGTTAAGAAACCATATATTTTTTCAACTAATTCATGTTATGATACTATTAATGAATTGATGGGATATATATAACCAATAACCACACATGTCATACCTACCCAAATCATCCCCCCATATATAAAATAATAAAATTTTCTAATGCAAAATATTCTTTTTCAAATATACCTTTTGAATAAAAAATACAAATTTATCATCCCTTCCCCAGTTAGACAAATAACTGTCAAATTTAACACTGTATGTACATTGTATACGTTATAGAAAATAATAAAATTTATTACTTAGAAATATGGATATTTCATAAATATTTATTGTACTATAAAAAAGATCCTATTAAATTTATTTTTACAAGAGTATTTTAATAATCACAAATGAATTTTTGTTTTCATAGGTATCCATTAAACTTATTATTGAATAAAATAATCTTTAAACATTCCAAATTGTCCCATACCTATTTGAAATATTTAAAATATAATCCACATGGGAGAATAAAATTAAATTAATGTATTAGATACCATGATGATAAAGGGTTCGTGAAATAATATATAAAAGGAGGTAGAATATACACCAAACAAAATATGTAAGTGGTAAATATGACATTTCTCTCACATAAGTCAAAAGTGGGATGAAAATCCGATACTTTAACCTTATGTTTTTGTTGTGTTTTCTTTAACCTCTTATACAATGATCTATAAAATGTAACTAACTTATTCTAGAATCATAATAATATTTATTATATCATATATTATCTTTTTATAAACTCTTATTACTTTTTATTAGTAATATGTGATCATATTGACTACTTTCTGTGTTAATTTCCTAATATGTTGAGTGTTTTTTAACTTGTCCCTTGATATTCATATTAATTAGACCATAGTTTCATAATATCATGAACTTAAAACATTATTTTGATTTCATATATTCATTATATATGTATTTATTATAATCCATTATATTTGGAGAAAATAATTGGAATACATTTTTCATAGAGATGATTGATTGTACATATGCATGGATTCTACTTTAATTAATTTCCCATATTGAAATAATAAAATATAAAAAATAAATATATGTATATTATATTTAAATTATCATATATATTTCATATATATTATATAGGATTATAAAAACAATCCTTAATATGTTCAATGTATAGTGTGAATGAGTCACATCCCTTTGAGGGGGCCATAGTCCACACTTCAACAAACGATGCTACCATATTTGAAAAAATAAAAATAAAAAATGTTTGTGTTATATAAAAAATAGATAATCATAATAAAATTATAAATACTATATATATTATATAAAAAAGTGTTTCTATTATGATTCCCAACCATGATAGGTGGTAATGGAGAAACAAATGACATCGTTTTGTGAGTCAGAGGTTTGTTGTACATATAAACAGTCTGTTCATTTCCCATTAGATGGATGTATTTTTAACTCAATTAATAAAACATATTATAACATAATATCAAAATATTTTGGTTACGGGAGATATTATATAATCATGGAATAATTATAATCAAAGGAGTGGAGAAGGAAATAATTATAAAGAGCTTGAGAAAGGATGTAACAACATATCTAGGTAACTCATTTTGGTTTGTAACAAAGAGATTCATTATATGTCTCTTCTACCATGTTAAGATTTCTAAGTTGAGTTTATGTATTTTTTGAATCAATTTTTCTTGATATAGGTTAATCCAATGTGACTTGAGAGGTGTTAGAAAGTGGGAGGTGTGATTTCTTATTTAAAGTGAAGGGGGAGTGACATTATATTAAATTTTTGGAAAGAGAATTCCACCCACATTTATCTTATTAATTTTTTTCCAATATGGATAGAATCTAATAAATTAGAGGAATGTTTCAAAATATGTCAAGAAAAGTTATTTGAGATATGTTTCTAGTTCATTTTACCTCTATAGTTTATGTTTTGGTCCCTTATTAGAATAATATTTATCTTAATCATTGTAATTAATTTTACTAACTTTCACTAATATTTTTTGTAAAAAAATAATTTAAATTACTAGCTATTATAAATTATTCTTATTCACAACACTTAATCTATTTTCCAAATTCCAATTATAGAAGTTGCAGAAATTAATTTAAAATTAATCATTTAGATGAGATAATAATGCATGGTTTTATAGAAAAAACATTAAAAAAATTCTATATTTTTATATAAAATTTCATTCTTATATTGGTTTAAATGACCTAAATTGGATTAATTAATATAAAATTTATATAATTTTACATTATAACCTTTTGAAAATATAATTTGTCCTTATGAATAAATTAGATTAAAAGGCTGTTTTGAAATTAATTTCAATATTTTTTCCATATCCATTAAAAAATGAAATTTCATTAAAAATACCAACAATTCACTATAAACAAATTTTTATGATACCTTTTAAAATATTACGTTTACTTTGAAATTTAAATTGTAAAAAATATCCATCACTATGATTTAAAATTGGTTCCACTTTAAAAGTAGGTAAAAGTGTCACTAGAAAAATACATATTTTCATGTAAAATATTTGGTTTTTTCTTATTTTAAGACTATAGATATATTATATAAAATTAAATTTTTATTGGATATAATATATAAAAATTTAATATAAAAAATCTTCAAAATCTTTATAATTTGACTAACTAGGAAAAATATAACTGAATATAATTTTGTTTAAATCGGGTCTTGTGTGTATTGCAATTCTATCAAAAAAATTAAATTTATTATAAATAGAAAATATATTAATGCCATATGGTGATACTAGAAGGTCATATAACATATAAATTTATTGTTCAATTATTAAGGAAATTTATTGTTGATAAAAATAGAGGGATATTTTACAAAATTAATTATTATTATTTATCAGAAAAGTTTTAATCAAGAAAACTGCTAATAATATAAACTTCTAAAATTGATGAATAAATTGAAGGATCATAATATTTAATTTATATAAAATATATATTGTATATAAAATATATCTTTTCTTATATTGACTTTTATGAGTTTTTGAAATTCTTTTGGGTTGTGTTTTTACATGAATCGAAATCATGCATGCTAGAGTCGTGAATAACTGATCCTCATGTGAAGGTGGCTTGTGATAAAACATTACTTTTTAATGAATAACACAAAAATTATGTGGTTAAACTTCTAATTTAAAATGGTATAATATATTTTTAGTGAGTTCATAAATTGATATAAATACATGGATTCTTGTAGTATTCTCAAACACCCCCGTATTCTTTACCCAGAGAGACAATTAATGAAATGGTTTGATATTTCCAACGAACTATTTTAGAGAATGTATAAATAAGGTGTTTCAGTTAAATATCAAAAATTCAAATTAATTGGCTAAATTTAGAATATATTGTTTCTAGGGTATAAACCATATAATGAACATTACACCGATCAAATTATTTCCCCACTCCCTTAGATCTTCTCCAACATTTAAATTTTTTTAATATAATCAACATCAATAAGTAACTCATAGATAATCATATTATTCCTCTCCATGTAGATAAATAGATGATGCATGAAAATATATCCATCCTTATTATAATCAAATGGAAAGGCCAAGTAAAGATATCCAATAATAAGGAATCATTTTTACACCCTTCAATGAAGTGAATGTTTAAGGGGAAATCAATAGAACATGAAGCTGACTGTTTCACATGTGGTCTGAAGGGACATTGTAAAGAAAATTATACTAAGATAGATAAGAAATGGGAGTATTTTGGTTCATTTTATCTATCAATTTCTATGTATTCATTTCGATTTTATAGATATAACTTTTGGTAATCATATATGGATTTTTTATATAAAAACCAAGTCTATTAAAATATTTTACCAAGGATACGTAGATATATGTGAATCCAACACAAAAAATCTTACTGATGTGGTTATCAAGGACTACTACCTCATGTTATTGAATCAATTAAAAATTGATTTATGATATTTTTATTATGTTCCATCCAGTATGAAAATCAATTTCGGTGCATATAGACTTCAAATTAATGTATTTACATTCAAAATTTTTAATAAATGATTATTCATTTATAAATGTATAATTTCAGTTATAATTCATAATTAAATAATGTCATTTATATGGGAGAATACATAATCCATGTAATGAAAACTGATAATGAAACTACATCACATGACTCATACAATAACAAATTATTGAATTACCAGTATTTTCACGTAATTGAAAGATGTTTTTCCAGATTACACCAAGATTGATATTTTTATTTCATTGAATTAAAATGAATTATGGTATGGAAAACATGAATATTCTAAAATATGACCAAATCATTGTATATTGGAAAAATTGATAGGATCATATAGAATATAAAATATTTTATACCATAGGGTGTAGACCACTACTTATTTAAACAAGGAGAGTTTACTCTTACTTCATAACATTTTTATTTGATAATATTTTCATCCATATTTTTTAGATGTTAACTACTATTTTTTTAATTTATAATACAATTTTTTAATTTGTATCATTCAATGTTTATTTTTGTAATATTTTTTTACATTTTGGAATATGAAACTAATGTTATTATATGTTACTTTTGTATGTGGAAATGGAATTAATATAGGGAATCCAACATAGGACCTCAACCCATTCCCATATGCCACATATAAATTTCATGAGGGCTTGATAGCCAAGAAAGCCATGGGTATATCTTGTATAGGTGATAAATAGTAGTTGGTTCATGTGCATGAACACATGTTCATAGCATGGGACAAATCATGTGTGGACTTTGCGTGTCTACACGAACTCATTTGTTTTGTGTGTCACTATCTAGGGATCTGTTCCTTATAGTTGGAAACTAATCCATCAGTTGGACATGTCAACTTAATAGAATAAGTGCTCCGGACCAATCTTTTGATCTGGGACATGTATTCTGTGGAAATGTTAATCAACTAAATAAAATGAAACCATCACTTTCTATATATACTACCCTCCTACCATAGACACACCCTCACCACCTTGGCTTCCCTCAATATCACTAGACCACCGAGAATACCACCCTATAATTTCATGGCCACCAATGATTTAGATCAAATGAATGAATAGAATCAAAATATATGATCTCAATCCCTATTCATCTTCAATGTGAATAATAGTGAAATTAGTTGTTTTGAAAACAAAACAAATAATGCACTGTGTGGATGATGGTATCGAACCTGTATCTATGATGGGCAGATCGCATAATAGAGGAGATATTTTGTCACTATTATGCCTTAGTCTCCACCTTCATGTTGTATAAGGAAAATTATCTCAAGATGGTATACCACTTCTTTTTCATGGTTTAGAAACTGTGTTGTATCCAATGATAGATGGATTAGATAAGGAAGAAACATGACCAAGAAATGTTTCTATATATATTTTGAACATTTCCCTTGTAGAAGAGAAACACTAATAAAATATTACATTAATATGTAGGATTAATTACAACATGTATGCACTCAAATAAAAATTGTATATGATGATAATAAAAAATGGGATGATGATTAGTGTTTGTTTACAAGACACTATAGCCATTAGCATTCATGGTAATACTTATTTGTTCTATTACGATATGCACATTCAAGAGTGTTCAGAATATTCAAGTTGGAAACCCAAATGTTTTTGAGTTTTGAATAGTTGGTACAAAAAATTACATGGAGGAATTTTAATTAAATAAATGTGTATGAATGGTTTTTTCCTGTAAAACAATTAAAATACTACATAATTCATGGAATAACCATGAAAATATAAAAATTTAAGGTGAATGGAAATAGCGATATAGAGGAAGACATGAATGTTTAAAAAAATAGAATCTTATAAATAGAGTTCTGCCATTTATAAATATAGAGAGGATGTTGTTAAAAAAGGGTGTCCATACCATTAGGGAGACAAAATATAAGAATTTACAAAACTATGGGAGTTTATCCTTCGATTATAGGTGTAAAACTGGACGATTTCAATCTAAAATTTGAATTAATTGTGTATGAATATAGTTGTTATCAACTATGAGACTGATAATTTTGGATTTCCTTTCATTCAATTGTTTTTATTTTCAGAATGTAATTCTATAGTTCATATCTCATTGAAATATTTTATTTGACATGTTTTTTACTTTTTCATAGAGAAATTTTAGAACTAATTATATATTCCTTTTCAACAAACACATAAATCAAGAAGATTAATTTTAGGATTAATTATGGGAAAATTTTTGTTCAATGTAAATTAGGGTTCTATAATGTATACTATGTCCAATATTTTAAAATTATATCAATTTTATTAAAAATAAACCATATAATCTAAATGAACAGTGAAATCAATGAAATTTAGTGGAATAATCTCATTTTAATAAATGTAATTTGGAGAAACAAACACTACCTTAACCTTATGCTTCATTTCAATAATAATCACAATACATATTTATTTATTATTACTAAACTTAAGAGAGAATCTAGATAATTTATATACTTTATGTGGTGGATGAGAGGAAACTGTTGACAACCTAATAAATGTCATAGTTAAAATTATAAATGAGAAAAAAGTCCTTTGATGTCAAAACATTCCCCTTCATTTTCTATTAATTATTAAATAATACAATCCAAATAAATTCACACAGTGGTTAACATAAAATAGTTTCTATAAAATCAAGACAATCTTTGAGACTATTATACACTTATATCAGTTCTCCATATGGCATTAACCCAATAATATCATAATTTTATGATTTAGTTGTTTTTATATTTGTGTTTTTATAAAAAAAATGATATCCCCTAGTTATGTATTGAAAAATTAGTAATTCCATAGTTACTATTTATTTTAGTATTTATGGATATATCTATATGATTAGGTATGAGGTTTATTCAATTAAAAAATTCAATAAACACAATAATGAATTTGGGAACCATATTTTAAATAATATTATAAAATGATAGTCATAGTTTAGAAAATAATATCTTTATCAGTACATTGTTGATTATTTATGGTATTTGGGAATTATATCCCAACAAACTCTTCCTTATACACTTAAATGGAATGGTGTACATGATAGAAGGAACAAAACAATTTTAAATGTGGTGGGATGAATGATGTGCATTGTGATTCATCAATTATAATTTTTGAAATAAGTGTCATAGAAAAATACCCATATATAAAATCACATTCCAATAAAATAAAAAAATGGTAGTACATATGAATAGTGGAGTTTATTAAAACCCATGTTGATGAATTTTCAAGATTGGGGATTCAAAGCAGTTTTAAGGCATGTTTAGTTTAAAAGATCCCCCTAAGGAAAAATGTGTACCATTTTAGGATAGCACAATAAAATAATGGGATACTGAATTTATAAAGAATTATAATAATTAAATAGTGGAATGATAATCCATGTTCTATGAGAGGGTTTACATATCTAAAATGGATTGTCTGTATGGGAATATTTAGATTAATTCAAGGCTCAAGCAAACAAAGATATGAAACAGTAACAAATTCCACAAAGAACCATATAAGATGATTTTCTAGAGAGACATGTATAGTTTTATAGTACAAGAGATTTTAAAGAACAAGAATTATATCTTTTTCATTTCAATTAAGATGGTGAATAATTAATATTTTATGATAATGGCTATTTAATGTAAAATGAAGTAATATATTTCACAATGTTTCCATATTCCAAGAATCAAGGATTTCTGAAATTTATTTAATGTACCAAGACCACATTTGAATTTTTTTCAGATCCTCTATTTGATGTAATTATAAATTTTGTTTGAGAATCGTAATTCATTACGAAATTTGTAATGGATGGTAATTTCACTACTTATATGGTATTAATAGTATCAAAAGGGTTTAAATGGTGTTAATGAATCGAATACGATGATTTTCCTATAATTTATATACTAAAATCCTTCAAAAAATTTCAAAAATTATGGCAATCTTAGATATTGATATTTTATAAATGTATTTAAAAAATCATTCCATAATAATAACCTTTAAAAATATTTCTGTATAAAAACCATGAAGGGGTTTTGACTCTAAAGGACACCAGTAATGAATGAAAACAGAAGAAAAACATGTATGGATTAATAAAAGAATAAACAATATAATATTCTCTTTTGAAAAGGCATATTTGATTTATTTTCCTAAAATAATACTTGAGATCCTTGTGTATATTAACGGTTTTGTTAGAAGTGTGGTCATTTTATTAATATTAAATAGTGACTCTATATTACTTATTAGAAACGAAATATCAGTCTTACATTTTTTTATGGATTAGTTGAATAAATTATCCATGTTCTACCTAGTTGAGGAAATATATATTCTTGGTGTTAAGGTACATTATGATGGACCCATGAGGCTCCTCTCCCAAATTCAATGTATATATAATCACAAAATATTGATGTTATTTATTGTGGATTGATATAGTTGTGGATTTTTTCCAAGGATACAAAATATTCATTTTTTCATTAAAATATTCCATTGAAAACATTTGGAATAAAAAATAAATTAAAATATTCCATATTTTTCGGTGATTCGATCTATTATGCATGATATTCTATGTACTTTTCTAGTTGATTCAAATTCCTTTAGTGTGACATGATGATATAAAACCAAATAAGTTATTTCCAATGGATGGTCATAAAAACAATTTTTATGTATATATGGTTTACTAAGGATGTTTTATTGGTCCATAGAGGAGATAATTAACTAGTCAAAAAATGACATGTGGATTCATGTCTTCCTATAGATCAAGATTATTTGGAATCTTAAACAAGATACATCTTCACTCTAAATGGAAACGTTGTCAGCTAGAAGATCTCTAAGATGAATATGGTCAAAGATTCTATAGTACTGTCCAAGTATGTAGCAACTTTTAATTAATTTAAATAATTAATATGGATATAAATATCTATATATGAGTATTATGTGGTTCTCTATAGGAAGGATCATATCACACTAAATTGTGATAATACTATAGAGGCAGCTCTCATAAAAGACCCGTGTTTACATTAGATAATGAAGCATTTTCATTGGTCGTATCATATTATAACAAATTTTCTATAGATATGTGATGTTGAAGTAAGTATAATTTCTATAAAAGGAAATATAAAGGACCCATTGACAAATTATTTAAATTAGTGGAATCATGATCATCATGTAAGGTTTATAAGAAAAAATTTCATAGGAAATTTTCTATAGTCTAAGTAAGGTTTTTTAGAGTTGATGTTATATAAAAAATTGATTTTTTACTTATTACATATATATTTGAACTTTTGAGTATTAATAAAAACACCTTATTCAATATCATTAATTATTATTAATGACTTAAATGTAGTAATGTCAAATGATATATTTATTATAGATAAGGTCATTTTTTTTCTATAATGACAATATAACAAATGTGTAATAATGATATCCTTAAATATAGTTCAGTGTTTAGATAAAATATTATGATAGAGAAAATACTATTTATAGTGGTATGTGAGATTATTTATAAGTGGGTGATTCTTCATCTCATGATTTTTACAATGGGTAATATCAAAGATTATACATTTTAAGAATACGACACTTTAGTTAGAATTATGCACATTTTACTATCATTAAATATTCATATCTTCAATATGATGAAATTTTCCTTAGTCATTAATATTATTATTGATCCATTTCATGAATCACACATATATACTCTTCAATCAAAACTGAAAAATCTTATTTTCATGGGAAATAGTGAACATTTTGTGTGTCATGAATGAGATGTTATAAATGGACTGGTCTAGGACAAATTTATCCTATCTATATCTACGAAAGATTATATCTAGGTACTTTTATTGTAAAATAACATTGACTCTAAATTATATGTCCATTATGTAATGATATGTCTATTTCTGACAGTTAATTAAATACATATCGAGCATATAGGTTGATGACATAGTTTTACAATATTATTGATTATATTTTGTCATAAAAATAATATCATACATTGGCATTATTCATATGTGGTTACAAAATATTCAATATTATGTTTTTTATTTGAAGTTCCTTAACCAATTACTAGAAATTAATATTGTACTATTTTTATTCCATCCCAATTCCAATAATAATGAATTACAGGGAAACAAACAAAACGTGTTTGTATTAACCATGACTAAATTAAAAATGTAATTAAATAGTTTAATAAATATTATTATTTTGATAGATGAATAATTTAATTAAAATATTAATTAGTAAAAAATATTTAATTATAAATGAATTATTTAACTAAATATTTATTTCATTATTCACTTTATAATCGTATTTTTAAATAACAGTAGACCCATTTAGGTGATAAATATTTATTTATAATTTGAAGAAATTGTTACAGAACATGTTAGCATGAACACTATAAAAACAATATTTATAATAATTATTATTAGAAGTTATAGGGTTTAGTACAAATTATAATATTATATAGGGGTATATATTAAATTAAATAATAACCTAAATGAGTAGGTTTATAATTTTATGGTCGTGTCTATTATGTAGTGTAATGACTCCGATTTTACCATTTAGTCTTTTGAAATATTATATGGATGATTTATGGATATAAGCACTGAGGTAGTGTGAGATTCCAAGGCCCAGTGTGATTGAATTTAATTTTTAAATTATATAAAATATATTAAATGTACATAAACATAGTTTTCCTAAAAAAGTGTAATAATATCAAAACTTAATGTTAGATAATAAAAAAAGGCCATCATTGAGTTCAGGTCACAACAATTACACTAAGTGAAATATAACCTTGGAACGTGATAGATGTTTGTGTTGGGAATGACCATGGATTGATGTTTGAATAAAGTACTTGGATATGTTAACTTATTTAATTAATTACCCTTACCTAATAACATTTCTATGAAATAATGTTATGTAAAATATTAAAAGTTTTCTAGATATCCAAACAAATTTAGAGTATCCGTGAAGAGCATTGAAGGTGCTTCAGTTAGAAAGATATGACTAGTTTCTAGACCACTGATCTATGATTCATGGTTCTCAAGAATGCTTCTAAATAAATAATAATTCTTTACCATAATTTTATCCTAATCAATGTTGTTTTTTTTCTGTTTTGGGAATTTTTCTATGGTAATTATTTCTGTAAAAAAAATGAATCCATATAAAAATAGATTTATTGATAGATTGGATATATTACGAGCATGGTATTATTTTCTGGGATAATTTGGATAATTTATTGTTATTGATTCGATTTCAATCATAATTACAAGGGAAATGAATCAATGATTACCAATGATTATTAAGGATCATCCCTCTATTTTGTGTTTCTTGTATTTATCCAACCATTCATCATTCACCTTTAAAAATTAATTTGTGACATGGTTCAAAAACTACCTATAAGCCCATCGATGTATACCGGTTTTATTGGAAAATAGATTTATAGCATAGATCTAGGTCAATATATTGGATGAGGTTGAGCAATGAAGAAATATTGAGATTGTATTGGAGTATCTTCAGGTGGGGTTTGATGCGAATCTATACATATATGTGATTGAGGGATTTAATATACATTTTGGTGGTAGGATTATGCTAAATAGTGATGGAATGGGTCCGCATGACCAGATCCCCATGATTTTGTGTGATTCACATCATGGTTTAATTTCATTGTAGTGAATCATAAAATTGGATGATGAATCATGGTTTGTATGGAATCTTGAAATAATGGTGTACAATCGAAGGTTGCATGGTGTGTGGGGTTCTCTTTTTAGCTCTAAGGTTTCCATTTAGAGTTACATATCATAAGGCATGTGACCCTTATAACATGTAATGTGACTTGATTGGGATGTTTGGCATGTACCTTGGCAGGTACAAAGACACACCTAGGATTCCATGGGATTAGACACACCATATACTCTTACACGAACAAGACCGGGCCATTTACACACTCCTGGGACCATATAATAGTACATGGTCTAGAGTACAAGAGCTCAGAATATGTTATGTACTCAGGAATGGGAACTGACATGGGCTCATTCCGTGATGCATGATAGCACTTTGTTCTTTAGGGACATGTCGTTTAATACTAGTACATGGAATTTAATCCCTCAAATTCATAAAAGGGACCATTTTATTCTATTATATTATAAAAAAAATTTAATTTTTTATTAGGATTTTTTCATTAATATATTTCCTAAGAGTTATTATCGAATTTAATCTTATACATTTGATGTTTATCTCTTCAATGAGACTTTCTTCTTGAAAAGAGTTGATTGAATCCTTCAGTGAGGCCAGTAGTGAGAACCTCTATCATCATCATTTACCATGGTAGAGTAATTATAACCTTGATGAGAAAAACTCTATGGGTTTGATCCTCTACATGGTGGGGTTTTATTGATTGATATTTTTATAATCCATGGTATTGGGTGTGATATTCAACTGTGTATCATTCTATTCATGATTCAAAAATGAAATTCTTATGGAAAGACCCATTGTCCATGATTTCATAGGCTGACATTATCATTGTTATGTGACAAATGGAGTGTGTTCTCCAAGATTAGATCTATGTCAAAACATTGATCAATAATCCTAGGATGGAATTACGGTTGTGAATTTACATTATGATGGTGTGTCTTTTTTGAATATATCATGATATTATTATAATAATTGATTTTTAAATATTACATTGATTAGTTATCGTATATTCTTGATGTTACATGGATAATGATTTTAGGGTGTCCTACTAAGTAATTTTATACTCATTGCTAAATGTGATTTTATGAATGTTCCATTACATAATAAAATTATCAACCTTTTTACAAAGGTACGAGGAAAATTTAGATTTTAGTGGACTAGATAGGCTATTGTGTGTTCTTATTGTTTTCTGATAGCAGTCAGCATCTATATTCAGAGGTTGTACTTTTTTTTTCAAATTATATGTGGTCATCATATATTTTTTCATTTTTCTTTACAATATTTGTTTTCATACATTTAACATGATATTTAGATGTATACATGCATGGTTTATGATTTTTTTTATATTTCATCATTGTATAGACTTGGATATGTGTGCATGGATACATGTACTTTAGTATAAAGCCTCCCATGTTATTGATACTCTGACTTGACATAGGTCACAAGACCCTTCCCTATTTGAGGTGTTCTTGGGATAATGAAACTTTGGGTCCCATTCAGTCTGGTGGTTACATAGTGGTATTAGAAGAATTAATTTATACATTAGGGTCAGAGACTATGCGATTGGATTGGGGAAACAATTGTATGTGTTTAGGGTTCAACATTCAATCTAGGGACTTCAAGGTTGTTGTGGTTCCTGATGTATCCATACACTAGTACTATGATCACCTTGTTTTTTACATTGTACATGTAGACATTGGTTATAGTGGAAATATTAGTAGATACATCATACAGGACTAGAATTTAGTTTCAATATCCTTCATGAGTAATCTCTCACATCATGTCTATCTTGGTATGCCTCTATGATTTATTCAAGATAGGATTTAGCATTAGGAAAATAAGTATGATATCCTCAATGTTGAGGCTTCAATACAGGGAACTATTCATGAGTTATTACCTCTATGTGTTGAACCGATCATCCAACCACCTATTGAGTAATATATTATATCCAAAGTACCAAAGGATTGTTTGTGCAGGCTGAGTTTGCTTGATGAGGTTCAATGAATGTGACCTCTTAGGTTCTGATGCTGGAATTTCCCACAAGAGGCTATAAACTATCATGAGGTGGGGATGTGCTTATTATGTACTCTTAATAAATTGAATGATTATATAGTGGTTCAAGAAGCGAGGCGTCCCTATGGTTCTGAAATATAATGTTTGGGTTTTGTGACTTAGTCATATGATGAAGAAAATATTTAATGGTAAATGTTCGAACACCATTTCATAAAGGAGTTATCCCCCGATATGTTGAGGGTTGTGTGGATATAAGAGATTCTATAGATTATAAAATGTAGTACATCAGTGGTTGAGTATTCATTGAGGTTTACAACCTCTCTAGATACTCAATGGATATGGTTCATGATTAGTTATTTTTGGCTTAGTCCTTCAAGTGAGGACTAAATAGAAACATCTGAGCCAACATTACACCTTTATTAATTCCTACATATGATGGGGTTCTATAGTCTTCATTAGTGTTCATTGGTTTCCAAGCTGAGTAGACATAGAATGTTGTCGGTGGTAGTGGGCACACATGAATAGAGAATTTTACAGTAGGTAGATGATGCCAGTCACAATGACCTTGATGTATGATACATTTCATGAGGCAGCCTTGTGATAAGGTGTTATGGTTCAATTCTCACAATATTAATATAGTAATTCATGGGAGATTTGGTTCAACTCATTGGTAGATAGGTAAAATCTCAAGAGTGATTCTCAAACCCACTTTATAGATGATGGAGAGAATGTGGATGGGCCACCTATGAAATTTCAGTGGAAGGAGCATGAATGTTTGTTTGGAGGTAGAGAGGGAAGAGAAGTTGGAAGAGTATCATGAGGTAGAAAATATTTTGTTTTTTTTGCACCACCACTCCCATATGTCCACTATAGGCTTTGGGAGTTAGGAGATATGGGAAAGGGAAGCTCAATGTGATACATTCTTATGACCCATAGGATCATGGGATGAAACGTGTTACAATCTATGACTTTTCTATCTTACTTATAGTACTAATAGTCATATATTTCATTAATTAGTTTATTTTAACTTATATGGTTTTATACAGAGTGATTCTGATTTTTCATCTTGCTTTAGCCTTGCGCTTGGAGACATCTACAAGAGGTTACTCTGTGTACAAACACTTCTATTGGTAGTGTGACCTGAAACATAGAGGTGATTGTTTATGTTGGTGTCTCTTTGTATCACCAAGGAGGCTATATGACATCATATTTGGCATGTAATGGTTATTCACTGGTCATGACCTGATAGACTATTTTAAGTGGAGGATTTGTTGTTTCCATAAAAACGTGACATGTTTTTCATTAATGGTAGACCTACAAAGAGATGGATGGACTCATGGGTAGTATATTGTTGCTGATTAATCATCAGTTGGATATCATGAAGCATGGTGTATAGATTCTCTGATTTTTTTGTTCTCTGTAATTTTGGGATAGATTAAGGAACTCTTTATTGAAAATGTTCTATGCTTGCCTCCACATCGAATTATATTTTTTTCATTGATTTACACAATGGTATAACCCTGGTATCTATACTATCATTTCAAATGTCTCTTGCATAGATTCATGAGTTGAGGGTATAGTTGAAGTACTTGTAGAAGAATGTATTTTTTATACCCAGTGTTGCACCCTAGTAAACCCCAGTTTTATTACCTAAGAATGAGGATGGAAGATTAAGGTTATGTTTGGTCTATAATTGTCTAACATAAGTGAGTGTAAATAACAAGTATCCACTATCTAGGATTAATGAACTCTCTGACATATTGAGAGTGGCATGATGATTCTTAAAGATTTACCTCAGATAATGTTATCACCAGTTACATGTTTGTGATGAAGATATACATAATAACAAATACAAATGTATCAATTGTCACTAGGAGTTATTTGAGATTCCCTTCGGCATCAAAAACTCCCAAGAAGTGTTCATGGGAATCATGGATCTTATTGTTTAGGATTTTATATATTGATTCATGGTTGTGATCATTGATGCTAAACTTGTGTACTTACTATCTGAGGTGGAGCACATGAGAAAGTTAAGGATGGTTATAGTTATAATATTAAATAAAATTTTTTCTAGGAATCACTCTATGATCTAGTTATAGATTTTTGTGATCATCTATTTAAGACATGTTATCTATTCAGATGGTGGAGCAGTGGAACTGACAAAGATAAACAATTGTTATCTTTGGATCCACCAAAGGGGATGATGGAAATGTTTATTATACTTCAGAAAATAAGATACTATCAATTATACATAGAATATATCTCTAGGATATCATCTCCATTTATATCATTGTACAAAATGGGGGATTGTTTCATGTTGAAATGGAGGTTCTAGTAGCCTTTCAATGAGTTGAGTGAGAGATTGATTAGTGCTCCCATCAAGATATTTGTGGAGGAGGGTGATGAGTATATAGTGTCTATGTTTAATTAGGAACTATGATTTGTTGTGTTTTGATGATGTGGTAGGTAGTGATTACCTATGTTTCACATCATTTGCGACAACATGAGATGAACTAGGTGGCCACTTATTATGAGTAATAAGTGGTAGTATAAATAATGAAGATGTGGTAGTATTAACTAATAAGTAATCATTTCATCATATATTATAACCAAAATATTATCAAATATATATTCTATCAAAAGTATCTAAACATTAGATAGAGGTGAAGTATGGAGTTCATACAGTATTATGACTTCAATGTTTTCAATACTCATGGTTAGGGGAAAATTGTAGTAGATTCACTCAAATGTATATCTTATTCACAATTTATAAACGAGGAATTAGATAAGTTAACCATTCTAATGATTAACTTCATTGATGGGGATGGAGAATATTACCTACATTAGATGGTTATTACCCCTCCATGTTTACAATGAACTAGGGAGGTACTGAATGGGGATATTGATTGTGAGACCCTCCATACAAATAAATCCAATGAAGATGTTCCTGATTGATTTTTTAAAATTGGGTAGCATTTCATTATAATCATAGGACACACAATGGTACCATTAAAATTGGGGTATTAGGTTTTAAGATAGTTTCTTATATATATAATTTCTTCAAAAAATATGTTTTGAAAATATGTACAAGGACCTCCAATATCAATTTTGCAGCTATGGATCAAGAAGGGTGTTCAAGAGTTTGTCCCTTGATGCCTTAATTTTCAGAAAGTGATGGCAGTGCACTCGTTCCATCAGTTTTGGTATAACACTTTTATGTTACAATTTTTATGTATTATGAGATATAAATGTATTTCATGACACTATTACTACACATTTCAAAGAAAAAAAAATCAATTTAGGTGATCATATACTGACTCAATAAGTATGTCCACCTCATATCCATTTTGGAGAAGAGTTTGGTAGAGATCATGGCATGCCTATATGTGTAATAGATAGTCCAAATCCATGGAGTTACTATGGATATCATTTATGGCCATGATGGTCACTCCAAATCTCAGTAATGAAATGTACTGGAAGATGCTTTTGGTACATATCTTAATTTGAGCATAGGGTTTCAGTACTAGACTAATATCCAAACTGATTAGACAATATAGGTTTTGTGGAACATTATGAGAGCTTTTCATGTTATACATTGGACATAGTTGGGAGGTTCACCTAAAATCAATGGATTTTCGTACAATAATAGTTAAAATTATAACATCATTATGGAACCATTTGAGGAATTTTATGGGAAATTCTATGGGTCACCATTTGTCAGACTGACCTAGGAGAGTCATATGTAATGGCCCCATACATGGTGAGACTACATAGAAAGTTATTTTCATCTATAAATTGACGTGGACTTGACTTTGAAATCATAATTATTATTTGAACTGAAAATGGAAGTCTATTGTGTTCGAGGTGGGAGACCATTTCTTCTTGAGGGTCTTACCTTAGCGTGGATTTTAGGGATTTGGTCGGGTTGACAAGATTTCCCAAATATTTATTGAATCATTCTAGATACAATTTAGAGTTCATTGAGTGTCTCATATCATATATAAAGACCCAAGGTTTACTAACATGGAAATTACATTATTTATGTGGAATACTTAATACATTAAACAAACATATGTTCAAATACCATATTAGTATAGTTACATTGGAAAATTGGAACACATTATTTTAAGTTGGTGAAAGTTATTCCAAATATTCTATAAAAATATTCACCTTTATGGTTTATACCTGAAATCATTAGTTATATCTTAGGGAAAAGAAAACATAAAAAGGGGTTGGCTTAGATGCTTAGTAATGGTATAAAAAGAAAATATGTAATCAAATCATGAAAATAAGTGTTTGAGAATGTGATCGTAAAAATATAAGATCATTACCTGTATATAAAAAATTATAAAAAAATATTTTCATTCATAATACATGAATCATATTGAAATCAATGAGCACAATCCCTAAGATTATAACATTAACATAAGACATGAAATTCTGACACACACATGAACATGAAACTTTGTGAACTTGTATAAATAATAACTGGTTCACTCATTATATTATGGAAATGAAAGTAGGCCCATAAATAATCCTATGGACATGGAATGTAGGTCCACTCATAAAATTATAGACATGAAATCCAGTTCCATGCATAGAATTATGAACATGAAATTAAGTTCACGTATAACATATATACCTCACGAGTTACCATTATTACCCAATGCAATGGAGGGAGATATAGGTCCTAACTATAACATAATGAAATCATTATTATATGTTACACAAAAATATAAATCTTTCCTCAATTAATATCTCAAGGAAAAAATGGGGGTTTGTATCATCATTCTATCATAACATAATTCATTAAAGACAAACAGATTTCATAAATATAATTCCATCATAAAAATAATCAAATAATATGATTAATATGAATAATATACCTGAAAAATATCTTTTATAAATAATTCAATCATAGATGGAAGACATTTTTAATGGAACACATAAAATATATTCATGAAGAAAATATACTTTTTATTTAAAAACGTTTTCTTTTCATAAAACACTGCATAATATTTAAAGAAAATAATTCATTAGAAAACAACTAGATATGATATAAGAGAAACTGCTAACAAATAATGCACTATGAAATCGTCAAAATAAATTCATTCTATATATGTTAAGGAAATATTCTTCTTTTACATTTGCAGTAAAAGTAAAAAAGTACCTTATCAGAAAAGAGAACTATTATTTTTAAACCATGTTGTAAGAAGTAAAAAATGTGTAACAATTAGGTTAGAAAATCATAAGAGAATAGTAAAACATTTTATGATTGATTTTTTTTTTGAAAAAATGGACATGGAGGATAAATAAACACCATTAAATAACAATTTATATAAAATCTCATATAATAATGATATTTTGAAATTATCCATTAACCTTGGTCTGATTTCTTACGTATGTGTATGAAACATCAAATATAGTGGTTTTAAATATATTATAAACTTCTAAAATAACAAAAATAATATTTATTATATAATATATTATTCACTTATGACTTTATATTTCCTATTGTTTTAACAATTCATTTTAAAAAAACATTTTGGGAAATAATCACTTTTTTTATCGCACATGTTTTCTGTTTTTATTCTTTACCATATTACATAGATTATGATTTTATTACATTTAGATTGTTAAACATGATTTATATATCATATATACTCAGTATATGAAAATATATAATAGATAGATAAATGAAACGGAATACACTGTTCATGGATATGGTAGGCCGTACGTATGCATGAACATTGCTTCGATTTTCTTTTTGAATTTAATGAAAGAATGTAAATGAAATATAAATATAGATAAATAATTACAATAAAACTATTATTTCATATATTTCATTATTAGTTATTATATATGCTTTATAATAATACTTTATTTGATAATTTAGCTAATGAATCTCATCACGTCGGGGAGAGGGTATGATGTACGTACACACGAGCGATGATATCATTCCCTCAATGATGAAATGGAATAGGATTTGATGGTATAAAAATTATACCTAATAATTGTTGCTCTATATTAATTATTTAAATCCTTTATATTTATCTTTATAAACATAAAAAAAGTGTAGATGCAAAATAGATTACACCATAGCGTAGAGATGGTATGTCGTATGTACGCACAAATGGTGATATAGTTTTTTATAGGATGGGTAAAAGTATTAAAATGGATGTACAATAACAATAAAAACATCTCATCAATTATTATATGTTGTATTTATTATAATATTAAGGAAACAACATATGAAAATGAGGTAGAAGATGAAAAAAAACATTGAATGAATTGGTAAAGGAGATTACACCTTCTTCGGCGTGCTCCCTCTATATCTCCAAAAAAAGGAACTAGAGTTGGTATTTTTAGAATAATGGAACATAAATAATGTGCCTATGTAATTCTAAAGGGGAAATGGGGTGTAATTATACATATTTAAGGATCAAATTGAAGTGAGGGGGTGAGGGATGATGTGACGTTTATAATTGCGGTGAGGGGTACTTTTGGATTCTCAAAAAATATTAATTTATAATATAATAAAATCCTCACTAAAAACATCAAATGTGTTCTTGTTACATCTATTAGATTATATAAGGTTGTAATATCATAAGATGATAATTTTTAGACACATTTTCATTTCATTTTAAAACTTATCATTTCAATTAACCCTTAGTCATTTTATTTTAATTTTAACTAAGGTAACAAATTGTTCAATATTAAAATAGTGTAATTTTTAATTATATGATGCCAATTTGAGCAGAAGTGTATTATTTATAACATTTTAGGTCATATAATAATTATTCTATATTTTTTAAAATGTTTTTTTATTTTTAAATAATTTAATAATACATAATTTTAAAAAATAATCTATATTTTCTTTTTTGATATTATTCTATTTATTGATTTTAAAAAATACCAAGAAAACATTTTATAATAAAAAAATATTTTATTACATCTATAAGGAGTCCAGGTTATCTATTAAATATTCTTAAATATTAATTAGCTATATAATATTTATTCTAGTATTTTTAATGACATCTATTTGATATTTTCCATAATAAAATGATTACTAAATCAGTTTTGGGAAATTATTTAGTTAACTTATTTGTTGAATAGAAACTATAAAAAAATACTGTGATGAAGATAAATATACTAGTTTTCATATTATTTTTTTAATATAATTTTTTTAAAATCCATCATTAAAAATGATATACATATTAAAACATGAATGTGACAAGTTTGAATTCATATTAAATAAAATAATATAAGTGTATTAATCTATTATATAAGGGTTGAAATTGTAAATAAATCATCCCTTTTATTATTTTGGTAGATATATACTCATATAATATGATTTGGTAATGTTTTTATGTTTTTAATGGTTATTATCATTTTAATAAAAACTAGTTTATTGATTTTTCATAAATTAAATAATTTCTACATCATCATTATATATGACTTTATTGTAATTACTTAATCCCTATAAAATTATAACTAAATTACAATGATGTAAATGATTCCATTAGATTTATGGATAATATTTTTTATCGAAGTTATCTATTATTTATCAGTATATTAAAATTATTCTTTTTATAAGATATAAGAGGGTGAAATGTTGTCCCTTTCTTTTATATTAATAATATATGTATTAGTTTAATGGAAAAGAGTCCATTAGATGAGACAATTATGATTTTCAAGAGTTATGGGTCAAATTATATTAATAGAATATGATTATGTCTTGTTTTAGGGTAATTTTATTATTCTTATCATACTATATGTTACCATAATTTACCAGATTTAACTATAACTGTGGTTAATAAAAATTACCGAATATACAATTCATAAAATACAAAAAAAATTATAGAGGAAATTAACATATTTTTAACCCAAATATTCTAAATATAGAATCCTTTTTTAAAAATTTGAAACATAGAGGTGTAGTGATTTAATTAAGATTATTCACATTATCATAATGAAGAAAATGTTTTTAAAAGTTAAAACCTTACAAAACATTGATATGTTTTTATTGAAAATTCAATGTAAAATTAATTAAAATGAATAAAATTATATTAAATGATAAAAATATTCTATTTATAATTTAAAACTATTATTTAATATAATTTAACCATAAAAATTATTTCAATGAAAAAGTTCATTTCAATTAAAATTCAGTGTATTTTTTCTATTAATCAAAACATGAATTTTATCAGAAAAGTATCAAACAATCACATTTAGAAACGTTTTATATACATATTCAAAAAATATATTTATTTTTTTAAATATAATAAATAATTTTGTAAAAATCTAAATTTAAAATAGGTGGTCCATCAAAATGAGGCAAAACTGCATTTTGAAAAATACATCTTTTATCTATGAAATGGAATTTTTTATTATATGATGTCTATAAACATATAAGATGAATATTTAACATTATATTAAAAATATTAAAATTATTTTTCATTAATAAAATCAATCAAGAGTGACTTTATTATTTTATAAACTCAGTTATTTTCTATTAAATATTTTTTTCAGAATCAAGTAATTATTGTTCATACCCGCCAATTTAAGGACTAAATTATAACGTAATTGAATAATACAAAGTTCCTCACAAATAATCAGTTTTACATGAAATGAATTATATCAAAATAACATTAATTTTTTTAACACAATCCAATCATAGAGTTGTGTAAACCACAAGCTAAGATGTTCTTCCATATTGAAGAAGCTTATCTTGATGTAGCATACAAAACAAGACATAGAAAAAATTTAAAAAACAACTATTTTATAAAAATATAATGGTGTTATATTTTACCCCCATAAAATGTATTTATACCGTGAAATTTATGAGGGTTATAAAAGTTTTACTAATTAAAACTTTCATTATTATAAACTGACATAAAAAATGAATGCTAAAACTTCATTTCCAAAAAAGGAATGTTAGAAACAAAAAAGTTACCCAAAGATACTTCTAATTGGGTTTCCATATATAAGACCATAGGTTGGAAGAAAAAAATTATATTGATGAAATATATAACCTTCAATTTCTGATGGAGAGTGATAGGGAACAAGGTTAAAATAATGTTAACAATTAGAATTCCAAAAATCTGTAATGATTTAAGGGGCCATTTTCTTCATTAAAAATGAAGGTAATAGGGTAACATTTTTAGGTTTACGATATTTTATATAGAGATAAATAATGTGAAAAAATACATACTTGATTATGTATAATCTCATCCTTTCCTTGTTACATGATAAGTTTCTACTTTATCTCTTATTCTAAAAAATGAAGATGAATTTGTCATTCCAAAAGGTTTAGTAGATCATGATATACATAATGTAATGGCTCGAGCATTTGGGTTCCATTACTTTGTGAAAATCTCAAGTTGGGTTTTCTTTTCTGGGAATCTCGGCGAAGTTTGGCCTAAAGGTAAGCCTACCGGTAGACTTAGCCTATCGGTAGCAGGCCTACCGGTAGCTCGGTCTACCGGTATCCACAGCCTACCGGTAGCTCTGTCTACTGGTAGCTCGGTCTACAGGTAGCTGCAGTGTACTGGTATCTCAGTCTATCGGTAGATACAGCCTACCGGTAGCTCTCAGCTACCGGTGGCTCTCGCCTACCCCCACAGGGTTTTTCCAGTAACACTCCTTTTTGTGCAAATTAGTTTATAAACCCCTTTTTTGACCGTTTTAACCTTGTTTAAAAGCCCCATAGTGCCCATAAATGTCGTTTAATTAAATATTTAATGAGTTACGTGCGTCAGTTCAAACTGCAGGGACCCATTAATGACATGTGGGGTCTCTCAACCGTGTGGTCAACCCACGAACCCACTCCTTACGTGGTTTGGTGTTCTTATCTCAACCATTCCCGACCTTTATAAACTAAAAGGGTTCTCCCTAGGTTTCTTTTCTCAACCACCATGTGCTAGGAGTCCCTCCTGTGTTAGGAGTACCCTTCGTTCAGAGTTTTAATTCGGATGAGCCACATCCCTATCCGTGAAGTTCCGCGCTCGGACTTAGCATTGATCGTTGATAAACAAGTATGGAATTTCTCCTTTGTCTCTATTTTTGTGTATCATGTAGGGTGGGCATGATTTTGATTCGGTAGAATTCGATGAACAAAAGCTAAAAAAAGATGATGAACATATTCTATAAAGAATGAAGGGGGGGTGTGATTGTTGACGCAGGTCTATTTTATGATATTATTTTCAGAATTTTGTGGGCATACGCCTACTAAATATCGTGGTCATTAGTGGTCTTTTCTCTGTGCACTAATGAACCCTTACCTCGGGTGATGTTTAAATGGATTGTATTTGTGAACCCTTGCTGTGTAAAGGAGTTTTGGTTAACTACGTATATCCAACTAAATAAATTGAGGCACTAGGATCAATCCCTTTTTGTGATAACCCAGGTTAAAGCACATTGAAATTGAAATCATAGAGTGTGTTAAATCTTATAAATATGAAAAAACTGACATGGGCCTGATTAGTGGTGGTGGGTTGGTTGTTTTTCCTTTACGGGTCGTTTGTTGGTTAATGTTGATGGGTATGGGATCCACTGTTATTATACACTAGGTGGTTGTGAATTTGGGGATGGGATCCCCTATGTTATGCTTTCAGTGGTTGTGAATTTTAAGACCGGGTGGTTACCTTATTTATATCATGAATTGGGGTGGCATCCTCTATTGATGAGAAACCATTTTTGGATCCTGGATATTGGACATGGGGATGCATCTTGGGGTTTTCTTTGGTTATGGTGGCTTTAAAAGAGAACCAGGTGTGGGTGTTATGGTTGATGCTTGACTGTTTTCTTTCCCTTGACTTATGCTTATGATTACTAGTTTCCCAAGTAGGTGCAGAAACATATTTATGAATTATTACTGAACATATAAACCAGGATGGGACAAATGGGTTTTGGTTTGACGTGGGTTTTCACTTGGACGTAGTACTGTTTGTGTTCTTTAGGGAGGCTGAAGAAAAATCTAAACATTGAGTGAGTGCTTGTTACCTATACATATACTTGTAGTTTTCTGTTTCTTATTCTCTCCCCACCCAAGCTGAGCACTTAGTGCCAAACACCCCCATTTCATGGGGGAGGGTGTTTTTCCCAACACTACTATTAGTGTCTGGTTATTATCTCCTTTTCGTCTCCCTTTCCCGGATAGCCCAAGTATTTTTGGGCATGCTGTGATGGCCTGTAGTCCATTATTAGCCCAAGAACCTTCGGGCGGTGTAGTGCAGTGGTTACGACCCAGGTGTGTGCGGGCAGGTTGTTTTCCCAAGTATCTTTGGGATGAGGACTAGGTGACTTAGGGCATGTCAGTGGATCTTCTAGCCCTTGTGTCTTTGGGCATGGTGGTGGTTTTTTTGCCTATGTGTTTGCAAGTGTTGTTATGTGTGATAGTTGTGGCTTAGGTGTTAGCGGGCGGGATTCGGCAGTGGGACTGCGTGCGGTTATGGCCCAGGTGTGTGCGGGCAGGGTGTGGTAGTGGGACTACGGTGAGAATGGAAGGATTAGTTTGATGTGTGGGATGTCTTCAATAACCAGTGTGAAAGTGGTGCGGGGTACCCAAAAATCGATGTGTTATTACTATACTTTACTTGTCTTGCGTTATTTGGATAGTGTTCCTTGGTGATGCTTGGGTGGTTTGTTTACCATGTTAGGTGTTTGGTTTACTCTTTTACTCACGAGACTCTAGTACATTCCCCCCACTTGTGCACGAGAGCTTTCGGTTTTTCCCTACTAAGTATACTTGTATTCTCACCCTACATACATAAAACTATTTTCGGGTTTCCTAGAGGACTTCAGGGATCGTGCTGGACCGTACTAGCTTGGACCTTTGGGGCAGTTGCAGAGGCTGTTTTTCTTTCTTTGGTACTCTACCATTTAGTCACTTGTACTTTCTGGATTTTTACTTTTGTAACATGCATTGGGAGTGGTTTTTGGATTTTCTTTTACTTTTCTCTTTTAGTGTTGTTGGTATTTACCATTCTATCTCCTAATTCTATTAAAAGAAAAAGGGTAATGCCTTCCATTTAGTGTGTGATTCTATACCCTTGGTGCTAGTCACAACATCAGGACCTATTGATGGCGGGTCTCAGGGGTCATTATCTCTCATTCAACTTAAATAAGGAAGGGCCTAGCAATCTGCTGACCCTTCCCTCTTTTTGGTGAAGGTGGGTCATGACAGAATGGTATCAGAGGTATGGTTGAGAGATAGGATGGAGTCTGGAGTTAGGCACAGTGAGGATTGCATGGGATGGTATGGAAACAGTGTTGGGGGACTTCGGTGCGTGAATTAGGCCAGGGAAGACCAGCTAGGACACAAGATTTTAGGGGGCCCCGTGATCCAATGCAAGGAATCTGGACCTACCGAAAAACCATGTGAGACCATGCTGATTGAAGGGTAGATACCCTAGGAAAGGTAAATGCATCACAATGACTTGTGTTCTCGTGTTTCTGGGGTGTATTGGGAATTAATAATAAATAAAAAGTTTAAGAAGTTTTAAGAACAATATTCTGCACTACTTGGGCTTAGGCATTCCTTGTTTACCTTGTATCTATGGCCCCTGGAAGGGACCACGTTGGGTGCGGGCGATCGAGGCCCTGAAGACTACCTTGGCCGATCTGTAGAGAGCTGATCAAGAGGAGGAGGGCGACCAGTGGAAGAAGATAATCGGGCCTTCCATCGACAGACCCTCGAGAAGTATGAGGGCTGCACCTCTGATATGAAGATGGAGGGTTGTCTAGAGGATCTAGTGATAGCCTTCGGCTAGATATGGGATCTGACTGAGTACTAGGTTCCTCTGGCCATCAGCCAAAGACAGGGAGCGGCGCGTTAGTGGTGGACGCTTTACCTGGGGGAGAGGAGAGAGGCTGAGGTGGCATGGGCTGTTTTGAGAGGGAGTTCCGGGTGGAATTCCTCTCTTCGATGATGATGGAGGAAAAGAGATAGGATCTACTCTCCCTCCAACAGAGGAGTATGTTAGTTAGGTTGCTAGGAATCAAGTTCAAGGACCTCCTACGTTTTTATCTGGACCTCTTTCCCGACGAGGAGTCTCGGGCAAGACGTTTAGAGGAGGCGCTCGGACCCTCCCTCCATTATGCTATTACCCCCTTTACCCTGCCGATGTACATGGAAGTCCAGAAGAAGGCTGAAGTGGTGGAGAGGATGCACGTTCTAGGAGGTATGTCACAAGAGGGGATCTAGCTGGGACCATCTAAGGGGAATCCCGTCATCACTAGGCCTCCAGTGTTAGGACCCTCTAGGTTCCGGCCAGCAGGGAGCAGGCTGCAGCAGTTCCAGTTCTGGTCCCCTGGTCCTTGACATTTTCCTTCGTGCCCTGGACCGTGGTGCTTCATTTGCGGGAGCCATGGACATCTCCGGAGTCAGTGCCCAGACTGGGTACAGTACAGCGGTGGGAGACAGCCCCAACACCCGCACCAGCAGCAGCTTCCAGCCAGGCCTTTCCAGCAGCAGCAGCAGGGACAGCGAGCTCCCGCTCCTCCAAGGGAAGACATAGGAGGAGGAGGCCGAGCTCAGGGTGCTCCTCAGGGACCTCGACCTGGGCGTGGTCTTGGTGGTGGCCAACTACCGAGGGGCAGACGATCTGGGCATGGATCGTTACACGCCGTAGAGGCAGCAGTTCTAGTAGGGTTGGAGGTTGTTCAAGGTACGTTTAGTTTGTTAAGTAACATTGCTTATGCCTTGTTCGATACCGGAGCATCACACTCCTTTGTTGCACCCAGTCAAACCCGTGCCTTGGGTCTAGATGCCGAGAGACTTCCAGTGCCACTGGTGCTGAGCACACAAGTGGGAGGTTAGACCGACTAGTTATTTGTTTGTCAAGTATGCAGACTGATCATAAGGCCACATCAGTCAGTTAGGGATCTTCTTATACTATAGATTCAGCCATACGATGTCATCCTAGGAATCGACTGGTTGTTCTCTGTGTGTGCCATCATCGATTGTTTCTGAGGAAGGGTTTTGTTCTCAGAATTTGGTGGCCGGCGTGTTACTTTCACTGATGAGCGGAGCAATCAGAATGGCAGAAGGTGAGAGGAACCCCTCCTATCCTTGTTAGTCGAGCTGTCAGTGGAGTCAGTAGATGCTGATATGGAGAAGGTCCTAGAGATCGTCCGTGAGTTTATGGACATCTTCCCTGAGGAGGTGATGAATCTACCCCCTCGACGTGATATCGAGTTCGGGATAGACTTTCATCCTGACGCTCGTCCAATTTCAATGGATCCTGACCGGATGGAACCTTCGGAGATACGGTAGTTGCAGATTCATATTGATGATTTGATGAAGAGGGGTTATGTTCAACCGAATACGTCTCCATAGTGGTGCTCCAGTCTTCTTCACAAAGAAGGAAGATGGTGGTCTCAGGTTGTGCATAGACTACAAGAGGCTGAATCAGGTAACAATCAAAAATCTCTACCCTCTTCCAAGGATAGACGATCTTTTCGACCAGCTGAAAGGGGTAGGGTGGTTCTCAAAGATCGACCTGTGGTCTGGGTATCACCAGTTGAGAGTGAAAGATGGATACATCCTGAAGACGGTGTTCATGTGCAGATATGGACACTTTGAGTTCGTAGTCATGCCTTTCAGTGTTATGAACACCCCAGTTGTGTTCATGGGGCTTATGAACTCCATCTTCTAAGAGTACTTGGATCGGTTCGTAGTTGTGTTCATCAACGAAATCCCGGTTTATTCAAGATCAGAAGAGAACCATGCTGAGCACTTGAGGACGGTTTTGGAGGTCCTCCGACAGCACCGGCTCTATGGGAAGTTCTCAAAATGAAAATTCTGGACACAAGAAGTGCACTTCCTCAGGCATGTGGTTTCCGACCAGGGGGTAGCGGTGGACCCATTAAAGGTTGAGGCATTTGTTTCTTGGGAAGCACCCAATAATGTGGTAGAGGTTCGTAGTTTCCTCGTGCTAGCAGGTTACTATCGGAGGTTCGTACCCAACTTCTACTGAGTAGCAGCCCCTTTGACAGTACTGACCAAGAAGGATCAGGTTTTTGAGTGGAGTGAGCAGTGCGAGGTAGCCTTCAGCAATCTGATGGAGAATTTGGTTAGTGCACTAGTGATGAGGCTACCAGACGAAGGTGCGGCCTATGAGGTGTTCTGTGATGCTTCAGGACATGGCCTGGGATGTGTGTTGATGCAACAATAAGGGGTGATCTCTTATGGGTCTCAACAGCTACTCCCTCATGAGTGTAATTATGCCACCCATGACCTGGAGCTTGCAGCAGTCGTTTTTTCACTAAGGTTATGGCGGAAATACCTCATCGGAGAATGCTTCGTGGTCTTCACAGTTCACAAAAGCTTGAGGTATATCTTCTTCCAGTGGGACCTAAACTTGCAGCAGTGGAGGTGGATTGAGTTCCTCGAGGATTACGACTTTGAGGTTTCCAACACTTCAGGGAAGGGGGATATACTGGCCGATGCCTTGAGCAGGAGGACATAGAAGGATGCGGTCCGAGAGTCGGAAGACGTCTGGAAGGAAATGGAGGAGTTTTCTGCCTTGCACTTGGATGCGGGGATGGATTGCGGTAGAGGTGGCCTATATCAGATGACAGTGTAGTCTTCTCTATTTCAGAAAGTGGAGGAGTCTCAGTGGGGAGACCCAGAGTGCGAAGTGATGCGTGGACGAGTTGACCATAGTAGTGCATCGGAAGGATGGACGGAGGATGGTCAACACCAGATGTTTTTTCAGGGGAAGATATTTCTTCTAGAGGCGATGGGCGGGAAGGTTCTCCGTGAGTTCCAAAACTCACCCCTTGCAGTACACCCTAGAGTTTCAAAGATGTACCAAGGACTGAAGGGAAAATTTTGGTGGCCTGGAGTGAAGCGAGCAGTGGCAGAGTTTGTGGCCAAGTGCTTAGTGTGTCAGCAACTGAAGGCTGAACACCGAGTTCCAAGCGGCCTACTGCAGTCTCTAGATGTCCCTGAGTGGAAGTGGGACGACATTTTGATGGATTTATTCACAGGACTACCCAAGTTCCAAGGGGGATACAACGCCATTTGGGTATTTGTGGACCAGTTGACCAAATCGACTCAATTTCTGGCTTTCGGGGAGTCGAGTACAGTGGATGCTTTGGCATGAGGGTATGTGGATGAGGTGATGTTATTGCATGGAGTTACAAGGTCTATAGTTTCATATAGGGATTAAAGGTTTACCTCGCATGTTTGGAGAGTATTGTATCATGCTTTTTTCACCCAGCTACGTCTTAGCACTACCTTCCATCCCTAGACAGATGGACATAATGAGCGCACCATCCATACCTTGGAAAAAATGATGGGGGCATGTGTTCTGGACTCAAGAGGATCATGTGTGTGACACTTGCCTCTGGTAGAGTTCGCCTACAATAATTTATATCACTCTACCATAGGTATGGCCCTGTTTTAAGCCTTGTATGGAAGGCCATGTCGTTCACTAGTGTGTTGGACTGAAGTAGGAGAAGCAGGTGTTCATGGCCCGGAGGTGGTGCAGAGCATGACAGAGAAGGTTCAGCTTATACGAGAGAGGATGAAGGTGTCTACGGACCAGCAGAAGTCATATGCTGATACTAGGAGGAGGCCCTTGGTGTTTGAAGTTAGAGACCGCGTGTTCTTGAAGGTCTACCATCGGCATGGACAATGGAGTTTCGACAAAGGGAGTAAGATTTCTCTGAGGCTCATCAGACCCTTTGAAGTGTTGAGGTGGGTCAGTGAAGTGGCTAATCAGCTAGCACTACCACTGTCGATACTAAGGATACATGATGTATTCCATGTGTCACAGCTTCATTGTTACCTGCACGACGATTCCCACATCCTTGATTGGGGAGAGCTAGACATCAAGGATTACATGACTTTTATGGAAAGACCAGTGATGATCAAGGATCGTGAGGAGAGGGTGCTCCGTGGGTGAACCATTCCCTTGGTCCGTGTGTTATGGAGACATAGTGGGCTTGAAGAGAGTACATGTGAGAGGGAAGCACAGATGCGTTCTCAGTACCTAGAGTTGTTTGGAGTTTTGTACTGTTCGGTTTATATATGTTTTGGTAGAACATTTTACATTTATGGCTATGAAATATTGTTTTTCTTTCTTCTTAATGTGTGTGAAAAGTCCTCTCTATGGGGAGGGGAGGACCAGACCACTAATCAAGACACATTAAGGAGGATGCGATTAAACCCGTGCGGGCGAGTCAGTGCTGCCCAAAGTGGATAGTATCTTGACATGGGGAAGGAGGCTCCCTAACCCACATGGCCGGGTAGTTTGATATGGTATGTTGCCTGGTTCTTGACAGAAAGGCGTTCATAGTTAATAATGAGGTTCACTACTGAGAGGTATCTTTCGAGGAGGTTGTTCAGACTCTCTTTCCTTCTGGGTTGTTTTGATTCTCGAGGATGAGAATCGTTTAAGAGGTATCTAATGTAATGGACCGGGTTTTTGGGGTCTATTACTTTGTGAAAATCTCAATTTGGGTTTCTGGTCTGGGAATCTCATTGATTTTTGGCCTAACAGTAGGCATACTGGTAGACTTAGCCTACCGGAAGTAGGCATACCGGTAGCTCGGTCTACAGGTAGCCGCAGTCTATCGGTAGCTCTATCTACCGGTACCTCGGTCTACCAGTAGCTGCAGCTACTGGTAGCTCTGTCTACCGGTAGCTCTATCCACTGGTAGCTCGGTCTACCTGTAGCTGCAGCCTACCGGCAGCTGATTAGCCACCGGTAGCTCTCGGCTACCAGTGGCTCTCGCCAACCCCCACGACATTTTTCCAATAGCACTCATTTTTGTGGAAATTATGTTTTAAACCCTATTTTTACCCCTTTATCCTTGTTTAAAATCCCAGTAGAATCCATAAATGTCGTTTAATTAAATATTTAATGAGTTACGTGCATCGGTTTAAACCACGAGGACCCATTAATGACGTGTGGGGTGTCTCAACCACGTGGTCAACCCACGACCCCACACCTTACGCGGTTTGGCGTTCTTATCTCAACTATCCCCGAGCTTTATAAACTAAAAGGGTTCTCCCTAGGTTTCTTTTCTCGATCACCCTGTGCTAAGAGTACCCTTCTGTTCTAGGAGTACCCTCCTGTTCTAGGAGTACCCTTCATTTAGAGCTTTTCGTTCGGACGAGCCGCATCGCTATCCGTGAAGTTTCGTGCCCGGCCTTAGTATTGATCGTTGATAAAAAAGTAGGTAATTTTTCCTTCATCTCTATTTTTGTGTATCATGCGGGGTGGGCATGCTTTTGATTCTGTAGAATTAGATTAAACAAACATAAATAAAGAAAATGAACAGATTCTATAAAGAACGAACGGGGGGGGGGGGGGGGCTGTGATTGTTGACGGTGCTTTGTTTTATGATCTACTTTTTTGAATTTTACGGGCTTACGCCTACTGAAAATCATGGCCGTTAGTGGTATTTTCATTGTGCACTAATGAACCCTTACCTAGGGTGATGTTTAAATGGATTGTATTTGTGAACCCTTGCTGTTTAAAGGAGTTTTGGTTAATTATGTATATCTGGATAAATAAATTAAGGCACTAGGATCAATCCCTTTTTTTGAAAACCCCAGTTAAAGAAAACTAAAATTGAAATCTGGGAGTTTGTTAAATCTTATAAATCAGAAAATACCGGTATGGGCCTGCTTAGTGGTGGTGGTTTGGTAGTTTTTCCATCACGGGCTGTTTATTGGGTAATGTGGGTGGGGATGGGATCCCCTGTTATTATACTCTCGGTGGTTGTGAATTTGGGGATAGGATCCCCTGTGTTATGCTTTCAGTGGTTGTGAAATTTAAGACCGGGTGGTTACCTTGTTTATATCAATAATTGGGTTGGGATCCTCTATTGTTGAGAAACCCTTTTTGGCTCCTGGATACTGGACATGGGGTTGCATCTTGGGGTTTTCTTTGGTTGTGGTGGATTTACAAGAGAAACAGTTGTAGGTGTTATGGTTGATGCTTGACTATTTTCTTTCCCTTGACTTGTGCTTATGATTACTAGTTTACGAAGTAGGTGCATATACGTTTTTAAGAATTATTACTGAACATATAAACTAGGATGGGAGAAATGGGTTTTGGTTTGACGTGGGTTGTGACTTGGACGTAGTACTGTTTGTGTTCTTTAGGTGGGCTAAAGAAAAACCTAAACTTTGGGTGAGTTCTTGTTACCTATACATATACTTATAGTTTTTTGTTTCCTATTAGTGCCCCACCCAAGTTGAGCACTTAGTGATGAACACCACCATTTCATGGGGGAGGGTGTTTTCCCCAACACTACTATTAGTGGCTGGTTATTAACTCTTTTTCTGATCCCTTTCCCAGATAGCCCAAGTATCTTCAGCCAGGATATGATGGACTGAAGTCCATTATTATCCCAATAACCTTTGGGTGGGGTAGTGTGGTGGTTATGACCCAAGTGTGTGCGGGCAGGTGGTTTTCCCGAGTATCTTTGGGATGAGGCCCAGGTGTCTTCAGGCGTGGCAGTAGATCTTCTTGCCCAGGTGTCTTTGGGCATGGTGATGGTTGTTCTAGCCTAGGTGTTTACAGTTTTGGTTATGTGTGACAGTTGTAACCCAGGTATTGGTGGGCGGGATTCGGCAGTGGGACTGCATGCGGTTATGGCCCAGGTCTGTGGTGGCCAGGGTGTGGCAGTGGGACTGCAGTGAGAACGGCAGGATTGGTTCGATGCATATGACGTCTTCAATAACCAGTTGGAAAGTGGTGTGGGGTACCCAAACATCTCTGTGCTATTAATATATTTACTTGACTTGCATTATTTGGGGAGTGTGCCTTGGTGAGGCTTGGGTGGTTAGTTTACCCTTTTAGGTGTTTGGTTTACTATTTTTCTCACATGACACTAGTATGTTCCCCACACTTGTGCACTTGATCTTTAGGTTTTTCCCTACTGAGTATACTTGTATGGTCACCCTACATATATAAAACTATTTTTAGGTTTATAGGAGGACTTTGGGGAACGTGCAGGACAGTACTAGCTCCGACCTTTCGGGAAGTTGCAGTCGCTGTTTTTCTTTCCTTAGTACTTTACCCTTGTAGTCACTTGTACTTTCTGGATTTTTACATTTGTAACAAGCATTGGGAGTGGTCTTTAGCTTTGATTTTAGTTTCTACTTTTGGTGTTGTGGGGATTTACCATTATATCTCCCAGTCCTATTAAAAGAAAAATGGTAATGCCTTCCATTTAGTGTGTGATTCTATACCATTGTTGCTAGTCGCCACTCAGTGACCTATTGAAGGCGGGTCTCGGGGGTCATTATCTCTCCTTCAACTTAAAGAAGGAAGGGTCTGGAAATCTGCAGACCATTCCCTTTTTTTGGTGAAAGATGGTCGTGACACATAATTATAATGACATGTTATTCTATTTATCATTATCACAACAGAAATGTTAGCACATGTTATCAAGTATTCATAAGTAAAACT
The DNA here is from genome assembly GCA_963277665.1 of Viscum album. NCBI lineage: Eukaryota > Viridiplantae > Streptophyta > Magnoliopsida > Santalales > Viscaceae > Viscum > Viscum album. Next base: position 576,810,221 of record OY728129.1, read on the forward strand.
ATACTGATATATTACATTAATATTATAAATATCATCCTGTGGTTTAGTTAAACATTCTATAAATTATACCCTTACAATCCTTCTGAATACTAAAAATAAAAAACCATAGAAATAGGTTAACTAAAATGTCTTTAAATTTATCTATCATGTCACCTAATTCAGTTCTTGGTTACATTTTAAAACTGTGAATACCATAATCATGTATTCTATTTAAAATACATCCTTATTTAAAAAATTCATGTTTATTTATTCTTATGTCCAACAAGCTATAAACGTCATCCATTATATTATAAAACACATAAACCATCCTTAATCACTTCTAAGGAAATAATTACCATCCAATTTAATTATTTATTTTCAACTCATCCTTATCCAAATATCATAATCTCATAATCATGCTCATATAAAGTGTTTTCCTTCCCTTAATCATGTATTTTCTAAAAAAATCAACTTATTACCTCAATCACTATTCAAGTATACCAATACCATTCATTATATTCTCTTAAAACCATATGAAAAAACTAAAGCGGACTAGTACATGGATGTTTCTTTATTTTATAATACCAAAAATTCACTTCAACAACATTATTCTTAAATTCTAATACATATAAACTCAATCAATCCACAACTTAATTTTCATACTCTAAATCAGCAATAGTGATCACATGAGATGTTCCTTTGTATTTTTACATAATAGGTTGTTGATGTTGATCATTATTGATAACCCTTGAATTATAGAATCAGTTAACATAATACCCCATTTCCTTTCACTTATAGAATTGAAGTGTGGGTGGTGTATTGTCTTATCCTTTTACTCAATTGAATAGCCTTTTTTACATCACTATAACAATATTTTTCTCAATGGATGAGATTCCCAAACATACGGTATCTTCATGTTCATTTTAGTCATTCCCATGTGTGCTCTTTGCTATATTAATCAAAATTGGGATGTTGAGAATTTTTCATCTCTCTTTGTGGAATACCATTAGAGTTTCCATTAAGATCTATCTTCTTTTTATTATCTCCAAGTAATTCAGAATAACCATCATAAATTTCCTCTTTTAGTGCATAATGAATGACTTTTTCATAGCTTCCAAAGTTCCTAATGGATACATCCTTAGCGAGTTTTTGATTTAATCTAATAATGAAACAGTCAATTTTTCATTCAAGGATAATGATTAACCTAGAATCATACTATGAAAGTCTTGTAAAATTTACTCCCTTGGAACCAATAGATTTATCATTTTATTTATTAAGTTAAGCAATTTATTATCTATATTTGTTTTTAGAAAATGAAGGAATTAATTACTGAAAAACATCCCATTAAACTAATCCAATTACATAGATTAAATTTATTATTTATCCCTCGGTTTATCAATAAGAGTCCACCACTGATCTGTTTCACCTATTAGACGATATATTACTAGAATGATTTTTTTAATGATTAGAACACTGAAGGATGGAAAATATCATTTCAGTAATTCTGATCCATTGTTCAATAATAACTAGATTAGAAGACCCATAGAAATAAGTTGGACATTTCCTAATAAAAGGCTAAATAGAATGTTGTTCCTCCTATGCCCATTTGGATTGCCATCAAGATTTATTTCATGTGCGCGTATAGTAATAATATTTTTAATCGCATCTCCTATAAAATTTGGTTACTTAGAAGGATTATATCACAATTTGTTATTGCATTCATCATTAACATGGTTCTTTCAGGTTATATAAAATGTCTAAACTCTAACAAGAATAGTTTGAGAGACAAAATCATACAACAAAAACATCATAATAAAGTGATAGTACATTCACCATCATTGGTTTAATCCACGGTTTTTCATGAATGTTACCATAATTCTTGGACAATAACCTATAATTAGATGTATCCTTAAGTCATCCTTATCCATACTAAAAAACAATCTTTAGGTACCTCACTAACCTTTTTCCATCCTAGTTTCCAATGTATAATTAATCCTTCGATGTGATACCGACTATAAATAAAAATGCTTAACGTACATGAAAATTAAAATATCTTTGCATAATACTTAATACATTAAACTTACTAACACCCAAAATCATATTAGTTTAGTTCCTTTTAAAACATGGAAGACATTCTTATATTCCGGCGATTCATCTTCAACATCTTCAATAAAAATTGTCCTCTTCAGTTTACCCACCTAAAATTGTTCTTTATATCTTGGGGAAATGAAAACATTAAAAGGGATGAGCTAATATTATCTGTAAGGGTATAAAAAAATATAGGAATATCATGAAAATAAGGGTATGAGAACATGGTTGTGAAAATATAAGAGGATAACTTTCATATCAAAAACCAAGAAATAAATATTGGGAGTTTATAATACATGTATCATTAGGAAATCAATGAACATAATCCATGAGATAATAGCATTAGCATAAGATATTTAATTATGGAATAAACATAAACATGTAACTTTGTGAACATGTATAAATAGTAACAGTGTCACTCATTCAATTATGTGTATGAAATCAAGACCTTCAATAAAAACATGGGCATAAAAACTAGGTCAATTAATAAAATTATTAACATGACAACTACTTCTCCTTATATAATTTTGAACATGAAATTTGGTTCATGGATAACATATATACCTCACGGGTTATCCATCATTACCCAATGAATTTGAGGGAGATATATGTACCACCAATCACATAATGAAATCATTATTAACTATTCTACAAAAATATAAATCATTCATCAAATCATATTCCAAGGGATAAAATAGGTTTTTAAGACAACATTCCATCCTAAAATAATTCATGAAAGACAAATGGATTTCATAATTAACATTCAATCATAAAAATAATAAAAACAATGGAATAATTAGGATAGTATACTTGAAACATATCTCTATTAAATAATATCATCTTAGATGGAGAATAATTTTTATAAAACACTTGATATTATTTCTTGATGAAAATATCCATTTTTCTTCCAAAAAACATTATCCTTTCTAAAAAAATGCATAATTTTAAAAGGAAAACAATATCTTTAAAAATAACCTTGAAAACATGTAAGGTAATCCTGATTTAAATAAGTCATTATGTATGTATCAAAATACATTCATTCCATAAAAGTAAAAAAACATTTTTCCCATAAATTTTCCAGAAAAGTAAAAAAGTACCTCGTACAGAAAGAGAGTGATTCTTTTCAAACCATATAGTAGAAAGTAAAAAATGGGTAAAAACGGCTTTAAACATGCAGAGAATAATATAAAAAGATTTTATGAAAGGTGTTTTTATTAAAAATGGATTTTTAAGATAAATAATCCCCATTAAATACTTACGTATATTCATTTTCAGATAATAATGAGATTTAAAAATAATCCCTTACCTTTGGTATGATTTCATACGTTTGAGTCTAAATCTACTATATAGTGGTTTTGAAAATATTATTAACTTATAATAAAAACATAAAAATATTTATGATATTATATTTGATCCACTTATGACTTTATATAACCCTTTCATTTAACAATTCCATTTTAATGAAAGGGTTTGGGTAATAATTGCGTTGTTTGTCGTATACGTTTAAAATTTTTTTCTTGATATTATTACTTAGATAATGATTTAATTACATGAAGATTGTAATAAATGATTTATATATCTTATATATTTAGTATATAAATATATATAATGGATAGATCAATGAAATTGAACACATCATTAATGGAGACAGTAGGCTATACATACACATCAACATTGTTTCTCTTTTCTTATTAAATAGATTGGAAGAAATTAGGTCACATAATATAAATTTGAAAATAATTATATTAGAACTAATATTTAGAAAATTTGTTTCATATTATTTATATATACTTTATAATCATTATTTAATGGTTAACATGGAGAATGAATCTAATCGTGTCGTGGAGGTGGTAAGTCGTACTTTCACATGAGTGATAGTATCATTCCCTTTAATGGTCAAATGATTTGGATTTTGAGGGTATATTATATATTAAGAATCATTAAAATTTCATATTCATTATTTAAATACTTTATATTCGATTTTATACCCATTTAATGAATGTGTAGACAAAAAATAGTTTACACCGCGGTGTGAAGGCGATAATATGTACACGCGCACACATGGTGATATTGTATTTCGTAGGATTTATAAAAGGATTAAAATATTTGTCCCAAAATATTAAAAGCATCTCCTTATGTATTATATGTAGGATTTATACTTTATTATGGAAATAAAATAGGAAAATTATGTAGAAGTGGAAGAGAACGTTGAAAGAATCTGTATAAGAGATTACCTCTTCTTCAACGTTCTCCCTCTAGATATCTTCTTAAAGGAACTAGAGTTTGTATTTTTAGAAGAATGAAAAATTTATAAAATGACTAGGTAAGTATAAAATGAAAATGGTCATGTGATTCTTGAACTTTAAGTCTCAATTTAAAGTGATGTGGTGAGGTAATAGGTTCTCTTTTATAATTGGGGCGAGGGGTACTTTTGGAATCTCTGGGAATATTAATTTATAAAAATATCAAATCCCCACCAAAAACCACCCAAATGACTTAGTTTAGAATTTGAGAAGTTATAAGGATATAATATAATAAAACAACAGTTTTTATACATTTTTATCATCATTTTAATTCTTTTCATTTCAATTAACCCTTTGATATTCTATTTTAATTTTTAATAACTTGAAAATTGTTTAATATTAAAATTGTGTAATTTTTACTTATTTGATGTATATTAAACTATAAATGAATAAGTTAGATCATTTTAGACCACATAATAATAATAATATTTTTTTAAATTTTTTTTATTTTTTTAAATAATTCAATAATACATTATTTTTGATTAATAATCAATAGTGTCAATTTGGACACTATTTAAATTATTGATTTTTAAAAATAAAAAATACTAGATGTTATACTAGAAATAAATATTTTATTATATCTATTAGGGGATAAGGTTACCTATAAAATTAATTTAAAATATTAATTAGATGAAATTATTTTTATTTTAATATTTTAGAAGCATTTATATGATATTTTACATAAAAACATAATTCCAACATCAGTTTTTTGTAATAATTTTATAAACATATTTGTTGAATAAAAAATAAAAATAAATATTATTACATAGATAAATATACTATTTATCACAATATTATTTTTATTTGAATTAATATTTGGGATAATCATTCATTAAAAATTGCATACTCATTAAAACAAGAATGTGACAAGTTTCATATCACTTTAAAAAAAAATATTATTAGTATCATAACAAATTATATGATTCTAAAATGGTCAATAAATCAACCTTTGGAAGATTATTGTCACGGTATACACATAAAATTTGATTTTCTAGTTTTTTTAATGGTTGTTATGACATTAATAAAAATTATTTTATTTATTTTTCATCGATTAAATATTATTTACATCAACATTCTATAAGCCTTTAAAATAATAATTTATTATCTAATATTTTATTAATAAATTACCATGAAATATCTAATTTCATTATAATTTTGATGTATGTTTTTTTATTAATGCTATCACTTATTTATACCAATATTAAAATTGTTATAATTATAAGAGATAATAGGTGGAAATGTTGTCACATTCTTTTATTTTAATAATATATATTCCATTTTAATGGGAAAGAGTCCATTAAAGGAGACAATTAAAATTATTATGTGTTAAGGGTATAATTTTATTGATCTACTTGGATTTTGGTTGGTTTTAGGGTATTTTTATTGTCCTCATTATATTATTTGTTATGATAATTTACAGGATTTAATTTTAATCATGGGAAATAAAAAGTAGTAAATTTTCAATTCCCAAAATAAAAAAAAATCAAATTGAGACTATTTAAAAAATTTAGACCCACAAATTCATAATATAGAATACAATTTTAGAAATTTTAAATATAGAAGATTCATTAATTAAATTAAAATTATCTGTTTCGTTAGAATGAAAAATGGGGTTTAAAAAGTTAAAACATTGAAAAAGATTGAAATGTTTTTACATCAAAATTCAATGTAATATTAATAAAAATAAAATATATTATACTGAATGATAAAATATTATTATATTTATAATTTAAAACCATTATATAATATAATTATATGGTTTAAATTAATTTAATGATAATTATTTTTTAATTTAAATTTAGTGTATTTTTACTATTCATCAAACCATCAATGATATCATAAAAATATACAAAATCTATCCAATATAAATTTTTATACCCCGCATAAAATGATAATGTTTATATGGTTAAATAAAATATATAAAAGTTCAAAAACTAGATTTCAAATAGTTTCACCATCAATAGGTGTCAAAACTACCTATTAAAAAAACTTCTTTTATTCAAAAAATGAATTTCTTTTTATATCATGTCTAGAAAACATATAAGATGAATTTTAAACATTAGATAAAATATATTAAATATATATATCATTAGTAAAATCAATTAAGAGTGATTTTATTATTTTATATACTCACTTATTTTCATTTGAACAGTTTTTCTAAAGGTTGTTAATATTGTTCAAACACACCATAAAAATGAGTTGGTTATAAGGATACTTTATAATGTTTATATTTTCACTTATTCTCACCCAGGAATGAAATTAATTATATACAAATAACCCAAAATTGTATGTAACCCAAGAAAAAAATTGTGGTACGTATACCAAACGTTACACTAGTGTTTCGTATTGTGTAATTCTATCCTGGTGTATCATACAACACGAGACATGAAATAAATTTAAAAATAACTCCATATTATAAAAATAAAGGGGTGATAAATATTATCCTTACTTCTATAGTTATAATAAGTACACAATTTCCTCCACATTTCATAGCTGAAGAAGAATGTGAAAAATTCATCATAAGATATCGGCTAGGGAAACAAGAACATTGAGGATATAGATACATTTGTTGAGTACCTTGTAGAGATCAATGATTGGTCGGAGTGGATAACTATAAATTTATTGACTCCCTTTTTTGTGTATGTTTTTAGCATGTGAATCCTTATCATAACACTCTAGAGTAGGATATGTAAATTTGTTCTCAGGACCCACATCTCATTGTGTAACCTTTTGATTTGTCTTATAGTTATGTAGAAGATGATGGTGGGGAGAATATAATTAATTAGAATTTTTTTATTTATTTTAATATTATATGGATTATATATTGAGATATGAATATATAGGAAATTAGATTCTGAGGTTCATTTTGGTAGTATTTTTTTAAAATTAATTAAAATTTTCAATATAAAGTTTTCCTAAAAAAGTGGAATAACATCAAAACCAAGAATAATATCATTAACATGAGGCCACCCATGAGTTCATAGAATGATATTTACCCTATTTGTGATATAAACTTATAATTTGATGAATTTTTTGGTTGGTAATGGTCATGTTTTAATGTTTAAATTTATTAGTTGAATAAATTTATTTATTTAATTAATTACCTTGACAAAATAACTTTTCTATATAAAATATATTATGGAAAAATTGTTGGTTTTTCGTCAAAATTAAGGAAATTTTGAGGATCCATTATATAGAATGGGATTAGCTGGAGTTGGATAGAATCAACCAGATCTTGGTCCATCAATCAGTGTGTAATAGAACTCTATTATCTTGCCAATTATAACAATACATAATCATTATTCACAATAAATTGATCAAAATGAATATTTGATGTTCTAGTTTTTTTTATTTATCCCCATTTTTATTTTATATGATGAATGAAAATAAATCATCTAATGGTTTGGTTCACATATCATTTATATTATGGGTATGATATTAATTATGGGGATTATTATGAGTATTTAATATTATTCATTGAGTCTTTGTTTTCCTCTCTAATGATATAAGATTTTCGTTGAACGAACACAGAAGAAGTTATTTCCTCCTTTTAATGTTTTTTTGGATTTGTACCATTATTTTCCATTCATTAAGGAAAATTTATTTTTCAAATGGTATGAAAAATAATGTTTAATGAATCTGTGCACACCAATTTGGTAGAGAAATATATTTATATCCTTATTTTTGGATCAATTTGCTGATTAAATCAATATATTTCAATAGACTGACACAATATTAGTTACTCTTTATGGTGTATTCAATGTAGATATAAGTGAGAGAGGGATTTACCATGAATTTTCGTGGATATATTCTAGAAAGAAATGACAGAAACAGTTGGATGGAATAGATCCACACTCCCCAGCATGATTTTTGCTAGATCGGTGGTTGGGGGAGTGGATGATGATACAGGAAGAAGAACTGTGGGTCTTGTGAAATATCAAATTAAAAAACATATAATTTGGAATGAAATTGTTTTTGAGAACCTAAATACATTTCTAGGGGTTTCAAAAGGTGTTAAAGAACACACAATGTCCTTACCTTGTCATGAGGTATGTGAATCAACCCAGCAAATCGATGTGTACCTGAGAGGGTACAAAAACATTGCTAGAAGTACACAAGATTTTATATGTCATGCACTTCAACATAGACATGACCAGACGAAGTTTACATAAGGTAATCCACGTAATTTTACATGGTGTAGAGTACAAAACCTCATACATGCCATTTACTCAGGCATAAACACACACATGGGAACATACCTTTATATATTTCTAGGACACAGTTCTAACTAGAAATTATATGTACTGCTAGTACAAAATGCATACTCCTTTAATTATGGCATAGATAACTAGACATATTCATCTTATAAATGCTTTATTAGGGTGATTTCCCTTGTTCCATTATTTGAGGGTTATTAAAGAATGACATCTTACAAATATTAAGGTGATCCCTTTATTGAGATTCTAGTTTTGGATATATTTATATGACTCATTTTGTGACTCCCTGAGGGAGATCATAGTTTGTCATCACTATATCCTAGGTGGATTTCATGGTATCATCGTGACCAACACAACACTAGAATTGATCACCTACAAGTTGGTTATTCTACATTGGGTTGTTGGTATACCTTGTGGACTTGGGCATGATCCCAAATTAGTATCATTCTATTCATACTTCTAGCCTATAATTAAAATGTTGAGAATTGAGGAGCATGATATCCTAGATAGATTTCATCAGTTCTATGTGACTCATGTAGTGTGGTATCCAAAATGTGAGATTTGTGTAATCATTAAGAAATAATCATAAGATGGAATTATGGTTATGTCAATACCTCAATATGGTGTGTCTATGTTGACTATCTCAATATATTCTTGTTATAAGTTATATAGACATATACCTGAGATGTTATGAATGTTAATATTTATGTTATATTAATTGTTATTTTATGGTGTCCTACTGAGTATTTTTTACTCACCCCTACATGGTATTTTCCCACATTTGTCATTTCTTATTTAGATTGTCAATGTTTTGATGGATTCTCAGATAGAATAGGAATAGGCAATGAATAGTTAGCTAGATTGACTGAGGTGTGTTTCTATGGATGTATTGACATCATTCCAGTTCTACATTCTATTATTATATATTCATTAATATTCTTTAAGAGGGGATTTTATTTTCCCTTTCTTCATTCTAGTACATGTTATCATTATCGTATAATCTGATTTAGATATATTAATGTATGGATTATCAGTAGTTTAACATTTCATCATTTTATGGGCTTGGAGATGTGTGTGTGTAAATGTACATTAGGAGAAGGACTCTAATGTGAGAGATATTCATACTCAATTCTTTACACGATCCCCTAACATATTGGATTTTGTGTTAGGGTTGTAATGTTTCAAGCCTTGTTGGACTGGGTAATTACATATAGGGTTTACTGTGAGTTGAGAATAATTACAAATATCATATTTATCTCTCAAATTAATTATCAATACAACAAAAAATATAAATTTATCATTTTAAAGATCCCATATTTATCAAGGTACGCCCTTCCTTAAATTTAGGATTAACCAATTTTTTGGGTTTTTATTTTTTTCATGTTGGGAAAGTCCATTTCTAGGGATGTAGAGGATTTTATGGGAAAATATCCTACTATTAGATAATGTATATTTTTTGAATTAATGGTATATGAGTATTAGGGTTGTTATATATTTTCATAAAGAGTATATTTTAGGTTATGTTTCCAGCCATATTCATGTTTCTAATGGATTACATAATGTGAAACTGTTCCTAGGAAGAATCCATGAACTGGTTTAGTGTGTGAAAACTTACACACTGTGAAACTAGTACATGCCATGATGTGGTTAATTGGGGTTATTTTAACACATGGTGAATCATTTTTTGACATATTTTGAAAATATTGAAATTCAGACCCTAAAAAGGGTTTCACAACATGAATCAATCCTGATTAATAGTTCTAAACATTGTTCTATATAATGTTTTATTTCATCCCCCATAAAACTCTCTCTCTCTCTCTTGATTTGTAGGATGACTCTTCATGATTTTAGAGATTTTCTTTACATTGAATATTTCTTTACCAAGAGTTTATTCTATTTTGAGTTTTTTTAAAATATTTTCCCCCATCCTTAAATTGTTCACTATTATCAGTGTGTAATATCTATACCACTGTTGATTAATTTTTTGATCTTGTGTGATATCAATTTCTCATTATAATATCAATTTCCTTAATTTTTTGGTTGAATTTTAAATTGAGAGTGTATCTTACATATCTAAATAATGCTATATAGTTTAGAGCAATTCCATATATTCAGTTTCAATTTGTTAAATTTTGAGGAGTATTTTTCAATTTTTCTAACATAACATGCCCATTAACAAATAGAAAAATGGGTGACGATAATCAAGTGTTTGGATTAATCATTTGATCTCTTTATACATAATGGTGTTTAAAACTATCTTCCAGATACCCATAGGGTGATCATACACATTAATAATAAATAACTAGATAATAAAATAATGATAATATTTTTCATGAAATGAGATATGTGGTGATTGTTTGCGATATATTCACCTTAGAAAATGGATTCGTTTATTTCTAAATGAATTTTGATAATTTAATATAAAATGGGTGTTAAAACATTTAGATTTATATATTATGATATAATATAATGAATTAATGGGTAATTGAAAAATAAATGGTTGTTGGATGATTTTTCCATTAAAGATTATGATATTTTGTTTTGTTAGTATGGACATTATGACATCGGTTGTGATTTATGAAAAAGTGCATATATATAGGGATTTTCCGAGTGATGATAAAATAATTATATAAAGAGCTATTCCTAGAGATACTAATATTAAAATATAAAGGGGTATTTTGGGTGTTGTTTAATTGATCATATAGAGGTCTACATCCTGTGATACATAATTTTTACTGTAAATGGTTTTTCCCAATTATGATGGTATTTCTATATGAAGTTATCTTCCTAGTGATGACATAATGTTTATATGGTTATACCCAGTTATGTGATGATGTCGTGAAATTATGTCTTTGATTGGTATAGTTTTTCTATAATCTTAGATACATTATAAAATGTTGTTGAATTCGGTTTATTTTTGTAAAATATAAATTAATTATTTAATATTTTTCATTATCTATATATTGAATGAAAATATTATTAGATTGGTGTGTTTAGAAATAGTAGTGTTGTCCAACTGAGTTTTAGTCACATCTTATTGAATCCTCTATTTAATACCCAAGAAGATTACATGGATGAAGATTTATGTAATGGAAAATGACAGTGTTGTTGATTGTTGTCTTCTAGATCGGTTGGAAATATGCGATGAATCTGAAATGATGTTCAAGACCATAATACATTGATTATATTTGTTTCACCATTATATATGATATATTTTAATTTCTATTTCACATTTATATACATTCAATTGTATTATTACACTAACATTTTATTATTATTATATTATTTAGTTGGAATTTAATATTTTGTTTATCCACTATATTGTATTATATCTTATATTTTCCCTTACCTTGATATTTGATTATTTTTGTGGTATTACAACTTTGTACCCATGATTATAGTCACACCACAATGTTTACTACACCCTCTAAAATAGTTGGAAATATCTATTGTATAGAGAGGTGCTCTTGAGGTCCAGTTAAAAACCAAATTTGGCCAGATGATAAAGTTCAATATCTTCATATGTTACCCCATATTTGGCCAGGTGATAAAGAAGACTAGTACTAAGGGATGTGATTGTTATTATATTATACACCTATTATAGTTGATGTTATTTCACATTGGGAGATGCATATATTGTGTGATGTTTTTTCTTGATATATCAATTCATGTCCTATTATGACATGAGGTGTGTATGCACAGATCATGATAAGAACATATAGATTTATTTTTACATGAATTTTTCAAGATAGGGACATATTTTCTTCATGTGATTAATTTTATATAATAAACCATGAATAAAATACCTATTATATATGAAATATGGAATAAAAAATAGTTATTTATTTCAAATTCACTTTTTAATACATGTTAATAAATACCATGAGTCATTGGTTCTATTTTGTTTTCTTATATTGTGGTGATACTTGTTATTATCTGTAGTAATAAGGATTTTCATTGTCTTGTAGAGAAAATTACACCTCATCATCTTTGAATCGATCTTTTGGAGGGTGGAAATTAGTATGATCATAATACTTCGAAACTAAATCTTCACATAGATTTTATGGATCAAAAGGATGTTCAACATCATGGAATATTCAAGAGGTTCAAACGATCTATGGAATGGGAGATTGTTCACATGATGAAATTTATTTATGAGATGAAGAGAGTGTTTCAATTTTAGTTTCTACCTATGTTCACCAGGGAGGGAGTCCTCTATACATGAAGGTTCTTGATTGAGATAATCTATATGACCTTATGTAACCTAGAGACACCTACAAATAAGAGGGGGACGCTTAAAACATACATTATTCATTAACTAGAAAAGCATTTGTTGGAAAGATTAAAAGAAGATGGGATGAAAGACAAGTTATTATGAAAATGTTATTAAACAACATCTATATAGATATATTGAGGGATTATAAGCCTTTAATGTCCACACACATTAATAATGAGGGGATTTAAATGATTGATAATTCTATATATGTCACCAAATTATAGTGAGTTGTTCAATATTTAGTATCTGATGAGACTACTAGATAAATGTGTTTTGGGATTTTAATTAATATGAAATCATATTATAAGTGAATGTATTTTTTGTGAGTATGTTTTATAAAATAATGAATATGGGTATCATCATTTTTTTGGGATATAAGAGAGGCCCCAATTAGCAACATGTTTGTTTGAACATGGTGTACATGGATCCTCTCATCTAGTGGAAAGAAGCTATACAACAATAATTATCTAGAAGGAAACAATAGGAAGAGTATCAAGAGTAGTGGGTCACCATCATAGTATCATGTTACTCTATAATCCAATAAATGTTTCATGTTTGTCCACAAATAGCATTTTTGACCATAATCTGATTATGTGTGTTAGGATTTCAGTAGGACGCATCAAATAAATAGGCTGTTTTGTGGAATGTAGTAGTAGTGAAGTGGATGTATATTATTATAGGTACCATTGTGTTGAATTTAAAAACCTACCCCTTAAAGAACTAGTTGTTGGACTTCCAGTAAAATTTATTGTTGTGGTACCCTAGTGAAGAAGCAGAAAAAGCTAATAGAGGAGTCGATATAGGGGAGTCAGACTGATGCTCATGGGTTAGGGGAAATTCATGGAGACACTATGAAGCATACTTTGACTAGTTTTGATATATGACCATCTAAAATTATAGATATAATTATTGTATCATATACCCTTGATTTCATATTTTTTTATGATGGATTATACCATTCCTTTATATATTTTAGTTTTTAATTTATTATGGGATTGGTTGTGGAAATCATGTTTGGTTTCATGAGCATTGATACACCATTGGGAGTTTTTTCATATGATATCAAACATTACAATAAATTTTGTCTAGAAATTAGTGGCTACCATTTTGTTTGGGAATCGATTATGCCCTAAATTATAGGTTTGGATTTTATACTTCATATTTATTGGTCGATTCTATACCATGATTGCATTTTCTATTATCAGGAGAGGGTTACATTTCCATCTCAATATGGAAAAAATATGTCTTCACCAGGGTGGGTGGGATCTTTCAGATTGTCAAGAAGGACCAATTCAATGTAGATTAGTTGTAATAAAGATCATATAGCATTTTTTTGAATGATGTAGGAATGAAGAAATATATATTTCCTCTAATTGTCTAATTTTTTTAGGATTTCCTTCCTAAAAAGGATTATGGATTACCACCTTACGTGGAGATTGACTTTTTGAACATTTTAGTACTGGGAGTATAGCTAGTTTTAATCCAACATTAAAGGATAAAACTAATAGTGAATCAAGAGTAGAATGCTCATTTGGAATATCTATATGGTAATGGTTTCAAATGTCCTGGAACATCTCCATGGGGTTACCTATTCATTTCACCATGAAGAATTATGGGACATTTCACTTTTGTTTGGTCTATCATTATAAGGCCCCAGCCTTAAACCTTACTTAATCTTGAGTTATTACAAGATTACACATTGAGGATCTTTTCATGTTTAGAGTTTTAGATAATTAGATCATGAAACTTGCATTACATTCCACATTTAAACAAAGTGTTTACATAAAAGACAGTATTCATTCTTCCCATCAACGGAAACATATTTAAAATATAACATAGATTCTTTCTTGACACATCCTTGACACTATCATCACATCATGTACCTTTCCCTTGACCTGTGAAAAACATTTCAAAAACTTGGGATGAGCATAAAAAGCTCAGTAAGGGTTATAAAAATATGGAAAGGAAACATGAGTTCATATATATATGAGAATGAAATCATACTTTACCCATAAAACATCGGCACTTTAACATACCTCATCAAACCATGAATAAATCATAGAAAACATAAGACATAAAGGTAACTTGAGGCATTCATAACATTCTTACGTGGGGAGTAACCCTCTTGGTTACATTTGGAATACCTATCACAGTATATTCCCTAAATCTCTTCAGAGAAACCTTAACATTTCACTCCTTCGTGTTACCCAATGCATTGGAGAGCTATATCGGGCTCACCCGCCCTTAGTTTATCACGGAACCACCCGTTCTTCATAACAATGCGCAATAACCATAACATAATCGTATCACATAAACATGAATAAAGGAAACATAACATTTCCACATTTCAATCACAATATAACATTTTAGGATATTGAAATAATGAATCCATTCAAAAAGAAACCATTTCCAAAACCATTTAAAACATTTAATAAAGAGATTTTTGAATCAAAGTGTCCCATACCACCTTGAAGATTAAAATTTTAAACAATTAATATCCATATAAATAAATCCTTAAAACCATTTTCAAAAGATGGATATTAATAAGAACAAATAATTAAAACATTTAAAACGATATTTTGGTTAAAGGGGTTTTACCAAAATTAAAGACACTTGAATACAATAGTTGAGGAATAACATTTAGTCAAAACTTTATAATATCATGAGAATAAATGGATTAATGATATAATACTCCAAAGGACAGTTTATACACCATATAATAGTGAATTGGTGCATAACAACAATGAACCCTCAATAGAAATGTCAAATGTGATGAAATCCCTTATAAAGAAGGTATCCTTAAATTAAGGACAAATCAATCTAAAAAATACGTGTGACAAATATAAATACACCCAATATAAGTGGATATTAAGTGTAAAACAATAAAAGGTCATTCACACATATTCAATGGATTACATATTCAATGACTACATGTTGAACCCAAAGAAATCGAAATTGGGTTAAAAAGTTCCCTTGACAGCCAAACGACATCACATCAAAACGAGTTGATGATAGATAAAAAGAGTATCTCATCACTTGGACATAAAATTTACATCAATAATAATATATGAGAACATATCCCAACATAACAATATGTAAATTAAAATACCCAACAAACGAAGTCTTTTAAAAAAGAGGAGGGTGAAAGGTTCCCTTACTGACTTGGGTATCTTTCAAAACATACACCCCATGAAAGAAGGACAATAGATAATTGATGTAAATACTCATAAACGAAATTATATTACACAAAGAGTAGAATAATGTGCATTAAATACACCACTCAATGTAATTTGTGGAAAATGTAGCATAAATCTCACGGGAATAAAAGTGAGATGAAAAATCCCTTACGAAAACTCGGCAGCCTAACAGCGCCACATAAAACTTCCGAATATGGATTGATGAGATAAAATAGGGTATCTCATCAAATTACAATAAAATTTATAGAAAGAGGAAGATAAAATAACATCCCCCAATATTACAAAGAGGAGCCTAAAATAAGTGACATAAAGGAGAGTACTTAAAAAGAAAGAGAGTGGTTAGATCTCTTACGAATGTTCGGCAGCCTAACGGCGCCACTCAAAACTTCCAAAATGGATTTATGAGAGAGAATAGGGTCTCCCATCGCATGAACATAAAAATTACTGTATGTGTAATATAAAATATCATCCCAATAACAAGAAATATGAGCTTTAAAAGGAATGACATAAAAGTGTGTACTTAAAAAGAAAGAGAGGAGTAGGATCCCTTACCTCGGGTCTGACTTGACTCGATCGTTCTTTAATCTCCTGAAAAATAAACTTTAGTTAATTTCTAATTCCTTAATAACCATTTTCAAGTTCATTATTACTTTTATACCACTTATTACCATGTCATAATCATTATGTAATCATTTAAGTTAATAATATTTGTTTTGCTGATATTTGGTTCTTAAGTCGAAAGTGGGCTTTTTACAATTACATGTTGTTCGTGTGGCCAAATGTTTATTATATCCAGAATTTTATTCATTATGTAGATATCATATATGTCATATATATCCAGTAAATTCATGCATTTATAACATTTCATAATCATTTAGAGGAAAGAAATGAAATGCACCGTTCATGGAGACGGTAAGCCGTACGTACGCATGAACGCTACTTTCATTTCTATTTCGTATTTTATAGAATGGAATAATAATGATATAAAGGTATATTATAATTCCAGTATAATATCATATATAATATCATATTTCCATCCTTTATACATCCCACATATGGTGTTTAACGAATCAAATCACTTTGAGGGGGCGGTAGTCCGCACTTCCTTAAATGAAGATATCACATATACCCATAATGGAAGCCATAAAGGTAAGAAAAAAATGAAAAATAAAGAAGCATAAATAAAACATAAACATATAATATATCATATATAAAAATAGTGACATCATAATGGCCACCTTTGAATGTGTTAAATGAGTATTGAACAATCATCGTTTCGGGAGGCAGAATTTCACCATCCACGGAAACCGTATGTTCTTTAACCATTTAATATAGTTGTGTGAGAGTGTAGCTCGAATAAATCTTATAAAAACATCATAGTATATTTAAGATACTGGTTTTGTTAAAAAAGAAGTAACTAAAAAGAGTTTAGGGGGTTGGAGAAGCAAAATAAAACAAATGAACATGAGAGAATGAATTACCTTTAAAAGTGTAACTCGTTTTGATTTGAGCCTAAAGGCTTCCTTTGAAAGGATTCTTCCCAAAGTGAATCCTCTAGGATGAGGAGAGGGATGTGGAGAGAGTAAATGGGCAGGGGTTGGCCGAGCCAAAGGCTTGAGGAGTGTGTTAAATGAGGTAGAGGTGGGGTCCTTTTATAAGAGGAGAGGAGGGGTACTTTTGGAATGTAAAGAAATATTACTTTATTTGAAAAACAAATTCGGTTTCAAAAGGTCCCACATTGATATAATTCGTGGATAAGGTGATAAGGCTTCTAAATCCACTCATCCAATATGTTTTGGACATGTGTAGTTCATAGATTTTACATTATCTTTCCATTTTATTTAAATCGTCAAATAATGATGTCATCGCTGCATCATTATTATGTCATAAATAATTTAATTTATTTAATGTCTAAAAATTATAAAAAAAATACTATGATGTAGGAAATCTTTTTATCTTCCCAATGAATAATTATAATCAAAATTATGACTTGTATAACACCACTTAAAAATTGTTTTAGTAAAACATATCATGTTTGTGTCAATTTTACTTTTACATTAAATAAAATGTTATTTATGTCATTTCCCAACCAAAGTGGATCCATGGGGTCCCCATGTTGACCCATGGCTTGTCTTGGTCGGCCATGATACAACCAATTAGGGTAAGACATGTTTCAAGCTCATCTCATTTTATTAAATCATTATTTTTACCTTAAACTACACTAATTACCACTAATCGCGATTAAAAACTTAATAAGTTACTATTCACCAAAAAATTATTTTAATCTCATTGAACCACATTTTACTTCTTAATGACAACCATGTATGTCGGATTTTTGAAAATCAAAACACAATGATGAAAAAATTTCATTTAAACGGAAAATCAGTTTTTATAAGTACCACTTAGTGGTTTCACTATTCATCAAAAATTGAAGTTTTTTAGAAAAATCCCAAAAATTCACCCTAAGCTATATTTGATATTCTAAATTCAAAAATGAAGTCCGTTTTACAAAATTCAAAACATATAAGTCACATTAATTAATTTAATAATTAATTCCCGATGTCATGACAAATAGCGTGTTTTTATGAAACAAGAAGTATCAAAAGATTGACACTAGTTTAAGTCCGATTCCAAAGTGAAATTAATTCCAACGACCACTATTGGATTTAATGGTAAAAATATTTTCTAATTTCACTTTAAAACCAATTAAAAATATAATCTAATCATATAAATAAATGAGATTAAAAATTGGTTTTGAATTAAAATACAACATTTTACACTATTCATTAAAAAAATGAACTTTATCGGAAAGATACCAAAAATTTACACAAAGTAAATTTTGATGTCCCGATTCTTAATAAGAGTTTTATTTGATCCAAAATAATGTATAAGAGTGATCAAAACTATATTTAATGACAGTTCGCCATCAGAAGGCGATAAGTGAACCTTTAGTGAAAACTAGGGAATATACGCCTAAAATTGAATTCTATCCGTATTTTAAGCCTTTATCTTTTATTGTATAAATGTAAAAATATTTAAGAACATATATAATCATATTTTAGTTATTTCTATCCATTCCCGCCATTACAACGGCTACATGTTAACTACCATTTAAAATAATATTATTTTATTATTAGAGTGCAACGTAAGATTCCCAAGAAAATCGTTGTTGCGTGTTGGGTACGCCATCGAGCATAGAGTCCCCTTTAAAGTCATATCAATATTTTATTCAAAAATATGAATAAATATGAAAATGTCATATTCTTTATTTACCTGGGGTGTTACATCCTTCCCCCCTTTTGGGAATTGCGTCCTCGCAATTTTAAAATTGCGCTTGGAAACATCCTTGAAAGTCCCACATCGGAACAAGAGTCGGTAAAACAACCACTTTAAAATAAAGGAAGATAAGTACAAAGGTCACCCGAGTTAACCCATACTAGGACTCCATGTAGGAAAAAATGGACATGGAGGAGAAAACATAGGGTCATGTTCTGATGGAGAGTGATAGAAAACATGTTTAGGAGAAAGTTAACAATGAGAAAATCACAAACTTGTGATGGGTTAAACGGTGTTGGGTTCCCCAGTAGGAAACGTTAATAGACAACATTTTTGTTTTAAGTTACTTTTTATTGAGGAATTCATTCATAAGGAAACATAATCACTTATCATGTTGACTTTCAACTTTTACTAGATTCCTTAGTCAAACTCATATTTTTTCCAAAAGATGAGTATTTAGGGAGACTTGTTCGCATTAAGAGTACTATAATCAACATCTAGAGAATCACCAAATCCCCAAAAGAGAACTATATACATCCCATGTATTTAGGCTTTAACCAAAACCAAAACCAAAAAGGTTAGTACAAGATCAGATAATCCAGAAAAGGATAACCCCTTATAAAAAGAAAATCTATTCTTAATCTCCAAAATTTGTCCAACAAAACCCAAAGTTCAACGAGGACCATCCGATAAACAATTTGTCCATAAAATTCTTCAGAGTAAACCAATATAAGATTGAAACCCAAATATTTGAAGGATTTAGTCACATAGTCTTCCATGTTAAATCGTAACATTTATCTCCAAACAACATCAGTTCCTCCTAAAGTCTCACATTGAAAAGTAATTATCCTAATCACATATCCTCCAAAATCAACTTACTCTTAATTCATAAAATCATATAACTAAAAAGAATCAATCAAACTAACCAGGGACTTCACGTAGTCCAGTGGTAGGCGATAAATACCAGTCGCACTTTGGTTGTGGGTTCGATTCTCGCAGCATTGTCCGACGTGACGGGTTGTCACACGGTCTGTGTGTTGTCCTTTTTCCAAAACTATATAATTCTCAAATCATTACCCAAAAGGGATAAAATCATCAAAAATAACCATAACATAATTTAACCTCAATTTTATCTCATGCCTTTCACTTCAATCATAACATATGGTAACCCATAATTACCTCAAAAGTAAGGATCATATAAACCCAAATGGTTCTTTATAACTATGTCCACAAAAGAAAAGATAATTATTACTTGAATAAAATTTGCCTATATTAAACATCAGGGTTACACATAATATAAAAAGTCTTCCAATGTAACCCCATCATCAAAAGAGACTTAATACTCTAAAGAATTTCACCCTAACTCTTGAAGCCCTTATATGTTGACATCTTACTCATTCAACATTCTTCATGATCTATTATCCATTCCTTTCCAACTTATTCCGAAATACCTATTTCCTACAAACAAAATCATGAATCATATCCTAAGATTCCAAAATAAGAAAACAATAGTCATGAAAGAGTACATACCTTTGATTGGTCATTGTCAGTTTCTTCATCCTCAATCGGAATGGCATTAGGTATTGGTAAACGAATATTGGTACGCTCTTGGTGACCCCATTCACGAAACATCTTCATAGGACATGTGTTTGCATAATTACCATGCACACCACATTTAAAACATTCAATTGATCCCTCAGAAAGAACTTCTTTTCCTTTCCTCGAGTCAACTGGATGCTTCCTTTTTCCATGGCAGGTTCTTGCTTTATGACCTTCATTTCCACATCTATAGCATATTTCTGTCCCTTTGAAACATTTTCCTAGGTGTTTCTTTCCACATCATTGACACATAGGTTTTTGAACACACTTACCTTTATGATTATTACCTGTACTTCCGTAGGGATTTGTTTCTTGCATATATGATGCCTTAGATAAATCTCCAAGGTTTAGGTGGTCAATCATGACTCCAGATAGTTGGTTTAGGATAATCAAAAGAGTTCTCATTGCAGCTCCCATAGCATTCAGTTGCTTGCTCAAAAAACTGTCACAGTTTCCTTCACATCCACTGTTACTTTGGTGCCTGCTAGATCCACCCATTTCCTAAAACCAAAAAGGTCAGTGTGAGTATATCCACAAAACCATCATGTACTAATGAGTAAGATAGACAATAAGATATACTTACTCATTCACTTTATCTAAAACTACGACTCTTTCTGAAATCCTAACCATTATTGTAATTGTCAATTATGCTTAAAGAATACCCTAACCTCTAAAGTTATCTAAACCAACCATTGATACCAACTATAAGGCCCCAGCCTTAAACCTTAATTAATCTTGAGTTATTACAAGATTACACATTGAGGATGTTTTCAGGTTTAGAGTTTTAGAGAATTAGATCATGAAACTTGCATTACATTCCACATTTAAACAAAGTGGTCACATAAAAGACAATATTCATTCTTCCCATCAACGGAAACATATTTAAAATATAACACAGATTCTTTCTTGACACATCCTTGACACTATCATCACATCATGTACCTTTTCCTTGACCTATGAAAAACATTTCAAAAAACTTGGGATGAGCATAAAAATCTCAGTAAGGGTTATAAAAATATGTAAAGGAAACATGAGTTCATATATATATGAGAATGAAATCATACTTTACCCATAAAACATAGGCACTTTAACATACCTCATCAAACCATGAATAAATCATAGAAAACATAAGACATAAAGGTAACTTGAGGCATTCATAACATTCTTACGTGGGGAGTAACCCTCTTGGTTACGTTTGGAATACCTATCACAGTATATTCCCTAAATCTCTTCAGAGAAACCTTAACGTTTCACTCCTTCGCGTTACCCAATGCATTGGAGAGCTATATCGGGCTCACCCGCCCTTAGTTTATCACGGAACCACCCGTTCTTCATAACAATGCCCAAGAACCATAACATAATCGTATCACATAAACATGAATAAAGGAAACATAACATTTCCACATTTCAATCACAATATAACATTTTAGGATATTGAAATAATGAATCCATTCAAAAACAAACCATTTCCAAAACCATTTAAAACATTTAATAAAGAGATTTTTGAATCAAAGTGACCCATACCACCTTGAAGCTTAAAATTTTAAACCATTAATATCCATATAAATAAATCCTTAAAACCATTTTGAAAAGATGGATATTAATAAGAACAAACAATTAAAACATTTAAAATGATATTTTGGTTAAAGGGGTTTTACCAAAATTAGAGACACTTGAATACAATAGTTGAGGAATAACATTTAGTCAAAACTTTATAATATCATGAGAATAAATGGATTCATGATATAATACTCCAAAGGACAGTATATACACCATATAAGAGTGAATTGGTGCATAACAACAATGAACCCTCAATAGAAATGTCAAATGTGATGAAATCCCTTATAAAGAAGGTATCCTTAAATTAAGGACAAATCAATCTCAAAAATATGTGTGACAAATATAAATACACCCAATATAAGTGGATATTAAGTGTAAAACAATAAAAGGTCATTCACACCTATTCAATGGACGACATATTCAATGACTACATGTTGAACCTAAAGAAATCGAAATTGGGTTAAAAAGTTCCCTTGACAGCCTAAAGACATCACATCAAAAAGAGTTGATGACAGATAAAAAGAGTATCTCATCACTTGGACATAAAATTTACATCAATAAGGATATACGAGAACATATCCCAACATAACAATATGTAAATTAAAAGACCCAACAAACGAAGTCTTTTAAAAAAGAGGAGGGTGAAAGGTTCCCTTACTGACTTGGGTATCTTTCAAAACATACACCCCATGAAAGAAGGACAATAGATCATTCATGTAAATACTCATAAACGAAATTATATTACACAAAGAGTAGAATAATGTGCAGTACATACACCACTCAATGTAATTTGTGGCAAATGTAGCATAAATCTCACGGGAATAAAAGTGAGATGAATAATCCCTTACGAAAAATCGGCAGCCTAACAACGCCACATAAAACTTCCGAATATGGATTGATGAGATCAAATAGGGTATCTCATCACATTACAATAAAATTTACAGAAAGAGGAAGATAAAAGAAAATCCCCCAATATTACAAAGAGGAGCCTAAAATAAGTGACATAAAGGAGAGTACTTAAAAAAAGAGAGGTTAGATCTCTTACGAAAGTTCGGCAGCCTAACGGCGCCACTCAATACTTCCAAAATGGATTGATGAGAGAGAATAGGGTCTATCATCACATGAACATAAAAATTAATATATGTGTAATATAAAAGATCATCCCAATAACAAGAAATATGAGCTTTAAAAGGAATGACATAAAAGTGTCTACTTAAAAAGAAAGAGAGGAGTAGGATCCCTTACCTCGGGTCCGACTTGACTCGATCGTTCTTTAATCTCCTGAATAATAAACATGAGTTAATTTATAATTCCTTAATAACATTTTTCAAGTTCATTATTACTTTTATACCACTTATTACCATGTCATAAACATTATGTAATCATTTAAGTTAATAATATTTTTTTTGCCGATATTTGGTTCTTAAGTCGAAAGTGGACTTCTTACAATTACATGTTGTTCGTGTGGCCAAATGTTTGTTATATCCAGAATTGTATTCATTATTTAGATATCATATATGTCATATATATCCATTACATTCATGAATTTATAACATTACATAATCATTTAGAGGTAAGAAATGAAATGCACCGTTCATGGAGACGGGAAGCCGTACGTACGCATGAACGCTACTTTCATTTCTATTTCGTATTTTATAGAATGGAATAATAATTATATAAAGGTATATTATAATTACAGTATAATATCATATTTAATATCATATTTCCATCCTTTATACATCCCACATATGGTGTTTAACGAATCAAATCACTTTGAGGGGGCGGTAGTCCGCACTTCCTTAAATGAAGATATCGCGTATACCCATAATGGAAGCCATAAAGGTAAGACAAAAATGAAAAATACAGAAGCATAAATAAAACATAAACATATTATATATCATATATAAAAATAGTGGCATCATAATGGCCACCTTTGAAGGTGTTAAATGAGTATTGAACAATCATCGTTTCGGGAGGCAGAATTTCACCATCCACGGAAACCGTATGTTCTTTAACCATTTGATGTAGTTGTGTGAGAGTGTAGCTCGAATAAATCTTATAAAAACATCATAGTATATTGAAGATACTGGTTTTGTTACAAAAGAAGTAACTAAAAAGAGTTTAGGGGGTTGGAGAAGCAAAATAAAACAAATGAACATGAGAGAATGAATTACCTTTAAAAGTGTAACTCCTTTTGATTTGAGCCTAAAGGCTTCCTTTGAAAGGATTATGCCCAAAGGGAATCCTCTAGGATGAGGAGAGGGATGTGGAGAGAGTAAATGGGCAGGGTTTGGGCGAGCCAAAGGCTTGAGGAGTGTGTTAAATGAGGTAGAGGTGGGGGCCTTTTATAAGAGGAGAGGAGGGGTACTTTGGGAAAGTAAAGAAATATTATTTTATTTGAAAATGTTTTTCGGTTTCAAAAGGTCCCACATTGATATACTTCGTGGATAAGGTGATAAGGCTTCTAATTACACTCATCCAATAAGTTTTGGACATGTGTAGTTCATAGATTTTACATTATCTTTCCATTTTATTTAAATCGTCAAATAATGATGTCATCGCTGCATCATTATTATGTCATAAATAATTTAATTTATTTAATGTCTAAAAATTATAAAAAAATACTATGATGTAGGAAATCCTTTTATCTTTCCAATGAATAATTATAATTAAAATGATGACTTGTATAACCCCACTTAAAAATTGTTTTATTAAAACATATCATGATTGTGTCAATTTTACTTTTACATTAAATAAAATGTTATTTATGTCATTTCCCAACCAAAGTGGATCCATGGGGTCCCCAAGTTGACCCATGGCTTGTCCTGGTCGGCCATGATACAACCAATTAGGGTAAGACATGTGTCAAGCTCATCTCATTTTATTAAAGTATTATTTTTACCTTAAACTACACTAATTACCACTAATCGTGATTAAAAACTTAATAAGTTACTATTCACCAAAAAATTATTTTAATCTCATTGAACCAAATTTTACTTCTTAATGACAACCATGTATGTCGGATTTTTGAAAATCAAAACACAATGATGGCAAAATTTCATTTAAACGGAAAATCAGTTTTTATAAGTACCACTTAGTGGTTTCACTATTCATCAAAAATTGAAGTTTTTCAGAAAAATCCCAAAAATTCACCCTAAGCTATATTTGATATTCTGAATTCAAAAATGAAGTCCGTTTTACAAAATTCAAAACATATAAGTCACATTAATTAATTTAATAATTAATTCCCGCTGTCATGACAAATAGCGTGTTTTTATGAAACAAGAAGTATCAAAAGATTGACACTAGTTTAAGTCCGATTCCAAAGTGAAATTAATTCCAACGACCACTATTGGAATTAATGGTAAAAATATTTTATAATTTCACTTTAAAACCAATTCAAAATATAATCTAATCATATAAATAAATTAGATTAAAAAGTTGTTTTGAATTAAAATACAACATTTTACACTATTCATTAAAAAAATGAACTTTATCGGAAAGATACCAAAAATTTACATAAAGTAAATTTTGATGTACCGATTCTTAATAAGAGTTTTATTTGATCCAAAATAATTTATAAGAGTGATCAAAACTATATTTAATGACAGTTCGCCATCAAAAGGCGATAAGTGAACCTTTAGTGAAAACTAGGGCATATACGCCTAAAATTGAATTTTTTCCGTATTTTAAGCCTTTATCTTTTATTGTATAAATGTAAAAATATTTGAGAACATATATAATCATATTTTAGTTATTTCTATCCATTCCTGCCATTACAATGACTAAATGTTAACTACCATTTAAAATAATATTATTTTATTATTAGAGTGCAACGTAAGATTCCCAAGAAACTCGTTGTTGCGTGTTGGGTACGCCATCGAGCATAGAGTCCCCTTTAAAGTCATATCAATATTTTATTCACAAATATGGATAAATATGAAAATTTCATATTCTTTATTTACCTAGGGTGTTACAATCATGGATTGATTTAGATGACGATCCTGAATCTTAATCACCTTATGTGCAACAACAATCTCTTTGATCAAATAATATATTTTTAGGTTCTCTTCAAGACCAATTTGGGATCAAGTTACCACCGGTAGATGTTGAAACTATATAACACACCTTATAATTCTTTTAGGAGTGCTTATGAATTTTAAATGTTCTTAGTTGTGCCCCAACATATGATGAATGAGCCTACGATATTCATGGATGTGATGAATTGCATCTTTCAACCTTTTCTAGGTTATGTTTTTTCGGGTTTCATAGATGATCCCTTACTGTAGTCCCATTCAATGGAAAACTATTCCCATCATCGGGACATAAATTTGTGTATAATGAGATAACATAAAATATATTCCAAACAATGAAAATTAAGTTTAATGATAGATTAACTACACTTCATGGGTCGTGACATCAAAGAGGCTAGAGTGTTAGTGGACCCAGATAAGGTTGAGCTGTGGTGTATTCAGAGCAGCCATATAATATCTTTGATATTATGAGTTAATGTGTTTAGTATATTATTAATTATGTTTAACCTATCAATTTTCCGACTTGGAGTCACAAATGTCCCGGATGACCAAGAAACAAGTGATGTTTTTTTGGATAGATGCTTTCAATTGTTCATTTAATGAACTAAAATAAAGGATTAACTAAGCATCGATCAACACCAAACCTATGTCAGGTAAATCATATACTGTGTACTATGACACATTCAATGTTTGATTAAGAGATGTTAAGATCTAAAAGTCCCAAGTAGTCACTTTTAGGTCTAGATAGTTGAGACTACATGAGTGATTTAACCTACTCAAGATCTGGTGTCCGATGTGGTTTTACATTCAATATAATGCTAGAAAAAAAATTATATGGAAGATACATTTTTTAGTACATCAAAAATATGTTCACCGTGTACATATTTTATTAGTGGGACATAATCCTTTGGAATATGAGGTTCATTGATTATTAGTAATCGTTTTTACATTGAAATGGATTATACACCAAGTAAAAGAATTTCCATTTCTAATTTCCTGATCAAAAAGTTACAAATGGAGGTAGTGTGGGATTCTTGTGATAAGTGGATAATTATAATTCTCTTTGTAGACACATATATTGATATTTAAGGGTTATAAGTATGAGTAACTATGACTTACCGATATATTGTACCAATGATTAATGAATAAATATATATATAAAACTTATCTAATCTTGATGTCATATCTATATGAGATAGATTAAATGGTTTCGATCAATCAGGATGTCCTCTTAGCTGTAGAAATGTTCTTTTGATCAATAATGGATTATGGGTTCTTGCGGTCTTTAACCACAAGATTATTATAGAGTTTCATGCTTCTAATTATAATGTATATCCATGTTTAAAAATTATTCATCATGGTCTCTATAGATAGAAATTCTTTCTTGGAATTAATAATGATGCAATATGATATATAGAGTTATTTTTCAGCTATCTGTTGGTGAAGTTTTATCATAAGAGGCCTATTAGTATGTTGTAATCTCTTCCCATTTCAATATAAAAATAGTTTTATGTCTCTAAAATATATTGTATATGATTACCATGGAAAGCTCTCATGAATACTGCCATATTGGTGATCACAGATCAACGGAATTAGGTAGACCAATTACTAGAAATATGGGATTCTTCTAATGATGACATATGGGTAGTGTTTTAGTGTAGTATATATTCAAATTTCAAGGTATTTTGAGGAGTTTCATTTCATATAATGACCCTCATTTCAGGTATCGATTATGGAAGGATCATTTAATGGATATGAGTATGATGTTTCAAATAAAAAAGGTATCGAAATTCCTTTTTCTCCTATTTGGGGGTTGGATCTATGTGAATTAGAGATCCTTGGATATAGTATTATGTATGAGATGTCATGGATGGCTCGATTATCTTGGAGGATGTTGGTGACCACCCAAAGAAGGAATAAATATTACACTTACAATTGACAATGACCTATATAGTTTAGTGATATTAATCATATATTACTTTTGATGTATAATATGTAGGGACAATTCCAAATAGGTAAATAAGTAATGTTATCCTCTATGAGTTTCATGAAATTTGATTGAGTGGAAAGTGTTGGTCCATTGGCACACTTATTGGATCATCCACGATGCTACAATTCCTTGCACGACATATTTTATGTGGCTCATCTTCAAATTTGTCATCCTGAACTGTTTTTTGGAGTAGAAGTTTATAACATTGGTCTTCGTACATATGTTCCCTTTTTGGAAAATATAATAAAAATTGTGTATTATAGTGATATGTATTTATGGGGAGGTATTTTACTACTATTATTGTTAACATGGATTTATTGGCGTGTTAAAGTGGACATATGAAGATTGAATGTGATATGAAATAATAGTGGCCAGTTTTTTTCACTAAGACGCCATAGTGATTCTTGGGGATACTTGAGATGAGCAATTGTATGGTGGGGAGGTTGTATGATCCTTTATTTCTTTAGGTTCATCCCACTTTTAGTGTTGGAGGAACATAATTTTTTGTGGAATTCTATTTTTTTGAACCATTGCGGTTGAGTTCATTTATGGGGATGTAGATAATTTTCTAGGGAAAATGGAAATGATTTAGTGGATGTGTGTTTTTTTTGAATTAATGGTGTTTGGGAATAATGGTGATTACATCTTTAAATTAACATGTCGGGTTGACATCTTTCAATAAGAAACATAAAACCATGAACATTTTATATGACATGAAACAATTTTTAGGAAGAATTTGTGAACTAGTTTAGCGTATGAAAAATGAAAATAAGTGAAAATAGTTGACACAACGGAATTCTTGATATTGGTTATTTTATAATGGTTCAATTCATATTTTTTTATCACTTATATTTAGATAATCCTATCACTATAGGGATTCATATCATGAATCTCTTAGGATTATTTGTTGTAATCCTTGTTGAGGGAAGGATTTTAATTCATATTTCATGCACCGCTTGCTCTATCTATATCTCTTTAACTCTTGGTTGAATCTTGGAGAATATAGAGTGATTAATCCCCTTATAAACACAAAAATGATTAAAATAATTTCTTATGAGTTATTTTTTGGAATTTTGGACCAATTGTTAGACATATTCCCTCCTATCAGAGTGTGATATATTGAACACATATGAACTAGGTTTTGATCTTATCTAATATAGTTTTATCCAGATGATCTCCTAAATCTTTTTTCCATGGAATTTGGCATTGATATTTTTTCATGAATCATCTGATAATGGTAATTAGTCTTGATCAATTCATTATTTTCTATTTTAATTAGTTTATATATAATCAATATTATGTGATTTTATATGACACAACATGTGAGTTGTCAAAAAGAGAAATGGGAGATGATAATCACGAGATTAGACTACTATTTGGATCCATTTGGACCAAATACTGAAGAGATAGGACATCTACTACACATAGGGTAAGCCTACCCTTGATTTATAAAGAACCGACTAGTAGAATAATGGTATATTTTTGCATCACATGAGACCTAAATTTATTTCTTGTGATATATTCACCTTGGAAAATAGATTCCTCGAGCATTGAATTATTGGTGGTAATTTGATATAAAATGGTTATTCAAAGCAGTATAGAAATGGAATAAGATATATTTTAATGTATGAATGGGTTGTTGAAATAAAAATAGTAATTTGAATGAATTGATAATTATGTATTGTGATAATATGTATTTTTATTCTAACCTTTATGACTTATGTTGTAATTTATAATGAATATATTATATAAAGGGTTATAACTAGTTATGTGTAAATTCTTACTTAAATGGATATTTTTGTTGATGTTGAAATACTCAAATAAAGGGTTATAATTTCTGATACTAAAATGCATACATATCGGTATATTATTAGTGGTGGTGAAATTATTATATAAAGGTATTTTCTGATTATACTGAAATTCTTATATAAAGGATTTTCCTCATGATGCTACTAGGTTTATATCGAGTAACACAGTTTAATGATTACTCTATTGAATTTTTGTTATAGTTGTCATGGTAATGAGACATGATCAGAGATATTATGGCATGATTTTTAGGTAGGTTTATTATTAATTAATTAATTATTTAATTAAAACTCTAGATTATTTCGTTATTGTATACACTTTTTATCTAACTAGTTTTTTGGACAATGTGGGGTCCAACTACTGATTTTTACTCACAACCTATTCAGTCCCCAATTGGTATCTTGAAAATGTTATATAGATTTAAGTTTCGATAAGTGTATAATATATTTTGGTTGATTCCTTCATATTGATGGTTTGGGTCATGGATATGGGACTGACCAGGGGTTTGGGGGCATGTCCTTTTCTGAATTTTTTTCATAGTATATTATCATTATTTCATTATTTTAAAGAATTAGATATATTCTAGACAATCAATAAATTATAATTTTATTATTATTGTATTATTCATTAAAAATTTATTATTTGGATTATCTGTAGTTTTTCACTTTTTGATATTATTTTTAATTAATCTAATATGTTTTTATTTATTCTATATCATAACACTCTAAAATGATTTATAGAGTCCAAACTATGTTTTCTACATCCTCTATGCTTGTATGTTGCCTTTGGTATATGAGGTTTCAGGTTTTTCATAAAAAACGATTTGGCGTCATGAGAGAGCTCTATATCAGGGGGATGTTACACCATTCAATATAGATGGATGTTATTGTGAAAAAAATTAAACATTAAAGGAAACATATAAAAACATTTTAGCACCCAAAAATCAATTGGCATCATTCAAGGATTAATGGAGAATTTATTGATCACCATTGGAAGGAATATACACTTTGAACCTCTTACCTGAATCAATGGTACATGGTATTGGATTACTTAGGATCAACATCATGATCAAATAATTTTCATTGAAAGGGTATCTATAAAACCATATTTTTAGGTACACGGGCCATTATTTATTTATTTTTCAGTTTATATAATGATTTAGTTAGGTTTTGGGAGATTCTAAGGGGTTTAGTAATGTTTTTCTTGAAATTATGTAAGTTCATGATTTATTCATGGTTTGTAGAAATATTAAATAATATCTATGAAAATGTATAGGAGAAGAGAGTCGGCACTAGGTAGGTTCAAGGTTGGACCATAGTTTGGCCAAACTATAAGAATTCCTCAGTGAAAAAATGCATATTGAAATAGAAAGAAAATGATGTTTTTTTCATATTTGTTCAAAATGTACGATCCAACCATGCGAGGTGTAGCCTTAAGATATTATCACCACACTTTTGGTGCATGAGTTTCTAATTTTTTTAGCCTAGCCTGATGAAAAATAGATTTAAATTCATAAAATGTGAATATAATCATAATTGAACACGTATGTAATCATTGTTTTACCGGTATCCCTACTATTCAAATTATTTTTTCTTCTATGGAATGAGATTCAATCACCATAAAATTGAGAGTGATCTGTAGGTGAATTAATATCTATTGGATTCTCTGATTCATCGGTATATTCATGTTCTTAATCGTTATTCTAATATACCAGGTTATTCTATATCCCTCTCTCACTAAAATTACAATATATTAAAAAATTTATGGATATATCTAGGTTTTTTAATGTTTTTATTATGAAATAATTTTCGGTTAAGTGAAGTGGATAATGTATGTGTTGTAATCTTGATGTTTTATTGTTCCATTATTCTTTTTTTAAAAATTATAAGGGGTAGGGGGATTCACTGTCAACTACACTATATTTATATCTTTATGGGTTTTCATTAAATAAGTATTTCACATGAAATTGTTTTAAAATAAATTTTTCTTTCTTGATGAAAATATGATTTTTTATTTTCAGGGAAATTTTTGAAAGCTTATTTTATTTGGTAAAACCCCATTGACAATAATTTTAAAATGATGATTTCAAAATTAATTTTCTATTTGAATCATGAAAATATTAATTGAGATGAATTAAAGTATTGAATTTTATAATTGAAATGACATTACGTGATATTGGTTTAAATGGTTGGAATTGAGTTGAACGAGATGGATAATGGTCATTAGGTACCACCGTCAATGGGAATAGAGTATGGTTGTGATGTTCTCTGATCAATTGTAACACCATGATTTTGTGTGTGTGTAGATTTGTGTATGTACATGGAAAATACTATTCCAAATCAAATGTGAAATGTTTTAAGGTATTATTTCTTCTTTCCATGCAAAAGTGGGTTATGGATATGATATAAAAAGTTTTTACAAATTGAAATTATTTTATTAAATATTCTTACAAGTGTTGTACTACTAGAATGAGTTTGGAAGTCTATATAAAATAATACTACCTTTTGAATCATCCCCTACCTAAGAAATATTGTTCATTTGTAGATATATTCTATAGTGAAATAGGTAATGGAACAACATCTCTGTTTTTATTGATGTTTCATAATACTATGGTAACGGTTTGTGTAGTTGGAGAATCGGGTAGGTATGGTGTTTTTAGTTGATTTCACCTTTGTTATTTATGTGTGTTTTTGTCTTTTGGTCCTATTTAAATATGTATTTTGGTTTTTTCATGTACTCTTAAAAGGCACTGGTTCACTTATAGATGAGTTTTGTTTTGTAATCATGCATTATAAAGATTTTTTTTGTTATTTATATATTATTTTGGATGGTTTATTATACAAAGGTAAAATAATCCCCCAAATGTTCTTGAGGACCATGTAATTTTTTTCTAGAGTCTTGGTAATTTCACAAATGTACTAGTACGCCCCTTTTTACTCTACAATCATATGGGGAGGCATAGTATATGATAATTATATCAATTTTTTTATTGTGGAAATAAAAAATTACATCATTAAGATCCAGTACAAATAAATTTATGAGATAAACTATATCTGTTTTGGTTAGTTAAAATAAATTTTTGAGATAAATGGTTTTTGTCTTGGTAGGCCCAAATATCTATATTAAAAAAATTGTATCATGGTTTTTTGACCATTGACATTGGAATTGGTTTCAGTTTAATTTGATTCTAGATTTGGAAATATAATTTGTCTATATCTAAGGATAGATGTATAGGGTAGGAATTTCAAAACTGGTAATGTAATGAAAAAAGGATTAATTAATCAATTTATTTTGAACATTATATCTTTTTTGTGGTTTTGGGTACATGAGTTCTTTTACAAACTTTTTGGGGACTTATCCCCCATCATCATGGGTTTTTCTGATTAGAGTTACATGAAATGAATTGATTGTAATAATTCAAAATAGTTGTAAATTTATTATTCTTAGTAAATAGTTTATAAAAATTTAATTTAATTTATATTTGGAAATAAAAAAATGTTTTTTTGAATATCATGGTGATATTATTTTCAAAAGTCGTTAAAATGTTCCAAATAGTATAATCAGGGAAATCTATATCTTATTATGTTTTAATGTAGAAAATTGGAATTGATAATACATTATTTGATAATGATTGAGATTAAAATAATTTTTTCTCTTGTTATAGTAAATGGAGAATGGTGGGCTTCGTAGAAAACAACTTGAAGAAGCTGCTGAGAATGAGGATTCACCTGAGCCACATGTGAACCAACAACAGCTACAATTTATTTTCCATAATTTTTTACATGTATAAGTGTAATTGGAATGATGAACTATGTAAGGGGATCTATTCATTTTACTTCCAATAGAATAATCCACATACATTTCCAGGTATTCAGAGTATTAAATTAATTTATTCTATTATTACCTCAAGGTTGATTTATTTTTTACATTAATGGAATAAATTTATATTATATTAAAACGATATTGTATTCCCCCAAAGAATTTCATTATTTATATATCTGATTATACAGATGTTCAATTGAAAATGTATACAATAAAGGGATATCACAGAAAATATGGTTGGGGGGAGAATGATTATCCGTACCATAATGGGTGGGATATATAATGCTATAAATTATAGGAAGAGAGATATCTACTTCTAGAGTGGTGGGACACATTAGAACCGTACTATGTGATCAATAAATATTCCTCCTCAGTCAAAAACTAATCCATGATGTCTTTATTATAGATCACAGGATCACATCATGCATGACTATAAATCACCAATTATATTATGTCGCTATTTAAACTACATTGGACATTATCAAACACTATTTTTACATTTCTCTAATGTTAGGTTCACGGGAAATATCACATGTTTTTTAGAAAACATATTGTTCGATATGAAAAATTTAACAGAATACCTATGATTATCAGAATATAGTGAGCCAATGAAATTTTAGGAAAACCATGAAATCTTATGAATTAAATTCTCAAAATGTTAATAGTGAAAAATGGTAGTTATTAAGAATTTGTTTGGAGACGAGAAGATAATTTATGATGAAAAATATGTTCCTTCAATAGTGAGAGGTATATTGCTTTTTAATTCTACCCTTATGAAATATTATTTTTATATAGGCTCATTAAAACATCCCTGGTAAATAAAGATTAAGACCTTTTCATATTTATTAATATCAGTTAATTAAATTATTATTTTAATTTAAAGATAATTATATGTTTGACGTCGTACCCGACACGCAATAATGGGTTTCTCTAAAATATCTTATTTCACACAAGGCTGAGTCGTACTGGAAAATAATAATATAATATTATTTTAAAATGGTAGCTAACGCCTAGCCGTTGTATTTGTGGAAATGAAAAGAAAAAACTAAAATATGATTATACATGTTTGTTAAATGTTTTTACATTTATCCAATAGAAGTTAGAGGCTTAAAATATTAATGAATCCAATTTTAAGCATAAACACTATAATATTCTATAAAAGGCCGATTTACTGCCTTCTAATATAGAATTATTTTTAGATATAGGGTTTTTACTTTTATGAGTTCTATTTTTAAAAAATAAATTCTTTTTTATAACTGTGACATCAAAATTTACATTGGATGAAATTTTGGTATTTTTTGAATAAAGTTCATTTTTTATTGAATATTGAAAAATACTGCATTTTAATTCAAAACATCATTTTAATATAATATATTTATTTAGTAAGATTTTCCTTTTTAATGTTATTAAAGTATAATTGGATTATATTTTTACCATTTAATCAACTGTTGGTAAATGGATATAATTTCACCTTGAAATTGGACATAAACAAGTGTCAATCTTCTAATAGTTATTATTTTTTAAAAACACGCTGTCTAGTTTTATCAATATAAGATAATATTAAATTAATTAATGAAACATAAATGTTTTTAATTTGGTAAAATATTCAACATTTTCGAATTTGTAATTTCAAAATTATATTTGGGTGTTTTTTTGGTATTTTTCTAAAAACATTCAATTTTTTATAAATACTGTAAAAACACTACATAATAGTTAAAAAACAAATTATTCATTTAAATTAAATTTTACAATTTCTATGAATTGAAATTATAAAATCCATCATACATGGTTTTCATCAGTAATTTTTTTGTTCAATAATATGAAAATAATTTTTGGTGAATATTAACTTTTCATTTTTATTTACCATTGTTAAAGGTAAATAGGGTAATTCAAGGTAATAATAATATTATAATAATATAAAATTACATTAACAATTGTCCTAACCTTATTATATGAGTAATGGAAAACCTAGAAAATCCTTGGGATATACTTTTTTCCTTTGAAAGACATTTGGGTAGGATAATAACATTAATAACTTTTTATTTAAAGGAAAAATAAAAATATCATAAACATGTATTATTTTGCCAAAACAATTTTAATGTGGGATTATATAATTGATATATTTGACTATAAATATTAATTAAATATATATAAATATTTCTTACATCATGGTATTTTATTTATAATTTATATACACTAAATAAAGAAATTTAATTATGACACAATGGTGATACAGTAATTAATTCATTAATAAATTATTCAAATAAATGTTATTATGAATTTTAAAATAAATATATTTTAACCTTTTCAAGCCACATTAAAATTTTATAGATTAGTATATATTTTTATCATTTAATTACTGATGTTTTTTGTTGAAATAATCCACTTTTTTTGGGTTTCTTTAAAAATCCGGATATGAATAGTATTAAAATTGACATAAAAGTGTTTTTCAATCAATCAATATGTTATTAAATGATAAAATAGTCCTATAAATATAATATTCGTCCAAATGATATATATGATTCTAAAAATGTCATGAATGATCCATTTTAGGTATCTTTGAATTTTATAGTAAATATATTTACCATAAAGTATGAATATATAAGAGGACATGGTAAAAGGTAAATAAGTTAACAAATGGTTAAATAAGAAGGATAAGGATTAAAATAATATTCAAAACCCATCCAATTATTATCTCCTGACAATATTTCGATATATATGTTACTAATTTTTGAATTAAATAAGTTTTTGTCCTTTTGAAACCTAAAATCATTTTAAAAGGAAATTATGTTTTCAAACCATTCTAAAGAGCCCCTCCTCTCCCTTATAAAAGGTAATCACCTTTAAACCATTAAAAAAACCTCTCATGAAACTTGGATATTCCAAATTCAACACAAATAATCTCCAAGGATCCGTCTCTTCATCTTAGAAGCCTTAACATAGGCATAGAGAACATCAAGGAATCCTTTTTGTTCAAACCGAAGGGAGTTACCTGATTTAATAGTAACGTCTTCTCTCAAGTTCTCTTCCATTATTTTATATATTCACTCCCTATGATCTTCTTTTTCATTTTTACATAAAAACACCATTATCCTAAATATACTACGTTGTGGTTATGAGAAGGATTCAATATACACTTACACACACCTCCATCTAATGGATACAAACATAATGTTTCTGTGTACGGTGAACTACTGCATCACGAAACGATGATTGTTCGATTATCTCCAAACACTCTCATGGTGAAAATTATGATGGAACTTTATTTATATGTGATATATATTATAATTATATTTTCTTTATGCTTCTTTTATTTTTCATTTATATAATACCTTTATGGTTTCCATAATGGGTAAATACGTCAATTTCATTTGAGGAAGTGCGGACAACTACCCCCTCAATGTGATATGACCCATTCATGCCATACATTGAACTTATAAAGAATGGAGTTACTGAAAATATATATTATATTATATTTTAATTATAATATACCTATTTATAATTATTTTTTTATTCCATTAAATACGAAATATAAATAAATTTAGCGTTCAGGTGTATGTACATCTTACCGTCTCCATGAACGATGCATTTCATTTCTTATCTACAAATATTATAAACAATTATAAATTCATATATATATATATATATACTGGATATATATGATATATATGATATCTATTTTATGAATATCATTCTGTATATAATTGACCTTTGAAAACATTGACGTCTTTTAATTTTAAGAATTTCATTTTTGACTCAAGTACCAAATATCGATAAAATGTCTATTGTTAAAAAAATGATTTTTTAATGTATATAAGATGGTAATAAGTAATATAAAAGGAATAATAAAATTGAAAAATGTTATTAATCAAGTATAATCTATCTTTAGTTTATTATTATAGAGATTAAAGAAATAATGAATCATGTTCGACACGTGGTAAGGGACTTCATCTCAATATTTTACTCGTTGAAGGATATTATGATTTATACATGAATTTATTTTATACGGTGTATAAACCCCTTTGATAATTCCTTTCATTCAGAAAGAATATTTATCCACACAGAGTTTTACTTAAGGTCTAAGGGAATGTTTCTTTTTATGGTATGCGGTGACAATGACCTTTCCACCACCACGAGCGTTATTTGATATTTGGATTCCTTAACAAGCCGTAATGTTTTTAAAGGAAAATAAATACCTTATAATCATTTATGTATTTTGGTATTGAAAATGGTTTTGCCAATGGATTTTTTATGTCAGTATATTTAAATAATATATTTTTTTATTGAAATGTGGAAATGTTATCTTTCCTTTATGTTTGTTTTATGTGTTATGAATATTTTATGGTTCATGGGAATTGTTTACATATACAAGTGGTTCTGTGATAAACCTATTGTAGTCGAGCCTGAGATTACTCTCTAATGTATTGGGTAATGTGACAGAGGTAAACATTAATTTGTCTCCTAAAGTATTGAGGAAATATACTATGATAGGTATTCCAAATGTAACTCCCTACATAGCTGTGAACGATGAAATGTAAGTTTGATATGGATGCCACAAGTTACCTTTATGATTTATAATATCTATGTGTTATTCATAAATCTTATGATTTCATGAGGTATGTATAAGAGATTATATTTTGTGCGTATTGATGGAAAAATGATTTATTTCTTTATTTTATAACCCTTACTAATCTTTTTATGCTCATCCCATGTTTTTTTGAAATGTTTTTTCACAGGACTAAAAAATGAATATGGTCAAGGATGGAATCATGGAAAAGTCATGATGTCTAAAACATGGAACTAGACATGACTCCTTTTGTCAAGAATTAATATTTTTTGAAAAAATGGATATTGAGTAGAAGTGTCTAATTTGTAATTATTGAGATGTAATGTAACTTTTATGGCCTAATAATTTAATACTCCAAACCTGAAAATATCATCAATGCAAATTATTATCAAAATTCACAATTAATCATTTTTTGGGATGAGCCCATATATTTGGCATCAAAGGTCAGGTTAGAAAACTTTAAGAGTTAGGATATTGTAAAATTTATATCCATAAATTAATTTATGTTAAGATTGAAATGATATAGCATTTAAAGATTAACATGTTGCTTCTCCGAAGAAATTTCTATGTTCAGAATGGTTTTCTGTAGAAGAAACAGGGTAGCTATTATGGGATGAAATCAGGAGGAAAACAACATTCCATATCAGAAACCTCACCTGGTTGGAATCAGAAATGAACAATTCATTGTAGTGATGGTACGGTTTACATGGTCTATAAATGGTGGTGGTATCCATGCACGAGATCATCCAGATCAACCATAGAGGAACATGTCTGTAGTAGAGCATTTCATGAGGCAGAACCCCCCTTCATTCAGAGGATCATCTGACTATGTTCTAATTAAAGGGTCGATTAAAGCACTGGAAAAAAAATTGTGGTCATGGGGTGTTCAGAACATCAAATGATTTGTCTCGTTGTTTACCATTTTGAATGTGAAGCCGATCAGTGGTGGTCGATTGGGAAAAATATCAGGTATAGTGAGGAGATTGATTCTCTTTATTGGGATGAATTCAAAGGAATGTTTGTTGAGAAATATTTTCCTAAGGTGGTGCTTATTAGGATGGAAAAACAATTCTTGGAATTGAGGCTAGAAGATGACTCAGTATCTTCTTATGAATTAAAATTCACATGACTGGAAATGTATTCTATAAGTTTCATATGAGATCTTAATAGTAAAATCAACTATTTTTACTCACTATTAATTCCAATGTATCTATGTTATTTATATTCCCAGGAGTTCAAAAGTTATGAAAAATTTGTCCGATGTGAAGAGACGGTGGAAATGGAGTTTTCTGATGATCAAGTGTTCTTTGACAAACATTAGAATAAGAGGTGAATGTGGTAGAAGAAAGGGAAGAAATCTTCAAAAAATTATTATGGTAATAAACATAACTTTAGAGTTTGTGAAAATTGCGGTAAAAAGAACCCTGGTGAATATCTTTTGAATTCTTATAAGTGCTACCAATGTGGTAAAATTGGATATAAGGCTCGTAATTGCACTAAAAAAGATCCTGGTAATGGTAAGACAAAATCATATTTATAGTCATTAAAATATTTTATGTTCAATGAAATGGGTCATTATGAAAATGAGTTTCCAATGAAAAACTCAACTAAAGGAATTCAACCGAACTACAAGTCGAAAGGGGTGGTGAAATCTTTTGAAACTAATTTAACAGATGATGGGCCATAGATTTTAGTAGTATCAGGTACAATTTTTGTTTATTAATATTATGCCAATGAGTTGTTTGATTCAGGGTCTATACATTCTTTCATTTATGAGAAGTTTTCTAGTAAATTGGGAATTTTATCTCAAGATATGAATCATGAACTTTTGGTAAAAACACCGGGTGGAAATGCTGAGACGAAAATAAATTATAAGAACCTTTCTTTCCTAGTGTGCAGAAATAATCTACCAAAACACCTTATTGTTTTGCCAGTAGTAGATTCTGATGGTATTTTGATTATTGATTGTCTTTCCATTTATCATACTAATATTGATTGTATTGATAAAGTGGATTCATTTCAGAAATAATTTCAGTTTGTGTACATGAATGAAACCATACATTTGATAAAAAAACCAGGAATCTAAGAAACTAGTAAAAGGTGAAAATGAATGTTACATTTAACATATACTTGAAAATAAATTAATAGATTAGATTATTGATGTTCCAGTGGTAAATGAGTATTTTGATGTTTTTCCAGATGAATTCCCAGGTATATTACATGATCAAGAAGTTTAATTTATTGTTGGCTTAGTTCCTAATGGTAAGACAACTTCAATATCCCTTTATAAAATGTCTCAAATTGAACTATTAGAGTTAAAGATGAAATTATAAGAGTTATCAGATAATGGTTTCATTCGACCTAGCACATCACCATGGGGTGAAACTATCTTGTTTGTTAAAAAATAAGATGGTTCAATAAGACTTTTCATTGATTAAAGAGAATTGAATAACATCATCGTCAAAAGAAATATCATTTTCCTCATATCGATGATTTGATTGACCATATCCATGGGGCATAGTATTTTTCAATGATTAACATGAGGTTGGGGTACCATTAGATGTATCTAAAGAAAGAATACATTCTGAAAAAATTATTTCATACTAGATATGGCCATTATGAATCTTTTGGTAATACCTTTTGGGTTAACCAATGCACCTGTTTTATTCATGTATCTTAGGAATATAATTTTCTGTGACATCCTAGATATGTTTGTGGTTGTGTTCACTAATTTTATTTTAGTAAATTTCAAAAGTAAATAGGAACACAAAAGTCCTTTTAGGGTTGTGTTTAAAACCTTAAAAGAAAATAATTCAAATGGGAAAATAAAAAAGTGTGATTTTGGATTACAAAAAGTTTCTTTCCTTGGTCACATTGTTTAAAAAAATGCCATAATAGTTGATCCTGATAAAACCAAAGTTATTGAAGAATGTAAAAGACCCACATATATTACCAAGATTGAATGTTTTCTTGGTTTCACAGGTTATTACTAGAGGTTTGTTGATAAAATTTCACAGTTTTCTATCCCAATGACTAAGTTAACTTGAAAAGGTGTTAAATTCATTTGGATAAAAGAATGTGATTATTTTTTTCAAGAATTGAAATTAAAATAGGTGAATTATCTAGATTCGCAACTACCTTCCAAAAATGGTGACTTTGTTTTCTACTATGATGCATCGCTGAAAGGACTTGGTTTTTTCTAAATGAAGAAGGATTGGTTAGTTTTTTATGCTTTGAATTTGTTGAAAACTCATCTGTTAAATTACCCTACATATGATTTGGAATTATCTAATGTTTTTTGTAGGCCTAAATTGTTTTAGGAATCATCTGTATGGAGTAAAATATGAAATATATAATGAACAAAAAAGTTTTAAGTATACATTAACATATAAATATTTAAACATGAGATAGAGTAGATATATATAATTAATCAAAGATTATGATTACATGATTCATTACTATATAGGAAAGGAAAATAAAGTGGATGATGATTTGAGTCAAAAAACTAATGCTACATTAACCATGTTACGTTTGGAATAATATCCATATATTAAAGATTTGTTGAATTTTGTCACAGAAGTTGTTGGTGAAGGAAATTCTTCTGTTTTGTTTCATGTGTTAGTGAAATCATCTCTATCTGATATAATTAAGAAACCATAAAAGGAAGACGGTGAGTTGTAGAAAAATTTAGATTTGGTTTATAAGGGTATGTAATTTGAAGTTAAAATTGATAATGATAGTGTTTTGGGGTTTGGGAAGAGATTATTTGTGCCCTATGAAACAAAGTTGAAGAAAGAGTTATTATGCAAAGCCCATATTTCTCCATTTTCAGTTCATCCTGGAAGTATGAAGATGTACAGAGTTCTTCAAGAGTATAAATGGTAGGATTCTTCATCCTTTACTAGTTCTATATTGGAAATAAGAAAATATATCAATGGACTTAGTTGTGTGATTACCAAAAACATATCGAGGTAACTATGAAATTCGGGTAATTGTTGAGCAATTGACAAATTATGCTTATTTCTTACCCATTTGAGATACTTTTTCTCTAGATCAACTTTCTTGGTTTGGTGTTAAAGATATAGTCAAGTTTCATGGAGTTCCCCTCTCCAATGAATATGATAATAATCACAAGTTTAAATATAACTTTTGGAAAGGCCTTCAGATGTCATTGGGTACTGAATTAAATTTTATTAAAGATTTTCATCCTTAATCAAATGGTCTATCAGAATAAACAATTCATACATTAGAATATATGCCATGTGATTGCTCAATGGATTACTATTGAATTTGGTACCAACAACTTCCTTCGGATGAATTTTCATATAATAACAGTTTTCATTCTAGTGTATATATGGCACCATATGAGGAATTCTATAGAGAGGGATGTGAAACTCCAGTTTTTTTGGATGATGTTGGTTAAAGGAAACTGATAGGACCAGAATTGGTAGAAGAGATGGAAGTGAAAATTCAGTTGATTCATAAACACATGAGAACAACTCAGAGCAGGTAGAAAACTTATACATATAACTAGAGAAAGGATTTTTCTTTTGAGGTAGGTGATCATGTCCTTCTTAAAGTATATCCATGGAAAAGTGTGATTAATTTTGATATGAAGGGAAATTTGAGTCCAAGGTTCATTAGACCCTATGAATTCTTAGATAAAGTTGGATCAGTTGCCTAAAGAGTAGATTTACCTCCAATTTTATTTTAGGTACACATTTTTTTTCTTGTTTCAATGATGAGAATGAATATGCCAGATCCATCTCATGTTTTGAGTATAGAGGTAGTTTAGTTGGAAGAGAATTTCTCTTATGAGGAACAACCAGTCTAGATTCTTGACCAAAGAGTGAAAGTATTGTAGAATAAAATAATTCGTTAGGTAAAGGTTTTATGGAAAAACCACATGGTTGATGAGGAAATGTTGGAATTTGAAAATACTATGAGGGATAAACACCCCACTTATCTGGAAGGTAAATAAAATTGTGAGGACACAATTTCCAAGTTGGGGAATGATGTACCATCCCAGGTAAATAAAGAGTAAGGAAATTTCATATTTATTATTATTTTTGAATTAAATATTAAATTTAATTTAAAAGGGATTCTATGTTCGATGGTGTACTTAACACACAGAAATGGGTTTCTCTGAAATATCTTGCTGCATACAAGGTTGAGTCATACTAAAAAATAATAATGTAATATTATTTTAAATGGTAGTTATCACCTATATGTTTTATTGGTGGGAATGAAAAAAACATACTACAATATAATTATACATGTTTTCTAAATGTTTTAAATTTTATCCAATAAAAGTTGGAGTCTTGAAATGTGAATGAATCCAATTATAAGCAATAACACTCTAATAAACTTTAAAAGGTTGATTTAACGCCTTTTGATGGAGAACCCCTTTTAAATCTAGTTATT
The DNA here is from genome assembly GCA_963277665.1 of Viscum album. Lineage (NCBI taxonomy): Eukaryota > Viridiplantae > Streptophyta > Magnoliopsida > Santalales > Viscaceae > Viscum > Viscum album. The sequence continues at coordinate 576,854,359 of OY728129.1, forward strand.
ATCACATTTATATATTCTATTTGGAAAAAAATTCAATTATTCATTAGAATAGGACATCAAAATTTACATTGGATGAAATTTTTGTATTTTTATGACAATGTTCAATTTTTAATGAATACTAAAAAATACAACATTTTAATTGAAAACATGCATATAATCTAATTGAATTATATAGTTATATTGTTATTTTTAATGGGTTTAAAGAGTAATTGGATTATAGTTTTACCATTTATTCCTTTTTTTTCATTGGAAGTAATTTCACTTTGAAATTGGACATAAACAAAAGCCAATCTTTTGATTGTTTTTGTTTCATAAAAATGCACTTTCTAGTTTTGGCAATGAAAATTAATTTTAAATTAATTAATAAAAAAATATGTTTTTAATTTGGTAAAATTGAAATCATTTTAGAATTTGGAATATCAAAATTATATTTGGGTTAATTTTTGGTATTTTTCAAAAAACATTAAATTTTTTATGAATAGTGAAAAAACACTACATAATAGTTAAAAACTGACTTTTTTATTTAAATGGAATTTTACAGCTTCTGTGAATTGATTTTAAAAAATCCCACATACATGGTTTTCATCATTAAGTAAAATTTCGTTCAATAATATTAAAATAATTTTAGGTGAATAGTAAATTTTGATTTTTATTAACCACGGTTAAAGATAAATAGGGTAAATCAAGGTAAAATAATTTTATAATAATATAAAATTACCTTTACACATGTTCTAGAATAACTTTACAAGTAATATCTGCCTAATAAAATACTTGGGTTATAATTTTGGCCTTTGAAAGCAATTTGGGTACGATAATGACAATAATAACTTTTTATTTGAAGTAAAAAATAAAAATATCATAAAGATGTATTATTTTGCAAAAAACAATTAATGTGGGGTTATATAATTGATATCTTCAACTATAAAAAAAGATTAAAAAGCAAAAAATATTTCTTATATCATGGTATTTTATTTATAATTTTTAGACAATATATAGAGAAATTTCATTATGACATAATAGTGATGTAGTAATTTCTTCCTTAATAAAGGATTAAAATAAATGATATTATAAATATTAAAATATATTTATTTTAAACATTATTATTCCATCCATGAATTTTATGTATTTTTTTGACTTGTTATATTTTAATTAATGAATGTTTTATAAATAATCAAGTTGGTTTGGATTTTTATAAATGTCATGATATGAATTGCATTAAAATTGACATAAAAAATTTTGTAAATCAATCAATATTTTATTAAATGATAAAACAGTCCAAAAAATCTAAAATTCGTCCAAATAACAAATATGATGTTAAAATTTTCACTAAGGAGTCATTTTTTCCTATTATAATATTATATTAAATATATTTACCATATAGTATTAATATATAAGAGGACATGGTAAAAGTTAAATAAGTTAACAATGCGTTAAATAAGAAAGATATGGATTAAACAAATATCCAAAACCTATCAAATTATTATTAGATGATTTTGTTTAGAATTATATATACAATATATTTTAATTAAATAAATTTTTGACCTTTGTAAACTATATATCATTTTATAATAAAAAAATATTTTCAAGCATTCCGAAAGAGCCCCTCCTCTCCCTTATGAAAGGCTATCACCGCTAACCCATTAAACACACCTCTCAAGCCCCTTGGATCAACCAAACTCTTAAACAATAATCTCCCAAGATCTATATCTTCCTATTTGAAGCCTTACCTTAGACAAAAGGCACTTCAAGGAAGCCTTTTGGTGTAATCCAAAGGGAGTTAAATGATTTAAAGGTAACGCCTTCCCTCAAGTTCTCTTCTTTTATTTTACATATTCATTCCCTATACTCTTATTATTATTTTTTATATAACAAAACCAGTATAATCAATATACTATGTTTTTATGAGAATGATTCAAACTACACTTACACACACCTCCATCTAATTTATATGAACATACTGTTTCTGTGTACAATGAACTGCTCGCTCATGAAAAGATGATTGTTCGATTATCTCCTACCACCTCTCATGGTGGCCATTATGATGGAAATGGATTTATATGTGATATATATTATATTTATACTGTCTCTATTATTTTTTATTTTTTATTTATAGCATACCGTTATGGTTTTCGTAATGGGTAAATACGATAATTTCATTTGAGGAAGTGCGGACTCTCGCCCACTCAATGTGATATGACTCATTCATGCCTTGTCTGGAATGTATAAAAGATGGTGTTAAGGAAATTATATATTATATTATACTAGAATTATAATATATCTATGTAAAATTATGTTTTCATTCCATTAAATACAAAATATAAATGAAAGTATCATTAATGCCTTGTCTGGAATGTATAAAAGATGGTGTTAAGGAAATTATATATTATATTATACTGGAATTATAATATATCTATGTAACATTATGTTTTCATTCCATTAAATACAAAATATAAATGAAAGTATAATTCATGCCTATGTACGTTTTACCGTCTCCATGAAAAGTGTATTTCATTTTTTATCTCCAAATGTTATGTAGTATTAAAAATTAATATATATACTAGATATATATGTTATATATGATATTTAATTCATAAAAATAATTCTGGATATAATAGAATTTTGACCACATTGTCAAATTTTAACGATAATAAGTTCATTTTTTACATAAGTACTAAATATCGACAAAATGACCGTTATTAACTTAAATGATTATGTAATGTTTATAATGTGGTAATTAGTAATATAAAAGGAATAATAAATGTGAAAAGGTTTTTTAATCAAGTAGACAATAAAATTATTTTATTATTCCAGAGATTAAAGAATGAACGAGACAAGTCAGACATGAGGTAAGGGATTTCTTCTCAATGTTATTTCATTGAGGCATATTTTGAATTATACACAACATTATTTTATAGGGTTTATAAACCCCTTTTAATTTTAATTTCATTCATCAAGAATATTTTTCTACATAGAGTTTTACTAAACAATTAAGGGATTGTTTCTTTTTAAGGTACACAATGACAACGACCTTTCTGCCACCATGAGCGTTATTGGATATTTGGATTCCATAGAAAGATGTAATGTTTTTTAAAGGAAAATAAATACCTTATAATTTTTTACATATTTTGGTATTGATAATGGTTTTGATAATGGATTGGTTATGTCAATATATTTAAATGATATATTTTTCTTGAATTGTGTAAATGTTATCTTTACTTTATGTTAGTTTTATGTGTTATGAATGCGTTATGGTTCTTGGGAGGTTTTTACATATACGTGTGGTTCTGTAAAAAACCTTGGGAGGGTGAGCCCGAGATAGCTCTCCAATGCATTGGAAAACATGACAGAGGTAAACATTAATGTTTCTCCTAAATGATTTATGGAATATACTATTATGGTTATTCCAAACGTAAATCCTTACATAGCTAGGAATGCTGTAAAATATGATTAATATGAATGCCACTTGTTACCTTTTTTAGTTATGATATCTATGTGTTATTAATAAATCTTATGATTTCAAGAGATATGTAAAAGAGATTATGTTTTTGTTTATTTATGGACTAATTAATTATTTATTTATTTTATAACCCTTAATGAAATTTTTTATGCTCTTCCCATGTTTTTATATGTTTTTCACAAAACATAAATATGAATGAGTTGAAGGATGTGAACTAGGAAATGTCATGTTATCTAAAACATGGGACTAGACATGACTAATTTTTTTAAGAATTTATATTTTATGAAATAATGGATACTGAGTAGAAGTGTCTACTTTATTATTTTTGATATGTAATGTAATATTTATGGCCTAATTCTCCAAAATAATAAAACTGAAAAGATCTCCAATGTTATTTATTAACATAATTCAAAAATATGAATTGATTAAGGATAGGTACATATACTTTTCCAATGTGTTTATTCCTTATCATGTTTTCTTATTTATTTATTTTTTTGAAAAGTGACACCTTTTTAATTAAAAACACTTCTTTTGTAATGATTTTGTTGGACCTTTATATTTTAATATATTTTATATAACTATCATTGGGGTTATGTTTAATTGGTATTTCTCTATTGTTGAGATGGATTTTTATGATACTATATTGAGTATGGATTGGTTGACATCATTTAAGGATCACATAGAATGTTATTCCTGAAATTTTAGATTCACATATTTAGAAAAATTCTAGAATATATTTAGAGGATATTATTTTGTGAATATAGTAAAGTATGAATTTTTACATCGGTAGTTGGATCTTTATATTATTGTTTGGAAACTAACACTGAGTAGTATGTGATTGTTATTTGGAATGGTTATTTTCCAATTTTTGTGGATCTGTTTCTCGATGTTTTCCCTAGTAATTTCTCAGGGTTTCAACCAAAAAAAGAATTTGAGTTTATGATTGATCTTCTACTTTGGACATGTTTTATATCACAAAATTATTATTAGATAGATCCATCTATGTTTATGGAGTTTCATGTTCAGTTTAAAGAATTGGAAAGAAATGGGTTCATTGAACTATTTATGCCTCCAAGGAGATCACCATTTTTAGGACATATGAATGAACAATTAAACATTGTGTGGACTATCATCAAATTATCCATTCTATGATTAAGAAGTTATAACCACTTATTTCTTTTAATGATCTTCTTGATCAATTTATATATCCCAATGGATATCCAAAGTTTAAAACCATTCATAATAACACAAATTATAATTTTAGAAGAACCCTAATATGAAGAAATAATTCAACAAATGATATGGAAATTATGAATATGTCATTATCCCATTTGGTATTATGAATTCACTGGCCATGTTTATGGTATGGTGAATATTTATTTTTGAGATATTTTGTATTTCATTGTGGTGGGGTTTATTGATGATATGCAGGTGTGTCCATGGAAATATTGGATCATGAGTAACACCTGATAATACCATTTGGTATTGTGTCTGGACATCAGTTGTATGCCACATTATCTATGTGTGATTTATGGATGCAAGAGATAAATTTATATATCCTTTTCATTTATAAAAAAGGTGTTTCTATAGATCCTAAATAGATTTAAGAATTTATCTCTTTGTCACCAATGAATAATGTATTTCATATATGTAGTTTCCTTCTATTTGAGGTATAGGAATGATTTTTTTATACAGTATTTTTCCCTTTTGGAATCACTGATGACATCATTGAAAAGGAATAGTCTTCCTTACAAATCTGAAGGTTGATTTCATAAATATATTAATGAAGATAATGTTATACTTACATCATCACTTATCCTCATGTTTATAGACAATACACACGGCTATAATGTCTATTTTGATGCATCGAGATCTAGGATGGGAGATGTTCTCATACAGGTAGATCATGTTTTTAAATATAGATCAAGCTATTTATGACTACATGGGAAGAACAACACAACACACAATTTGGAATTATCTACTGTTATCTATTCTTTGAAGAATTTGTTTCATCACAACTTTTGTGAGAAATTTATTTATACATCATCCCGCCTTTTTATTACAAGGATTTTAATATTAGGTTATAATGTTTTAAATCATAGTTTCATGGAAAATAGGTATATAATCAATGAAATTATAAATTAATATCCTAACTCCACTTGAAGAAACCTTCTTGGGATGACCAAATGTTACATTAAGTGAATTTCATATCTGGTGTACATACATAAAATTAAAAGGATTAACACATATCCTAATTAGGGGATAATCAAGAGACTCATATAGAATGTGATCATGGAACATATCACAAAGAACATTTGGAATAAAAATAATATGTGATGCAATGGAATATCAAAACAATAATACAATAATCACAACATGGAAATGTGGAAAAAATATTTTAATGAGAAATTCATATGAATATCACCATTGTTTATCATTAACATGGAAATACTGAAATGTACCAACGTTATTTACCAAGGTATTGTAAAACATATCAGCATTGGGGATTAAATTATCTACCAAATGAATTGGATCTCTATAATAGAACATACATTATATGTATTAATTTCATATGAGCCACATATATCAATATAAATCATTTCATTAAAATCCCATGGTGAATAAAGAAAGTGTTTCTTATTAAAAATCATGGAATTTCAAAAGTGCTTAAAGAAAAGATCATTTAGTCATTTCGTTCCCATCAAATGGGAATGTGAGTTTATCATGTGTTATTAACCAAATAAAATAATTACATCTAGGTGAATGACCAGATAGAAGAATTTATTTTTGGAATTAAAATAAATACAACAAATGATAATTTCATAATTAGAGTGAAAAATTTGAGAAGTAAATTCAGCATCATGACAAGTATAAGACATGTTTTTTTTAAAAACGTGTAAATTTATGGTGGAAAATGGTATCCCAATAATAAAACCTAATTTGGAAGTAATGTTGGGATAAAAAGGGTAATAAAAGAATGTAACCATAATATTTAGAATAAATATACAATACTAGGTTCTTGAATTAAGGAGAAAGGAAGGATAATTCACATACCCTGAAGTGTAACTCATAGGGAATTATGAATATAAACTTATGGGCTTGATGACACAATAGGGGGAAAGTCCTTGAAACATCATGTAGGATGGATTAATAATGAAATGGAATAGAGAAATATGTGAGTATTTATATCAAAACTGGAGGAATTGTTCAATAATTTCCAAATATAGGACTTGGAAAACTAGGTTGTGAAAAATAAAAACTCATTTTCTAACAATGGATTTTGATAATGGATTTGGTTATTTTGGTCACATCTGAAGTTTTTTTACCCCCAAAAAATAGAATATCGTTTTTTAAAACTACATTTATCCTGGAAAAGTAAAGTTTCCACAATGAAATTTATTTAATGTCGATGTTTCCATTTTAAACATTGGAAACTCACATAAAGGATTTATAAATTTATAAAAATCTTTTAAAATAATTATTATTTATAAAAAACATATTTTGGTTGATGGAATGTGTTTAATTTGTTACTACATAATCATGATATAATTATTTAGCGGTATAATACACCAAAAACCAAAATCCTTATTTTTCACTAATAACAAAAAATAAAATATTTTGGAATATTCTCAGAAATTCAACCTAACCTAGTTTCAACATGGTAATTTATATTTAATGATTAATTTTATAGAATAATTCTATAAACAAGTGAATTGTTTATTCCAAATATAAAAATGATTATTTATCTAAAAATGTATGTTCTTAACACACAATAAAATTTATGAACCTTATTAAAAGTTTCCTAGGCTGCCAAAAATTTATTTTATAATATAAATTTAAATGAGAGTATTTTAGATACCGTGTGATTAAAATAAATTCCATTCAGAATACAAGATTTTATTATAAAATTGAATATATTTTCTATAAAATATACAATTATGTTTTATTTGTATCCCAAAATCAACTTATCAAATTTATCTCAATAAAATATATTTTTTATTTAGAAAAACTATTCTTAAAATTAATTTTCCGAATAAAAAATTATTTATATAAATTAAATTAAACATTAAGAATCAATGTCTTGGACATGTTTCCTTTTATTACACTCTCATACTCCATATGAGTAACGACTGTGATGTGGTAGTTTTCTGTGGCTGGATGAATATAATCGATCGAGTGGTAATTTAAAATAACTTGAACTTCTCCCATGAGATATTAAGTTCATGTTTCACTTATTGAAGTAGACATTGTATTGGTCTAGGGAAATCCCTAGTGATTATATAGACCTCCCATGATTTGACAAATTTTCTTCAAAAGACATAGCTCTACTTGTTGACGCCATCGATTATCATTTATATTTCAATTGACCAATGTCATTAAAAATTATGAAAACTAATTATAATGTTAAAATTATAAGCCATGGGTATAGAATTTTTTTTTCATATTGAACCACATTCATAATAACAAATAGCTAAATTTTACCAATGATAATATAATGATCAAATCCTAACAATCACAATTCCTATTATTCCCAATAAAAACCACAATAGTCTTTATTAATAATTCACATGAATTTATCCTTAAGGTTATATTTTTATTTGTTAAGACGCTGATAGGTTAACTAATATTTTTTTATCATTTATCTAACATTTTTAGTTAAGGAAATAATATAGTATATTATGGAAATAAAATATTCCTGTTTTTCGATATTCTATTTTTGTTTTTTTTAATTGTAATTATTAGAATTTTAATTTGTTTCATAAATGAAAAACGTAATGATAATTGTTTATGAGATAAATTTTTATTGGTTTTTATTTATATTGTTCACATATATTATTGTGTATTCTGTTAAAAAAATTTATTTCTAAAAAAATATCATAGAAAATGTTTGGTTTGTTACATTCTCCCCTTTTTTAACGAAATTTCATCCTCAAAATTTCAACTCATTCTCTAGGTTGGGAAACTATAAGGGTAATTATATATAATTTTCTCCTATGGTTCCCACATTTCTTCATCATATTTATGGTTCCTTATTAACATATTAATGATGTTGGTAGTCCTGTAGTGTTTAATCTTTTATCTATGTTCCATGATCTCAACCAGCTTCTACTGAGAAGTGATTTCATTTTTAAGTTGTATCACCTATAGATTCTATACATGTGGGGAATAATGTATCTAGTTTCTCAAGAAAGATATGTGGAATTCATCCTGAACTTGAGAAAGGATTGGTGGAAGTTATAGCTATTATTACACTCCTATAATTTGATCATGTATTTCCAAGTGGATAATGAACCTATGGCTATGCTTCCCTTTCATTCCAAATCACATGACTCTCTTCCATGCAGATATGTGAAGGAAATCATATTCCAAAAAATTAAACTCCAAATCACTTTAGAGGTTTTAATAATATCACTTCTATAAACATTGAAAATACATTAAATGTTTTTTATGGAATGGGTTACAACCCAGGTACTTATAAAAGAATATGTTTCAATTATAAAATTTAAATGTAAAATTCATTATAAATGTAAAAATTAAATGAGTAATATTTATAAAAATTAATAAATATATATTTACAGAATAGAGAACTAATCAATAATAGTATAAAAAATTATTTATTTTATAAGTGAAAATATGATATATATATATATATATCATGGATTAAGTAAATAAATGGTTTTACAATTGTCAATTAAATGTTGTTATTTTAGTGATACGTAAATTTTTATTTAAAATTTTATATTCAATGTATTTGTTTAAAATAAAATTTATCTACAAAATAATATTATAGATTTAATAATTTGTTTTATTACAATTATAAGATAATTTTATGAGACCATAATTAAATCTCCCATGATTTATATTATCATTTATAAATTTAAAATTGATATTTTTTGAATAAATTTTTTTAATTGAAAATTATCTATCTCATATTTATAATGTTATTTTTATAAAATAGAGTTCATTTTTTAATTATACTTGTTTGAAAAAAAATTATTTGGGGGGGGGGATTTTTAATAATTTTCTAAAGTAATTGATTTTTTGTTGAATAGTGAAATACGGTAATTTACGGGTTTTAATAAATTCATAAATTAGTGAATAATTAATGATGTAAGGCTGATGTTGGAAAAACTTCTAGTACTATCATTCATTTACTTAATATATTTAATTATAATTATGAATATATACTTATTATTTATCCAAAATAATAACTATAAATACCACCCCTCAACACCTCTTCTCCTCACACTTCAAAGCCTTGTAGCTTATTTTATTTATGTCCAATTACATTCAAAATAAAATACCAAATTTAAATGACCTACATTCCTTATTAATATTCCAAATCTATGTTCCTTAAAGAGGTCATTAAGGAAAATATTTAAAGAGGTAATGTCTCCTTCCAATTTCTTTTATTTTCCTTTTCAATTTCATTTTTTTATTATTCAATCCTAACCTTTCGAATCCAAAGTTACATGATAACCCCAATATATTACATATAAAATAATTACATTTTTTTAATGATATATACATTATCCAACCTTTCCTCTTATTCTATTATTCTAGAAAATGAAATAATTTTCCGTGACATGTTGATTGATCACCTTCATGGATGTCAAATTTTTCATTTTATTTTACCCCATTCAAGGATAGACATAAAAAATTATTCTGGTTAAATAATATTTTTTTAAAATGTTATAATTTATATAATATTATAGGACTAATATATAATCATGATATTAAAAAATGATACAAGTTCATAAATGATGAAAAAATACCAAAATATATTAAATCATTTTCATTAATATTTTATCTAGTAAATCATACTAATATCAGAAATATATTTATGGTTTCATTTAAAAATATGTAAAAATATAAATAATGTTTTTTTCCATGTATAGAGTTTTTATTGCATTTTATAAGAAAATCCATGATGAACCGACAATAGAAACCACGAAATAAACACACCTAAAATAATGAAAATTACAAAATATTATCAATAAATGGGTGAAAAGTTATTCTAAAAAGATCATATAATGTATTTTATATATTAATATATTTTTTAATATATTAATAAAAATATTTATGGCATTATAAATCACAAGTGATCTCATTTGAATTAGAAAAAGATGAGGTAATGTACTTTTCCTTAAAAAAGATATTTAAAATTCAGATTCTTACAAAATTCAAAAGGAATGATTTTATGATGAATTTATTCATGTTTTATTATTATTTTAGGTTCTAGAGTATTTTTATTATTAAGGGTGGGACCTATATCTCCCTCTAATTCATTATGTATGTTTGTGATGTAGGTCGACCATATGGTTATATCATGTGTAACTGTGATGGATACACCATAATGTGGTTGGTAGGGTTACATCATAATGTATCCATAAAGGTTATATTTTAAGGTATCTAGGAGAGTTACAAATCATATGGATTCTATGAGGGTTAAAATATTATGTATGTAATTACCCATGTTTCCATTATGTTTTTATATATGTTTTAAATGTTTTATTGAAATCTCTTGTCTTCACAATGAAGGTATATATCACTTTATGGGTGAGAATTATGTATTTGTGAAAATGATTTCATATGTTTATAAGTAATCATGAAATAATAGTTTCTTTCCTAATTATTATGCCCATTAATATGATTTTTTTTATCCCAGGTTTGAAAATATTTTTCCAAGGGTTTAAGGATGGGTAATAGAATAAAAGAATCTAAGATGAATGTTGTGAAGATTCATTATGAAAAAATCTCATGCTTTATTAAAAACTATTGTATTATGTAATAAATGAATATTTTTTAGTAGTAAAGACTTTTTATGATCTTATGATGAAATGTTTGAATTATTATATATTTTTCTAAAAATCTAAAATGAAATGTTCCTTCGAAATGTAAGAATGTGAATTCTAAAATAATTTACTTGATTATGTAATGTTTAAGGACATGAACTTATATTTGTTATCATAGTATGGTTTAGATAAATTTAATGGTTAAGAATATTTAAATATAATAAAATAAACTATTTTAAACTTATTTTTAATTTTAAATGATTTATAATTTAATGATTAACATGTAGATTCATCTAGGATAATTTTTTCAGACTGGTCTTCTAAAGAAGAAAGAAGGAAGATGATGTAGGGAGGCACAATGAAGATGATATATTTTGTAATTAGAAACCTAGAATTATTGAAAGTGTAAATTATTAGATTTTTAAAATAATGGATCTGTTGATTTAGGATATAAATAGTGGTGTCATCTATGTATGATAATAGCCATATATACCAAAAAGAAACATGATGATAATGGAACATTTTATAAGTAAAAACACTACAACATTTAGTGGATATTCTAACCTAGTTGTTAATGATGGTTGGATTAAATCCATTGATAATATATTTTATATCATGGGGTGTTTAGATAATCCAATGGTTATTCTTTGTAGTCATTTTTTTAGGTGAAGCTGACCAGTGGTTATCAATTGTCAAGAAAATCATAGATAGAGAGGAGATTGATTTCTTTGACTGAGATGAATTTCAGAATAATTTCCTTGAAAATTATTTTATAATTTTGTTTCTATATAGTATCTAAAATAAATACCTAGACTTTAAATAAAGGGATGAAGATTTAGTTTCAATGTGTGAAGAAAAATTCTCTCTATTTTCAACATTTAATCCAAATCTTATTCTAGATATTGATAAAAAACTCAATCATCTTTACTTAGGGATTAATCCAAGATATCTAAGAGAATTGGATTCTCATGAATTACAATGTTATGAGAAACTTGTTTGATTTGATGAGAGTATATAAAGGGACTTTTCTGATGATCAAATTTACGTTTAAAATATGAATAAGTAGAGGTCTAGATGGTAATCAATGATTAGCACTCAACCAATGAAATGTGATGGTAAAAGAATTCAGTTTCTAGTTATTCAGAAGTGTGGTAAAAATTATCCTAGGGAATTCCATAAAAATTTATGGATGTGTTTTTGAGGTAATATGTTTGGAAAAATAGACTGATATTTCAATGAAAATGATATTAGTGATGGTATTTTTAAATTTGACAAGAAAATTTTAAAGTGTTTTAATTATGGTGAGTTGGGTCATTATGAAAATAATTTCCCAATGAAATATCTAAATGATGGTATGTTGCTATATTATTATAAGAAAGGTGTATTAAAATACATTTTTAATACACATGTATATGTCGGTATATCCCATGAGGTTGTTTTAGTTACATTGTTTGTTTACTCAGATTTTTCTACTGCCATTTTTAATATGAGATCTACACATTCCTTTATTTTTTTATAAATTTTATAGGAAATTGTTAATTTTATCTCAGTAATTTAAATGAGAACTTAAGGTAAAATCAACACGGTAAAATATTAAGGTAAAAATGAATCATAAGAATATTTTTATTTTTATTCGTGAAAATAAGTTATTTTCAAACCTTGTTGTTTTTTACAATGTAGATTTATATGGTATTTTTAGTTTGTTATGGATTTATAATTATCATAATAAGATTTACTATAGAGATAAATAATTAGTTTTTGAAAAAGAGTTTCAGTTTTTATAAAATAATGAATCCATACCATTGATCACATATCATGAAGATGACAAATTTTTATAATATATAATTGATATTTATCTTGAACACATCGTTTAAATCAAGGGAAACGTTAAAATTAATGATTCTCTAGTGGTAAATGAAAACATGTATGTTTTTATAATGAGTTTTATAGTATTATACCTAATAAAGAAATCATATTTACCACTGACTTACTTATTCATTCTAATACGATCTCAAAATACCCATAAAGAATTTCTCAAGAAAAACATTTAAAATTGAAATAGAAGTTGCAAGAGTGTCTTGGTAAAGGATTCACTCATTATAGAATATCAAAATGGGGTGTTACAATTTTTTCATAAAATAGAATGATGGTTCCTTGTGAAATTTAATTGATTATATATATTTCAATGACATTAAATTTAGTAATTTGTTTTTACATCCTACTATTGATGAATTTTTTGTTCATCTCCCGGGAGATCAGTATTTTTCCAAGATTGACTTGAGATCTAGATACCATCATCTAAAGGTGAAGGAGGATGGAATTTTCAAAATCACTTTCAAAACAAGATATGGGAATTATTATTTTTATACCCTTTTTCATGAAAAATTGTCATTCTTTATTTATAGATCTTCCAAATAGAAACCTCTGGGAATTTTAGATAAGTTTTTTTAGTTTTTTATTATATTTTAGTGATTCTAAAAGTTTATTAAAATAATTAAATTATTTAATTTTTTATCATCATACTATAAAAGAAAATATGTTAAAATGGAAATTTATAAAAGGTGAATTTTTGTTGCAAACTATTTATTTTCTTTGGATCATGTAAATGATGATTCCTTAACATTTGTTTTCGCCAAAAAAATAGTGCTACTTTAATGGCTAGGACCTAAAAATGTTATATATATTCATAGTTATCTTTGATTAATTTTTTATTTCTGATGGTATGTTTAAAAAATTTAAAATTTATCTCATCCGCTAAATATGTTAACATTAAAGAGGTAAATTTTATTTCGGTTGAAGGCAATGCTGTTTGTTTTTAGGAACTGAACAAAAAAGACTGGTGAATGCATCAATTTGAGATATTCCATCCCTAAAAGTAGAGTTTGTTTTCTACAGTGATTATTAATTTAAGGGACATGGTTGTATTATGATGAATAATTACTAGGAAATTTCATATGATTTAAGAGAACTGAAACCATATGAGATAAATTATTCAACATGTGATTCAAAATTAGTAGTTGTGGGTTTCTCTTTAAATATGTGGATGCATTATTTATATGGAGATGAATATGAAATATATACTAATAATAAAATTTTATGTATATTTTTAATCAAATGTAATTGAACATGTGACTGCGAAGATGTCTCGAATTGATAATGTTTTATTATTTCACCACTATTACAATATTTGAAAAGCATACAAAGTGGTAGATTATTTGATTCAAAAACATCATGCACCATTACCCATGTTACATTTTGAAAATGACCTCGTGGTTTATGATTTGATGAATTTTGGATTTGAAGATGTTGGTTTAGGAAAATCCCCTATTTTTTGGTAAAACAACAATCATTTATGTCATAAAAAATTAAGAGAGTAAAAAAGGAAGATGTAGAGATACAAAAAAAGATAAAATTGTTTGAATATGGAATATTTAAAAATTTTAACATTGGAAAATATTGTATATTGTGACATGGGAGGATATTATGAATGAATTGTGATTCATAGATGAAGAAATAATTCTATAGTGAACCTCATAGTTCTCCATTTTTAGACTCTATTGGATATAATATGATATTTAGATACCTTCAGAAGTTTTATAGGTTGCATGGGTTGAAAATTTATATTACTGAATTTATAATATTATGTTTGATTTTTCAATATGTCAAATAAGAACAAGAACTATAAAAAGAGATCCTTATGTCATTTACAGTGATAGAGTTGAAATGGAAAAATATATCAATGGATTTCATCTCGGGAATACCAATTACATTTAGATGTAATAATGAAATTTGGGTTACTGTTGATCAAAATACTAAATCATTACACTTTGTTTCTATTTGAGGTACAATTTCATTGGATCATAATTATATATTTTACTTCAAAGAGATCGTTAGGTTAAATGGAGTTAATCATCCCATTGTATCTTATGATGATCATTGGTTTACAATTTTTTTGGAAAGGAAACTAGTCATTAGGATTTGAGTGAAATTTAATCATAACCTTTCATCCTCAATATGATGAATAGTCTGAGTAAAAAATTCATACATTTGATGATATACTTTAATATTGTTCAATGTATTACTAGGGATATTGAGATCAATATATTTTATAGCTGAATTTTCATATAAAAATAGTTTTTATTCAATTATATAAAAGTAACCAACTGAGGAATTATTTGGGAAGAGGTGTCAAAATGTATATTTTTGGGATGATAATGAGGAATGAAAGGTTATAATAACATAATAAGTAGAGTAAGTGAATTATAATGTGAAGATAATCCAATAAAAAATGATGATAGATTAAAGAAGGTAGAAAAGTTATGCAGATAACATGTGGATATTCTTTTCTTCTCTGGTAGGTGATTATGTTTTCCATACAATCTATCCTTGGAAAAGAATTAATATTTTTTTTTTAAGATAGGTAAGATATGTCCCCGGTTCATTGGACCTTATGAAACAGTAGAAAAAGTTGGATTAATACCCGATAGAGTATCTTTTCAAATGAGTTTATATTAGGTATAAAATGTATTTCATGTTTCGATGTTAGGAATGTATGTTCCAGAATCATCTCTTATTTTCAGCTATGAAGTAGTTCACTTTGGAGAGAACCATTCTTATATAGAGAATCTAATTCAGATTCTATATTATATTGACAATGTATTATGGAATAAGGTGATTTAATAGGTTATCAATTTTTTTGGAAAGACGAAATGGTTGATGAAAAAATTGGAATCTAAAAATAGAATATGGGAAAGGTAACCTCATATTTTATTAAGTGAATAAAAATTATAAGTATAAAAATTTTATAAGGAGGGGAGAATTTAGCAACCAAGGTAATTATAAATTAATATGTTTTAATTTTGGAATTAAAAATATAATATCATTATAAATGTATAATGAAATAAGTAGTATTAATATAAATTAAGGAATCTATAATAATATAATATTAACCTCATCTACGAGTGTATAAATAAATTTTATTTATCTTATAACTTAAAATATGATAAATTTATATCATGGAATAATTTAATAAATGGTTTGAAAATAATAAATTAATGGTTTTCTTATTAGCGACTCTTGAATTTTTATTTATAGTTTTACAATTAATATGAGGATTTAAAATTTAATTTATCTTCATAAAATATATTTATAATTCAATTTTTGTTTTCATACATTTATAAGATAATTTTATCCAACCTTTATTTATTTTTAAAAGTGTTATGAAATAAATTATAATTTTAAAATCGGTACTTTTCAAAAAAATGATTTTTTTAATTCAAAATTATATTTCCCATATTTATAATTTTTGTTCATAAAATGTCGTTCATTTTAAATTATACACATTTAAAAATGGTTTGGGTAATGTTTTGGATTTTTCTGAAATAATTGATTTTTTTGTGAATGGTGAAATAGGATAATTTAATGTGTTTAAAAAATTCATGAATATTTGAGTCATTGATGATGTTTGGATAATGTAAGCATGAAATATCAAACTATAATTAATTATTTTTACATAATTATTTATAACTCTTGAAAAATTTTCAGACTTGAGCCAAAATAATAATATAATATATAAAACAATAAAAAAACCACACTCTCCTACACTATAAATTCCATATCCAACCACATAATCTCCTCGCACCTCCATGCCTTGTAGATTTATCAATTTCAACCCAATTACCCACCCATTACCCTTACCCACATCCAAGACCTACTGGACTCACCAAAATTTCAAATAAATGTTCCTTATAGAGGTTCTCAAGATGAATAATTCAATAGGTAAAATCATCTTTCATATTATTTTATTTTGTTTTCAATTTATATTATTTTCATATAATTTACTCACCTCCCCAGTCCAATGTGACATGATAACTTCGAGATCTTATATATATAGAAATTTTATTCTATTAATGGTCCATCCATCATTTATCCTCTTGCATTCTCCTCTTATTCTAGAAAATAAAAGCGTCATCAATGACGTGTCAACTCACCACCGCCATGGACGTTAATTTTGTCATTTTCCTTTATTACTATCATGGAGAGACTAAAAACCAATATTAAGCTAACTATGATTTTATTACACATATTATAAGTTATATAACATATTGGAACCAATATATAATAATGATATCCAAAAAAATGATATAAGTTCATGATGGTTGTCACAACCACCAAAATAAATTAAATTATTTTCATTAATGTTTTATCGAAATAAACATCATAATCTCAATAAAAAATGATATATTGTAACATTTAAAATTATGGAAACATATTAAAACCATTTCTTCTAACATCTTGGGTCTTTCTTCAATTTAATTTGAAAATCCGTTATGAACTGACCATGAAAACCATGAAATAAATGAACCCGAAATAATGAAAATAAATAAAAATATTATAACTAAATGGGTAGAATGTTATTATAAAAGGATAATATATGGTAATTTTGTTTTGAATATTGTTTTTTAATATATTAGTGAAACACTGTAAACTAATATAAAAGTGGTTTGAACACTTTTTAAGTAAGACAACTCTAAGGTAAAGGGATTTTATTTACAAAATCCTCTTTTTAATTTTTATTCTTACAAAATTAATTTGGTATGTTATTACGATTCATGTATACATGTTTTATTATTATTTCTGGGTTCATGGGAATTGTATATTATGAATGGTGTGACATATATCTCCATCTAATGAATTGGGTATGTTTTTGTGAGAGGTCATCCATATGGTCACTTCAAGTGTAACTATGATGTTTATACTATATGTTATATGTGTGGGTTACATCATATGGTAGTCATGATGGATACATTGTACGAAATCTATAAAGGTTACAAAAAATATGGTATCCAAGATAGTTACACTAATATATACCTAATTCCACTTATAACAAATATGATTTTATTTTTGTTTTCCATGTTTTATGTAAATCACTTGTTTTTATAATGTGAGTATATGATACCTTATGGGTGAGATGTATATATTTCTGAAAATGATTTCATATGTTTACAAGTATTCATGGAATAATGGGTTTGTTCTTTATTTTTATATCCCTTACGAAAATTTTGTTCTCATACCATTTTTTAAACCTTTTTCATAGGTTTTATGTTTGGGTAGGAGAAAAAAAGGCCACATAAATATAGGGAATATTTTTCTTGAAAATAGTTCATATTTTGTTAAAAAATAATTTATTATAGATGAAATTGATATTGTTTTAGAAGTACACACTTTTCTTTATTGTAAGTTTATGTGTATAAATTACATCATAATTCTCTAAAACCTTAAACTGAAAATATAGTTGGGAATGTATGAAGGTGAATTTTAAAGGAATATACTATATTATGTAATGTTTAAGGATTGGTCCTTATAACAAGAATCCTTTATACCATATCTTACACAATATCAACACCACAAAATTAATCCTCACCAACCTCATCCTAACAATTACGAGTTCTCCATCACTTCCTATGTAAATCCTCATATGGTTCCATTTGAATACTCATGTGGGAACATTTTTTTAGAAGTAAAATAATGGGATGTGCTAATATCATTGAACGTTAAATTATATTGTGCATGTTATCAGTATATCTTCAATTTTATGAATAATATTTTATTATTGGAAACCATTTTGGGGGTGATAAGATGTTCTAAAAATCAATGTCTTACTTAGATCATATCAATGAATTATCCAGAATTTATATTTGAACCATGTATTATCATAAAAAATGATAGAATGTGGAACCCAAGGAATCATCACCACTTCCTTTACGTAAATATTGGCATATTGGTTGAGAGATAAATATTCTCGAATATTGATGAAAATAGTCATCCTAGTGATTTTTTCCATTATAAACCAAACCATATCATATGGTTTCCCTTGGATGTTCTTGGGAGAAAAGTTAAAAATTCCATAGTGATATTATCACACTTCCATGTTTATTTGGGATTTGGTTGCAATATCCCTTTTTGATGTTGTCACTATGCTTTCTCATTTTTAAATACCAAATACCTTTTAGCGTATTTGGTAATCTCTTTTTTAAAAGTATCAAACCGATAGTGATCATAATGGTCCCTAAAAATAATAGTGCTTCCAATATGTATAGATAATTTAGAGAAACGAGATTCATCCAACGAATCCTTCATTATCTCTAAGATTTATGTAACCCTCATCATTGTTTGAAATTTCAATACACCATATTTAAAAATATACAACGCAAGAAACATCTCATTCTTCCCACCCTCTATATTATTTTGTATAAAAGGATATTCTCATTGAGATATCATGATATTCTCTAGTAAATACGATTCAGAAATAATTTGGGATATCATTGATCATATACCTTCTCTTATAACTCTCATGTTCATTTATACAAGTTTCATTAACAAAGGATCTCCATGAGTCCCCATCACTACCATAAAAACATGTTCCTTCCTCCTTAAGGAATCAACAACATTTTCTTCTCTTATAGGATGATAATAAATTGATCATTCATACTATTTAAGGTGTTACAAAAATGTATTTTTAGTCGTGTTCAATTCCTTTTTTAAAAAAATATTCATCAATTTTTTTGGCTTTTATATAAACCACATTTCTAGAATAATGATAGTTCATCCATATTTTTAGAACAATAATAATATCAGAAAGCTCCAAGTCATCCATAGGATAATTCTGCTCATGTGGCCTTAACTTCCAATATTCATAAGTAATCACCATGTCATTTTTTACAAGGATGAAAACAAGAATATTTTGAGATGCATCTATATAAACAAATAATTTTTATTTGACAGTTGGTAGTGACAATATAGGTGTAGTAACAAATATCTTCTTCAGTTCATGGAAAAATTCCTCCCCCTTCTCTGTATAGATGAACATATCCTCTTTTTTTTATTAAACATGGACAGTGAATTAAATTTCATGTATTTTTTTTCAAAAAACTACTATAATATTTAGTAAATCCAAGTAAACTATTAATCTCAATTACTATTATAGGTTGATTCCACTCCTATATATCCTTTTTCATCATGGGGTTTACTGGTATTCCTTCATTGGTTTAAATTTTCACCAAGAATGAAATATGTTACCAGCAGAATTCCCATTTTCTAAATTATTGATATTACTTCACCTTACTCAAAGGATTAAATATAAGCCTTATATGATCCTAATGATCCTTATTTCATTCAAAATATATCATAATATCATCAAAAAATAATATCATTTATTTATCAAGTTAGTCTGTGAACACATTATTCATCATATCCATAAATATAGCTGGAGAATTAGTCAAAGTGAAGGGAATAAAAAATAATAATGAAGATATCATGATCATATTGAAGTTTTGAACTAAATTCTTTATTCACCCACAATTGATGATATCCAGTCCTAATGACACAATTAGAGAAGAATTTCTCCCCATGAATAAAATGAAATATAATCATATATCATTCGGGCATGGTATTGATTCTTCACTATGATCCCATTTCATTCTCTATAATTAAGGCATAACCTCATTGATCTATCATTTTTTTAACAAATAGAATAGGTTCTCCCCAAGGATATACACTTAGTTAGTTAAATCTATTCTAAAAAAAGTGAATTAGTTTATTTAATTACCCTAATTCGTTATTTTCCATTATTTATATGTTAATTGATATCAGCTTAGATCTAGGCATTATTTAAATGGAGAACTCTATCCTTATTTCATGGGGAGTTGTAGGTAAATCATATGTGAATACATCAATGTATTCCTGAAAAATTGGGACATTATCTATCTTTATACATTCATTTCCAAATCCCGCTTCACTAACCATCTATGTAATGAAGACTATAGTAGTATCTTCCAGACAAAGATCACGCTAGGATATATATCCTTTAAAAATAACTATATATTTTTCATTTAATAATACTGACATTACTATTATTTTTTAGTTGATCTTAGAATAATACTCTGATATCCATCCCATCGCTAGTATAGTGTTGAATTCCATATTGGGAATGAATACTATTTTTTTTGAAAATTTTCATTCCAATGTAAATAATAGAGTTTTTACAAACTATAATTTGTAGGATAATCCCTCTAAGAGTCATGAAGGATAAAACTATTTTTAGAAAATCATAAATTGATTTTACATTCATTAAAAACATGGATGAAATGAAGGAATTCATAGAACCATAATCAAATAATGTACTTTCTAGCTTTAATAACATGATAAGTGTACCATCGACCACATCATTTGGATCATCTACTTTTGGCATCATCATAAAAAATTAATGACTATACTCCCTAAGCCTATTACGAGGAAGATGGTGCTTCTTCTCTATGATCATCTTATTTAGAAATTGATTGGAATATTTTGTAGGCTATCCTCACATGATGCATTGAGCATCCAGTTGGGTCTACAAAATCTTCACATTATCCTCAATTTTTAGAAGTTCAGGCTTCACCTCACCATCATAGTTTATAGAAATATCCCATTTCATCTTCATTTAAAGCAATTTACACTCTAATAAAACATGTTCCCAAAATGAGTATCCCATCATTTTTAATGTGGTATGTTTCTACTTTGTTCCTTCTCTTTTTATTATTAATAATTTACCCTGGTTTTGGCTTCATTTCTCTCTTATTATCACTCGATCTATGAGACCAATATGTCTCTCCAAACTATAATAAAAAATTCATTGAATTATATATTATCACATCATATCATTCATATTCTTTAGTAACTAAATTCCTCCATATACATTATCTCATTTCATCAAAGAGTCTATCAACCTTTCCATTGGGATACATAATAAAGATATAGGTATATCAATAATGTATTGAAATTTCATCTCATAGCATCCCACGAATTCATTTCCCTTATTCAAATATTATAGTAATTCTTTATCCATTTTTTCTTCCATCATAAGCGGAAAATATCTTGTAAAAAATGTCCCACTAAACTCTTCCAATTCCATAACATAACTCTCCCATATTGTCTTTGTTTTATTAATTAGTGTCCACAACTGATCAGTTGTTCTTTAAAAGAGGTATGCTAACTAAGTGAATTTATCTTTTTAAGAACAATATAGGGAATAAAATATCTTTTATATTGATATTTTACATTATTTATAAATCAATGGGTAGGTATTTCCATTGAAATATGGTGGTCCTTGCTGCATGACAGAATCAACATAATGTGTTTCACTTCGAGGTGAATATGGCCTCTCAACACAATCCATGTCTTTGTTCATAACTAAAGTTATTTGGTTCATTATCCTCATAATGTGTTCCATTATAGATTACTTGATAATTCCATCAGTGCATTGTCGATTTCACTCATCATTTATCTTTTTCTTTATAGTTTACACAATTTTTCAAAAAGAAGAAAATCGAATTGTGAATTGTGTTACATTTATGAATATTATAATAATAAAATTATTTTTTATAAAAATACCCTACCTGAATATGTTAATAACATAAAAAAAGAAATAATATTCTATATATATACATCATAATGTTATATAAAATAGTGTGATTAACCAAACATATCCACTAGGAGTTTCATGTCGGGTACAAATTAAGGGTCTTTGTTCTGCACCTGTTCCCATTCCACTCTGACTCCAAGTTGTGTTCTCAGGTGATAACCCTATGTAAAACTTTTCAATATTTCATCCACTTATAGAATACAGGTAGTGATGTATTTATTTTTAAACCACATACTTAATAGTTACCAATATATCATGATATATTCATATATCCATACTTATCCATATGGTTATTTCTAATGTTTTCAAGTATTAATTTCTGAAAATATCCAAACCATCATTTTGTACCAATTATTGTATCTCAAAATGTTTTTACATAACTTTTCATTGCATGGTTCAATCATATAATCATTTAATATTTAGTTTATTGAAAATAATGAACATAATTCTCTTGATTCAAAAGTCCTCTTTTGACTTTTATATCTTTTTTTGGAAATCACAAATGTCCTTTATCATGTTTATCGTATCGTACTGACTATGCTGATCGTACTGATCATACCAATAATACAATGCTGATCGTACTGATCATGCTGATCGTACTGACCATGTCAATTATACAATGCTGATCGTACTGACCATGCCAATCATACAATGCTGATCGTACTGAATATGGAAATTGTTTTGACTCTGCTACTCATAAATTTCATTACATACTTTTTTTGGTAATTAGTAAAAAACCTATGTTTCGTATAAATCATAATCATGATTACCTTGTTTATATATCTTTTTTTAACCAATACGATGTCATTGAGTTAGATTCAAACTAATCAAAACGATGTTGTGCTTTCTGTTTGAATATGACCGTTATATGCCAGGTGTCCAAGTCCCTCTGAGTTTTTCGAAGAAGTATGACCGTTGGAGGAAATGTGACCATTGGAACCTGAGGTCTATAAATATGAGGTCATTTGAAGCTGAAAGAGAAAGTCTTTTGGAACTATTGCGATACTCTACTTTTATCATGTTCTAGAGAGAGACACTGTGACTTCTCTCATCTGCTTTGTGCGTTCGATCATCATATCGAGGGATTTCAAGTTAGTGAAAGATAGAGGTTCTGATTACCTACAAAATCGAGGGCTGTAGGGGATAGGCAGACGGACGGTCCGATCATCGTATAGAGGGCTGCCGGGGATAGGTAGACAGATGTTCTGATCATCGTATCGAAGGCTGTCGGGGATAGGCAGACAGACCGTCCGATCATCATATCGAGGGCTTACCAAGGTGTTGGTGAGATAAACCTTTTAATTTGGGTTAAAGGATAACCACTCTCTTTGGGTCAAAATAATTTTAATACTTTTACTTTTCTGCTGCTGCTTGTATTGGAAAGGAATTTGTATTGTTTCCTTTATTCTTTACATATTCAAATGTAATTTTTTCAATTACAATCATTCTATTACATTTTGTATTGATTCATTCTATACACATCAAGGTAGAATCATTCATCTTTATATTACTCTATTTTTGTTGTTCATCTCGAATACAATTGTTTTACTTTTCATTAGTAATACACTACTTCATACCATTTCTTTTCAATATAATTGTGGGTGTTTGTATTTGTATTAGTTTAATATCATTTTAACTAGATCACTTAACTGCTTAAAAACAATGTTTTTTAACCTACAATTCACCCCCTCTTGTATTGATCCATATAATATACATAAACATATTTGATCCAAAAAAATTTATCAAATGAGGTTTCCACTGATTTTTATTACTAGCTTTATTTATTTCAAACTTTTATTTTATCTACTTACTACACTAACGTGTGGAGTGGAAATGATTTTTGTTTTATTAGACGGAAGGAATTAATATTGGGTCTATAGACAATCTAAATCCTTCTAGACCACCTATCTTTGATCGGAATGATTATGAGTAATGGAGAGATCGTATGAAGACATTCGTCATCAATACTGGTGTAGACAATTTTATTATGCTTACTGGAGGTTACAAAATTCCTGACAAAGAAGTCAGTACTTTCACTAACCAAGAAAAGAAAGAATATCAACTGAATTACAGGGTACACAATACTGTATTATGTTCTATGACCAAGAATATATACATCCAGATATCTTCATGTGAAGCAGCCAACTATATTTGGAAGAAATTAGAAGTCACTTACTTTGGAACATCCAAGGATATAGAAACAAAAAGAGCAATACTTCAAGCAGAGTATCATAGATTTGTTTTTCTTTATGGAGAGCCAGTATGTAAAGTGCAACAAAGTTTTATGGCAATTGTCAACAGTCTAAAATACATGGGAGAAAAAGGCCTTGATGATTAAGCTCTTGTAGATAAGATTATAGATATAATTCCAAATTAATGGGAGTCAAAAAGGATAGCTATTGATGAGAATAGAAAAGTTTACCATATTACTCATGATGAACTTTTTGGAACAATTTTAGAGCATGAAACAAGAATTAATGGAGATGCTGATTTCAAAAAAAATAATAACGGAAATGGTAGTGTAGGTTTTACATCGAATTCTAAAACACCTGAAAGGATAACAAGATCCGAAGCCAAGAATGTTATTATATCTGATTCAAGTAATTGTGATCTTTCGGATAATGAGTTAGGAAATCATTCTTGGAGGATGAACAAGATTGTGGGAAAGAAATATTTTCAATACAGATTCAAAAAGAAAGATAGAAAGGACAAAAAAGATTCAGAGGTAACTTGTTATGAATGTAAGAATTTAGGTCATATAAGGCCTGGTTGTCCTTTACTAAAGAGAAAAGACAGAAAGGAAAAACTTTCTGAAAGAAACAGGAGAATTTTTTACAAGACCGAAACAAAGAAAGTCCTGAAGGCAAATGATACGTGGAGTACAAGTGGTAGTGATTCTTTAGACGATTCTTTAGAATATGAGTCCTCAGGCCAGGGAAATATTGGACTTATAGCCATACTACCAATTGAAGATCAATGTTTCATGGCTAAGGTACATAATGCTGAAGCTATTACAAATATCTCTTTAAATGCAAATTATACTGATAAATATTATGAATCTTCAAATGATGAATCTTAATCATCAAAAGATGATACATTACATTCTTTTGAATAAGTATATAGGTTTTCTAAATTACTTGAAAATGAAAATTCCAAACTCAAGAAGAAGCTTGAGAAAGCAATTTCTAGGATTTCAGTTTTAACTAAAGAAATATCAGATCTTTCTAATGATCTTGATATGAAAACTAATAATTTTGAAAATATTTTAGAAACCCTTGAGAAAGTAAAAACTGATAAGGATAAACTTTCTAAGGATCTAGAAAAATGTGATTTCTAAGAGAAAAATGTTAGAGCCTAATACTAGTTTAAAATAATATGTTTAGGAAGATAAAAACATAGTTTTAAAACTAAAGTCAGAAATTTTATCTTTAAAGAAATGTTTGTCAATCTTTACTCATGGAAAAGAAAATTTTGACAAAATGTACTCCCAAATCCGACCCTTGAGAAATCATTCTGGACTTGGTTATACTTATTCCAAACCAGTTTTTAGCAATAACTATTTTGTTCCTCAAAATACCCTGTTTTCTCTAAGTGTCAATGTGGAGGACACTAGATAAGAGATTGTTCTCTTAACAGAACTCAATTTTTAATATTTTATAAAGCTCATTTCTCCCAACAAATGTGGATTCTTAAATTATTTTATCTAACCCCTCTGGATCCAAACAAGTTTGGATTCCGAAAAACTAATGGTTTCTTTTTCGAGAAAATGAGAAGTGTACCAATAAGAATATTTGGTATATGGATAGTGGTTGTTCTTGACACATGACCAGAAACAAAGATCTCTTTGAAAAGGTTATCAAAACAAAAGGTGGAAAAGTTACCTTCGGAGATAATGCTCAAGGACAGATTTTTGGAATAGAAGATCAACAGTCACCCCTATATTGTCTATAAATAGACCCCCTCCCCAACCCCACATTGGTTTTTCAGGTTTTTAGGCGAGGCTCTACTCCATTGCTTTTAAGTCATCGTATGATATTTCATCGGTAGTGCATATATGTCTCTGTCCTCTTCTAATACTCACGCCAAAATGTCTTCAAAGACTTTTACAAAGAATGATTTTTTTAGAAAAAGGTTAGTTTCTCAGGACTTTTTTGATTCTTATGAATCCACAATCAGAAGAATCATTCTGTTTCTAGGATGGGTGCATTTATGTGTTGAAAGATCTGTTTCTCAAGATCCAGTTCTCTTTGATGAAGTCAGTCAGTTCTATAAAACCATATCTTTCAACAAAGACATGACAATCAATTTTGTTGTGTATGATAGATAATTGTCTATGTCTGTGAAACAAGCGGCTCATTTTCTTAATGTCCCAACAGAAGGGGATTCTTTCTATCCATCTCATAAACTACCATAAGAGATCGGTACGTTTAATAGAGAAAGTACTAAGAAGTCGTTTTCTGTTATAAATGAAGAAAAGAGAAAAGTGGATCATCTTTTTACGGACAATCGGTTTGTGACTTTATGGATGCAAGGATTTATTGTCCCAAGGAAAGGGGATATAGACACTCTGAAGGTTTCTGAAATTTTTATTCTTGACTATCTTGTAAATATGAGAAAAGTAAATCTCATGGGATATATTTTTGAAACTATCAAGAATGTCAAGATAGGAGGAATTAAGTCCCAAATGATTATGTATCTAGCTATCCTTAAAAATTTTATTCTCGAGAGTATGATCTTTTGGAACATTTCTTTGAAAGGAAAGCTAATAGATTTGAAGCCCTCATGGATTAGCAAAAGTACTTTGAAGAAGTTGAATGTTTGTTTTGATCAGAATTCAAAATTTTTTGTTAAGGATATAGAAGTTGAATCTCCTCAGAATCATTCAGCACCTATGCCAGCCAAAGACTATCAATCTGCTAGTATTACTCAAATGCCTGATCCGCAAACTAGCTCAAATCCTAAGAGTAATCCAAATTACAGTAAAGAAGTTGTAGCTAAATGGATAAAGGATACGGAACAAAGAATGGAAGGTGATCCAAAGTTTGGACTTCATCCAGCTGAAGCATTTTCTGAAAGAATTGGGGTAGAAGAAACCCATGAAGTTGAAAAGAAAAAGAAAATTTTTTTGAAAAGAAAGGCTCAAGACTTTGATATATCTAAAGTCTTGAAAATGGTTGAGGATGCAAGTGCTCAACTAACGGAAGAAGTGCATCAAGAACCCATAATACAGAGTCTTCCTAAAAAAGAAAAAGGAAAACAAATGTTAGAAGAGATACAAGAATTTGAAGAAGAGGAAGGATATTTTCTTTTGAAATTTCTTCAATATTCGAAGAAGATAAGAGAGGAATCGGTTCAAAAGAAAAGTGAAGATATTCAACAATTTCCTCATGCCGATCAAGCACATTTTCAATCTTCTGAAACTCCGGATAGAATTTCATCTCAAGAAAAGCAAGGTGCTCAATCCTCTCACACTGATAAAGTTATTTTCATTAGTGATAAAGTGGAAGAAGAAAGAAAGACGAAAGAAAAAGTGAAAGGAAAACAGCCCGTTGTAGACTCAATCCGATCAAATGAACTAGCTTCGTATAATGAAGATACTGATTCAGAACACACAATCTCTCTCAAGAAGAGTCATTACGTTGTCCATGTTTTGAGAAGGGTTGAGAAGACCATTCCATATTTCCCTAGGCTGCAAGGGATGATTGATTTTATTACTGACAATTAGAAAAAGAAGTTTGGTTCTGTAAAATAATTAAGAAAGAATATTTTATCAGTCGAAGCCGATTTGAAAGTTCTTTCAGAAAATTCGGTAGCCAATAAGAATGCCTACAACAAGATGACCAAGTGGTCATACAAAACAGAGAGCTCAGTCAATGATCATGAGATAGAAATTGAAGATATAAGAATATTTTCAAATGAGCTTGCAATTGCTTTAAATATGCTTGAAAAAGAAACGGTTGAAAGGTTGAATCTTTGGTCTTCACAATGAGCCGATGTTCCTTCAGTAAAAGACTTGCAGGAGAGAATGA
Source organism: Viscum album (assembly GCA_963277665.1). NCBI lineage: Eukaryota > Viridiplantae > Streptophyta > Magnoliopsida > Santalales > Viscaceae > Viscum > Viscum album. The sequence goes on from OY728129.1 coordinate 576,883,102, forward strand.
ATGCCTTTCAGGTGGAGTTTTTGAAGGTTTCATTTTCAAAGATGAAATAGTTCTCTTAAAGAAACAAAACTCAAGGTTATACAAAGAAAACAAGAATTTACAAGACAAAATTGATACTCTTGAAGAATTTATCAGAGTTCAAGAAGAGACAATAAGAAATCAAGATCAAATCTTTTCCGATCAAGAAGACCTTCTCAGACCTCAGGGTGATGTTATTTCTGAAGACAAGAAGGAGATCAAAAAGATGAAGGCATTTCTTCATGAGTTGATCAAAAAGGAGAAGGAAAGAGAAAACAAGTGACTTGTATTTGTCTTCAAGTTTGGCATTGATTGTTATCATAATGAAATTTATTTTATCCATTGTCTTGTATTTATTAACCCTTTCAAACAGTTCAAGTTTACCCCTTTCTTTTTGTAAGTCACAAAGGGGGAGAATTTTTTTAAAGGAGGAGAATGTTTTATCAAAGGGGGAGAATGCTTTACAACACCTAATGAAAATCTACGAATACAATCCTTAGTAAATTCCATACCTAAGGGGGAGTTAGTTGTATTAAATTTCTTATTCAGAAAAGTTTCCAATAATTTAGGGGGAGGTAAGTATTTCTTTTAGTTTTTATTTTGTGATTTGTGATTTCCAAAAAGGGGGAGATTGATGAGTCAAAAGTCCTCTTTTGAATTTTATATCTTGTTTTGGAAATCACCAATTTACTTTATCATGTTTAACGTATTGTATAGACTATGATGATCATATTAATCATACCAATCATACAATGCTGATCGTACTGATCATGCTGATCGTACTGACCATGTGAATCATACATTGTTGATCGTGCTGACCATGCCAATCGCACAATGATGATCGTACTGAATATGGAAATCGTTTTTACTCTGCTACTCATAACTTTCATTACATACTTGTTTTGTTACTTAGTCAAAAACACATGTTTCGTATAAATCGTACTCATGATTATATTGTTTATATATCTTTTGTTTTAACCAATACGATGTCGTTGAGTTAGTTTCAAACTAATCAAAATGATGTCGTGCTTTCTATTTCAATATGACCGTTATATGCCAGGTGTCCAAGTCCCTCCGAGTTTTTCGGAGAAGTATGACCGTTGGAGGAAATGTGACCATTGGAACCTGAGGTCTTTAAATAAGAGGTCATTTGAAGCTGAAAGAGAGAGACTTTTGGAACTACTATGATACTCTACTTTTATCAAGTTCTAGGGAGAGACATTGTGACTTCTCTCATCTTCATAGTACGTCCGTTCATAGTATCGAGGGATTTCAAGTGATTGAAAGGCAGAGGTTCCAATTACCTACAAAATCGAGGGCTGCCGGGGATAGGCAGACGGACGGTCTGATCATCGTATCGAGGGATGTCGGGGATAGGCAGACAGACGTTCCGATAATCGTATCGAAGGCTGCCGGGGATAGGCAGATAGACGTTCCAATCATCGTATCGAGGTCTTACCAAGGTGTTAGTTAGACAGAACTTTTATCCTAGGTGAAAGGACAACCCTTCTCTTTGGGTCAAAATAATTTTAATACTTTTAATTTTCCGCTGCTGCTTGTATTCAAAAGGAATTTGTATTGTTTCCTTTCTTCATTATATATTTAATTGTAATTGTTTCAATTAAAATCATTCTATTACATTTTGTATTGATTGATTCTATATGATTTAAGGTAGAATCATTCATCTTTATATTACTCTGTTTTTTGTGTTCATCTCGAATACAATTGTTTTACTTTTCATTAGTATTACACTACTTTATACCATTTATTTTCAATACAATTATGGGTGTTTGTATTTGTATTAGTTGAAGATCTTTTAAACTAGATCACTTAAGTGCTTAAACACAATGTTTTTTTAACCTACAATTCACCCCCCTCTTGTATTGATCCATCTAATATAAATCTACATATTTGATCTAACAATTGTTATCAAAGGAGGTTTCCACAGATTTGTATTACTAGCTATATTTCTTTCAAACTCTCATTTTAACTACTTATTACACTAACATGTGGAGTGGAAATGATTTTTGTTTTATTAGATGGCAGGAATTCATATTGGGTCTATAGACAATCTAAATACTTCTAGACCACCTATCTTTGATGTGAATGATTATCAGTACTAGAGACATTGTCTGAAGACGTTCGTCATCAATACTGTTGTAGACAATTTTATTATGCTTACTGGAGGTTACAAAATTACGGACAAAGAAGTCAGTACTTTCACTAACCAAGAGAAGAAATAATATCAACTGAATTACAAGGTATGAAACACACTATTATGTTCTATGACCAGGAATATATAAAGCCAGATATCATCATGTAAAGCAGCCAACTGTATTTGGAAGAAATTAGAAGTCACTCACTTTGGAACATCCAAGGTTATAGAAACAAGAAGAGCAATGCTTCGAGTAGAGTATCATAGATTTGTTTTTTCTTATGGAGTGCCAATATGTAAAGTGCAACAATGGTTTATGACAATTGTCAACAGTCTACAATCCATGGGAGAAAAAGGCCTTGATGATGAAGCTAATGTTGATAAGATTATAGATATAATGCCAAATGAATGGGAGTCAAAAAAGGACAGCTATTGATGAGAATAGAAAAGTTTCCCATATTACTCGTGATGAAATTTTTGGAACACTTTTATAGCATGAAACAAGAATGAAGAGAGATGATGATTTCAAAAAAAAGAAGAATGGAAATGGTAGTGTAGCTTTTACATCGAATGCTAAAGCACCTGAAAGGATAACAAGATCCAAATCCAAGAAAGTTATTATATCTGATTCAAGTGATTGTGATCTTTAGGATAATGAGTTAGCCAATCTTGCTTGGAGGATGAACAAGATTGTGGGAAAGAAATATTTTCAATACAGATTCAAAAAGAAAGATAGAAAGGAAAAAAAATATTCAGAGGTAAATTTTTATGAATGTAAGAAAGTAGGACATATAAGTCCTGATTGTCCTTTACTAAAGAGAAAAGACAGAAAGGAAAAACATTCTGAAAGAAACAGGAAAAAGTTTTACACGACAAAAACAAAGAATGTCCTGAAGGAAAATGATACGTGGAGTGAAAGTGGTATTGATTCTTCAGACGATTCTTCAGAATATGTGTCCTTAGGCTAGAGAAATATTGGACTTATATCCAAACTACAAATTGAAGATCAATGTTTCATGGCTAAGGTACATAATGCTGAAGCTGTTACAAATGTCTCTTTAAATTCAAATTATACTGATAAATATTATGAATCTTCAAATGATGAATCTTCATCATTAGAAGATGATACATTACCTTCTTTTGAAGAAGTATCTAGGTTTTCTAAATTACTTGAAAGTGAAAATTCCAAACTCAAGAAGAATCTTGAGAAAGCAATTTCTAGGATTTCAGTTTTAACTAATGAAATATCAGATCTTTCTAATGATCTTGATATGAAAACTTCTGATTTTGAAAATATTTTAGAAACCCTTGAGAATGTCAAAAATGATAAGGATAAACTTTGTAAGGATCTAGAAAATGTTATTTCTAAGAGAAAAATTTTAGAGCCTAACTCTAGTTTAAAATCAAATGTTCTGGATGATAAAAACATAGTTTCAAAACTAAAGTCAGAAATTTTCTCTTTAAAGAAATGTCTGTCAAACATTACTCATGGAAAATAAAATTTTGACAAAATGTACTCCCAAATCCGACACTTGAGAAATCTTTCTAGACTTGGTTATACTTATTCCAACCCAGTTTTTAGCAATAACTATTTTGTTCTTCAAAATACCCCGTTTTCACTAAGTGTCAATGTGTAGGACACTGGAGAAGAGATTTTTCTCTTAACAGAACTGAATCTTTAGGATTTCATAAAGCTCATTTTTCAAAACAAATGTGGATTCCTAAAATTATTTTATCTAACCCCTCTGGATCCAAACAAGTTTTGGATTCCGAAAAACTAATTATTTCTTTTTCCGGAAAATGAGAAGTGTACCATTAAGAATATTTGGTACATGGATAGTGGTTGTTCTTGACATATGATCGGAAACAATGATCTCTTTGAAAAGGTTATCAAAACAAATGGAGGAAAAGTTACCTTTGGAGATAATGCTCAAGGAAATATTGTTGGCATAGAATATCAACGATCATCCCTATATCGTCTATAAATAGCCCCTCCTCCCCAAACCCACATTGGTTTTTCAGGTTTTGAGGCGAGGATCTGCTCCACTGTTTTTAAGTCATCGTATGATCTTTCATCGACAGCACCTATATGTCTCAGTCCTCTGCTAATACTCCCGCCGAAATGTCGTCAAAGAGTTTTACAGAGAATGATTTTTTTAGAGAAAGGTTAGTTTCTCAGGACTTTTTGGATTCGTATGACTCCACAATCAGAAGAATCAATCTGTTTCAATAATGGGAGCATTTATGTGTTGAAAGACCTTTTTCCCAAGATCTGGTTCTCTTTGATGAAGTCAGTCAGTTCTATAAAACTGTATATTTTGACAAAGACATGACTATCAATATTGTTTTGTATGATAGATAGTTGTGTATGTCTGTGAAACAAGCGGCTCATTTTCATAATGTCCCAACAGAAGGGGATTTTTTCTATCCATCTCATAAACTACTTGAGGATATCGGTATGTTTAATAGAGAAAGTACTGAGAAGTCTTTTTTTGTTATAAATGAAGAAAAGAGAAAAGTGGCTCATCTTTCTACGGACAATCGATTTGTGACTTTATGGATGCAAGGTTTTATTATCCCAAGGAAAGGGATAGAGAAACTTTGAAAGTTTATGATATTTTTATGCTTGACTATCTTGTAAATATGAGAAAACTAAATCTCATGGGATATATTTTTGAAACTATCAAGAATGTTAAGACAGGAGGAATTAAGTCCCAAATGATTATGTATCCAACTATCCTTACAATGTTTATTCTTGAGAGTATGATGTTTTGCAACATTTCTTTGAAAGGAAAGCTGATATATTTTAAGCCCTCTTGGATTAGAAAAAGTACTTTGAAGAATTTGAATGTTTGTTTTGATCATAATTCAAAACTTTTTGTTAAGGATATAGAAGTTGAATCTCCTCAGAATCAATCGGCACCTATGCCAGCCAAAGTCTATCAATTTTCTGGTATTACTCAAAAGTATAATCCGCAAACTAGCTCAAAGCCTAAGAAGAAGCCAAAATATAGTAAAGAAGTTGTAGCCAAATGGAGAAAGGATAAGGAACAAAGAAAGGAAGGTGATCCAATGTTTGGACTTGATCCAGCCGAAGCATTCGCTGAAAGAATTAGGGTAGAAGAAACCCATAATGCTGAAAAGAAAAAGAAAACTATTTTGAAAAGAAAGGATCAAGACATTGATTTCTCTAAAGTCTTGAAAATGGTTGAGGATGGAAGTGCTCAACTAATGGAAGAAGTGCAAAAATAACCCATCATACAGAGTCTTCCAAAAAAAGAAAAAGGAAAAAAATGTTAGAAGAGATACAAGAATTTGAAGAAGAGGAAGGAGATTTTCTTTTAGAATTTCTTCAATGTTCGAAGAAGATTAGAGAGGAATCAGTTCAAAAGAAAATTGAAGATATTCAACAAGTTCCTCATGCCGATCAAGCACATTTTCAATCTTCTGAAACTCTGGATATAATTTTGTCTCAAGAAAAGAAAGGTGGTCAATCCTCTCACACTGATAAAGTTATTTTCATTAGTGATAAAGTGGAATAATAAAGAAAGCCGAAAGAAAAAGAAAAAGGAAAACAGCCAGTTGTAGAGTCAATCCGATCTAATGAACTGGATTCGTACAATAAAGATACTGATTCAGAACACATAATCTCTCTCAATAAGAGTCATTACATTGTCCATGTTTTGAGAAGGGTTGAGAAGAACATTCAATATTTACCTAGGATGGAAAGGATGATTGATTTTATTACTAACAATCAGAAAAAGAAGTTTGGTTCTGTAAAATAATTAAGAAAGAATATTTTATCAGTCGAAGCTGATTTAAATGTTCTTCTAGAAAGTTCGGCATCCCATAAGAAGGCCTACAACAAGATGACCAAGTGGTCGTACAAAACAGATAGCTCAGTCAATGATCATGAGATATAAATTGAAGATATAAGAAGATTGTCAAATGATATTGCAATTGCTTTCAATAAGCTTGACAAAGAAACGGTTTAAAGGTTGTACCTTTGGTCTTCCCAAAGAGCCGATGTTCCTTCAGTAAAAGACTTGCAGGAGAGAATGAATGCCTTTCAGGCTGAGTTTTCGAAGGTTTCATCTTTCAAAGATGAAATAGTTATCTTGAAGAAACAGAACTCTAGTTTATCCAAAGAAAAAAAGAATTTCCAAGACAAAATTAATACTCTTGAAGAAGTTATCAGCGTTTGGGAAGAGACAATAAGAAATCAAGATCAACTCTTTGCCGATCAATAAGACCTTCTCAGATCTCCGGGTGATGTTATTTCTGAAGACAAGAAGGAGATCAAAAAGATGAAGGCAGTTCTACATGAGTTGATCAAAAAGGAAAAAGGAAAGAGAAAACAAGTGACTTGTATTTGTTTTCATGTTTGGCCTTGATTGTTATCGTAATGAAACTTATTTTATCCATTGTCTTTTATTTATTAACCCTTTCCGACAGTTCATGTTTACCCCTTTCTTTTTGTAAATCACAAAGGGGGAGAATGTTTATAAAGGGGTGAATGTTTTATCAAAGGGGGAGAATGATTTACAACACTTAAGTAAAATATATGAATACAATCCTTAGTAAAGTCCATACCTAAGGGGGAGTTAGTTGTATTAAATTTCTTATTCAGAAGAGTTTCCAATAATTTAGGGGGAGGTAAGTATTTCATTTAGTTTTTATTTTGTGATTTTTGATTTCCAAAAAGGGGGAGATTGTTGAGTCAAAAGTCCTATTTTGAATTTTATATCTTGTTTTGGAAATCACCAATTTCATTTATCATGTTTATCGTATTGTACAGACTATGTTGATCATACTAATCATACCAATCGTACAATGCTGATCGTACTGATCATGCTGATCGTACTGACCATGTCAATCATACATTTCTGATCGTACTGACCATGCCAATCGCACAATGCTGATCGTACTGAATATAGAGATTGTTTTGACTCTGCTACTCATAACTTTCATTACATACTTGTTTTGGTACTTAGTCAAAAACACATGTTTCGTATAAATCTTACTCATGATTATCTTGTTTATATATCTTTTGTTTTAACCAATACGATGTCGTTGAGTTAGATTCAAACTAATCAAAATGATGTCGTGCTTTATGTTTCAATATGGCCGTTATATGCCTGGTGTCCAAGTCCCTCCGAGTTTTTCGGATAAGTAAGACCGTTGGAGGAAATGTGACCGTTGGAACATGAGGTCTTTAAATAGGAGTTCATTTGAAGCTGAAAGAGATAGACTTTTGGAACTACTGTAATACTCTACTTTTATCAAGTTCTAGGGAGAGACACTGTGACTTCTCTTATCTGCTTAGTGCATCTGATCATCGTATTGAGGGCTTTCAAGTGATTGAAAGGAAGAGGTTACGATTACCTACAAAATCGAGGGCTGCCGAGGATAGGCAGACAGACGGATCGATCATCGTATCGAGGGCTTCTGGGGATAGGCATACAGACGTTCCGATCATCGTATCGATGGCTGCCGGGGATAGGCAGATAGACATTCCTATCATCGTATCGAGGGCTTACCAAGGTGTTAATGAGACATACCTTTTATCCGAGGTGAACGGATAACACTTCTCTTTGGGTCAAAAGAATTTTAATACTTTTACTTTTCCGCTGCTGCTTGTATTCGAAAAGAATTTGTATTTTTTCCTTTCTTCTTTAGATATTCAATTGTAATTGTTTCAATTACAATCATTTTATTACATTTTGTATTGATTGATTCTATACGCTTTAAGTTAGAATCATTCATCTTTATATTACTCTGTTTTTTGTGTTCATCTCTAATACAATTGTTTTAATCTTCATTAGTACTACACTACTTCATACCATTTATTTTCAATACAATTGTGGGTGTTTGTATTTGTATTAGTTTAAGATCTTTTAAACTAGATCACTTAAGTGCTTAAACAAAAAGTTTTTTTTAACCTACAATTCACCCCCCTCTTGTATTGATCCATAAAATATACATCTACATATTTGATCCAACAATTGGTATCAAAGGAGGTTTCCACTGATTTGAATTACTAGCTTCATTTCTTACAAATTTTCATTTTAACTACTTACTACACTAACGTGTGGAGTGGAAATGATTTTTGTTTTATTAGATGGAACGAATTAATATTGGGTCAATAGGCAATCTAAATCCTTCTAGACCACCTATCTTTGATGGGAATGATTAATAGTACCGGAGAGATCGTATGAAGATGTTCTTCATCAATACTGGTGTAGACAATTTTATTATACTTAATGGTGGTTACAAAATTCCTGACAAAGAAGTCTGTACTTTCACTAACCAAGAGAAGAAATAATATCAACTTAATTACATGGTACACAATACTCTATTATATTCTATAAACAGGAATATATTTACAGCTAGATATCTTCAGGTGAAGAAGCCAACTGTATTTGGAAGAAATTAGAAGTCACTCACTTAGGAACATCCAAGGTTATAGAAACAAGAAGAGCAATGCTTCGAACATAGAATCATGGATTTGTTTTTCGTTATGAAGAGCCAGTATGTAAAGTGCAACAAAGGTTTATGACAATTGTCAACAGTCTATAATCCATGGGAGAAAAAGGGCTTGAAGATGATACTCTTGTAGATAAGATTATAGATATAATGCCAAATGAATGGGAGTCAAAAAGGAAAACTATTGATGAGAATAGAAAAGTTTCCCATATTATTTGTGATGAAATTTTAGGAACACTTTTACTGTATGAAACAAGAATGAAGGGAGATGCTGATTTCAACAAAAAGAATAATGGAAATGGTAGTGTAGCTTTTACATCAAATGCTAAAACACCTGAAAGGATAACAAGATCCAAATCCAAGAATGTTATTATATCTGATTCATGTGATTGTGATCTTTCAGATAATGAGTTAGGCAATCTTGCTCGGAGGATGAACAAGATTGTGGGAAAGAAAGATTTTCAATACAGATTCAAAAAGAATGATATAAAGGAAAAAAATATTTTGAGGTAACTTGTTATGAATGTAATAAAGTAGGTCATATAAGGCCTGATTGTCCTTTACTAAAGAAAAAAGATAGAAAGGAAAAACATTCTGAAAGAAATAGGAAGAAGTATTACAAGACAAAAACAAAGAAATCCATGATGGAAAATGATATTTGGAGTGCAAGTGGTAGTTATTCATCAGACGATTCTTCAGAATATGGGTCCTCAGGCCAGAGAAATAATGGACTTATAACCAGACTACCAATTGAAGATCAATGTTTTTTGGCTAAGGTACATAATGCTGAAGCTGTTACAAATGTCTCTTTAAATGGAAATTATACTAATAAATATTATGAATCTTCAAATGATGAATATTCATCATCTTAAGATGATACATTGCATTCTTTTCAAGAAGTATCTAGGTTTGATAAATTACTTGAATATGAAAATTCCAAACTCAAGAAGAAGCTTGAGAAATCAATTTCTAGGATTTGAGTTTTAACTAATGAAATACCAAATATTTCTAATGATCTTGATATGAAATGTTCTGATATTGAAAATATTTTAGAAACCCTTGATAAAGTCAAAACTGAAAAGGATAAACTTTCTAAGGATCTAGAAAATTTTTTTTCTAAGAGAAAAATTTTAGAGCCTAACTGTAGTTTAAAATCAAATGTTTTGGAAGCTAAAAACATAGTTTTAAAACTAAAGTCAGAAATTTTCTATTTAAATAAATTATTTTCAAACTTTACTAATGGAAAAGAAAATTTTGACAAAAGGAATGCCCAAATCCGACACTTGAGAAATCATTCTGGACTTGGTTATACTTATTCTAAACTGGTTTTTAGCAATTACTATTTTTTCCTCAATATACCCCGTTTTTCTATAAGTGTCAATGTGGAGGACACATGAGAAGTGATTGTTTTCTTAACAGAACTCAATCTTTAGTATTTCATAAAGCTCATTTTGCAAAAAAAAAAGTGTATTCCTAAAATTCTTTTACCTAACCCCTCTGGATCCAAACATGTTTGGATTCCTAAAAACTAATTGTTTCTTTTTCCAGAAAATGAGAAGTGTACCAATAAGATTATTTGGTACATGGATAGTGGTTTTTCTCGACACATGACTGGAAACACATATCTCTTTGAAAAGGTTTTCAAAAAAAAGGTGGAAAAGTTACCTTCAGAGATAATGCTCAAGGAAAGATTGTTGGCATAGAAGATCAACGGTCACCCCTATATCCTCTATAAATAGCCCCCTCGCCCGAAACCCACATTGGTTTTTAAGGTTTTGAGGTGAGGCTCTGCTCCACTGTTTTTAATTCATCGTATGATCTTTCATCGGCAGCACCTATATGTCTCAGTCCTAAGCTAATACTCCCGCCGAAATGTCTTCAAAGACTTTTACAGAGAATGATTTTTTTTAGAGAAAGGTTAGTTTCTCAGGACTTTTTTGATTCGTATGACTCCACAATCAGAAGAATCATTCTGTATCAAGAATGGGAGAATTTATGTGTTGATAGACCTATTTCTCAAGATCTGGTTCTCTTTGATGAAGTCAGTTAGTTCTATAAAACCGTATCTTTCGATAAAGACATGCCTATAAATATTGTTGTGTACGATAGAAAGTTGTCTATGTCTGTGAAACAAGCGGCTCATTTTCTTAATGTCCCAATAGAAGGGGATTCTTTCTGTCCATCTCATAAACTACCTGAGGAGATCAGTACGTTTAATAGAGAAAGTAATGAGAAGACTTTGTTTGTTATAAATGAAGAAAAGGGAAAAGTGGCTCATCTTTCTACGGACAATCGGTTTGTGACTTTATGGATGCAAGGTTTTCTTATCCCAAGGAAAGGGATAGAGAAACTCTGAAAGTTTCTGATATTTTTATGCTTGACTATCTTGTAAATATGAGAAAACTAAATCTCATGGGATATATATTTGAAACTATCATGAATGTCAATATAGGAGGAATTAAGTCCCAAATTATTACGTATCTAGCTATCCTTACAAAGTTTATTCTCAAGAATATGAAGTTTTGCAACATTTCTTTGAAAGAAAAGCTGATAGATTTGAAGCCCTCCTGGATTAGAAAAAGTACGTTGAAGAATTTGAATGTTTGTTTTGATCAGAATTCAAAACGTTTTTTTAAGGATATAGAAGTTGAATCTCCTCATAATCAATCGGCACTTATGCCAGCCAAAGAATATCAATTTTCTGGTATTACTCAAAAGTCTAATCCGCCAACCAGATCAATGCCTAAGAAGAATCCAAAGTACAGTAATGAATTTGTAGCCAAATGGAGAAACGATAAGGAACAAAGAAAGGAAGGTGATCCAAAGTTTGGACTTGATCCAGCCGAAGCGTTTGCTGAAATAATTAGGGTAGAAGAAACCCATAATGAAGAAAATAAAAATAAAACTATTTTGAAAAGAAAGGCTCAAGACTTTGATATCTCTGAAGTCTTGAAAATGGTTGAGGATGCAAGTGCTCAACTAATTGAATAATTGCATCAAGAACCCATCGTACAGAGTCTTCATGAAAAAGAAAAAGGAAAACAAATGTTATAAGAGACACACGAAGTTGAAGAAGAGGAAGGAGATTTTTTTTGTAATTTCTTCAATGTTCGAAGAAGTCTAGAGAGGAATCGGTTCAAAATCAAAGTGAAGATATTCAACATGTTCCTCATGCCGATCAAGCACATTTTCAATCTTCTGAAACTCTGGATAGAATTTCGTCTCAAGAAAATCAAGATGCTCAATCCTCTCACACTGATAAAGTTATTGTCATTAGTGATAAGGTGGATGAAAAAAGAAAGCTGAAAGAGAAAGAAAAAGGAAAACATCCAGTTGTAGACTCAAGCCGATCAAATGAACTGGTTTAGTACGATGAAGATACTGCTTTAGAACACACAATCTATCTCAAGAAGAGTGATTACATTGTCCATGTTTTGAGAAGGGTTGAGAAGACCATTCCATATTTCCCTAGGCTGGAAGGGAAGATTGATTTTATTACTAACAATCAGAAAAAGAAGTTTGGTTCTGTAAAAGTATTAAGAAGGAAAATTTTATCAGTCAAAGCTGATTTGAAAGTTCTTTCAGAAAGTTCGGCAGCCCATAAGAAGGCCTGCAACAAGATGACCAAGTGGTCATACAAAATAGAGTGCTCAGTCAGTGATCATGAGATAGAAATTGAATATATAAGAAGATTGTCAAATGAGGTTACAATTTCTTTCAATATGCTTGGCAAAGAAATGGTTGAAAGGTTGAATCTTTTGTCTTCCCAACGAGCCGCTGTTCCTTCAGTAAAAGACTTGAAGAAGAGAATGAATGCCTTTTTGGATGAGTTTTCGAAGGTATCATCTTTCAAAGATGAAATAGTTCTCTTTAAGAAACAAAAATCTGGGTTATCCAAAGATAACGAGAATTTGAAAGACAAAATTGATACTCTTGAAGAAGTTATCAGAGTTCAGGAAGAGACAATCAGAAATCAGGATCAACTCTTTGCCGATCAACAAGACCTTCTCAGATCTCAGGGTGAGGATATTTCTGAAGACAAGAAGGAGATCAAAAATATGAAGGCAGTTCTTCATGAGTTGATCAAAAAGGAGAAGGAAAGAGAAAACCAATGACTTGTATTTGTTTTCATGTTTTCCCTTGATTGTTATCGTAATGAAATTTCTTTTATCCATTATCTTGTATTTATTAACCCTTTTAGACAGTTCATGTTTACCTCTTTCTTTTTGTAAATCACAAAGGGGGAGAATGTTTATAAAGGGGGAGAATGATTTATCAAATGGGGAGAATACTTTACAACACATAAGGAAAATCTACGAATACAATCCTTAGTAATGTCCATACCTAATGGGGAGTTAGTTGTATTCAATTTCATATTCAGAAGAGTTTTCAATAATTCAGGGGGAGATAAGTATTTATTTTAGTTTTTATTTTGTGATTTGGGCTTTCCAAAAAGGGGGAGATTGTTGAGTCAAAAGTCCTCTTTTGACATTTATATCTTGTTTTGGAAATCACAAATGTCCTTTATCATGTTTTAGTATTGTACTGACTATACTGATCATTTTGATCATACCAATCGTACAATGGTGATCGTACTGATCATGCTGATCGTAATGACCATGTCAATCGTACAATGCTGATCGTACTAACCTTTCCAATCATACAATGCTCATCATAATGAATATGGAAATTTTTTTGACTCTGCTACTCATAACTTTCATTACATACTTGTTTTGGTACTTAGTCAAAAACACATGTTTCATATAAATCATACAGATGATTATCTTGTTTATATATCTATTGTTTTAACCAATATGATGTTGTTGAGTTAGTTTTAAACTAATCAAAATGATGTCTTGCTTTATGTTTCAATATGACCGTTATATGCCAGGTGTCCAAGTCCCTCCAAGTTTTTCGGAGATGTATGACCATTGGAGGAAATGTGACCATTGGAACCTGAGGTCTATAAATATGAGGTCATTTGAAGCTGAAAGAGAGATACTATTGTAACTACTGCGATACACTACTTTTATCAAGTTATAGAGAGAGACACTATGACTTCCCTCATCTGCTTTGTGTGTCCAATCATCGTATCTAGGGCTTTGAAGTGATTAAGAGACAGAGGTTCCGATTACCTACAAAATCGAGGGCTGCTGGGGATAGGCAGACGGAAAGTCTGATCATCATATCGAGGGCTGCCGGGGATAGGCAGACAGACGTTCCGATCATCGTATCGAAGGCTTCTGTTGATAGGCAGACAAACATTCTGATCATCATATCTAGGGCCTACCAAGGTGTTGGTGAGACAATCCTTTTATCCTAGGTTAAAGGATAACCCTTCTCTTTGGGTCAAAAGAATTGTAATACTTTTACTTTTTCCACTGCTACTTGTATTCGAAAGGAATTTTTATCGTTTCCTTTCTTCTTTATATATTAAATTGTAATTGTTTCAATTACAATCATTATATTACATTTTGTATTGATTTATTCTATAAGATTTAAGGTAGAATCATTGATCTTTATATTACTCTGTTTTTTTTGTGTTCATCTCGAATACAATTGTTTTACTTTTCATTAGCATTACACTACTTCATAGATTTATTTTCAATACAATTGTGGGTGTTTGTATTTGTATTAGTTTAAGATCTTTTAAACTAGATCACTTAAGTGCTTAAACACAAAGTTTTTTTAAACTACAATTCACCCCCCTCTTGTATTGATCCATCTAATATACATCTACATATTCGATCAAACAAATTCATGAAAACATAAAACATTATTCTAATTACACTTGAATAACCCATAATGGGTAAAACCTCAATTGATTTTACGATATCTTATATCCTGGGGACATATATAAGAGGAAATAGGTGGGAATGAAGACCAGTAAGGGAATAAACAAGATATACATACAACAAGTTATCATGGGACATATCAAACTGAACAGGAGCCATAACAATAAGGGGTGAACTATAGGTATATCATAATAATATAAATTAGAATCATAACATGTAAATGTGGCTACAACATTTATATAATGAATTCAAGCATATCACCAAATACTTTCACCAAGGAATAATAATTGAAAATTACCAAGGATATTCACTATGGTATCGAAAAGAATGTTAATTCTAGAGATTAAATTATTTACCTAGTGGATTGAATCCATATATGAGAAAACCATTAAAATTTATTAATTTTTTATGAGAATCATAGAACATAATAAATAATTCCATTAAATACCCATGGAGAATAATTAATGGGGTTCTTATCAAAATCCCTGTATTTCAAAAGTGCTTAAATACATAATCATTACATTATTTTGGCCCCTGAAAAGGAAATGTTGGTTTCTTATCTGTAATATCCAAATCATATAAGAAATATTTACGTATCTTTGACAATAATTTGTATATGTTGTGATACGAGTATCCATATAAATAATATAAAAGGTAATTTCTTTTGTAGAGAGACAAATTTGAGAATTCAATTCTGCAACATGATCGGTATAAAATGTGGTTTTTTAGAAAGTAAAACTGATAAGGGAAAAGGTTCTCTCATTGATAACAACAAATTTAAAAGTAACTATATGACTGAAAATATTAATAAAATAATAAAACCATAATATTTAAAAAACACATATAACCATAGATTCATGATTTAAAGTTAAAGGAAGGCTAACTCTTTTAGGTTAGTGTGATATTTTTAAATTTTAATGAATAAATACTTGGGGGATTTAAGAAACCATGGTGGTTAAATAAGAGTAAAATTCACCAGTAATTATTAGATGATATATTGAGTTTTAATGGTAATGGTGAAATGGTTGGGTAATTATACATAAATCGGAGGAATTTTTCCGTAATTTCTAAAATATAATTCTTTGAAAACATGGTTGTGGAAAATGGAAAACCATTGACTTACTCGTGGCATTTTCTCATGTATCTGGACATGTAGAAAACATTTTATTATATTTTATTACAAAATAATTCATAATAATTTTTTATTACTTATTTTCACATGGAAATGTAATTTTTTAACAAATAAGTTTTTTAATTTTAAAGACTCCATTTTAGACTCTGGAAAGTAACTTATATGATTTTAAAATTGATTAAAATATATAAAAATATATAATAATAATAAAATAAATTTTATTGGGTTTTTTATTGAGTTTAATTAGTTTTTAAATCATTATAAAATAACTATTATGTCATTAAATATATTGGAAACCCACAAATGTATTTTTCATTATTCATGAAAAATAATTTATTCTACAAAATAATTATAAATTCACCCTAACATAATTCTAATTTGAAAATTTAAAATATAATTCTTATTATTTTAAAATAATAAGCTAAATATTATATTTTTTACATTTATATATAAATATAATTATTTGTTTTAAAATAATTACATTTAATGCATATTAAAATTTATTACACTTATAAAAAATTTCCACTTGCATTATAATAATATTTTATAATTTATTTTTAGGTGATATTATTTTAAAGAAAATTGTATTAAAATAAAATAATATTAAAAATAAATGAGTTTGTTATAAATAAATATATATATATATATATATATTATAAATAACCAACAATGTTTCAATTGCATCCAGATAAAAATTTTTCGAATTATTCTCAATTAAAAATACATTTTATTACAATTTTTTAAAAAAATTTAATTGAAAGAATACAAATTTTATTTATATAAATGTAATTAAACTTTATGTAACTATGGCAAGAATACGCAACCCCTTATTATACCAGCACACTCTCAAAGAGTAAGGACTATTTTGATGGTAGTGTCATTGGGTGGCATGGATAACATCGATCGAGAGGTAATTTCCACTAACATGAACTTATCTAGTAGGACATTTTATTAATGCTTAAATTTTTGAATCTTGTCATGGGATTCATTAAGTGAAACCCCCGATTATGATACCTTCCTCCAATGTCTTGGAAAATGGGCTTTAAAAGGAACAAATCTATTTGTTGTAGCCATTGATTCTATTTTTTGTATCAATTATCCATTGTCATTACTACTTATAAATAATATATATAATGTTAAAACACTATAAAATGATATAGTTTCAAATGATTATATTTTACAAGGATAATATTAGACCAAATATTGTATTTATTCAGTGGTCAAGTAATGGTCGAATTGAAACAGTCACATTTCCCTTTATTCCCACTAAATAAAACATCACTTTTTCATTAAATTTTAACAACAATATATTCCTATATTTATATTTTAATTTATGAATATTTGGATTGGTTTAATAATATCTTGTTTTATTTTTATAGTATTTCCATGGGGTAGATGAATCTAGTAGATCATCACGATCTATACATTCCAATTTTAGCTATTTTATTTTATACATTTTTTGTAGATAAAATATTTGGAATTTTAAATGGCGATCATACATAAATAAAGTAATTACTATTTTTAATATTCTAAACCTTTTTATTTATATATATCTTTTATTTGTGTTATATTATATAACATGTTATAAAAAAATTAATCTGGAAACAAATATCTGTTAAAAGTATGAGTCATTATATTATTTTTTATGGATTATATTAGTTTCATTTTTTTTCAAAATGAGATATGAATTTAAAACACTTCATATAAGTGAATTATCTACATATTTTAGTCTTCTACTTAATGTATAAACATTGATAAGGTATATCCATGTAGGATTCAATGAGAGGGGATTCAAAAGCCTTGTTGGATATAGAGTATTCATACCAATGAAAACTAATTTCATCCATAGTGGATATACATCTAGAATACTACGAACATGAAGGTATTGCAATTTTCATTATAGTTTTTTTATTTGGTTTATAATGTTATAATTCCATAGGCATCCAATACTGAATGTTTTTCTAGGTTGAAAAAATTTAATGGTGTGGAGTCCATTGAGGGATCGATTCTATATAGGAATTCTAAGTATCATTTTTAAGATCTATTGATCGTACCTTTGGCTATTAAGGGGAAACATCTTAGTGCCTAACATTGTATAATAATGTCTATTACAAATGGGATACAAAAAATGTATTAATAATTGACAAATTATTTTTGGTGGTTCGTCATTAAAAAGAGATGTGGTAAATTTTGTCTCAACATTCCACATATGTTATAATGTCTTGAAAGTGTATTAAACACATGTGGGGATGTTTTAGTCTTGTAGATTCCCATAAATAAATGAGAGTAGATATCCACGGATTCATTAACAGTTATACCTTGAAATGTTTTGAAAAGTGGATCCATATAAGATATTGTAGAAGGAGTCATAGATTTCTATCCTTTAATCCATGTTTGTTAATCCAACATTGTCAAAGATATGTCAAAAAGTATATCTAAGCATTGGAAAATTTTGTGGAATACCATTTCCAATTATATCTAACCAAGACCCTAGAATTTTGTAACATTTTTTGAAATCCCTAAGGGAATCCCATGGAATGTAGTTTACTATGATTATGTATTATATTATATAAAAATATCAATAGTTTTAATAGACACTAAAAATGATATTGGAGATGTTTATGCTTTTTTAATGGATTTTGGGGGCTCTAGGGAAAATAATTTACCATTAGTGGAATTTTCATATAGAAAAAGTTACCAATACTAAATATTAATGTCTCATGTGGATTAATTTTATGGGATTATTTGTTAATCTATAATTTTTTTGTGTAAATAGAGGAGACTTCACTAAATGAACCCATCCCCAAGTAAAGGAAAACAATGGAGATTTATTTCATTAGAATGAAAAGAGAGCTGCCATAGAGTCATAGGAAATCATTTTTGGATCTGCATGGATGACCAATATCAGTATAGGTGGGATATCACGTGTTTTTTAGGACCTCCTAAAATTTACCCAAACACTAAAAGATGAAAATTCTATAAGGTTTTGTATGAGAAAAAAAAAACACCAAGCTTAGGAGACAAGATAACACCCCAAAAAATCAGAATATATTTATTTTTAAATAAATTACATATCTTAAAAATTATACATTGAATTAAAAATTGTGTATAGTTTTAATCACATGAAACACTAATCTTTCATTTCTATACACATAAACCTGAGATAATTTTTCATTATAGGCCACAATGACTATCCTTGATAGTTAATTTTATAGGAAATAATGAGTTTTAATGAATAATAATAATATTATAATTTAAAATGAAAATTATATTATATCCATTTAATTTTAATTTTTCATTTCCATTTACTGAATTAACAAAACAACTTTTTCAATTCATTTCTTACCTATTTTTTATAAATTACTATAAAATCCAATTGAATATAAAGGAAATGTTTTTATATAAAACAAATAATTATGTGCCCAAAGAATTTATCTTAATAAATTAATTTAATTTCTATTCATTGTTTATCATAATGAACTATATATATTATATATTTAATAATATTTTTTTATTCATCCAATATATTTTATATACATATGTTAAAGACAAATTGGATTTTATGGATAAAAGCTGTATTTTTCTAAAGTCATTTTTGTTGCTTTTTAATGTAACAACTTTTTTGAAACTAAATATATTAAATTTTAAAAAATAATATTTCAAATAATAAATAGTAATTTTCAAAACCCAGATGTAAATTTTAGGATGGGGTTATTTTTTTTGGTATTTTTATAAGAAAATATGGTCTTGACTAATAGTAAGAAATAGTTAATTTTATTTGAAAATTGTTTATTCATATAAATTATTTATAATGATAGATTTTATTTTTATTCATTTTATTTTCTTAATAGATAAATTTTACATATTTTAATCAAATTTATTTAATCTAAATCAACTATATATTTAATTTATATATAAAAATATAGTAAACATTGAAACAGTTTCACTTTAAAAACAATACTTATCACCCTGTTAGCAACAAAAATTTTAAATTAATATCTATCAATAATAAAATTTTATGTTGTTAAAATGTATTTCATATTCTAAATCATCATAATTTCTAAATTCTAATTATATAAACATAATTTTTTAACCAAATTAATATTCAATGTTGTTTAAATTAATTACAAAATTTAAGAGAATAACAAGTTTACCAGGGGACTAAACATTAAAATATATGGGATTAATGACCTAGAAACATGTACAACACCCATTTATTGGAAACATTTATACCCTTTCTATTATATATTCTAGGTTTTTGAGTTATTTTTCTTTCTTTACGTGGGAAAATAGTGTTTAATTCTCTCTTTTAAAAATTTACTATTTTTTCACTCAACCAACATATCAAATCCCTTACCCTATACCATTTAGTAAAACATATAAAAATACATTTAGTCATCTAAACCATTTAAAAAACATTACCCATCTCCCACCATAATCTTATAGGACCTATCATGGGAATAAGTCATGATTATGAGGGCATTAGTGGAATCCTAAGGAGGATACCAATGAAGATGTAATGTTTATCAATCTTTTTTCACACTCCACCTCCTTCAATTATTTTAGTATAATTATTATATAATAAATTAATGATCATAAATATAGTGAGATTTTATGTAAGTTTTAGTAAGTTAAACATCACACTTCCATAAAATGGTGTACAATTTCATCGTTCGTGTATACAAAGGACTACCACCTCATAAATTGGTGTCATTTGTTTTTCAATTACTATCTTCATGTGTGGAAATAATGATGTACAAACTATTTATATATGATATATATATATATATGATAGTTATGATTAATTTATACTTATTAAATTATTATATAACACATTTATTGATTCTTTCTATTTTTGAGAAAATAGTAACATCGTTCTTGTGTATGACATTCTATCACCTCGCAAAGCGATGCGATTTGATCACGATTTACAAGGAATGTATTAAGGATGGTTTAAATTAAAATATGTTATATATATTAAATAATAATGAAATTTAAATGACAATATATATATATATCATTAATTTATCTCTCATTCAATATGAAAAGAAAATTGAAATAATGTTTATCCATACATATAACATATTATCTATATGAATATTGTGTTACATTTTATATCACCAAACATTATGGATTACTATATATACATATATATATTTAATATATTTCATATTTAAATAATGGATTATTTTACAGAGACTTCTAAATAATTATCTATTCAATATAAAAATAATAATAATTCAAAAAATATTTGAAAAACACTGCAATTAACACCAAAAAATATTTTAATAATGAATGACTATTAAAAAAATGTCATAAAATGTTATAAAATTGTCATATACGATATTGTAAATAATAATTTGGTTCTATTATAAGTTAATAAAAATACATAAATTATTATACATGAGGTCATTAGGCATTCGACATAATAGGAGTCTAAGGAATGAGATTTATTCCCAATTTACATTCTATTGATAATTATTTTTGGTTATGCACTTATTTAATTTTTAAATGTTTAATATAATTATAATTTACATGTATAATAATTAAAAATTAATTCTTCAAGTTATATTAGGTTTGAAATGGAATTATTTCATTCAAGGGGATTCAAAATGAAAATTAAAAAGCTGTAAAAGTTATTGTCTAATCTCCATTTTTAATGATATTTAACATTAACTTGAAACAATAACAATAATGTGATAATTTTTCATTGGAGGATTAATTTAACTTAAATGTCCACAAAATTTTATGATATATAGGATTATTTCATAAAACACCTACCTATTTTGGAGAGAGTGTTAAATTTTTATGCTATTTGATTTAATGGGGAAATATTGATAAATACATATCTTTTACTCAATATGGTAGTTAATGATACAAATAATTTTTTATGAATTAAATTAATTATTTTATATTTAAGAGATGATTTAGAGTTGATGTTATGTGTGGGCCCAGAAATTGTGTTTCCTTTATTACATCTAAATGTTTCAGGATATAAATTAGATTTCAAAAATTATGTGGGATTCTACTAAAAGATTTAAGACATCTTGTAAAAGGACATGAAAATATAGGTTTTCATCTTCCTCATACATTATTTACAAAAATTAAGATTTAAAATTATTGAGTATATATTTATCATTACTTTTTGTATATTTTAGTTTCTCTCTGGCATTATCTATGTATGCATTTCATTATATTTTAATTTATTAAATGGCATGTGATTCATTAATTTACCTTTATATATTTATTGTTCCTTATAATACTAATTAAATGGAATGTGTATTGAATTATATACCTTTTAATCTTGATAATTATTTTTGATTCATGATTTCATCTACAATACATAACCCATGTTTAAATTTTTATCTCACTCGTATGTTTTTTCATTTACCCGTGTAATGAAAAAGAGATTTTTGAATTTGTTTTTAAGGTTGATGTTTATTAGATTTTGTTATGTATTATGTTTAATTTTATATTACAAATGTAAAATATGAGTCATGTATATATCTATTTCTTATGAAAATTTAAACAGATTAATCCCTTTTGATTTGAATCCTTGTAATCATGAAAATGTAATAATATAAGGCACTGGTTCCTAGCTTCTGGGGTCAGTGTCACTATAGATGGCATCAATGTATTTTTATTATAATCTTTGTAAATTTGTATTAAAAACATATGGATTTGGGAAAAACCACCTAATATACAGAAAAGTTGAGAATATAAAAAGATCTTAATGTTTTAGAATTTTACATTATGACATAAAATTTATAATCTTATATCATTTACATTGTATATACCATTATTTATTAATGAAACCTAGATGTTAGGTTTTTATCAATAATCATGGCCAATTTAGTGGTTTCCTTGAAGACAGATCTGATATTGTTTTCATTATAAATAATAATGTTATGAATATCTTATGTAATTTAAATTAGGTTATGACAGATAACCCTTACCAGATCGAGAAACATGTTAAACGTTAATATTCTCCGATGCTAGATCGCATTATGTGACAAATTCCCATATTATTTATTGGGGATATTGATCCAATGAAATCTACAGAATGTTTTATGACACTAGAGAAGATATTTTAGATATAGGATGTACTGAAATTGAAAAATTTAAAGTTGTATTATATTTTCTCACTGGAGGTTTTGATCAATTGTGGTATCTGATATAGAATACTATAGAGGAAGAAGAAATTAAAATCATGGAATGGAATGAGTTTAAGGATATATTCTTTTATAATTATTTACCTTCTAAGAAACAAACTAAGATGAAGAATATGTTCATTGTATTAATTGAAATTGAGGTAAAAAGTCTTGTACAGTATGAAACTACATTCATATGGTTAAGAAAGTGTGCAATAGGTTTATACGCAACACAGAATGCAATATTGACAATTTAATTGATATAATTAAGTTATCTCTCTAATGGTTGATGGTCACTCAATCCTTTTAATCATTAAACAAAATAGTTTTTTCCGATAAATAAAGTTAAAAAAATTATCCATGTTAGATAAGTTCATTGGGATGCAATAGAAGAAGATGATGGTAGGTCAAATAATCAATAAATAGAAAAGGGAATGAAGGATTTTTTCACATGTCACAATTATAGAAAAATATCTTTAAAAAATGAATAAAGGTTTTAGGAGGTTTTTATAGGTTTAGTGAAATGGGTCACCTAGAAAAATAATGAAGAGAGATGACATGAAACATAGTTATTAAGTGGTTCAAGTGTAATAAGATTGGGTATTATGAAAATAAATTCCCTAAGAATCAAGGGAATATACCTCAAAAGATGTAAAGGGGTCAAGGAAACTCATATGCTATTGAAACTACTATAAATAATTAATAAAGGTGAATTTTTATTTTGGTCAAATAAAAATATATTAAAAGTATGTATTATTTGATTTTATTTTCATAAGAGTTATGAAATATATAAAGAATCTACTATAGTATTATTTAATTAAGAATGTTAATGCATATATTGAACAGTATATCAGAATAAGAAAAAATATTTTGGGTCATATTATACTTCATGAAAAAACACATGATTGATGGAAAAACAACTATGAATATTTTATTGATTTAAGGATAATGATTTTTTGGATAATGAAATTATTGAATATATAATGTAAATTTGATTTTATTTTCTACCAGGAATATAATTATTGATTTTTTGAAGAAGTGTTTTATGCAATAATTGATGTAGTTTACAACATTTTTTGATATAAGAAATATATACAATAATATATATTTTCTTTATGTAATAAGGAATCATGCATGTTTATAATATTTTTATATTGTAATTTAGTTTATTTTCATGTTTCAAGATAACATGAGAAGAAGGTATTCAAAAGTTTGGTATGTGAGAAATTATATATACTTCATTTTGATTGGATTAAAGATACATTAATTTTGAAAATTATGTCACCTTATAATGTTTTATATGTTGATATTTATAAAGGCACATAATAAAAACCATTAATGAAACTTTTTTTTAATCTTTAGGGAATGTTTTAGAGATTATTTCATTACATTACCATATTATGAAACCTATAATAAGAGATTAAGTATAAATAGTTTAAGAAAAAACTAAATGATAATAATGTATTTATGAAACTGAAATGTGTCGACTAAATATATTTCAATTTATACATAGAGAGTAAAATAATTCCACAAATATAGGAAAAGTTTATTTTAAAAAATATTTTCATATTATCATCATTTTTTTTGATATCAATGACCATTTTCACACCTCCATTTTATGTCATTGTCGTCATTAACTTTATGACAAACATTTTCTTGGTTTAACTCCCTTTGTATTTTTGTGCGAGTTTTCTCTTCTATGTAAATTTTATAATTTCCCACATATGTCCTCATATATTGAAACTTAGTTTTTTTATTATACAAGATGACATTTTTGTTTCCATTTCCCTCTTCTGAAGAGGAAATTTTATTAACCCTTTTATGATGTCTTTTTTTAACAAAAGATTTGTCCCATACCAAACCCTAGTTTTTGAGATCTTGTTTATATTTCAACAATTCAATTTAATTATGGTGTGGATATTGTAACATCTCAACAAACTAAAATATGATCATTTTAGTTTATTTCTTATATTATAGGCAACACCAAGATTATGGGACAAGCTAAAACACCAACACATTACAATATATTTATTTTAAAATAAATTCTATCCCATAAATAATATATATTACATGAAGAATTGATTTTATCTTGTATTAAATGAAATAATAAGGTTAAATTTCACTATATGGAAACCTGAGTTTAGATTTCACTCCATTCAATAATGACTTTCCTTGAAAGCTTATGTAACACGTAAAACCATGTTTTACAGAATACTATTAATATTATCATTTAAAATAAAAAATATCTCCAAGATATTAAAATGGAATTTATAAAAAGTATCAAATAACATATGAAAATATATTTTTGAAACCCTTGGTTACTGGCTAATTATAGATGAATACAAAAATCAATTAAATATAATGGAAATGTTTTTAAAACTATTTTTAGGTGAAAAAGACATTATCTTGATAAATTAATTTCATTAATATTATCATATAATATTAATTAATTTTATATTTTAATTTTGTTTTTATTTTTTTAAAATTTAACAAAAAGATTTTATAGGTATATGATATGAAGAAATAAAATTTTACATATAGAAAGTTTATTTTTCTAATAGTAGTTTTGGGACCTTTTATTTGAGAACATGTATTAAAACTAAAATATTACACATTTATTAATTTTATATTACAAAATAAACTTAATTATTAAAAAATTATTTTTAAAATTAACTTTGTGTGAGTTTTTTCTGTAATGTTTCAATTTTGGATGAATAATTAAAAAATAGTGAATTTTATTTTATAAGTAATTTTTCTATTAATAATTTATAATAATAAAATAATTTTCAATTGATATTAATATAAAAATAGTTCAACTATACATAATTTAATAAAATTTTGTTCTGTATAATCAATTCAATATTTCTATTCAATATAAAAACATAGTAAACGTTTGAACATTTTAAATTTAAAACTTTCTTTTTCACCCCGTGTTTGAGAAAAATATAAAAATAATTTAATCCACCTCCATTAATTTTTTTATAATAATAGATTAAATAATTTTAATCAAAATAATTTAAAATTTTATTATGTTCAACATAATATTTGACCAAAATTATTAGGTAAGGATATTTAAACAAATTATAGGGATTGTGATAAAAATAATTTTACCCCCAGACTAAACATTATACATTATGGTCAAAGAAACCTTGAAACTTGTGAAAACCTCATTGGATATCCATATTTAGACCATATACCTTAAATTTTATGTATTTAAAATTATTTTACTATATTTTAATAAGAAAACATGGGTCACATTTACTCTTTTAAAAATTAACATGTTTTCCACTCACCCCGCATATAAAAGTCCTCCCTCTACCCCCCATCTTAACACTTCCAAAAACCACATTGGATCATCCATTAACTAAAAAACTAACAAAAAATTCCCTTTAAAAATTATAAAGTCATATCTTGTGCATAAATCCATCCTAGGAATGCATTAGTGCAACCCTAACATGGATACCCAATAATAGGTAATGTTTTTATAAAATAGTTTTTATATTATTTTCTTTATTCACATTATTAAATTAATTTTATTATATTATTTTATAATAAAATATGTTTATTATATATATTTATATGTTTTTATATTATTTTATTGACCTAAATCATCATACACTTCCATTAAATGGGTTATGAACTCTTTTCTCACATATGTAATGGACTACCCCTACACGAACTCTTGTTAATCATTTTTCTATAACCACCATTCAATGATGGGAATAACGATAGTCATACTATTTATATATAATATATAGGGTATTAATGATAAAATTATTATTCTATAATTATTATAGGACAAATACCATATTTATTTCCATTTTTGGGGAATGAGATAACGTCATTAATGTTTACGGATGACTACTGACACGCGACTCGATGGGATTTATTTACATGTAAAATGGTATTTATTAAGGTTTATTTTAATTAAAATATGTGATATATAAAATATATCAATGTTACTTGAATTATAACTTATATAAATATATATTTTACCTTTATTGTTTCAATATAATAAGAAAATGAAAAATTATTCATGCATTACAACACCTTGCCGTCTCCATGAATGAGGTATATCATTTCGTATCACAATAGTTTTCAAATTAGAACTAATAAATATAAAATAGATATATATATAATATTTAAAACAAGTTTTACCATTTTTATATTGTTAAATGAAACTATATTTATTAGAAACAAATAATAACAAGTCATAATATACTCCAAAAACAATGCATTTAACTCTTTAAACAATTTAAATAATGAAATATTATTAATAAAGGACTATAAGATTGTATAAAAGGATAATATATAATATTATAAATATTAATATTGTTTTTAATTACTTAATATTATTCATAGAAACAATATACATGAGGCTAAAGGGTATTTAACAAAAAATGTGCGTAATGTGAAAGATTTCATCTCAATTTACATTCTGTTGAGATATATTTGTTATTATAAACCAATTAACTTTTTATGGTGTATATAATATTCATTGAAAATTATAATGAAGAATAATTCAGGATTGATGTTATTTTATGTTTTACTCATAATATTTTCATCAATGTATATTCTATTGGAAAATTATCACGTTGTACATTTTATTGAATAATCTCTATTTCTTTTATGATTGTTATCTTTATCATGAAATGATAAATTTTATGTGATAATTTTTCCTTTTAAATTAAATTTCACATCAATATCCCTAAAAATTTCTTATTTATATGATTAATTTCAAATCTATATACCATTTTTACTTATGGTGTTTACTTTGAATGTTATATTTTGTTTTGAAATATTGATAAGTCATTATCATTTATAAAATATGGATGTTTGATGATATAGTTCAATGATTATGAATTAAATAGATTATTAAATATATGAAGAATGTTTTGAAATTGAAGTAAATGGTGGGGGTTGAACTTTACATAGTCTCTCAGTGCATTGATTACTCTTATGAGACAAATCATATGGCCATGATAAATTGGTTTCTACGGGTAGTTTTAAAAAATCTTTTGAATGGTCTCGATGGTGTCTGTTTTCTTGTGCCTCAAGCATGTCATCCAATAATTAATAAATTTTTATTGATAATTTAGTTGTTATTATTATTCATCCATTAGATATTCACTTTAAAACAATCAATGGTTTCATTTCACTCTCATTTTATTGACGAAATGTAATGTGTTTCAGTTATTTACCATTCCTCATTGATTGTGTCTTTTCTAGTTATTTAAATGGGTTTTATGTTAACTTATATACCTTTCCATGTTTATTTTTCTTATTTATACATGAATTATTATTCCATACATAATCGTTATTTATCATTTTATCTCAACCTTATTTTTTCCCTTTCATAATGTAATGAAAATGAGTTATTTGAATGAGTTTTTATGGTTTCTGTTTATATATTTGGTTATGTATTATGTTTCATTTTATATAACCAATTTCAAAAGCGAGTCATGTAAAAATTTGTCTCTCCAAAAATTCTAAATTTAATAGTCCATTGATATTTGATTCCATTTACTTATGCTAGTATAATAATGTAAGAAAACATATATGGTCTTTTGGGGTTAGGGTTTTTACATATATACAATTATTAGTCAATATATTTTTGGTAAAAGGGAGGGTTTTATTATTAATATATATACCCTTTTGAGATACATGAATGTGTTGTTGAGATAGATACTAGTTGGATTTTTCACCAATATTCACTTCAGTGCACAATTTGTTTTATATATCTCAGTTGATGAAGCCCCATCTGAATCCTGACCATGTGATTCCATGGGATCATATTGGCATTTATTTAGATTTTGTGATTATTCATGTGTCAGTATAGTTTTTGGATAGAAATAAGAAATTTATACATGGAAAAATAATCAGTCTAGTGTGGGTTTTATTGCAACATAGTTAGATTCAATTAGAAATATGTGACCATGAGATGGAAAGATTGGAGTAATAGCCTAAACATTTCTAGGATAATAAGGGTTTTCTACATTCATGGGATGGAAATGAAAATTTTTCAATAAATTTAGCTCCTTAAGTTCATGTACATTACATTTTATTGATTTATTTAGGATTTTACATAATATTCGAGATACGATTTAAAAGGTATTAAAGGGTTTTGTAATGTCTGGATGAATTTTTAGAGGTTCAGGGTTTTTGAGGGTTATAAGAAATGGTGAAGATTCTATAGGAAATAGTGAAAGAGATTATAATGGTTACTTTATACGTGCATGGTTGGAGAATAGTTTAGAATAACAATGTGGATTCCTATAAAAAACCATTCCTCTGAAAATAGATGTTAAATAATGGTTGGTTTATTTTTTTATCCATGTGATCTAGTTGTGTATGGTGTTGGAGTAAGAGAGTAGTTCATCATGGTTGGTAAAAAATTTTACAAATTATTTTCCTTAACCAAGTTATTTACAAATAGAAATATATAAAATGTAGTTTAATAGTGAATTAACCGAAGGAGAAATTTTTCCCTACTATCTCCAAAAATAAGTTTTATTCTCTCATGAGGTGTGGGATATGAAACCCTTTGATATGAGAGGGATCCTTAAGAAAATTAAAGTGTTTCAGAGGCTCAAATTCATCAGTATGTACTCATTCATATTTGTACATCTTAGATCCAACGTTTCTCTCCCTCTACCTCCTCAAACCATATATGTATACCATTATAGAAAAATATATTTCTTTTAAATAATTATATTATGAAAACTTGTTCTAACTAGTTGATGAAATGTATGTTTTTTATGATCTTGATCTTTTTCTATGCCATTCTTCAGTTTTTCAAATATTTTAGAGGTTGATGGACTCTCTCTTGATTGAAAATGATTTAGAAACATGAATTTTTATTATTAATTAATATATTTAATGAAATTGATTCTAAATATTTGTGTTATTCATGATGAATATATTTTTTTGTTCTCTAAAATGTTGTGCAAAGTTGATTGGTTTATGAAAAACACCTTCGTTAAATATGTTAAAATGATGACTTTAAAGTTATGGTTTAGTTTGGTTAATTTGATGAATTTTTTAGATCCATGAATGGAATAAATGATTTGAATGAAATTAATTTTCAGGATTTTTGCATAAAATGAATAATATGAGTTTAATGGGATGAATAATGGACATAGAATATAACCATCACAAGGGACTGAGTTTGGACATTAAGTTTCATCGTCAAATATAACACCAAGATTTAATGTTAATTTTAGTGTTTTTATGAGTGTAGATATTAAAAAAGATTCCTAATCAAATGTGAAATGTTTTACCAGATTTTTTGAATATTTATATTGAAAACTATGTTATAGATTAGAATATAATTGGTTTTATAGCTTGACCTATTTTTATAATTTTTCTCAAAATTGTTGTCCTTGTGGCATGAGTTGAGAAGTCATTGCTGAAATCATAGTAATTAAAGACTCACCCCCATTATTGACACTATTTTACATTTGAAAATAAAAACTATGAAGACAATGTAAAAGCAAGGTATCTTAAATGTTTAGTAACCTTCTTGATATTGTGGGTTTGGTACGTGTAGTTGGAATTTGGTGTGGTTTTGGTATCAGAGGTCGATATCAATATTGAGTTCATTGTTTTCTGTTATTTTGGTCTTATTTGAGTATGCCATTTGGTTACCACATGAATATTTTAATTGTATTTCTATGTTTATGTTTGAGTTGAATTTCATATTAATGCATCACATATTGGTTTTTTTGGTTATTATTTTTGTGGTCTGGATGTTTTATATATCAAATGGAATATAATCCCCCATATTTTTATAAGGTCCTTGAAATTTTCTAGCACCATTTTTTTTGTCTCTGTGTATTCAACCTAAGGACTAGAATCTCCCCCATAACACCTATAGACAATTAAAAGTTTTTGGTTGTTATAGAATAACTTTCATCCAGTCATAAATAAATTAATTAAGAATTTTAATACGTAAAGATATCGTACAAGTTCCTTGTTTATACTATGTGTCAATATAATGTGAAAAATATCTTTTTTATGACCTTAACATCACATAAAATATTTTGAATAATACATTGATTTTTAAAAACCCTTTTGATTATTAAAAAAATATGGAACTTCAACTATTCCCATAACCATCTTCCAAAAAAATGATTTCATGCATTTTTATGAATTAAATATAGCATAAAAAGTTCATTGAAATAGAATTTTATAATGTTATATAGTACCAAAAGAACCTCCAATGAAAATAACTCAATTCATTTTTAATATCCCATTTGTTTTTATAATAAATAATTATCTTGTTTAATTTAAATTCCTATATGAAATCACTATTTTTAAATTAATAATGAAACAACTAATTTGTTAAATGAAAATATGGAATTAATCCAAATATATTTCTATAAAACACCTTTTCACATATCATTATATATAACCTATAAGAACAATTTTAGTCTTGTAATGTATATTTAATTATGAGTTAGAATTAAAAGTAAAAAAAAATTAAAATGTTTTATATAAGAATCAATATAATAGTGGTGAGTTAAAAAATTCACACTATTATAAGAAAATAATTTCAGGACACACCTTAAAATGTTAAAATGTAATGTGGAAACTATCAAAAAATAAAAATGGAAAACGATGATATAAAAGGATCATGATAAATGAATAGCATTAAGGTGAATTTATTATGGTATAGATAATCCTGCGAAACTCCAATGGTCATAATGAGATGATCATAATGTACTCAGGAAGAACAATTTTTCATACAATCAATGAAGCACTTAATTTATAACATCCCAAAATTATCAAATTTATAATATCCACAAGAAAATACCCATAGTAAGAACATGTCAGATACTATAATATTCTAGTTAGTACATTAATTTTACTACCAGAAAAGAAATCATTTTATCACCCACTATGATACATACATTTCTCATTATGTAATTTGATAGTGTTTGGGAATTATTTTTCTAACACATCAATAATTTGTATATTTCATATCATAAGGAAGTGTATTTAAATATATACTTTACATCTCACATATACCACAACATTAAAGATAATCTTGTATCATATTAACATTATAATAAACCAGTTATAAATTTCATTTCATTCCATAGAAAGTAATGTAAATCATAGAAAACAATGGGGCTCCAACCCAATATATGACTTAGATTTTGAATAACTATTTATAAATGAAGCCAACATGACCTCAGTCTCTAAAATGATATTCATGTACATAAAATAAATTATTTTAAAAAAAATATAATAGAATTAATATTTTGAAAGATATAATAACAATAATAGGAGCCTCATCCATATTCCAACATAAAAAATATATAATATATTTATGAAACAAATTCATTGACTAAAAATAAAAGTATCATGACAATAATTATCTTATAAATAAAAATTGAAATAATGAATAAAAATTAATCAAATCAATTCATAATTAAATAATAAATTTTTTTGTTTAAAATATAAATCACACAATGTAAAATGATAATAGGTTTAATACAACTTTTTGGTAAAAAAATTTCTAAGAAAATACCCTTTCTCATTTCATAAAAAACAATGTATGCATATTTTAAAAAAAAATCTAATTTTAAAAATAAATAAAATTTTATTTACTCATAATATCTTGTACTATATGCTGATATATAATTATGAAATTTAATTTTATGTTAAAAAATAAATGATAGAGAGAACCAGACACAATAAAAGGCTTCAATCACATTATGGTATACTATTGAAATAATAATATATAAATATGACCACAATTAACTAGATTTTTGTTTGGATGTTATGATTATGAATAAATATATTGTGAAATGTTTATGATGATTTCATATATAATAATATTTATAATCAATTATATATTTATTATCAATTTTCTATAAATAGAGAAAAAATATTTTGATGTTAACAAAGATAATTTGAAAAAATAGAAGTGCAATGTATTTTTTATGAATATATTTTATTGATTACAATTTATAAATAATTGTACTCAAATAATGATATAATTTATCTAATTCAAAATCACTATTATTTTACTTATTCTTATTTGGAATGGGATGATAACAATGTCATTTTATGCTTTGAAACTAGATTTTTTTTTCCAAAATGTTCATTATATAATTCTGTACATGGATAAAATATTTTATTTCTGACAATTTTAAAAAATTAATAGGATAAAATTAAATTTTATTTTGACATAATTAATCATTAAAATCAATTAAATGAATTTATATATTTTTATGAAATCAATAATTGATATTCGGGCATTTGCAACTTGTCATTTGTGATAGGATCCCATAAAAAATGAAATGTTGCAGAAAACAACATCACAAAAAGTAAATATTCATGAAGAGATATGCACATGTCACAAATAGATTTATCTTGGTTTTAAAATACATTATTGCAATGACCTGTTAGAGATTTGTTTGCGACGGGTCCATCGCAAAGAGAGTAAATGATGATAATAATAATAATAATAATAATAATAATAATAATAATAATATAATATTATTATAAATGAAATATTTATATTAATATTAGTAAATTAAATTAAATTATGAAATAATAAAATAATATTCATATAATAATTATTAAAATAATACTTATAATATGATAATAGTATTATTATTAATAATAATATTAGTAATATAATTAAAAATATTAAATTACTAAAAACATCAATATTAATGATAAATTTAATAAAAAATAAAAAGCTATTTAATTAAAAATAAATATTTGTAAAATATAAAAATAATAATAATCTAATAATAAAAAATATTTCTTAATAAAATAATTAAAACAATAATACATTTAAATAAAGTAATAAAATTTTGAAACATATATACATAATAAAAAATTAATAATCACAACAATATAAAAAATTCACTATATACAAAAGTATACAGTTAATATTACTAAAAATATTTAAATTCTAGAGTTTGATCATAAAAAGTAAATAGTTCACTAAGGGGAAGGGTCGTCTGGATGAGATGGTGGAGGGAAATCCATCACTATACGATGAGTCAAATGTTGTATGCACTCCAACTACTCATGATCATTCTCTTGCCACCATGTATGCATCTCTAGAAGCATATCCTTTTACTGTAGTTGCTACTAATTTCGTAGGAACACATCATGCCCCTTCTACTACTATCGATGCAAATCCTCCTACTCCTTATGCATACTATCTATAAGTTCATTCTAAGATTTTAGCTTCTCCTAATATCTTGCAGAAGATGATTATGACTCTCCACAAGCTCCACTCAATATATATAGTGATATTACAACAGTTCCATAATAATTTACATGCATCAATCGGGAGGTGATATCGACAACAGGAATTTCTCGAAGGCATACTAGGTCACATGCATCCAGGTTATCACATTACATCGATGGGAATTGGTTTTAGAATAGATCTCCACCTCACTATCATCCTTTTTCTGACACATCATGGTCTCATATTACTCTTTAAATTGAAATTTAAATGTAAAATAGTTAAAATTTTATATCCAGTTATATAGTAAATTCAATAAGAAAATATACCAACCATAATATGATGCTGGCGAGCACCTCTAATATATCTGGTGGTCATATCACTATAAATACTTTTATAAACATCAATCTATGATATAATTATTTTTTCAACTACCTATATGAATATAAAATAAA
The DNA here is from genome assembly GCA_963277665.1 of Viscum album. Lineage (NCBI taxonomy): Eukaryota > Viridiplantae > Streptophyta > Magnoliopsida > Santalales > Viscaceae > Viscum > Viscum album. The sequence goes on from OY728129.1 coordinate 576,917,509, forward strand.
CTCTTTTCATTTAATGTTATATAAAAAATTTAAAAAATAGTTACCATATGCTCCCTATGCATACTAAATTTATTAGTATTATCTTAATGTGTCTCCTCATGTCTCCCACAGTTTTTTCAACCTACCGATGATCTCCTTTTAAAATGACCACTCATCCAGTGTGAACATAATCCATCTCAAACCTGAGAAAAATTGTAATCCGTTTGGTCGGTGCAACAAGAGACCTCATACTCTTTTACTCAAACTTTCAACATTTTCTTCCTTCTCAAATTGTGAAAAACTAACTGTAATGTTGACATATAGTCCTCTTCCATTCCTTCCATATTTCCCCACACTTGATCTCATTAGTGGGATACCATAAACTATACAAATAATTTATCATGTCAACTTATTAAGTAAAATAGTTTTTAAATAAATATTATTTATTTATGTACTAGACCGTGAATGAACATGTGGTACTACACATCAACAAGAATATGATCCCATGATACCCATGCATGAGAAAAATAATTATGTAGCATAGCACTCCCCTATCCAGTAGCTATACGAGTAATGTTATGAAAAAATAAAAAATAATCAAATAATTAATATATAAATAAATTATTAAAAACTAACAAAAGTATACATGTTATTATACAACTGCATGAAAGGATTAAAGACAATATGTGGACATCACTCGGGGATATGGTTAGGAATCGTAAACTCTGTGAGGTCATTCCCCCTCTAAGTCCCCCCTGAATTGCCAATAGAATGAGGGTTAGATTACACCACATCCTCCTCATTCAAATGTAGCTCAACTTTCTTCAACAGATGATACTAATCCTTGTCCTTCTGAAACACAATTTTATTGTTGTTAGAGAACACTCGAAAACAACTATTATTTTTAGATATATATTATATATGATTATATCCAGCATATAACTATTTCAATGTCCATCTTCATCTTCATCTTCATATCTGACGATATCAAGGTATTCAATTTCCTCCTCAACATCATCGATTTCGATATGAATTTCAATTTCATCATCTCTTTTCATTTCAAATAAATTCGTAACATCATTCACATCATCATCACCCTCCACCCATAATTGTAGAGTGTCATCATTGATATCAGTGTCTCTTCAAAAAAAGATGGATTTTAGAAAGCCTCTAGAAAATTTATAATTCCTTCCACTTCAGTAGAACCACATTAACATTGAGTAAACCTATTTTCCCAAGATTTAATTTTTATTATGCTCTACCAATCCCTAAACTCTTTTTAAGTAGCATAATATTTTGAATAATATATTTAATGTGTCTTATAAGCTAATAAAGATGGTTTATTTTCTCAAATAAGACTTTTATATTTAGTATCAATGACTCCATGGGTTGGATGGACATCCAACCTATTAGGTGAGACAGGGTAATGGAAAATGGTCTAAAGGGGGGGGGGGTGAATAGACCAGATTAAAAATTTAATCAAATAAATTAATTATCAAAGTTAATTATAAAAATTAAATAACCCAAGGATGTTTTTTATAGTAGTTCGGTCCAAAGTGGGCCTACACTACTCTTATACATCTCTACTCGGAAAGAGATACGTGTGCACTAAAAATGATTTTTAAAGGGGAATCATAACCCAATTACAAAATCCTATTCTAGTGAAGGGATAACCAGGACACTAAATTTTGTGTGGGGAGTCACAACCCTTACAACCTGACTTTATATACTAGGAGTCACAACCCAAACAGTATTGACTTTAGATACAGGGAGTCACAACCCTAAGATCCTGACTTTAGAATCCGGGAGTCACAACATGAAGAAAATGAATAACAAATAATGCTTTTATGTGAAAAAGCATAAACAGAAAAATAAGAGTGTGTGTGAGAGATGGGAAGTAGTGTTACAGACTCAGAACCATATGAAAGAGAATATAAAAATTAAAGCACAAGTACTGGTTCTTGAGTTTTAGTTCAGCACGTCTCGTCAATGAAATTGTAGTCGAAGCAGAATTAATTCAGCACTTGAGAGACTGAGCAGGTGGTGAAGCAGAGTGTAATAGGACTTTGCAAATGCACAGCAGATTCAAAGTTCACAGCCCCTTCTCTTTGTATTGTGCTGTTTTTTTCCTGCAAGAGATAACTATATATATAGAGAACAAAAATATCTAGGAGGTGTAGTAACTCCGCTTCTTAGGATATTCAAAATTAATTTAGTTAAGAGATCCCATAAATATCTCCCTGAAAATAGCAGAACCATTGCTTCTTTATTCCCGTAGAATAAAATATCTAATAGAGGAATTCAAAATATTCTGAATAAGTCTTCTAATAGAATCTCCAGAATAATAAAAGCGTTGAATGATTCAAAACAGAATTTTAAATCCATTTAAAATTATTTAAACGAAGTCAAAACAGTTCATGAAAACTAGCAACAGATTCTGGAATTAAATTCAAACATTTAAATTTTAACAATCTTGAAACGTCCAAATTTATTTGTAAAATATTTTGAAGAACGTTATCAAATTTACTCTCTAAATATAGCACCGAAAAAATTAAAAACTCTTTCATTATGATCCTTATATTTAATGAGGATTTTATAAAAACAATCGTTAAAAAATAATCCATATATTTGCAGAAAATCAATTTTTTAAAAAATTGCATGGAATGAACAGTAACTTCAGAATGATCAGTAACTTCGAAGTGAATAGTAACTTCAGAGTGAATAGTAACATTTGAGTGAATAGTTACTTCAGAGTGAATAGTAACTTCGGAGTGAATAGTAACTTCAGAATAAATAATAACTTCGGAGCGAACAATAACTTTGGAGTGAACAATAAAGTAACGTACGGTATGAATAGTAATGTAACGTAGGGTATGATCAGTAATGTAGTGTATGAACAGTAGCGTAGGGTATGAACAGTAACATAGGGTATGAACAGTAACATAGGGTATGAATAGTACGTAGGGTATGAACAGTAACATAGGGTGTGAACAATACGTAGGGTATGAAAAGTAACCATACTTTTGTGAGATAAACAAATGAACCATACTTTTGAGATAAAAATGAACCTTACTTTTGATAAAAATGAACCTTACTTTTGATAACAAATGAACCTTACTTTTGATAACAAATGAACCTTACTTTTGGTAACAAATGAACCTTACTTTTGATAACAAATGAACCTTACTTTTGGTAACAAATGAACCTTAATTTTGAGATAAAAATGAACCTTAATTTTGATAACAAATGAACCTTACATTTGATAAAAAATGAACCTTACTTTTGAAAGAAAAATGAACCTTACTTTTTATAGAAATCTGGACAGAATGTTGTGATAAACTTCAACGAATTTTTAAAGGCTCTTAACAGCAGATTCAAAATTTGATCAAAACTAATTATTTTTAGAAAAACGTATTATATTTCCAACAAAAAAAGAATCAATTAAAAAAGACATCTATAGTTCCTAAAATCATTAAAAAAACAAAAGAAAAACAATTCTGAAAAAACTGCTACTTCAAAACAAAATATCAGAACTTCAAGTAATTAGAAGTCCATTCAAAAGATATTTTAGACTTTGATATGAACTAATTAAATCAATAATAACATTTTATCTTTCCATAGAATCATGTTTCATGCAAATCGGTCAACTATATAAGTTGCAGTAAAATAAATACGTAAAAGTTTTAAAACAATGAAATGCATAGTTTATAAAAACATAGTAGCAACTTCATTATATTTTTGAGAAATAAATAAGCATTTTCATACTTCCTCATTAACTAATAAAATATAGATAAATATCTTATATTTCCAATGTGATAAGAATCAAAAAAATTACGAATAACAAAAATTAAGATATCATCAAAATACATAATAAAAGTAATCAAAAAAATCATATGAAATCAAATTAAAGGAAATATGCACATGAACAAACAATCTCCTCCTTTTTGTTTGATTACAAAACCAAAACATTTAAACCATAAATGAATTTTTAAAATGATTAAAACCAAATTATTTCTCACCAAAACTTCTCTCCAAAACTTTTCCCCCATTTTGTAAATAAACAAAAAGGGAAAACATTATCCCCCTAATCAAATGCAGTAAGTAAAATTTAAAATTCCACCATACCAAGAGAAAATTTAATTTTCTCAAACTGAGCTGAGTCTAAAGGCTTTGTAAAAATATCTTTAAGCTGATTTTCAGAAGGGATAAATCCTAAAACAATATCATCCTTATTCACATGATCTCGAATGAAATGAAATCTATGATTAATATGTTTTGTTCTAGAATTTTGTAAGGGGCTTTTAGAAATAGAAATTGCAGATGTATTATCACAATAAATAGGTAGTTTATCAAGATAAACACCAAAATCACATAAATTTTTCTTAATCCATTAAATTTGAGCACAACTACTTGCAGCAGAGATATACTCAGCTTCTGCAGTAGATAAAACAACTGTTAATTTTTTCTTAGATGACCAAGATATTAAACATTTTCCCAAAAAATGACACATATCTGATGTGCTTTTTTCGGTCAATTCTACAGCCTCCAAATTCAGAATCAGAATAAGATGTTAAATCAAAACAGTTATATTTTGGATAAAATAAACCAGAATCAACAGTTCCTTTAACATATCTAATTATTCTTTAAAAAACTTTAATATGGCATTCTTTAAGATCATCTTGAAATCTAGCACATAAACAAACACTAAAAATGATATTAGGTCTAGATGCTGTTAAATATAGCAAGCTACCTATCATAACTCTATAAACTATTAAATCAACTGATTTACCAGATGCATCACTGTTTAGTTTACAATTAGTACCCATAGGAGTTTTCATGGATTTAGAGGAATCAAGACCAAATCGTTTAACTAAATATTTAGCATTCATAGATTGATTAAGAAAAATTACATCTTTCCTTTGGGAAATTTGAAGTCCAAGAAATAAATTTAATTCTCCCATTAAACTCATGCCAAATTTAGAAGACATCAATAAAGAAAAATCATTACAAATTATTTCACTAGAAGATCCAAAAAATATATCATCAACATAGATCTGAACAATAAAAATATCATCTGAAGATATTTTAATAAAAAGAGTGGGATCAACATTTCATTTCATGAAACCATATTTTAATAAAAATAAAGAAAGTCTTTAACACCAAGCATGAGGTGCTTGTTTAAAACCATATAAAGCATTAGATAATTTAAAAACATGGTTGGAAAATTTTTCATTTTCGAAACCAGGTGGTTGAGAAACATAAACTTCTTCAGCAATAAAACCATTTATGAAAGCGCTTTTTACATCCATTTGATATAATTTAAAACCTTGAAATGATGCAAAGTATAACAAAATTATAATTTCCTCTAACCTGGAAACATGTGTAAATGAATCTTTAAAGTCGATACCTTCTTCTTGAGAGTATCCTTGAGCAACAAGTCTGGCTTTGTTTTTGACAATCTGTACTGTTTCATCCAGCTTGTTTCTAAATTTCCACATAGTTCCAATTGCCTGCTTATCTTCAGGCAATTCTACTAAATTCCAAACATTATTTCTATCAAACTGATTTAATTAATCTTGCATAGCAATAATCCAGTTTTCATCTTTTAAAGCATCATTAATATCAACAGGAACAAAATCAAAAATAAAAGCAGAATTGGCACAATAATTTAAAATAGAATTTCTGTTTTTGACACCAGAATCAAAATTGCCAATTATATTTTCAACAGGATGATCTTTTTGAATCTTTCATGATCATGGATCAGGTTGAGAAGGAGTATGCTCCCCCTAAATTAATTCACTCTTATCTTGAGGAATAACTTCACCAAAATTAAAATCTATAAACTCATCATCAATAACATTATAATCATAATTTATTTTAACACTATTTTCATTAAACATAACATGAACAGACTCTTCAATAACCATCGTTATTTTATTATAAACTCTATAAGATTTACTGTTATTAGAATATCCAAGAAAAATACCTTCATCACTTTTAGCATCAAATTTATCTACATTATCCTTTGAATTTAAAATAAAAACATTGCATCCAAAAAATCTAAAATAACCAACTTTAGTCTTTTTATTTTTGAATAATTCATAAAGAGTTTTCTTTAGCAAAGGTCTAATAAGAATTCTATTTGAAATATAACATGCAACAAAAATAGCCTTAGCCCAAAAATATCTAGGCAAATTATATTCACTTAACATAGTTCGAACCAATTCAATAAGAGTTCTATTTTTCCATTCTACAACACCATTTTGTTGTGGTGTTCTAGGAGCAGAGAAATTATGAAAATATCCATTATTTTCAAAGAATTTTTTAAAATCTAAATTATGAAATTCACCTCCTTTATCACTACGAATAGAAATAATCATACAACATTTTTCATTTTGAACTAATTTAGAGAAAGCAGTGAATTTATATAAAGTATCATTTTTATGAGATAGAAAATATACCCAAGTAAATCTACTATAATCATCAACAATAACTAAAGTATATTTATTTCCACCAACGCTAGAAATTTTAGTTGGACCAAATAAATCAAGATGTACTAACTTTAAAGGCTTATTAGTACTTATCTGATTGATAGGTCTAAAGGATATTTTGTGTTTCTTCCCTTTCATGTAGGCGTCACAAACATGAAGCTGTTCTTTCTTCAAAGAGGGAAGCTGTAAAACATTCTCATGATTTGAGATCTTATGTAACATTTTGAAATTAACATGACCTAAAGGTCGGTGCCAAAGGATGTTGTCATTCTGTACAGCATTCAAACACTTTACATGTTGAACAGTTAGTTCAGAAAAATCAATAGTATAAATATTATCTTTTCGATTAGCATAAAATAATAAAGAATCATCTTTAAAAACTAAACATTTATCATTTTGAAAATTAACTTCCATTTCATCATCACATAATTGTGATATAATAATTAAATTATGTTTTAAACATTCAACATATAAAACTTTTGAAATAAATATAGAATTTGAAATACTAACTTTACCAAAACCGTTTACTTTGCCTTTGGAATTGTCTCCAAAAGTAATAGTGCCTCCATCACATGTGTTTTATGGTGTGAACATTGATGGGTCTCTAGTCATATGCCTAGAGCATCCACTATCCATGTACCATATGTCGTTCTTGACACATCCAAGGCATTTTTCCTAAAAAATCAATTAATTGACAATTTTGGTACCCAAGCTACTTTGGGTCCAATAGGATTAGTAATAAAATTATTAGGTACCCATATAGAATTTAAACATGTATTGTAAGGTACTCTCGATAACAAGGATTTATAAATATTAGTTTTTGTAAATCTGAAAGATTTTTTAAATCTATGTGAACAATCATTGGCATAGTGACCATTCATGCCACATTTAGAACAAGTAACAGTTGAAGTAAAACCATTTTTACTTTTAACAAAACAAGTTTTATACATTTGAGGTAATATTTTATCATAACCAAAACCATATTTCTTTTTCCCAGTTTTAGTCAAAGACATCATCTGATGATATTTTTCATGACCTTTAATAAAAGCAGAAAAATATTGTTTAATACATTCAACATCCTTTTTCAATTTCTCATTCAAATCTTGAACAGTTTTCAAATTATCATAAACTATTGTATGAGAAGTAGAGGCAGTGTTTATTAACCTTTTATTTTCTTGAAAAATTACTTTATTTTCAGAAACAAGTTTTTCATTATCTTCTTTATGTTTATTATATAAATCAACATCTTTGAAAATATGTTTTCTTAATCTGTCAATTTATTTATTTAATTCAAAAACATGCGGATTTTCAAATTCATCTTCAGAATCAGAACATTTAGAATAATAACTAGAAATACAAACCTTATCCAGTCATTCTATGAAGCATAAGTTAGCAGATTCTTTGTCATTTCCAGATTGTTCACTAGAATCAGATTCTTCAGAACAACTCCAGCTGGTTTCCAATGCCTTTCTATCCTTCTTTTTGTATTTGTATTTATTCTTTAATTTAGGGAATCGCGTTTGATATGACCTTTCTTCATACACTCATAACAGGTTAAATCTGAAGCATTGTAATTTGAATCACATTTCTTATCTCCCTTATATTTTTCTTTTTGATGATTTCTACTAAATTGGTTTTTGACACCTTTCTTTTTCATTGTTTTTTAGACTCCATTTACAATCTAAGCCATGTCTTCCTTTTCAATATATTGTAGATTAGAATCAGAAAAATTATTAGACATAACATTTTTACACATAAAATCTACACCTTTTCTTTTTGTTGCCTCCACATCAGCTATGTTCTTTAGTTCCAGTTCATATTGGAGTAGTGATCCAATCAGTTCATCAAGTGTGTACTCTTTGAAGTTCTTTCTTTCATCAATGGCAACCTTCTTTGCATGCCATTTCTTTGGTAATGCTCGTAGGACTCTTTCAACAAGTATAGGATTTTCCATAGATTCTCCAAATGAATTCATTCCACTCAAAATGCTTGTGAATCTATGGAACATTTGATTTATAGTTTCATCTTCACCCATCTTAAACTATTGATACTCAGCACGAAGCATTCCAAGTTTGGTTCAGATTAATTTGTCAGAGCCAAGGTGAGTAACTTGCAAAATATTCCAAATCTTATGAGTTGTCTTGCATGCAAAAACATGACTAAAAACACTTCTGTTAATAGCACAATATAAAATATTAACGACTTTGTAATTTATGACATATCTAGTAGCATCAATTTTTTTAAGAGTATATGGATCAGCTTCAGGCAGTGTGTATTGTTGGGACATGATAGACCAGTGCTCAATGCTCAATTGTTTGAGGTATGCCTCCATTTGGGATCTCCAGTATCCATAATAATTTCCATCAAAATGTGGTGGCTTCTGAGGAATCCAGGCATCATTTGGATTCAATCATGCCATCTTATAAGATCTTTATGCTTAGACTATGAGGTCTAGGAATAGGTTATCACAATAAAATATAAAAGAAGATAAAAGAAATTATTGGATAAATTTTGGAAGGACCAACCAGGTAAAATGAAATATAAATATAGAGCAAAACTATTCTTAAGATGTTTATCCTCTGATACCAATTGTTAGGTCAGACAGGGTAATGGAAGATGGTCTAGAGGGGGGGGTGAATATACCAGATTAAAAATTTAATCAAATAAATGAATTATCAATGTTAATTATTAAAATTAATTATCAACGGAAAAATTAAATAACGCAAGGATGTTTTTTATAGTAGTTCGGTCCAAAGTGGGCCTAGTCTACACTTATACCTCTCTACTCGGCGAAAGATATTTGTGCACTAAAAATGATTTTTAAAGGGCAATCATAACCCAGTTACAAAATCCTTTTCTAGTGGAGGGATAACCAGGACACTGAATTTTTTGTGGGGAGTCACAACCCTTAACACAAGACATTAGATACTGGGTGTCACAACCCAAACAGTCTTGACTTTAGATAGAGGGATTCACAACCCTAAGATCCTGACTTTAGAATCCGGGATTCACAACATGAAAAAAAAGAATAACAAATAATGCTTTTGTGTGCAAAAGCATAAACAGAAAAATAAGAGTGCGTGTGAGAGATGAGAAGTAGTGTTACAGACTCAGAACCAGATGAAAGAGAATATAAAAATTAAATCACAAGTACTGGTTCTTGAGATTAAGTTCAGAACGTATCGTCAATGAAATTGTAGTCGAAGCCGAATTAATTCATCGCTTGAGAGACAGAGCAGGTGGTGAAGCAGAGTGTAACAGGACGATGGAAATGCACAACAGATTCAAAGTTCACAGCCCCTTCTCTTTGTATTGTGTTTTTTTCCTACAAGAGATAACTTTATATATAGACAAAAATAATATATAGCAGGTGTAGCAACTCTTCTTCCTTAGGATATTCAAAATTAATTATGTTAAGAGATCCCATAAATATCTCCCTGAAAATAGCAGAACCGTTGCTTCTTTATTCCCAAAGAATAAAATATCTAATAGAGGAATTCAAAATATTTTTAATAAGTCTTCCAATAAAATATCTAGAATAATAAAATAATTGAATGATTCAAAATAGAATTTTAAATCTATTTAAAATGATTTAAACGAAGTCAAAACAGTTCCTAAAAACTAGCAGCAGATTCTGGAATTAAATTCAAAAATTTAAATTTAAACAATCTTGAAATGTCCAAATTTATTTGTAAAATTTGTTGAAGAATGTTATAAAATTTTCTCTCTAAATATAGCACCAAAAACATTAAAAAATCTTTCATTAAAATCCTTATATTTTATGAGGATTATATAAAAAAATAGTTTAAGAAATAATTCATATATTTGCAGAAAATCAATTTTTAAATAAATTGCACAGAATGAAGAGTAACTTCGGAATGAACAGTACCTTCTAAGTGAACAGTAACTTCGAAGTGAATCGTAACTTCCAAGTGAATAGTAAATTTGTAGCGAATAGTAACTTCAGAGTGAATAATAACATCAGAGAGAACAATAACATCTGAGCAAACAATAAAGTAACGTACGGTTTGAATAGTAAAGCAACGTAGGGTATGAACAGTATCGTAGTGTATGAACAATAACGTAGGGTATGAACAGTAACGTAGGGTATGAACAGTACCTAGGGTATGAACAGAAACGTGTGGTATGAACAGTAACGTATGGTATGAACAGTAATCATACTTTTTTGAGATAAACAAATGAACCATACTTTTGAGATAAAAATGAACATTACTTTTAATAAAAATGAACCTTACTTTTGATAACAAATGAACCTTACTTTTGATTACAAATGAACCATACATTTGATAACAAATGAACCTTACTTTTGAGATAAAAATGAACCTTAATTTTGATAAAAAATGAACCTTACTTTTGATAACAAATGAACCTTACTTTTGATAGAAATATGGACAGAATGTTGTGACAAACTTCAAAGAATTTATAAGGGCTCCTAACAGCAGATTTAGACTTTGATAAAAACTAATTATTTTTAGAAAAACTTATTATCTTTCCAAAAAAAACGTATCAATTAATAAAGAAATCTATAGTTCCTAAAATCAATAAAAACAGAAGCAAAAAAATTCTGGAAAAACTACTACATAAAAACAGAATATCAGAACTTCAAGTAATTAAAAGTCCATTCAAAAAATATTTTTAGACTTTGATGTACACTAATAAAATCAAGATAAACATTTTATCATTCCGTATAATTAAGTTTCATGCAAATCAGACAACTGTAGAAGTTTCAGTAAAATAAATATATAAAAGTTTTCAAATAGTAAAATGTAGAGTTTATAAAAACATAGTAGAAACATCATTAAAGTTTTGAGAAATAGATAAGAATTTTCAAACTTCCTCATTAACAAATAAAATATAGATAAATATCTTATATTTCCAATGTGAGAAGAATAAAAAAATACGAATAACATAAATTAAGATATCATCAAAATACATAATAAAAGTAATCAAAAAAATCATATGAAATCAAATTAAAGGAAATATGCACATGTACAAACACAACCCTCTCTCAGTATCCAAGAACTCATATTTAAACAATGTTATGTAATGTTGTCCCAGATAACATAGTTCAATAATTACTTTCAGCATACTGTAAAAGTAAACATCATTTTCTCTATTAAGAGATCCTCTAAAGAAAACATCACTATTTATTGTTTTTTATTCCCCATATAGAGATGTATGAAATCGAAAACCATTCATCACATATGCATTAAAATATTTAAACATTTTATATGGTGGGTTAATCAATACATGCAATCGAATATCAATTTTATCAGCATGTTGAGGTACATTGGAATTTTTAAAACATATATCAATATAACAAATAATAAATTGATTTTAAATTTTAAACTAAAAACAATTTATGTTACTAGTTTTTGAAACTAGTAGGGAAAGTTTATTTTTCCAACGTTCATCAAGATGAAATTCTATAATTTGTGGGAGTTGTATCTTGATGTTATTATCATATAACCTAAAAATAAAATAAGATTAATTTACTATAAACAATATTATATAATAAGTGATATGAGAACTCAGTATATAAATGGTGTCATTTCTTCATAGTTGATCATAACATTTGTTAGATTTATGTGATGTTCATCATCTAAAAGATGTCATTCATGAACACCACTGAAGCCAACTTCGGGCTAATTGAAAATATGTAATTGATTTACCATTTAATCTTTAACCGTTCCCTTATTACGGCCAATAAAATTGTATTACTAGGGATATTCATATTGAGAGTAATGAGAGTAGAAAAAAGAAAGTTTCTCTTTCAAATATGCTTCTGCAATTGATCTTTCAACTAGTTCATTGTTACATACTTTTTTTATAAATTTTTTCATGCATCTCTTGAATGAGTACATCCATCAGAACTATACCAGATGACTAAATTTTTCTACATGGAGAAAATGTAATATCAAATGTTTTATTGAGTCAAATTAAGACAAGGATATTATTTTTAAAATTTTTCATAAAATTAAGACAACTTCCTCTTGCAGTTTTCTTAATGAATTATAGACACTTTTCCCTAAGTAAATGTCTTTGAAAAAAATATGATAATTTTATTCTCACATCCCAAGTCATATAATCCAATATACCTTTTAATCCAATTGGGAAAATTATTTCCATTATAACATGACAGTTATTACTTTTTAATCCTGTAATATGAATATTTCTGATACATCTGCCCAAATTGGAAGCATAACTATCTACAAGTCCAAATCTATAATCTATTTACAAAATAACCAATATTCTCTTTGGAGAGTGTATAATATACTTTTAGATTAATCAACTTTTGTGATCTTACAATATTAAACAGTTCTAGTTCTGTTTGCATATAAATTTTGGAATGATTTAATCATCCATTTACATTATCCTTGGTCTAACATAGTTTCTCCAAAACAGTATAATGCAAATTACCAAAATAGTTCTTCTAAATATAAATGAAATCAAACATGAGAAATAACAACATATGAGACCAATATGGAAATACCCAAAAAATATATCGGCTTTATCCAATTGTGTTCTTTCCCAAAGACATCAATTTTTTGTAGGTTTATTGTTTGTCCAAATGTGATGGGAGGTAATATAGAGACAATTGATTTTAATATTGTAGTTGAGATCATTGTTTGAGTTCCATATCTTTCAATTTTTCCCTACCAAAAATGATATTTTTTTTCTCTGAAAATTATGATCAGTTTGATGGAATCTATGACGACATTCAAAAAAATGGGTTTTTCCATTGACGAGCATAAATAGTTTTTTGTCACTCATATAATATAGACATGATTTTAGACCATGTGTACTATAGCTAGATAACATTCCATGTGCAAGTGTGTCTCTAATTTTCCAAAATAATACTACATTCTGCAAGAAATTTTGTTTCGCAGCAACATCAAATCTGCCAACACCAATACTGCACAATGAATTTAACTCATGAATAAATTGTTTCAAATAAACGTTAATTTTATTTTTCAGATGTATAGGAATCAATAAGGTAAAAGATATATATGGTTCCTTTATCAACATACTAGGAGGTAAATTGGACAGAGTTATAAAGACATGTCAATAGGAATACTGAATACCGTAAGAATCAAAAGGACAAAAACCAAAAGTAGAAATACCCAATCACACATTTATTTCTTCAAAAACACAAGATGGAATCACTTGGTGAAAAATATTCCATGAATCACCATTAGGGGAACTATTTAAAGTTATACTGATTGTAATATTGGTTTTGTGACATAACATCAATGTCACTATGTTCAGAGACGTAAATAAATGCTTCAATCTGAGTGTATGTAGGGAAATATCTCAACAATTTTACATTAATCAATCAAGACATCCCTTGGTAGCCCACTTTATACCTCTATATACTACATGTGGGACAACTATTATATGACTCATTTTCTCCATCATATAACATGAAATCATTTGAACATGCATTAATTTTTTAATACTAGAACACAGATTACGAAAACGCCACATACTCTCATAAACATTTATAGGCAACACACATCTTTCAGGCTTCAATGTTTTTCTAAAACATAATTTCTGACCCAAACATCTATTTGACATTATATTATTTGATTTAATAGACAAAAGATTATAATAATATTTTAATTTTATTATTTTGAAACTATTATATAAGTCATCCTCAGTAAACCTAAAAAATCATAAAAATTATATGATTACAACTCATGAGTAAAATTTATATCATTCTGAGTTTCAAATTTTTTAATAGAAAGACCATCCACATCATGTACTACATTTTGAAACCGTTTTGGATATAAAAAAATTATTATTATCTTCTCTTGAATTGTATTCACCATGTTGATACCAAAAAACATAATTTGGTTGAATACCAAAACATAATAAATGACCTCTAACATATCCAGATGTGTCAAATTTCCTCATTGAACATTTTTTACAAGGACACTTAATTATCCCTTATGAAAATATTCGGGTTTTTATGATGTAAATGATTAGGAAGCTTCATCAACCTCAATATATAGAAGATTAAAACTATAAACTTTTGGATTCTTGTACTGATTTATCCATGAACGACCATCTAATAATGAATATTGTCGACTTCCATGTTCCATATTTCTCTAAAAAATATAAAATAATTTATTTTTTGTATAAATGTTTTCAATAAAAGATCTACCCAACGAAATAAGACAATTAAATTCCATTTTCTATCAAATTATAATTATGTTTCATTCTTATCTAAAGTATTTATTTAAAATTTTATACTGATCTAAAATCACATATAATAATTTATATAAATAACACTAATTTTTATTAATTACAATAAATCTGTAAAAATAATTATTATTTACCAGTGACACCATTTCAAATGGATTGGAGGAAACCCTTTTGGCTGGTGACTCATCTATAATGTCTTTGACTGAAATCAATTTGAAAAATCTTTTCAGATGTATGGAAATTAGTTTTTGTATGCATGATTATTGAGAGCAGTGCAGTGAGGACTCTATGTTCTCCATCTTCCTCCATACACAATAGAATCTATGTACATCGAATCAAATTTTTCATAGTTATTTCAGTAGACGAAAATGGAGACGATTATTTATGAAAAGATCTTTTTTTCTTGACACCTCATCTTCCTACAACATTCTCCAATTGAGAAATTATGAAAACTTTTCACTGAAGTAAGCATGTCCATTTTCGTATCCATGAGAATGGAGAGTAAGAAGGCCTCACTATGCTACTCTATATTATCGAGTCTATGAAAATGAATATCTATACGTGAGAATAGATTTTTCACTAAGATTTCTATGAGCGAAAATTTCATGGAGATAAGGTGTAAGACAAAAGGGAGCCTCCAATCCACTATAAATTGTGAAAATCTATTAAAATTTGTGCGAATTTTTTACAATTTCTTCTTAATTATTTGTAATTATTTCTAATTATAATAATTTGTTACAAATTATTAAAATTTCTTTCTAATTATTACACTTTTTTACTAATTATTAGAATTGGTATAATTTATAACTAATTATTGAAATTTATAACAATTTTTTGCAATTTATTAATTTTTTTTTAAATTATTACAGTTGATTGAAAATTATTACAATTTATTGAAAATTATTATAATTAATTTCTTATTATTACAATTTTTTAAATATTATTTTAATTATTTGTTAATTAATATAATTTATTGAAATTATTTGAATTTATTTCTAACTATTACTATTTATTCCTAATTATTAATAATTATTTCAATTTATTACTAATTATTTCAATTTATTACTAATTATTCTAATTTATCAGTAATTATTCCAATTTTTTACAAATTATTAATCCAATTTATTAATGTTTATTAAAATTTATTACTAAATATTCTAATATATTACAAATTATGGTAAAATATTACTAATTAGTTTAATTTGTTACAAATTATTTAAATTTATTACTAATTATATAAATTTATTACTAATTATTCAAATTTATTACAAATTATTCAAATTTATTACTAATTACTCAAATTTATTACTAATTAATTAAATTTGTTTCAAGTTATTATAATTTATTACTAGTTATTCAAATTTATAACTAATTATTCAAATTTATTACAAATTATTCGAATTTATTACTAAGTATTCGAATTTATTACTAATTATTCAAATTTATTACTACTTATTACTATTTATTACTATTTATTCAAATGTATTTCTAGTTATTACCATCAATTGATACTTGTTACAATTTATTACAATTTATTACAATTTATTTCTTATTAGTACACTTTATTGTTAATTATTAGAATTTATTAATATTTATTCGAATTTATAGCAAATTATTTCTAATTATTGCAATTTATTACTAATTATTTCTATTTATTAATAAGTAATTCTAATTATTAATAATTTTTTCAAATTATTACTAATTATTGCAAAATATTATTAAATATTGCTAATTATTAGTAATTATTGTAATTTATTACTAATTATTTCAATTTATTACTAATTATTGCAATTTATTACTAATTATTGCAATTTTTTTATAATTATTACAATTTATTATTAATTATTGAAAATTATTACAACTTATTGCAATTTTTTTCTGATTATTCAAATTTATTGCTAATTATTGAAATTTATAACTAATTATTTGAATTTACTACTAATTATTCATATTTATTACTAATTATTACAATTTATTACTTATTATTACAATATTTTAATAATTACTACAACTTATTACTAATGTTTCTTATTTATTTCTGATTTTTTGAATTTATTACAAATTGTTGCAATTTATTACTAGTTGTTGCAATCTATTATGTTTTTTTCAATTTATTACTAATAGTTTCAATTTATTAACAATTGTTTCAATTTATTACTAGTTATTTGAAATGAAAACTAATTATTCAAATTGAGTACTAATTATTCAAATTTATTACTAATTATTCGAATTTATTACTAATTATTCAGAATTATTACCTATTATTCAAATGAAATACTAATTATTACTAATTATTTGAATTCATTACTATTTATTGGGATATAATACTAATTATTGCATTCAATTTATTACGAATTATTGCAATTTATTAGTAATTATTTCAAATTATTAATAATTGTTAATTTTTTTTACTAATTGTTGTATGTTAAAACTAATTATTGTAAGTTAATATAAATTATTACAATTTAATACCAAATGTTGCAATTTCACACTAATAATTTCAATTTAATACTAAATATTACAATTAAATACTTATTATTTGAAATTAATATAATGACTATTAATTAATACAAATTCATTATAATCACACATAATTGTTTGAAAAATAAACATAAAGAATGATAAAGAAAACTATTTAATTCTTATTTAATTTAACTACATCGAATTGACAATAACAACAATTAAAATTAAATAAATTATGTATAAAAATAAAAAAATATATAAATACATTAAAACATATTCTTTCTAATGATATAAGTGGTGAAACATTATATAAATTATAACAATGAATTATGAAAAACATTGAGAGAAAATTTTACACTAGATAGAGCGAGAGAAGAGTAGAGAATTGAATAGAATAAAGGGCAATTGGTTGGGGTATATATAGGTAAGAATATTTGAAACATGGTTATTTGTGACGGTTTTCCCGTCCCAAAAGACCACCTGCCAACATACTATTTAGGATAGGATGTATATCCCATCGAAAATACTTAAAACATAACAAGGTATTTACGATGGGATACTATAGCCCATCGCAAATACCCATTCACGCATTTTGCGATGGGAACCATTTGTCTATCGCAAAAGCCTGATTATTTTTGATCAGTAGGTTCTCCCATCAGAAAAAAACTATTTTAAGTACTATTGGGGAAGGTATATTGGCCCTTCTATAATAATCAGTAGACATATCCCGATTTCCAATAGTGAATGATTGATTTTTTTTATTAAATAGTGAAAATTCCCTATATGTTTTTAAAATGATATTTTTAAAAATATTTAAATTTAAATTTTCCATTATATTTTCGATTTAGTTTTAATGTAACAGAATTACCTTTTTATAAAATATAATCTAGTAAAAATCATAGTAATTAGTATTCTATTTCATTTTTTATATGTTCGTTTTTATTTTTAAAACACATTATTCTGAAAACTATTTTTCTTTTGGTTATAAGGACTGATATTTAAATTTATTTCTAGATCATCTGAAAAATGAATCATTACAAATTTATAATGAAATTTTAATCATAATTTAAAATAATTTTTATATATAAAGATTTATTTTTTGACAACAACATCATTTATCAAGTAAATAAATGAATCATCATGGTAAAGGAATATTAAGAATAATTTAAAATTATGGTTAAAAGTAAAAAATTTCCTTATTAATTATTTCATTTTTTTATATATGGGAGGATGATCTTCCTTCTAATAATTCCCAATTTATATTGGTTAGAATATATTTAAATATTGGTTGGCATAAAAAATAAGTGAGTGCTATATTTAATTCAATGTCATATTTTCAAATATTTTATTATAAATACTTTTTAATGATTATGATATGATTGAATATACATCATGAATGTATGAAGATGAGAATAATTGTTAATGATAAATTAATTTATTTGTAATAATTTATATTTTTAAAATATAGTATAATTAACTTAAAATCTTGTGTAATATCGATACAACATTTTTTTTTCAAAAAATTTAAAAATAAATTAATGGTTTTGAAAATATTAAATGAGACAATATAAACCTAATTTTTTATCTTCCATTATCTTTATAGATACATATATATTATATGAGACAATTATTGTGTTTGAATTCTAATTCCATTGTTTTTTTTGTTTTTTTAATGTGATATTTTGATAAAAGTCCCAGAAATGACCATAAATGGGATTTAGTTTCTAAAAATTATATTTAAATTATTATAAGATAATAAATTTTCTCTTATAACTCAATTAAGTGAAAAAAAGTTTAGGATATTTTGTGTTTTCTAGGTATATTCCTCTTGAAATTTTAAATATTACATGCATTATGACAATCCCATGTGATATTATTTCCCAAATGGTACGTGGGATGAAATTCCATAGACTCAAAGGGAGTTATTAATCCCCCAGGATGGCGACTGGAACGTACGAATAAAAAAACTAGAGTAATGATTTCTTCCATCCTAAATTAAAAACCAATTATATACATATATATAATAGTGAAATCATACAAGAGATAAATATATGCCATAACTGAAAGAGGGCAGTGGAAATGACACAACAAATAAGTATTAAGAAAATACCAAGGTAAATGTCTATACATAAAAGTAAAAAATATATGAAACAAAACAATTCATTTGAGGACATGAGAATGATCCCACCATCTCAACAATAGGTACCCATACACAATTGACATGAAATCTCACCACCTCACAATGGTGCCTTGTCGTTCCCTACAAAAAAAGGCATACAAAGGGCTATGCACTACCAAAGTGTTTATCAACGTGTAAGCTAAGTGGTTATGTAGGTTCACATCCATGTAGCGAAACTAACCCCAGTATCCCAGAGCTATTTCCATACTACATTAAATTCAATTAGGATGCAAGGAATCAAATCTTTATTGAATGAATAGTTTATTAGTCCTGATAGAAATGATTAATACATTGAACTTGAATTACAACTAAATACAAAAATTACATCTTAATTTTACCAAAAATATCTTTATTCTAACTATTTCATCCTTAAATATTATACATTTCACAAACCGACCCATACCGGGATCAAGACACAACTACCACCCCCTCCATAGGCAAGGAGATGGTGACTAGCACCCAAGGCATAAGAAATTTGGGGAAACATTTTACTAAGTAACTGTACACAAAAAAGCAGTGAACTCAACACAAGAGCATGTAGGGAAAAGAAAATAATATATAACAAAAAAATATATAATCCAAAAATATGAATCAACCTATAAATAATATAAGTATAGAAATGTAAAATAAAAGGTAAAGGGGAAACATACACACCCAACAAAAAAGGGACACAACACGACAACATGTGGAAATGTAAAATAGATGATAGAGCCCCTCTCTTGGATCCCAAGAAACTACCGACTCATGCAGTCTAAGATCTCTATATCCCAATGCTCCTATGAAGAAACGATTAACTTATTAGTCATCTACAAGAGAACACCGAGTGCAGGCACAACCCAAGTAGGGGTGAGTATAAAAATACTTAGCAGGATTCCCTGATGTCTCAATGGAAAAGCATGTGAGGTACTGAAGAGGGAAGCAGTATAAAAAACACGGTAAAGTAAAAGAGTACAACTCAACCTAAAAAGATAGTGAAGTAAGATTGTACAAACATGAGGAGCTAGAAACTGTGAGAAGATTAAATTTTTCGAGTCTTCGCTTCCTATAGTTGGAGAGTACACTCGTCCAACCATGAGAAAATAGATATATAAATCACATGGCATACCCTTCATGTGTTCACCTCTCTAGGAATGTGAGTAACCAAAATCCATGGAGTGGGTACTGTAAGTATAATATGAATATATATATATATATATATGCTCAACCAGAAAAACCCAAATAAGAGAGTAAGGGGATCTCCATATCACTAGATCAACCCGGGAAAAGACTCACCACTAGTTTTGGGTGTATAAACCATTGATGCCCAGTATCCCACGTGTTTACCCTGAACTGCAAGTCAAAGGGACTCAATAACCACACCATGATAATATCTACATTGGGAAGCTCTGTCTTGCCTGCACAATTTTAGGTTGTATCATAAGGAAGAAACATGGGGGAAAAAGCAACCCCCTTTCTTGAGAGACAGTGTCATGTTAAGCACATCTCCTCACAATGAAACATAGTTTAGAGATCATGTCACAAATCCATGAACCCACTACACAGCCTCACTGTAGTGTATACTCAGAAAAGACATTGGTGAACCCAATTTCCATCCCAGCTGGAGTATAATCCCAAATGATTAGATGATGAATTGCACCTCCCATACCCACTGGGGGTAAGTCCTGAAGGAGAAACCAGTGAATACCACAACCCTACCACACTGGAATGTATGTATAGAAACAGAACGGTGAACTCCATTTCCCTGCCTTGCTAGAGGGTAAGCCTTAAACAAAACAACGAATGCCACTGTCCATGCTCACTAGTGGGTAAGCAGATAGAGGAAGGTGACCAACACCACCTTTCCACACCAGAGGGTAATCCAAACAAGAATGGTGAATTCCACTTTCTAGTCTTGCCATAGGGTTAGATTTGAAGATAATAGAGAATGCCACAACCCATCCTCGCTAGAGGGTAATCTAAGAAATAACAGTGAAAGCCAATACCCAACCTCACTAGAGGGTAGGAATGAATTTCTATAGTTATTTTTAAAACATCACTGCCATTACTATCATCTCAACAATCACCCTAGATAGGTGTCATGTCCAAAACATTGATGATCAATATAGATAGGAATCATGCTTGAAACCTCTCACATCGTACCTTGAAAGCTACTACAGAGGGAACCATTGCGTTCTACATTGAAGAACGCTCATTATAGGATACCTGAAGAGGAAAATACAAGTTTAAAAGAAAGATATACAAGCGGTATTAGATTCAAAATGTCGTACACGACACACATGTGGCCCACATGACGTGTGACCCCGCCTCATCATCTTGATGCATACCTAGCCATATTCGGGTACTAAATTGTAATCAAGTACCAAAAAGGCATGAAAGTGTAATCCCAGAGTACATATCACCTATACCACAATGGATGATGAGCACAAGTTTCTCATTACTGATCTGAAGGGTGAAAATGAAATTCTACCGACATGCCTCTTGAAAATGGCGTTTGACAATCAAACATATTACATTGTTGTGATCCTTGTGGAAAAGCACACAGGATTGACTATAAATTCTACTGAAATAGACTCCCAGTAAGGAACCCTCATTACACTATGTTGAGAATAAATAGTGCCCTGTGGGGCCCACACCTCGATCATGAAATACATCACATAGATCAGGTCATTTTAATCTCCTAAAAACACACACAGGA
This sequence comes from Viscum album, assembly GCA_963277665.1. Taxonomy (NCBI): domain Eukaryota; kingdom Viridiplantae; phylum Streptophyta; class Magnoliopsida; order Santalales; family Viscaceae; genus Viscum; species Viscum album. The sequence goes on from OY728129.1 coordinate 576,939,545, forward strand.
TCATATACTCATTCGTAAAAAACAAACAACTGATGAAAAGAGTGTTATTCACCACAAAATCATGATCGGTGCTCCATCAATACCAATCACAAAAAAGGCTCCACACATCCCAACATATTCCATCATTGCGATCCTTTCATAAAAACACACAATGTAGACTATTCACTTTCCCCAAATAGACATCTGATGTAGAATTTGTAAAATGCTGCATTACCCTCAAATGGAATCCCATGGGGCCCACACCTCGACCCCAAATTTAGTTGAGTGGATCACATCATTTTAATCCTCATAAGAAAACAGAAAATATCAAGTACTAAATCATCCGAAAGGGATACCACAGTGAAAAATTCCTATTTCACAATTAACCCCTGAAACAGACCTGGTGGGTCTGACACCACCATCTCAATTAAATTTCTATAAATTTGAATTGAAATGTATACCTTGAATCTAGGGTCACAATGCCTCAAATATCATGTCAATCTTACATCGGATGAATAAGTACAATCCGATACAATTTCCTAAATAATAATAAATATATTATTATTATTAAAAATAGACATTTCATATCATCAAGCCTTGATATCAAGACAAAAAGTTCCCAAAGCGGTCATAAATGGTCCCCCTTGAATCAAGGGTCGTGTGGCCATAGATGGCTCACAAAACAGACCATTGAAAGGAATGTTATGGGGGTTTTAATAAACACCCTAGTCTGAACCAGCCTAGACCAGCCTTAACTGGCAAGAATGGCATGAACCACCGGCCACCGCTATGGCTCTACTGGTTACTACTGCAACTCCGAAATCCACTTCTACCCTGGGGGTGCCACCATAGCATGTTTCCATGCTACCACCATACTTGATCGTGCCTCCACCATCAGATTCTCCCTCACTAGAACCTGCACAATAAAACTTATGTGGAAAACAATGATCACCCAGATTGCCCAAAAAACGATCTAAAACCAGATCTGTGATCCTCAAGACCTGTCATACACAATAATGTCCTCTATTTAAAGGATATTCAATATTTTTACATAAAAATATGTTTCCGGAACTTCCTATCACCACCACAACTTCTAGGGTGATCGAAACTCGAGTCTGAGCATAAATAAAGACTCCTCGGGTCGAGATCTTCGTAAATATATAACTTCTCCTAAATTTTTTGATGATTTGGAAGGGAGAAAAGATAGCGGACTAAGAAAATAAATAACATGAAGAACAAAACATAATAAATTTAAAAAACGATGACCATTGTTTTTTCAGCCATTAGCAAAGGATTTTAATGAAGCAAAAACAAACAGAAAGGATTTCTAACGATGAAATATTTAATCAGGGGCTACAAAATTTGAAATAGAAATCCTACCTCAAATTAGATTTAGCCATTGCAGTTTATACTTAATGATATATCAACATCATATTTTTCATCATTATCTAATTAGTTTCAGGTGTTGAATCCCCATCAGCCAGAGCATCACTTCCAGAGAGGGAAAATGAGCCAACTCTACTGATTACCTTAATTCCTTATTTTTAGAAAACTGTTAGTGGGCGTGAAATATGATTCTCATGGGTCCTCTAAAATGAGGTCACCCCAGGGTAAACACCATGCAACAAACAAAATTACGGTTTCATATTTTCAGTCTGAGCCCCCATTTTCATGTTATTCAATCTAGGGTTTTAAATAAAACTATTTAAGTTCATTATTTTATTCTCGATTTTTCCCCCCAAGACTTTTTCTACAGGAGGTTTGCGCTGACCAAACATATACCTTTCATAGGGTAAATATCATCCTTCATACTCAACCATGACCACATATTTTTTTATCCAAATCATTGTTTGATATTTTTTTGCGTTTGACCTATTAACTAAATTATTTAATAAATTAAATCATCACTTGAACGTACCACTGACGAGAGAGGGGTCCTAAAATCCCATTCCAACATATGTTTTATCCCACCTAGGGTAAAAACCATGTCCCTGACCCATCTGTGGTCTCATATTTCTGATCTGATCAATCTTTTATGATATATCCTATTTCTATAATGTGAATATTACAAAAAAATTAATAATTTTTATAATTTATTATGGGCACAATGTGCCTCTAAATTGAACGTCGTCTATGTAACTTACTCTAGAAATATATATTGAAATATTCAAATGTATTTTTATAGTTAAAACTAGGTCTCTACATTATTTCCTCCTTCATTCTTTTCATCCGTCAAAATCAAAACTAGTAAAAACAACTTGGGATACTGTTCTAACACCTAGATCTTCCGCTCCCAAGAAAAAATTCATGTTACCATGATGGCACAATAGATGAACCAAATGGATGGTCCGTCCTCTTAAGGGTATGCTATTTTTGATGACATGTGTAAGAATACACACATATATCATGAGTTACAACATGTGGAAGACATTGTAAGCACACTCCTGCAATTGGTGGATCGGTTAAGGTGGTAGAAAACCTCTCCATCTCTTTCACAATTCAAATAGACCGAAGTAACTCGGGGGATAGTTTAATTGACTATCTGAACCATTACATTTCGCACCATGACTAGAATCATAGTTCATCCATATAATATGGTCTCATTTTTCCCTCCTAAAAATATCCACCTAGTGAAACACCGAGGTATATTTGGTCATGCATAATTTCATAGTCCATGTCCCACAACTGAGGCTCTCTAACACAATGGAGAAGTGGAGTCAACACCATCGACTAAAGAAGAGTTGTACCCTCCAGCTCTACCAGGGTTAGATTGAGGGATGCTAACTACTACGAAACTTTCTCCACCCGGTGAGCCTAGGATTTCAAGCTAAGGGAATACTCTACAATGCTATCAATTTTTAGAGCACAGACTTCCTTGAAGTCATGATTCTAGAGGAATTTCATACAGCACTGCCATCTTAGGTTCAAGTATCTCCTGGGGATGTTTCACATGAGGCATTGGTGGTCGTACCAAACCACAAAGGCCTCTCTCAGATGGTAACATCTCGAAACTATCATGATGAAGACTACCGCTGCCTGCACCACAATGTGAGTCACATGGTTCTACTTATGGGGCTCCCATAACCTCAAACTGTACTTGATAATTGATTCAGTATTTATGTTCAATACACAAGATACCAATGAAAAGTTCATGTGATCAAACTCATACAACCGCAAGAGGATATATATGGAAACCACGAGGCATACCCCTCTAGTATTTGCCCTATTAGAAAGAGAGTAATCCTTATAAAATGTTATGTAACTCCCCAAACTTAACTTATATAATAATAATAATTTTTATTATTACTCTTGACATAATTTCAATTATTTGGGTTGTGCCTACAAAATAAGAACACAAAATTTGTCATTTATTCAATAAATTAGAAATGGATACCTGAAACAAGGGTATAAGGACCACAACTAACCAAAAATCCTTACAATAAGGACAATAACAATCACTGGTACACCCCACATCACCACGAGCATGCCAAGGAAGAAGTGGATTTCTTTTGGATCTGCCATGACCCAGAACACCATAACCCAAACCACAATAAACATACTAAGTTTCAAGGGGATGAAGAGGACCATCTCAAGGGTCTCTATGATTGGATTTAGAATACTCTAAGCATGTTTTATAAGGCCTAAAATTCGGTCATTTCTATTTAAGTACCCGTTGAGTTTTCAACGGCTATATTTATAGCCATCAGGTATTGTGAATTAATTGACTATGAATATTAAAGATTTTGAAGTATTTCAAATATATGTTTAAGTAATTTACTCTTATTTATGTTTTTTGGTTTCAAGACTAAATTCAGGATCTTTTTTCAATGTTTCAAAAATATGTTGAAATTATGATTTTCTAAGTTGTTCACTTATAAGACAAATTATAACAATTTTCTTCTCTTGAACATAAATTGTAATACATCCTCTATATGTAAAATAACCTTGAGATGTATCAAGTAATTTAGTGCTTTAAAATCATGTTATTGAACATGTTTAAATTTAACTAATATTTCGAAGATAAGGAATTTGAAAATCGGCAAGTTATATTCGGCCACTTTAATTCAAAGAAAGGTATGTGTACTGTTTTGAATTTTGAAAACATTTTTTACCTTTGATAAGGAGAAGTTATATAGTTTGGTTTGTAATGTTTTGAATTTGAATTCATTTTACCTTTACAAATTAAAAATGAGATAGTTTGATTTATGAAAATAAATAAATAAATCAAATTTTATTGAAGATAAAATTTTTATTTTAGTTGGTGATTTTGATATTTGGGTTAATAAACAAATTAACCCATTTGGTCATCCCATACAAGTTGTGTTGAGGGAGGCAGCACACATAAGGTGGCTGAGCCTATCCCTCAGCCCAGGCTATGGCTGGCCAAGCCTGGAGCACCAAAGGGCGCACGAGAGAGCAGGACTGTGCGCCACCGTGGGCATGATCCCGTGGTAGAGCACGGGTAGGCCAGATCCTGTGGGGGAACAGGAGCCCATGTGTAAGGACCCCATACATGTGTGCTGTGAATTCTGATTGGGGTAGCAGAGTCTCTGGCATATAAAGAAGCCCCACACCTCACTCTGTTTCGATGTGGGAACCGAAATATTGGGCGAACCACGATTTGGGCCGTCGGATCGCATTGCACGCGATCCCAGCCATTAATTCGATATCGCCTCTTATTCCACATGACCCCAGAGCACTATAGTCCCCCCCCCCTCATCAACCGTTCAATTCACTTGAAAGCAATCGAATCTGTTCACCTGGTTTTAAATTCTACGCCTTTTCCCATTCATCTAATCAATATCCATGCGATCTCGACTTCCCATTTCTCTCCGGTTTTTCTTCCACGTTGTCTTCTTCATCGCCTCAAAACCAGTGGCCACCCAATGGTATCACCCCTTTCTTCTCATGCATCTTCTCCTTCTCCTTTTCCCCTTCCTCAAAAAATCTCCAGCAGCTGTCATGATAGGCCACGACTTCTACCCATGGGATCTTCCCGGATCTCTTTGTTATTTTATTTACTTATTTTCTTTAGATGCTTCCTTTTGTTTTGGGAATAATTTTCAAGCATTATATAAATATATTTATTATAATCACCGAATGGATTCTTTGTTCCCTCTCCTAAGAAACATTCTGCTTTATTTTAATTCTGTCAAGTCCCTGCTTTTATTATATGTATAAAATGTTATATATATATATAATATGTGAAACACCGCATATAAATAAACCTGGTTTCATGCACTCAAAATCATCATTTACCTTCTCGTGGCATGCAAACGGTGACTGCCAATCCTCCTTGCACATTCGAAGACGAGTAAGGGATCTACCTATTTTTTATTTTCATTCACCATGTAAAACAGTTTTTCTCTTATGCATATATAGGTTCATATGTTTATATATATATATATATATATATATATATATATATGGTTTCATACCACTTTTAAAACAAAACTCAGGTTGATATTTCTATAGATGTTTTAAGTATACAATACATAAGGTTTGTGCTTCCAAAGTTACATGTGAACACTTTTCTACAAAATTCTTTTCCTTATGGATATATATATAAGTGTATATAAAGTCACCTTAAATCTGTTTTAGAACTTAAAATTAAATATATATATATATATATATATATTTTCATATATATATATATATGTACACAATGACCCATTTTTGGATATGATATTTGAAGGGTGATATTTCGTTTTGAGTATTGTTTTCAAAACACAAACTATGTGCAAGGGGTCTAGTCCCTTATGTTTTCTTTTTATACCCATATTTCATAATTAATGTATGTTTGAATATATAAAAATGATATAATTCGAGTTTCACTAAACCATATCTTATTTTATGTCATGCCACGGTTGAAAGAATTTATAAAAATCTAGTTTTGGGGTGTGAAGATCCCAAACACACACTCAAAGTGTACATAATTGTTTTTATAATTATCAACATTACCTGGATTCATCTGTATTTCGAATTCGGTTTCTCAAGTAAAGGGTATGATGGTTGTTTTTATATAAATGTGAATTTATTCATGAGCTCATGGGTGTAAATATTTCTTTTATTCTTAAATACTTCATATTCCATAAACCGTGTTTTGTATTTTAAATGTTTCACAAGCGCTGCTTTTGGTACTTTGTGTTTATGGTTTAATCTTTTATAAATAATCGTTCCATAAATTAATGGGTACCGCTAAGTTAAAAGGTATCAAAATTGTTCGATAAAGGACATTTCCTTAAGGGTTTAAATGCAAGAGTTTTTATTTCATGTGCTAACACATCATTTTATATATACAAGTTCTTATTACATGTGCATAAGAATATTATTTTTCATACATGTCACCATTTAATATGAAGCTGGCGAGCCTAATTGATTTACATAATCCTTTTCTGTATGAACATGTACAAAAGGGTATTTTGGACTAAGAATGTAAGTTCTATGTATCATGATCATTATGAATATGAGATCATGCTAAGACATATGAGGAATGATTGGGACTCAAAATGATGTGACGAGTGCGCCCGAAATTATACAGTGCTCCAATGGATTGGGTAATGTGATGAAGTCTCATGAGCTAAGTGAAATGATGCATGAACATGATGCTATATTTGTTCACAACCATGTGTGGTGGTTAACCACCATTATGATGGGTTTTTACCCATATGGTCTTGGCGCAAGGCCTTGACAAAGTCCAGCATTATACATTTCCTCAATATGAAATAGAAAATGAATAACCAAGGGATTTTAAATCCTTACTTAAGAATATTTATGATCATAAGGATCATCAAGTGTGAAAATGGAATGTTATACAAGGTAATAATACCAAATTTTAATGTCATATGAAATTTATTTATGTCATAATGAATCATGATATGAATTATTAGACTCTTAACAAAGATTTAAAAGTTTGGTTGATTATGTTATACATTATGCACTTCTCATACTCAAGAGCACTTTGATTCATGTTTGTGTAAGGCACAACTAACTTTTATGAAAATGGTATTTTGGAATAGTGTCTTCACGTAACATAAGTAAATATTGATGTTGTGCAAAGGATTGTTTTCTATTTTTTTCAAGGTGGTTATTTTGGAAGCTGAATTTTTTTCTCCAACTGTTTTAAAACCCCTTACTAGGCACGTTTGTGCTCACCCTACATTTAAATATATGTTTTTATGTTTGTAGTAGTTTTGTTCAAGCCATAAGTACTTTTTTTATGTAACCAAGTTGAGGTTTAACCCTTCCATGTTCTCAGAATAAGTAATTCAGTATCATCTAATTTGACAAGATCATATAACGAGACAATCCTTTATGTAGTGACAAGATGTGAAAAATTCCTTCCTTTGTAAACCTGATTGATATAAAAATTTGCACCCCATGTTTTAGGCACTGATTTCAGTCGTCTGGGGTTGGGGTCGTGACAGTTTGTATCAGAGGGTTGGTTTAGGAAAACTCTGGAAAATTAGAGCACCCATAAATTACCTAATTACCTCATACTAAGAAACATCCTTCTTAATATTTTAGATGGATGATGAATCACACCTTGTGACCCTTCTAACAGAAGTATTAGAGACTGCAGTGGTAAAGGCATGTGTGGAAAATTATGAGTCGTTTAAAAATATCCATCTATTATGAAAAACCCTCTACCGTGTGTCCAATTCTCCTCGAGTACTTCAACTTCACTGAGGATCTGGCCTTGACTATATTTTTTTGATGCATGCCCATTTTTTGTTCTATGCACACCAAGGAAATTACCTCAAGAGTTGTTTAATTTTTTTTACATTAGCTAATAATGATTCGTCATGACAGGACTTCAAAGTGTCTGCACATAGGGGGGACCTACGAGAAGAATACCTTTGTCAAATTTTGAACTACGGTCTCCATGGTCAAGTTATGGACTATAAATCTCTCAAGGAAGATCCTACTCATTTATACTATCGACATATAGTTCATGATGATGTTCCAAACTTCGAACATGTCATTCCTTCCTCACCCTGAACCATAGATATTCACATGGGTTTGATCCTAGTTGCCCTTATTGCATCTGGACTCAAGAGATCAAAACGTTTGGAACCGCCTTGGGGATTCATTTAATTAGGAACCCAGGAAATCACTAACAGTAGTTGTACCTATGAAACGATGTCACGATGATTATGTAACACCTTGAGTCTACGATCTTTTATAATTGAATCATGTTATGTTTTATGTTATGGTATCTTATTATGCTTCTACAAAATAAATTGCATTATTTTAATCTAGTTATGCTTTAATAAGTAAAACATGTCCCTTGTTTTTTTTTCAGATGGAAAACTTGAGATCATCGATCAACCTTTTATCGCTTCCTATTGAATTTCTAGAGTCCATAATCACCAAGAGATGTTCATAACACTACCACCCTTTTTCCATCCTACGCTTGTCTTGTAAGTGTCTTTATAAGGTATCCCTTAGCCCGAACATCCTTCGGACCTACTGGGGAAATGGTCATGTTTACCTCCGCATAGAAACTGCACAACTAGCAAAGTACAAGCAGAAAGGAGAGTACCATGATGGAATCTTTCTTTTCTTCACCCTGTCCAAAATCCACCTTGACCTGTGGAAGTTTCATGAAGCTGCCATGGAGGGTGACACTCGAGAAACTTATATACTTCATGTACTGAGTTTCAGTATGTATGTGATGATTTATGAATTGGAAGTGTTCAAACGATAAGTGATTAGAGAGATTTATAGAGAGGTAGCTCTCTCGAAAATATCTAATCTCCACACCTCCCATGCAGCTCTTTGGAAGACTAAATGCTTTATTCATAGTTTTGACTCTAGTTGTTCATGGTGTATATGGGCCAAGGAGATCGAGGAACTATGAACTAATCTGGGAATCCCCATAGAAACATCAGTGGATTACCTGCAATGGTTGTCCTTGAAGAAGAATCATTGAGCATAAAGTATCTCTGGTTCTATTTAAGGGTGTAATTTTATTATGAGGGCACAATTCTTTTAAGGGGAAATAATGTAACGCCCTGAACTTAACTTCTGTAATAATAATAATTTTAAATATTACTCTTGACTTAATTTCTTTTATTTGGGTTGTGCTCACAAAATAAGAACACAAAATTTTCATTTATTCAATACATTAGAAATGGATACATGAAAACAAGGGTCTAAGGACCAAAACTAACAAAAAATCTATACAATAAGGCCAATAACAATCACTGGTACACTCCACATCACCACGAGCATGCCAAGGAAGAAGTGGATTTCCTTCGGATCTGCCATGACCAAGAACACCATAACCAGAACCACAGAAATATTACTAAGAATCAAGGGCATGAAGGGAACCATTTTCTGTGTCTCTGTGATTGTAGTTAGAATACTATAATCATGTTTTATATGGCCTAAAATTAGACCGTTTCCATTTAAGTAATCGTTGAGTTTGCAACAGCTATATTTATAGCCATCAGGTATTGTGGATTAACTGAATATGAATATTAATTATTTTGAAGTATTTAAAATATAATATTATGTCATTAGAACTAATTTATGTATTATGATATCAATTCTAAATTCAAGAAGTTTTCTTTAATGTTTCAAAAATATGTAGAAATTTTGATTTTGTATGATGTTCACTTGTTTGAAAAATTATAACAATTTCCTTTTTTTAACATAATTTGTAATAATTCCATTGTATGTAAAATCACTTTGAGATGTATCAAGTAATTGAGTGCTTTAAAATCACGTTATTGAACATGTTTAAATTGAACTAATCCTTCGAAGACATGGAATTTGAAAATCGAAAAGTTATATTTGGCCACTTTAATTCAAACAAAGGTATGTATAATGTTTTGAATTTTTAAATCATTTTTATAACTTTGATAAGTAGAAGTTATATAGTGTTGTTTGTAATGTTTTAGATTTGAAATCATTTTACCTTTACAAATTAAAAAAGTGATAGTTTGATGTATGAAAAGAAAAAATTACATCAAATTTTATGGAAGAGAAATTTTCTGTTTTAGTTGGTCATTTTGAAGTTCTGGTTAATAAAAAAAAATTAACCCATTTTGGAAAGACCTTACAAGGTGGGCTGAGGGAGGAGGCACACACAAGGTGGCTGAGCCTAGACCTTAGCACAGTCTATGGCTGGCCAAGCATGGAGCCCCGAAGGGCGCACAGGAGAGCAGGAGCGAGCACCATCGCAGGCATGAAGCCGCGGCAGAGCATGGGTAGGCCGAAGCCTGCGGGGGTGTGGGAGGGGAGAGGGGGACCATGTGTGAGGCCCCCACATGTGTGTTATGTGATTTATGATTGGGGTAGTGGAGTCTCTAGTTTATAAAGAAGCCTCGCGCCTCGCTCGGTTTCGCTGTGGGAACAGAAATTTCCGGCGAAACGCAATCTGGTCCGTCGGATCGCGTCGTGCATGATCCCAACCGTTGATTCGATCTCGCATTTTATTCCACAGGACCCCAAAGAACTACAGTCCCTCATCATCAACCGTTCAATCTGCTTGAAAGAAATCAAAGCCGTTCACCTGGTTTAAAATTCTGCAATTTTTCCCAACCGTCCGATCGAGATCCATGCAATCTCGACCACCCATTTCTCTCCCTAGTTTTTATCCCGTGATTTCTTCATCGTCACCTCAAAACCAGTGGACACCCACTGGTATCACCTCCTTCCTCTCATGCATCTTCTCTTTCTCCTTTTCTCCTTCCTAAAAAAATCTCCACCAGCTGTCGTGATCGGTCACGACTTCTACCCATGGGATCTTCCCCTGTCTCTTTGTTCTTTTTTTATTTTCACTCTTTATCTACTTTATTTTGTTTTAGGAATAATTTTCAAGCTTTTTATAAATATATGTATTATAATGACCGAATGGATTCTTTGTGACCTCTCCTAAGAAACATGCTGGTTTATTTTAATTCAGTCACGTCCCTGCTTTTATTATATGTATGAAATGTTATATATATATAATATGTGATACACTGCATATAAATATACCTGGTTTCTTGCTCTCAAAATCATTTTTACCTTCTCTTGGTGTGAAAACAGTGATTTCCCATCCTCCTTTCACATCCGAAGGCAGGTAAGGGATCTACCTGTTTTTGGTTTTCATTCTCTTCGTAAAACACTTTTACTCTTATGTATATATAGGTTCATATGTTTATATCTATAAATATATTTATATACGGTTTCATACCACTTTTAAAAAAAACTCATTTTGAGTTCTCTATATATGTTTTAAGTATACAATACATAAAGTTTGTGCTTCCAAATTTACATGCGAATCCTTTTCAACGAAATTCTTTTCCTTATATATATATATATAAGTGTATATAAATTCACCTTAAATCCATTTTAGAACATCAAAATAAATATATATATATGTTTATAGATATATATATATATGTACACAACAAACCATTTGGGGATATGATCTTTGAAGGGTGATCTTTCGTTCTGAGTATTGTTTTCAAAACATAAACTACGTGCAAGGGGTCTAGTCCCTTATGTTTTCATTGTATACCACTATTTCGTAATTCATGTATGTCTGGATATATAAACATGGTATAATTGGGGTTTCACTAAACAATTTCTTATTTTAAGTCATTCCACGGTTGAATGAATTTATTAAAATCTAGTTTTGGGGTGTACAGATCCAAAACACACACTCTAAGTGTACATAATTTTTTTAATTATCAAATTTACCTAAAGTTGTATGTATTTCGAATTCAGTTTCTCAATTAAAGGGTATGATAGTTGTTTTTATATAAATGTACATTTATGCATGAGCTCATGGGTGTAAATATTTCTTTTATTCTTAAACACTTTATAGGCCATAAACCATGTTTTGTATTTTAAATGTTTCACAAGCGCAACTTTTGGTCCTTTGAGTTTATGATTTAATCTTTTATAAATAATCGTTCCATAAATTAATGGGTACCTCTAAGTTAAAAGGTATCAACATGGTTTGAAAAAGGCCACATCCTTATGGGTTTAAATGTAAGAGTTGTTATTTCATGTGTTAACCCATCATATTATGTATATAAGTTCTCATTACATGTGCATAAGAATATTATGTTCCATACATGTCACCATTTAATATGAAGCCGACAAGTCTAATTCTTTTACATAATCCTTTTCAATATGAACTTTTACAAAAGGGGATTATGGACTAAGATTTTATGTTCTATGTAACAAGAGCATTTTGAATATGAGATCATGCTAAGACATATGAGGAATGTATGGGACATAAAATGATATGACGGGTGTGCCCAAAATTATACAGCATTCCAATGCATTGGGTAATGTGATGATGTCTCATGATCTAAGTGAAATGATGAGTGAAAATGATGCTAGCTTTGTTCACAACCATGTGTGGTGGTTAACCACGATTATGTTGGGTTTTTTACCTTTATGGTCTTGCCGCAAGTCCTTGAAAAATCCCATCATTATGCATTTCCTCAATATGAAATAGTAAATGAATGACCAAGGGATTTTAAATACAAACATAAGAATATTTATGATCATAAGGCTCATCGAGTGTGCAAATGGAATGTTATACAATGGAATAATACCTAATGTTAAAGTCATAAGAATTTTTTTATGTCCTAATGAATCATGATATGAATGCTTAGAATCTTAACAAAGCTTTCAATGTTGGATTGATTATGTTATACATTATGCACATCTCATACTCAAGTGCACTCTGATTCATGTTTGTGTACGGCACAACTAAATTTTATGAAAATGGTCTTTTGAAATAGTGTCTTCACGTAACCTCAGAAAATATTGTTGTTGTGCAAATGATTGTTTTAGGTTTGTTTTCAAGGTGGTTGTTATTGAAGATGAATTTTTTTCACAAAATGTTTTAAAACCCCTTACTGGGCATGTTTGTGCTCACCCTATGTTTAAATTTATGTTTTCATGTTTGTAGTAGTTGTGCTCAAGCCTTAAGTACTTTTTGTACGTTACCTAGTTGGGGCATACCCCTACCATGTTCTTAGAAGAAGTACTTAAATAGCACCTAATTTTTCAATATCTTAAACCAAGATGATCCTATGTGTAGTGACAATATGTGAGAATATCCTTCTTTTGTAAACCTGATTGATAACAAAAATTTCACACCATATTTTAGGCACTGATTTCAGTCTTCTAGGGTTATGGTCGTGATAGGTTATCTCCCAAATGCAGTAAAGGAACCTCACACAAAGGGAGTTAAATCAGCCATACTCCACTAGAAAATTCGTGACCTTATTTGACACTCTACTGTAAAACCCTACCCTGAACACACAAGTTAGATATATTCACCAAACAAACCTTGATACTATCTAATTTTAATGGAATTGACTCTCCCTCAGAGTTTTTCTCACTTCACAAAACACCTCTTAGTGTGGGAACAAACCATATTTCTTATTCATTCAATTCTATGTAGAAGAAAAATGAAACATTGTTACACTAACCCCCATCATAACCCTTGGTAACTCTTTGATTAAAGAGTTTCTAAAAAATAATACATCATGAAGTGTCTAAAAATTTCTACTAAAAAAAGTAGAAAAGACAATGAGAATACATCTTATCGTCTCATGGTACAGAATTGTAGTTATCTATAACATGTCGCTACCCATGGCCTGACCGCTAGCTCTCTAAGACTAATGTGGGATTCCAAGTGGTGTTGGAAGGACCCTACAACGTAATCCACCAACTATAGTTCTTCATTATTTTCTTCCAGATACACCTCCCAAGGGACCACCCTATCCACTCTGAGGTGATCCCTGATCACGACACAGCCTTTTCCAAGGTAGTGCATCTACCAGATTCATGGAAGGTTGAGCATGTCTTGTTGGGTATTCTCATTCCATGTGACCTCACCCATAAAAAGCATAGAACTGACCCATACATGGATTCCTCAAGCCATTACACTCTCACTAACCATGTTCCTAAGTATTATAAAAGGTAGTCCTACAACATCAATGGCCTTCAAACTAAAGACTTCTAGTAGTGGTATATATCCCCAATCTATGGTTCCCCTTACCAAAACTAGCCAACTAGCACCCCTATGAATAAAATCTCTCTTTCCCCAGTGCCTGCTCATTCACCCCGGTATAGGTGAGGAAGCCCAAGGGAACTATGCTAGCATGAATCCCCTCTAGGGATACCTTACTCAAACTTATATTCTTGGAAGTTAGCATCACAGGATACATCTAATGTGTATCCAGTAATGTTTAAAAATCTAGTCACATTCTCAACCCCCATCTTCCCACAAATTTGAATCTCCAAAATCTCATTAAAAAGTATGAATCATAAGAAAAAGTTTTTTACTCCTCACAAAACATATCCTATAATTCATCTGAGGAGAGTACTAACTTATCATTCATTTAAGTATCCAAGCCCTACCAACACCAAGATTCTTAGTGGAAAATACTGGCTTCCATAGCCTCAATCTGATCTGTTGGTGTCTGATCAAGACTAGAAAGGAAAATCATCGACTATAGCTAAACCTCCACTGCCTGAGGGCAAGGCTCACCGTAGAACCCTAGCAGTCTCTGATGCTGGAACTCTTGGAGAGCAATCATCATATGCTTGTCATCTATCTATGATTTTGGTACTAAATGCTACTCCACACGTGGAGGCATTGCTAACAGACGTCCAATAGAAAGGGTAATTGTATGATGGATCTTGAAATGATGCATGATCACTCAAGAAATCATCATCACGAACTGGAGCTAGTATCCTAGCTAGCTGTCATTGCAAAGGTATCTCGAATCGAACCAAGAAATACATAAAATGAATATATATATATATATATCAATAATGATGGGGAGATGACTCATTAAGGAAAATAAAATAATCAATCCTTCATGATGCATGCACCAATGTTCCCTTTAATAAGTGTCTTGACATACTGAGTATACAAGCAAGTAATCAAGGTCATGGGGAATGGCTATGTTGGACTCCGCACTATCAATAGACTCCCTAGCCCATGAGCCGCTCTCAAGACACATTGGAATTTTTTCCCTAAAACCCATCCAATTTATTTTTAGGAATTATCAAAATAATGTCCCATGTGATGTACCACCCCTGATACCACTTTTTCACAACCCGACCCATATAGGGCTCAAGCCACATCTACCCCAGGACCGCCTCCATATGCTAGGGATTAGAGACCAGCACGAAATGTATAACAATCTTGGGGAGACCATTGCCTATGTAACTGCACAGATACAGACAACCAAGTCAAAGAAAAAGTTCAATGGGAATGAAAAACAAGGTAAAACACTACTATATGTAATCCATAAATATAAATCTACTTATAAGTAGTAAAAATATTGAAATATAAGCTAAAAGGTAAATGGAAAAAATTATACAGCCAACAAGAATAATGCAATAACCTAGAAACATGTGGAAATGTAAAATAACTGAGATTGCCCCGCTCCTGGATCCCAAGAAACAACCACCACACATAGTCGAAGAAGTCCATATCCTAATGTTCTTCTAAAGACATGATCAACATGTCAATCATCTTCTATGGAACACTGAGTGCAGTCAAATCCCAAGATGGGGTGAGTTTAAAAATAACCATTAGGATGCCCCAAAGGATCAAGGGAGCATTAAGTGATGTACTGGATAGGTAATTAGTAGATATAACAACGAACATCAAAAGAGTTCAACTCAACCCTACAAGGAAGTGAAGTAAGATCGTCCAAGCATGAGGAGAATGAAAAAGTTAGAAGATGAACTTCTCTTTGAGTATTCACTACATAATTAGGAGATAATACTCATCCAAAAATGTGAATATATACACGGAAAGCACATGGAATACCTCATGCGTATTCGCCTTTCTAGGAAGGAGTGTTACCAAAACCCACATAGTGGGTACTTCAAGTACGATATATATATCAGCTCATCCAAATAATGCCAAAATAGAGAGTAAGGGGATATCTATATCACTAGCTCATCTGAGGAAAAGAGCCACTAATAGTTCTGAAGTAAACACCATCTATGACCAGCATCCCACATGTCTACAATGAACTGAAAGACAGAGGGACTCAATCCTCGCACCATGATTATACCTGTTTTGGGTGGGTTTGTCTCACCCGCATGGTATTAGTAGGCATCATAAAGATGCATCATGTTGGGAAAATTGCCTCACTTTTAAGAGAGTCCAAAGTCACATCAAGCATGCCTCATCACTATTCCACAAATTCGATAAATCATGCCACAAATTCATGAACCCTCTACCCACCCCCACTAGATGGAATGCTCTGAAAAGTCATCAGCAAACCCACTACAAAGCCCAAATTGAGGGTAATCCCAAAATAGGAGATGATGTTTCTCACTGCCCAACCCCACTGAAGGGTAAATCATAAAGGAGTAATCGGTGAACACCACTTCCTAGCCACGCTGGAGGGTAATCCCTAAAAGATAATGTCGAACGCCACTACCCAACGTCATTAGAGGAAATACTTGAAAGAGAACAGTGAATGTCGCTACCCAGACTCACTAGGGGATATGCCAAAAAAGTACAAAAAACACCACATCCCAGCCTTGTTGGATGGTATGCTAAATGTTAACAGTGGACACCACGTCCCAACCTTGCTGGATGTTATGTAGGGAGGAGAAAAAAGAATGCCACTACCCAGCCTCGATAGAGGGTAAGCCAAGAGAGAACGAAGATCACCACTATCTATCCTTTCTATAGGGAAAACCGACATTGCTCTGGGGATTCTAAAAACATCACTTTTATCATAAGCATCTTGAGTGTATCCTTTGATAAGCATCGAATCTAGAACATTTCTCATCACCTTAGATATGCATTTCAAAATAAATATATTTCATCATACCTTGAAATCCACCACAGAGGGAACTATTATGTTCTACGTGAAAAAAGATATTATATGTTACCCACATGAAATAATTTGAGATCAGATGAAATTGATATGAAGTGTATAAGACTCGTATAGAGGTACATGGCTCCTGTGGGGCCCACAAGATGTGTTACCCAACCTCATCATCTAGCTTCGCTCTTAGTGATTCTCCGGTACTAAACTATATTCAAGTATCCACAAGGTCTACTAGTGTACTCCCAGAGTACATGGACCCTTTAACAAAAAATGATGATGAATTCACATTGCTCGTTACTGATTAAAAGAGTGGAAACATAATTCTACTAAGATTCATTTAGAAATTAACCTTAGATAACCAATCTGATCACACTGTTGCGATCCTTGCAGAAAAGCGCACATGATCAACTATTCATTCTCCGGAAATGGACTTCCGATGAGAAAGCTACATTTTACTATGCTATGAATAAATAATTCCCATGTGGAGCCCACACCATGATCCTAAAACATGTCACAATTATCATGCCATTGTGATCCCATCGAAAAAAACTCATGATAAGCTATTCCTTCATCCAAAACAGACTACCTATGAAAATGGTGTTTTTCACTGCAAATGCCCAATCAGTGCTCGATCACTACCGATCACAAAAAGGCTCCACACAAGCCAACAGATCACAGAATTTTGATCCTTGCATAAATACACCTAAGGTAGACTATTTAGTTTCCCTAAAAAACTGCTGATGTAGATGTTTCAAAATGATGTATTACGCTCAAATAGCATCTTGTGGGGCCCACACATCGGCCCCAAATTTAGTTCGATGGACGGTTCCCTTGCGACCATCATGGGAAAATAGACAATATCGAATACTTGATCATCAAAAATGGATACCCGGCGA
The DNA here is from genome assembly GCA_963277665.1 of Viscum album. Taxonomy (NCBI): domain Eukaryota; kingdom Viridiplantae; phylum Streptophyta; class Magnoliopsida; order Santalales; family Viscaceae; genus Viscum; species Viscum album. The sequence continues at coordinate 576,957,252 of OY728129.1, forward strand.
TAAATTCACATTTCACTAAAAATGCCCGAAACTTGCCTCATGAGGCCCACACCCCGATTTTAATTTAAGTGCATAAAATTAGCTATTAAGTGTTTGTATCGACGCTAGGGTTGCAACACATTAGACAGTGGGTCAATCGGTCATCAGAAACAAAATTGCTATCCGTTAAAATTTATCAAATAATAAGAATTATATTATTATTATTAAAAAGGGACATTTTGTGTCACTGAGCATCGATCCAAGTAAAAAAACATCCTGAATCAGTCTCAAATGGTGCGCCTTGAATCAAGTTTCACATGGCCACATACATCTTGGAAGACAGACCATCAAAAATAACTTTATGGGGGTTTTCATAAAACCCTTTGTCCAAATAGGTGTGGATCGACACCAACCAACCTCTACGACTTGAACCACCGGTCGCTACTGCCGATCTGTTTTGTCCACCATGACTCTGCTATTCACCCCCCGCGCTGGACCGCACCTCCGCCTCTAGAGCCTCCCGCACTAGAATCTTCATAAGATAACTTTTTTGGACCACCACGATCACTCTAGTGGTCTAAAACATGATGTGGGCCTAGATTCGTGATACATGGGTCCTCACCTATACTACGATGGCCTTCGTTCACAGGATCATCGATATTATTACATGAAAAAAAGAATCTCTAACTTCCACTCACTTCCGCAGCTCCTTCGGCACCTGAATCACAAGTACAAGCATAGATCGGCAAACCTCGGGTCGAGAACTTGTACAACGTATGACTTACAACTCGATTCGTCAATGATTTGGTGAGGTGAAATGTTAGTGGACGATGAATGGGAATAACGTGAAGAATGGGAAATAAAAAATTTACAGAGATTATGGTCATTGTTTTTTTGGCCATCAGAAAAGGATTCTAAAGTAGAAAAAATAGACTGAAAGGATTTTCAAATATGAAATATGTCACTGGGGGGTTGCATAGTCTGAAATAGAAATCATATCTTGAATCCAGATGGGCCATTTCATTAATTACACTCTGATCTATCATCATCTAAAGTTTCCTATCGATCTGATGATGTTTTGATGTCGAATTACCATCGTCCAAAGTTTTACCATCCGAGAGGGAACATGAGCTTACTTTGCGCATTTCCTTAATTCCCTAATTTTTGGAAACTGCTAGCGGACACAAAATTGGAATCTCCCGTGACCTCTCAATTGAGGTCACCCCTAAGGTAAACCCCATTCTACAAACTCAGCGACAGTCTCAAATATTTTATATGTGTCAAAATATGAATGTTATTTTAAGTATCATTTCAAATAAATCAATTAAATTGAATTATTTAATTTATGGTATTTCCCTTCAAGGACTTTTTCTATAGGTTCCTTGCGCTGACAAAAAATATACTCCACCTAGGGTAAACGATATGCATCGGAATTAACCATGGACTCATATATCTTATACGAGTTACCGTTTTAATGTTATTTGGGTTTGAGCTACTAAATGAATTAATTAAAAAAATTAATTTATCCATTTAACCTACTGCTGATGAACGAGGGGTCTGAATGTCTCGCGACAACATATTTAATGACGCACCTAGGGTAAAAACCACATTCCAGAGCCAATTGTGGTCTCAGTTTTTTTATCTTATCATTCAATGAATAGATATACTATTTTTGAAGCATGAATAGTACAAAAAACTTTATATGTGTAACTCCCCGACCCCGGTTACCCAGTGTCGGTGCATTATTACATAACATTGGCATGATCACAAAAGATCAAGTCTCGAAAGACCGATTAGTTTAGTAGTCTTGGAAACCCTAGATATATTCATAAGTCTTACATTACATCATAAAGTAAAAAAAACTACAACAAAAAATTATCTTTATATCTCCTCATACTATCCCTACAGGTCATTCATAAATTACATCTTGTAATCCTTGTACTTTTCCTTGGTTGAGGGTAGGTTAACCTCCTCTTTTTTGGGTTCTTCCTTTTGATTTGATTAAAAGGACTCCATAGGTTGGCTTTCTGATCAAATAAAGGCCTCTAGGTTAAAGTTGGGGAAGTTAAAAGAGTATTTGGTCAGGGTTTGGCTAAACCAAAAGGCTTTGATGGTGTTAATAATTGGTTAGAAGTGGTGTCCTTTTATAAGTTGGAGGAGGGGTTCATTAGGAAAAACATAAAGTTTTAATTTATAATAAATTCATATTTGGTTTCTAATGGATCGAAAATTGATAATTCAAATAATAATGTGGGGATGGGTCTAAATCCTTTCAACCAATAGATCTCAGACAGGTTTGGGTCGTTATATTAACCTTACCTTTTAGTTTTAACTCTTCATTAATTAGTTTAACACTTACCATGTCACATTTTATTTTTATAATATATAGTTAATAAACATGCTATATACATCCAAGAGACTTCCCCAAGTGGTCCATTAATGATACACATATCATTATATAAGTCATTTGGCCGATTCTTAGATTTTTATAAATATAATATCAATTAATAATATAATATTTGTTTTAAAAACTCCTTTATGTCAATTTTAAAAATATTTAATAATTGATTTTTTTAAAGTATTAACAACATTATTAATTAGAATAAAATCTATTTAAGAAATAATAACATGTCATATTAACCAATAAAATTCTTGGATGTCATCAAAACTTTTAAATTATACATATTTTAACATTTATAATACCAATTATTTGATTGTTTCATTAATAAGGAAAATATGTCATCATTATTGTGTCATATATATTTTTTAATTTTTCAATGTTTAAAAATTATAAATAAAACAATATTATGTAGGAAATCTTTTTATCTTTCTAATGAATATTTATAGTCGAAAATATAATATATATAACCTTAGGTAAAAACTGTTTTTCTAAAGGATATATGATTATGTTATTTTGTATTTACATTAACTTAATTAATATAAAGTGTAATTATCATATACAATTGGATCCATGGTGTCCCAAAATTGACCCAAATATGCCCATGGTCGGACATGTATCAACCAATAGGGTTAAGACACGTTTTAGGGTAATTTATTATTATTATAATATTATTTTTTACCCTTATTTACCTGATTTACCCTTTAACCATGGTAAATAAAATATTTACCGAAGTAGTTATTCAAAATGTCATAATATAAAATTTACCTATTTACACAATTTAGACATCCATATTTAAAATATGGAGTCCATTTTTTCAAATTCAAAACACATAAGTGGCAGAAATAAATTTAAAATCAATTCCCGCTGTCAAAACAAAAAGCGTGTTTTTAAGAAATAATAACTATCAAAAGATTGAAACTTGTTTATATCCGGTTTAATTGTAAAATTATGTATAATGACAAAAATTGTATTAAATGGTAAAAATATATTCTAAATATACTTTAAAACCACTGAAATTTATAATTTATCACTGTTAATTGTTTTGATTAAAGAGGTTGTTTTTAATTAAAATTTAGTAATTTTTACTATTCATCAAAATATAAAAGTTATTCAAAAAGTTCCAAAATTTTACCCTAGGCTAATGTCGATATTCCAAATCTTATAATGAAGTAAATTTTGAGAGAAAAAATTTATAAAATTTCAAAAAGTGGGTATTACAATTCATAACAGCTACTTTGATTGGTCGCGGTGTGTTAGAGTCTCGAAGTTTCGTACAATGCAAGCTATTGATTTATTTAAAAGGAATCATATCATGGAATCCTGGGGTGTTACATTATCCCCTACTTAAAATAATTGTGTCCTTTCAATTTGAATTTGTTCTTCGAAAATAAAAGGTTAAAAATAGAAAATACATTTGTGGAAAAAATATATCGGAAATAGGGTTAATAAAATTTAGTTTTAATAAGAGGGAAAGGGAAATGAGAATGTCACCACCATATTAGGGTTTTGAATAAGAGAACATTGGTGGAAATTATGGACATGTAATTATAGAAAAAATGTAAATATTTATAGGGAGTGATTGAGGTCATCAATCACAAACAAGTGTAGAATTGAGGGCCTCAAATCCATCAATCAATGATGACTAAAAATATAATCAGTTCATCAAAACATAAGGTATTAGGAGAAAACATTTTTTGTCTTAATATCCCTTCCATAAAGAATTAATTTATTCATAGAATAAGATAAATATATATATACATCTCGAAAAGTAGTGTTTTAATCCTTCAATTAATTTCTACCACAAACTCAACTTTCACTCCAAAAGATAATAGAACTCAAAAATGTTAAATTTATCCTAATAGTATAAGTTTAGAATCATTATCACATACCTTTATAATGAAAAAATATTTTTTAAAAACAAGGGAATTTCTATAGGCTAGTGGTAGGTAATAAAGGCATGTGGCACAATGGTTGATGGTTCGATTCTTGCAGTTTTGTCCGACGCGACGGGTTATCGCCTGACCTGCAGGTTGTCCTTTTCCTAAAACTATAGTATCATAATATTCCAAAAATATTCATAAGAAATGTTTTAACCTTGAACAATACCATCCAATGTTCAACTTAATCCATTGGAAAACATTATAGTTATCCATAGTACCTCTCTCCAGACTCTCTGTAAAAGGTATCTAAATTCAAAAATCAATCACAACATCAGATTCTCAAAATAGAGTAAAGTTTCTCTTATTGTTACATATTGAAAATATAATTACCTTAGTCATATTAAAAACTTAATAAAAACAAAAAGTACTACAGTACAATCCTTATATATATCATGTTATTCTCATAACCAAAATATAATCCTTGAGTCCAAAAATAAAAATACATTAATCATTCCTATTCAACTGTAGTAACAACATTAGCTTGGCCTTGATACCTTGGACTTTTCTGAGTTAAGTTTACCTTACGCTTAGGAAATTCATTTTCATAATGCCCCATTTCTCTAAAATTGCAGCATTTAACATTAATAGCCTCTTTCTTCCCCTTGCAATCACGAGTCTGGTGAACGTTTTCTCCACATTTGTAACAAACTCCCATTTCTTTTAGGCAAGTACCGGGGTATTTCTTCCAACAATTTTTACATAATGGAAAACCCTTATTTCCCTTTTTCCTTTTATCTGTCTCTTGATCAATCGTTCTCTTCTTCTCTTTCTTTATTTTATTGTCATAAGATAAAGAGAATTTCTTTTCTGTCTTGATAGCACATCATACAATGTCTTCGTATGACGAGAAGGATTGTGAGATCAATGATCGATGAAGTAATGGTTTTAACCCATCAAAGAAACGATCAATATTACTTCTTGGGATAATTATATAATCTCCATCATACCTTTCTAACCTTGTAAAGTTAGCCTCATACTTTGCAACATTATCATCCTCCTTTTTTCCCAAACTCAGAAATTGCCTTTCCATATCTGCTTGATGGTTACGAGGAATGTATAATTCTAAGAAAAGCTCTTTGAACTCCCTCTATTCCATATTTGATACTTCATCATCTTCCTTTGTGTTTTGAATCAATGACCACCATTAGTCAGTATCTCTAGGGAGGTGGTAAACTACCATGATAACTTTTTCCCTTTCACTACTCCCGAAGGCATATAAAGTTTTTTAAGGAATTTATCCATTTCTCAGCTACTAAGGGATTTTTACTCCCATTGAATGTTGGTGGTTTTTGCCTCATGAAGCGATCTGACATTGATACTACACGCTGCGGATCAGGGTGCTCCTTATGGGTAAGGTTATTATTCATAACCTGAGTGAGTTTTCCCAGTATGGTGATTAGCTGATCCACACAATTTGCATCACCAGCTCCACTATAATTATTTCCAGGGGGAGGGAAATCCCTACATGGAGTGCGTGCGTTGATACGGTTTCTATGCCTTCCACAAGGCACCATTTCTAAACGATGGCATAAACTAGTTAATTTTATGAATCAAAATACATAATTCCATACTTGTAAAACACTTAACAAAAATTGAACTATTTATGGATAAAATCCATAATCATAAAAAAATGTTTTCTTTGACGATGTATATACTCATAAACCCTTGATAATGATTTTTAATGAAAATGAGAATTATCCTAAGCATATCCCCCAGGGGTTTCGTAACCAAGAGTGCAGTAAGGCCCGTTATCGTGCACCAATTCCCGTTCAAGTCTTGATCAAAGTGGTGTTTCCGGGTTTTACCACTAGTTACATCTGTTCCAGAGCCACCTCTACCTTCTTGTATCCGGACAGGGATTTATTTCTCAGAAAACTCACAAAATATCTACAATACCAAAATTCTAGGAAGTTCTTCTATACTAATCCTAAAAGTTCATCTTAGGTCGATGTGTTCTAATAAGAGTTTATCTAAATCAAGCTTCCAAGGATTGTACTAAACTTACTCTGATACCAACTGTAACGCCGCGACCCCAGTTACCCAGAGTCGGTGCATTATTACATAACATTGACATGATCACAAAAGATCAAGTCTCGAAAGACCGATTAGTTTAGTAGTCTTAGAAACACTAGATATATTCATAAGTCTTAAATTACATAATAAAGTAAAAAAAACTACAACAACATCTTGTCTTCATATCTCCTCATATTATCCCTACAGTTCATTCCTAAATTACTTCTTGGAATCCTTGTACTTTTCCTTGGTTGAGGGTAGGTTAACCTCCTTTTCTTCGGGTTCTTCTTTTTGATTTGATCAAAATGGCTCCTTAGGCTGGTTTTCTGATCAAACTAAAGCCACTATGTTGAAGTGAGGGAAGTTGAGAGATTATTTTGTCAGGGGTTGTCCGAACTAAAAGGCATTGAAGGTGTCAATAATTGGATAGAAGTGGTGTCCTTTTATAAGGGGGGGGAGGGGCTGTTTTGAAAAAACATAACGTATTAATTTATAATAAATTAAAATTCGGTTTCTAAGGACTCCAAAGTTGATTATTAAAATTCTAATGTGGGTATGGGTCTAAATCCTTTCAACCAATAGATTTTAGACAGGTTTGGGTCATTATATTAACCTTATCTTTTAGTTTTAACTCTTCATTAATTAGTTTAACACTTACCATGTCACAATGTATTTTTATAATATATAGTTAATAAACATACTATATGCATCCAAGCGACACCCAAGTGGTCCATTAATGCTACACCTATCATTATATAAGTCATTTGGATGAACCATATATTTTTAGGAATATAATATCAATTAATAATATAATATTTGTTTTAAAAACTCTTTTATGTCAATTTTGATAGTATTTAATAATTGATTTTTGTTAAATTCTTAACAACATTTTTAATTAGAATAAAATTCATTTAAGAAATCCTAACATGTTATATTAACCAATAAATTCTTGTATGTCATCAAAACATTCAATATATATTTATTTTAACATTTATAATACCAATTATTTCATTCTTTCATTAATAAGTAAAATACTGCATCATTATTGTGCCATATAAATTTTTACTTTTTAAATGACTAAAAATTATAAATAAAATACCATTATGTGGGAAATATTTTTAGCTTTCTAATGAATTTTATAGTCAAAAATATAATATATATAACCTTATTTAAAAATTGTTTTTCTAAAAGATATATGCTTTTGTTATTTTGTATTTACTTTAATATAATTAATATAAAGTGTCATTATCACATACAAGTGGATCCATGGGGTCCCAAAATCGACCCAAAGATGCCCATGGTCTGACATTTATCAACCAATAGGGTTAAGACACCTTTTAGGGTAATTTATTATTATTATAATATTATTTTTACCCTTCTTTACCGGATTTTTCCTTTAACCATGGTAAATAAAATATTTACCGATGTAATTATTCAAAATGTATAAAAATAAAAGTTACCTATTTACACAATTTGGATATCCTGATTCCAAATATGGAGTCTATTTTTCCAAATTCAAAACAAATGAGTGGCCAAAATTAATTTAAAATTAATTTTCGCTGTCAAAACAAAAAGCGCGTTTTTAAGAAATAATAAATATCAAAAGATTCACACTTGTTTATATCCGGTTGAATTATAAAATTATGTCCAACAACCAAAATTGTATTAAATTGTAAAAATATATTCTAAATATACTTTAAAATCACTCGAATTCATAATTTATCACAATTAATTATTTTGATTAAAAAAGTTATTTTTAATTAGAATTTAGTAATTTTCACTATTCATCACAATATTAAAGATATCTGAAAAGTACCAATATTTTACCCTAGGCTAATTTCGATTGTCCGAATTTTAAAAGGAATACCATTTTGAAAGATAAAATTTATAAAATTTCAAAAAGTGGGTATTACTATTCATAACTGCTACTTTGATTAGTTGTGGTGTGTTAGAGTCTCGAAGTTGCGTACAATGCAAGCTATTGCTTTATTCAAAAGGAAACGTATCCTGAAAGCTTGGGGTGTTACAATATGTTTGTATAATTAATTTCAGGCACACTAGGGCCTCAAAATTTCATCACCTATCATGACCTAGCTATGGAAATATATGTATAAATATTAAAAATCCTTCCATGGTGAAACCCATGTCAGTTGAAAACATATTATTCTTCATGGAATCCAAGGGAAAGAAAATAAAATAAGTTGAGAATAAATTATCATTAAAGGTTATGTAAAGCTATTGATGTCAAGAATCAATGATAATAATCAATCTGGAATGGTTTATAATTGAACACCCATTCCATTTAAACAACTATATTATATTGTTATGGTATGTAGACAACATTATGGTAAGGTAAATAACAGAGAACACATTCCATTTAATCAATTTTCTAAGAATTAAGTTCATTTATAGATTATAGCATTGATGAAAAAACATACGTAATTATATAAATGATTAGAATGAAGGTAACCATTATATATGGTACTTCATGATTTTCATGAATCTGATACCTTTACCATTAAGATATATCCTCAATATATTTTAAAATGTTATCGGAAAAACCATATGATTTGTGTCAAGACCTTTCACAATACACATAATCTCATTATATATCCACCAGATAGTTCAAAACTACTTGGTTAAAAACACGATGGTTTTGTGGCATTGTTATTTAGCCTCAGAAGATGACCAATTCATCAATGGACTTGTATTAACAATTCCCAAACCAGTTCATTTCATATCTAAAGCATTTATTATAAATTAAAAAATAATTTTAATTCAAAGACAAAATTTCATTTTCATTAAATATCTTTATTGAGTAAAGGAGAATGATTTATCAATATTTCCCTAGTGAATGAAATAACTGTAAAAGTAAAAACCATATGTAAAAATGGAATACCATTTTGAAAATTATATTATACATGATAAATGATATGGATATTTTAGAGAAATTTAAGGTAATAAACCTGATTTTACCGGGGCATTCCATTGTGAAAAACTATTGTTTGGTATCTTATAGGGGCTGTGAATGACTCATTATAAGAGTTAGCCAAAATCCAGTTTGAGCCATTTGCATTGGTGAGTCAGGGGTTTCAGCATCAGTGAGTTAGGGGCATCGACATCGATGGTTCATGGGCCTCAACATCGATCAGTCAGGGGCATGGGCGTCGATGATTTAAGTGCATCAACATCAGTCAGTTAGAGGGATTGGTATCAAGGAGTCAAGGCATTGGTTTTTCCATGTGTTAGTGAGTCAAGGCATCAATATGTCGAGGCATCGGTAGGTCGAGGCGTCAGTAGGTTGATGGTTCGGTAGGTCACTGCATTCGTAGTTAAGTGTCAGTTTATCATTATCGGTATGTAGAATCGGTAGCTCACCCTTCTGTGGCTCAATGTTGATGACTCACCCATCAGAGACTCATTTAATGTTTTTCCAGTTTTTCACAGTTTTCCAGTTTCTCCTCACATAATTGTTTTTGAAGTAAACCAATTTTAAAGCCTTATTTGGGCATTTTTGAAGGGTTTTTTAAATGAAACTATGTACATATTTAATATCCTAACACCTCAGGGGCTTTGAGATATTCAAACCAAGTGACCTTGACCTTGATCCAATGATTAATGGCTTTTGAAACCGTTCTTCCATTAATATAGGATCTCGATCATCAAATCTGATATCTTCCGTTCCTAATGTGTTTTTAATTACCTCTTTGTATGACTAAATCCTTCCTATATAGATGAGTTGTGTTCATTTTCTAGAGCCCCCAACTCCTGCTCAGTTTTAATGGAGTTCATTCCCTCTACTCCCTGATCCCTTGTTCTTGAAGTAAGGATGAGATTTGATCACATTTTATTTCACAGTAGGGATTTATTCTATCTCTACATACTAGTTTATCATGAGGGGTTGGGGTATTAATTAATCCTTGTGAAGAACATGTGTATACATTTCATAAAATGAGAAATAAATAAGAAGAGAGTATGATCAAAAGGGGACAATGGTAAATAAAATATGGGTGGTTGTGGTTCTATGTTTGATCTCCTGTTTATTCTCTTATCTTGGATTCTTTTATGGATATTCTTGGCTATATGCCTTTTGAATATCATGGCCATAGGTTGTCTTTTCTTGAGCAATAGTGATATCCTATTTTTTTCTTGATTCTTTCTAAATGGATTTTACATCAAATCTTCTTAATAACGTATACATGGCTAACATAAATAGAATCCCCATGATCAAACACATTGTGTGGTCACCATAGTAATTTTAATGTGGAAATATCGAACTTATCTTTATAAACTTGAATATTCTTGGATTAATAGTTTGGTTGTGTGTTGTGTTTAGTTGGTTCTATGGGAATGGTTTTGTAATTTACCATTTTTTTATCAATGGAAATTAAATTCTTATAATTATCTTATATAATAGAATAAAATCATAACACAATGAACTACTAAGTACCATATGACTTTGAAACATAATATTGTCACTTTGAGGGTTTGAATTTCAGAAATATGACATACAATATTTTGATTAGTAGGATGTTTGGAGTCTGATAAGGCAAACTTATTTATTAGTGAATAGTAACATTCCCTTGTGAATAGTAATTTAACCCTTATGAATAGTAGTATGAACATTATAAATAGTAAATTATCAAAAGTATTATTATCCTCAACAATGAATCTATAATAAAAAATTTAGGCATCTTATAAGTGATAATTGGTCCATAGTAAAAGTATTAGTATTTTTGTATGTCATAAATAAGTAATTACAAATAATTAATTAATTAAAAAGAAATTTTTTTTCTTTAAATGTGTTTGATAAATAAAAATTTATTTGTCTTATAGTTTTAGGATAATTTTTTAAGACCTTAAGTAATTTTTGAAAGAATTATAAAATCAGTTATAGTTTTAAAATCTGTAATTTTTAAGTAAATTATGAATTTAATTAAAAATTAATTAATTATATTTAGAAAATTATTTTTGAAAAATGGATTTAATTTATGGATTATACGTGTCGAAAAATGGTTTGGGTGTATTTATGGTATTTTTCTTAAATACCTAAATGTTTAAGGAATAGTGAAATACGACGATTTACCGTATAAAAATGTTATAAACTAAATAGACTATTCCTAGCTTCACGGATGATGTATGAAACCTTTTTTATAATTAAAATTCACTCATAACTATTTTTTTTCATTAAATCATCACTATTTCAATTCTTGAGGGAAATTATCAAACTAAGGAATTACATATTATTAAAACCCTCCCCTTCTCAACTATAAATATAACCCCTCCTTACCTCTTCTATTCACTCCTCTCAATCCTTTTTCCTTCCCTAAATTATTCTCCAATATACCCTCAAGATCCTCCCACAAGTGAAACATCCCTTGTTCTCTTCAAAATTATGATCCTTCTTCCTTTAAGAGGCTCCTAGTAATGATTGATTCAAGAGGCAAATTCTTCTTTTCAATTCTTTAACTTTGTTTTCAAGTTCATTTGTCTTCTTTTCAATCCTAACCTCTCCTAATAAAAATGTATTGAAAAATACATTACCTTAAAAGTACTTGAATTTTTATATGATAATGGAATAATTTATTAGCATATCTACTTTAATCTTCTTTTATACTAGTAATAAATACATTATCGGAGATGTGTTAGTTTACCACATTCGTGGATGATGGAATTTCATGTTATTTTACCATATACAATTCTGGTCATGAAACCATTTTTATGGTTGAATGAGACAATTAAATACTTATTTTATCTTATGTGATGTTATGTAATTATTTTACACAAGTGAATTATAATAATTATACAAAATAACATAATTATGAAAAAAGTCACAAAATTAATCCAACATTTTATCAATAATTTTTTATATAAGGATTCATCTTCACTCAACGAATAAAAATTAAATTTACAACCATGAATCGTTATGTTTGTTAAGTTATAAAATATATATCCAATTCTGGGTACCCATCAACATTTTACATGATTCACCATTAATGAAAATAATTAAACTGATTGTAAAAACCAATGATACCAACGGTCCCGAACAATGAAATTAAACCCCATAACCCATTAAAGCGGCCATGAATGAATCCAAAAAGGTTGTAATAAATATTTTAAATGTATAATATGTTTTTTATTTATTAATTAATGTACATAATTTGATTATTCAGGTGATTTATATCATGTGTACAACACCATCGAATTTATTCCAAGGGATCCTCTCTATTTTAATTTTATTTATGAATGTCTTCTATGTTATGTCATTTTATGTGTAATACCTAATGATGGGGTATAATTTATCACCTCCACCATAGTTTTATCATTATTTATAAGTGATGATAAACCACATTCTCTCAAATTGATCCCAATTATGTACACCTAGTACCATGCTGAAAATCTGTAAGGGATTCTACCCGAACCTCCTTTCTTCTATTGGGTTACCTTACCTTCCTTTTACCTAAATGATGTTATGTTATCGTTTTATGTAAATAAAAAAAATTATGTGTAAATTTAAAAAAATCATTTATTAAGAACCATTCATCATTCTATTTTGGGGATATACATCTTTTTACGTGATTCCCTTCTCAATACCTCCTCACAAACAAACATATTTTAAGGTAACATCCTGAATTCATAAATGATTTCAACTACACTCATTCTTCTATTTTAAGCCAGAATTGTCTTCATAAAAAAATTATTTTTTACTATAAAAACCATCTTTGTTCACTTAGATAATAATATAAAGTATTTTTCCTTTTTCGATTTTAAAGGCTCTACAGTATTTTCCTTAAAACCACAACAAAATATTTTAATGCTAAAATTTCATAAATACTTATCATATGTTCTGTCACCTCCATATGAAATCACATAAAATGATACATTTCTATTTCCCTTATGAATTACCATGTATATTTTAGATCCTTTATTTCATGGACACTTTTATGATATGCCCATTTTTTTATGCTTTATGACATGATTAGGGTACCCGATTCATTCTCTGAGTAACCCTTATGTTTTTCTAAGATTGATTATGTATGATAATTTATGTTGAAAAAATATTAATGATAAGTTATGATGGTTGTGCCAAGATATTTATCTAATAAATTGTTTAATGTGAGTCTCATGAGATGTTATGTGCGACGATCATGGTGGTTAGCCTTGGCATGTGCTACGATGTGCGGCAGTCTTAGTGGTTAGCATTGGCCTATGATGCCATGTGAACCGGTCTTGGAGATATTCCTTGAATCATGATTAAGTCATATATTATGTTAATTCCACATTATTATGAATTTATTTTTATATGATTCTACATATATATGTTATGATTCCATATGTTACATGCCTTTTTATACCATCATGGCATGCCTTATATTCCTTGTGCTAAGGTTTTTTTCTTATTGTTATTCACTTGAAAATTATTTTAGGCCATTCCTTTGTTTATGTGTTCCCCAGAGAACCCTATATAGATGTTAGAGAAAAATGGGTGTTGGGAACATAATTGTAATATTAAATAATGATATGTTTTATTTTGTTCAATTTTTTCAGTTTTATGTACCTACTCATCCAAGACATTGTACTTTACAATCCTTGGCTTCCACAATGTTGAATGATTATGCATAATATCATGTAATGTTATGTGTAAAAGGATATGTTCTCTATAGTTTCTATCAGATCCATGGTCTTGTTTTTTTTGATATTAGGAATAGATAACTTTAGTACGAACTTAATTGATGTGGCTAGGTATGAGAAGACACCCCTAAATTTTGGTAAGTAAATTGTATGCGGTATATCAATATAATACATCCACTTATGGATACAAATAAGTTGATGTGGCTATGGAATAGATGTATCGAGGGGTAAAACACCAAAAAACCTCTTTTAGATAGACTCGAATAGGAACTGGTGCATGAAAATGGGCCCTACTGCACTCTTGGTTGGACAATCCTGGGGGATATTCTTTGGTAAATTCATGAGACTAGTGTGAACCATAATAACGGGAATAAAAAAATCCAAAAGGAGTATAAGTTAGAAAATAAATTAAGGAAATCATAGATTGAAACATAAGATTTCAAATGTTAGGATGTAATTCTTCTTTAAATGTTTATCCTCCTATGTTAAAGGATTTCTTTTTATTCTCAATGGATAAGTACACAAGCAGTCTAAATGTAAACTATTTTTATTTTTTAATGGAGAAAAATAGAAGAACACATTCCATAAATCAATGTGATAAGGAAGGTGAATATTTCCATAATGATATGCCTAATATGTAGGGAACATGTGCCCAAATCATCATGATAGTACTTCCTTAGGTAGCTAATATTATGAATAATATCATGAATCATGTGAAACACTATCCTCTTCCTTGCGAGGAATAAATTTCTGTTGATCATTCTTGTGTAAAAGTGCTTCCATGTTATGTGGATCTTCTGATACCCTCCTTGTGTAATAGTGGATTAACACCATGGAAAATATATTCTTTATCATCCAATGATCAGAAGAGGAGAAATCCCTACTTCAAGTCTATCATTTTGATGGGGAATTAGTTCAGTGGTGGACACTGATCAAGAATACGAAGCCCCATGATAAAATGTATTTCATAGATCTGGAAGAATTCAAGAGAATGTTTTTCAATTAATATTTTCCTTGAACCCTCTGTCTCATGATGGAAAAATATATCCTCTGACTCAAGAAGAAGGAAGATGAGTCGATCGGCACATATGAAGTATAATTCACAAGGATTTCACGGTATCCCATTATCTTGGTATTGAACACTGAAATAAAAGTGGATTTCTTTTTTAGTGGACTAATGTTGAGTCTATGAATAACATTGGAAATTTGAGACATCTAATTCTATGAGGAGATTTTATATTTTCCTCTTAAGGTTGAAATTGGTATCAATGAGTCTTAGTGGTATCATGGGATCGAAAATAAAAAGAGGAAAATTAAATTTAATGTGGGCAGTCCGGAAAATAAATTCCATGATGTAATGAAGCTCGATCATCCCAGGTGTAAAAATTGTGGGAAGAATCATCATGAGATCAGTCTAAAGGGAACCATGAATTGATTCAAATGTGTAATGTTTGGACATATAGATAAAAACTATCGATGGGATTTGAAGAACCATTCTAATCTTGAAGAAGATAGGAAGGTTCAAATCAAACACAGCCTGTAGTGAATTTTTACAACAACATGGATCATGGTCATTATGAAATCAATCTCCCTAACTAAGGGTTGTTAGAGGAAATCAACAACAACATCCAAGGAAATAAGGAAGGGATTCTGCTATCACTACTACTGAGGTGAAGCTGGAAAATGATGTGGTGACAAGTATTCTAGATATTCATTCTATAATAGTTGAGGTTATATTTGATTGTAGTTCTATTAATTCTTTCAAATCATGAAATATTAGAATAACTATTCGAATACCACCACAAATTTTAGAGATTATGTTATCTGCGAGAACAATGAATGGGGAAATTCTTTCATCAATAGTTTATAACTCCACCCCCGTTAATGTTTAGGGATTTAATATCCCATAAAATGTCATCATACATCCATTAGTGGAGTTCAAGGATATATTGGTCATTGAATGGATATCTCTATCCAAATCAAACATCAAATTTTGGTAAAGGGAGACCACTCTTAAAATCCCAAAGTATCCTCCAAATCGTTACACGTCTAAGAAGGAAGATTAGTATCCTTTAGAATCATTATCTCAAGTGTGGATATTAATTCCTTCTGAGAAAGAATGTCTAGATCAAATGATTGAGATGTAAGAGAGAATATCACTCTAATATATGACCATCATGAGGGGTTACACTGATGCGTTCCCTGAAGAGATGCCTTGTCTACATCTTGATCGGGAGGTTGAGTTCTCAATTGAACTTATTCCTGGATCTCTCCCTTTATCAAAGAAACGTTATAGAATGTCTACCATAGAGCTAGAAGAGATGATCAAGTAGTTATAAGAGAATCATTAGAAATTCTTTATATTCTCAGGTGATTCAACATGTGGTATAATTCCTGAGAAAATAGGAACATGAAAAGAATTTAAATAATATGTTAATGAATTTGTGAAGTGGAAAGATGCAATAAAAGTATATTAATTGTGAGTTCTAGATGAAGGAAGTAGCATTCTTGGGGCATGTTATCACCTGTAAATGGATATTTGTGGACCCATCCAAGAAAATGGATATTGACGAATGGCCTATGCCAACATCCATAATGGAGATCGACAGCATTCTGAGTCTACACTGCTATTACTGATGATTTGTGAAGAAATATTCATGATGTTCAAACCCAATGACCAAGATGACATGGAAGGGAGTAATGTTTGTTTAGACTCAATAATGTGAAGCGAATGTTAAAGAGTTGAAAAAGATGCCAATCACTGAACCAGTACTTACACTCCTAATAAGTGGAGAATTATTTATGGTGTATAATGATGCTTTTAAAAGATTAGGCAATATGATGATGGAAAATGTTAAAGTGATAACCCATCCATAAAGGAATATAAAAAACCATGAGAAAAAATATCCTATGCAAGATCTATAGTTGATGACTGTGATCATTACGTTAAAAATCTAGAGACATTATCTCTCTGGGTAGAAGTTTGAGATATATAATGATCACAAGAGTGTCAAAAATATATTCACACAAAAGGAGCTTAATATGCACCAGTGAAGATGGATATATCTCATCATGTATTATGACTCCTCAGTCCACTACCATCCTGGTAAGGAAAATAAGATTGCTAATGCTATGAGTAGAAATGATCCAACATCTTTATCAATGATGACAATTTAAAAGGATCTGATCTTCATAAATTTTTTGAGGATGGACATGGGAATACTTAAGGGAGGAAAATCATCAATACTTTCTCAAGGTATAGTTCATCCATCCTTCACGTTAAAAATAACAGATGATCAAAGAAAACATGTAGAAATTCTAAAAAGGGTGGAGGATATTAGAAATGGGAAATTCTATGAGTTCAAGATTTCTGAGGATAGAATTGTATGATTTGAGTCACGATTAAGTGTAGCATCTGATACAGAGGTAATGAAAAAGATTTTTAATGATGCACATAACTCAACATTCTCTACTCACTTTGGGGGAAAAATATGTATCGAGATCTCTAAGAGAACTTTCAGTTCGAGAAAATAAAGTTGGAGAATATGAAATATACATCAAAGTTACAAGTATTTAAACAAGGGATGGATTAAAGATATAAGTTTAAGGGGATTATGCATCCTCTACCCATTTCAACATGGATGTTGGAGAACATCACCATGGATATTTTCTTAGGAAATCCAATGACAATTAGTGGAAACAATTCTATATGGGTCATTGTGGATATTCAAACAAAGACAACACAATTTATCACAATTAGAGAGGAATTCTCATAAGGTAAATTTTAATGAATATATATCAAGTTGCTTGTATGACAACATGGAGTAACACTATCTACTGTATCTGATAGTTATCTGATATTCACCTTGAAGTTCTAGAAAAGTATTCAACATGATATAACCATTGAACAGAACATAATTATGACCTATCATCCTCAAACTTATGGCTAATCTAAGAGATCCATTCACAAAAAAAAGATATGTTGAGATCTTGTTTTATGGACTTAAAAGGAGGATGAGACAAAAACATTCAACTTATTGACTTCTCTTACAACAATGTTTTCCACTTGTGTATCTGAATGGCACCATACAATGACCATTTTGGAAAAAAGTACAGAACACCGATGTATTGGGATGTATCCAGATAGCATACTCATCTAGGACCTGCAATAGTCTAAGAAGTGGTGGAGAATTTGAAAACCAATCAGCATCACATTAAGGTAGCCCAAAGTCCAAAAAATTGTAATGCATACAATAGTCGATGGGACATTGAGTTCATTTTTGGAGACATGGTATTTTTTCACATATTTCCACAAAAGAAGGTCAGAGGTTTGAGAAGAAAGGAAAGGTATATCCTAGGTACATCATACCTTTTGATATTTTAATCATATTTGGGTTGTGGCTTATCTAATAGCTATTCCACCTATTATGGCCATAGTACATGATATCTTCCATGTATCTCTCTTAATGAACTACATACCAGAACCATCACATGTAATCTCTTCAGTGGTTGTATAGTTGGATAATGTTCTTTGTTACAAGGAGTATCCAGTAAAGATATTGGATCATAGAGATAATGTTATATGTAACAAGAATACTCACATTGTACAAGTAGTATGGCATAACCATAATTACGAAGAGGCAACATGGGAACTGGAGGAGGCAATGAAGGAAAAGTACCTGCACCTATTTATGGCTTAGAATGTAAACCAAATTTCAAGGGAGAAATTTCATAAGGGGGAGTAATGTAACGACACAATATTTTATCAATGGAAGTTACCTTCTTATGTTATGTCATATAATCACACTAACTCACAACACAATAAACTAATAAGTACTATGTGACCATTAAACATAATTTTGTCTCTTCTGTGACATGAATTTCAAAAATCTGACATACACAGTTTAGATTAGTAAGATGTTTTGAGTCCGATAAGAAAAATGAATTTATGGAGAATAGTAACTAACCACTATGAATAGTACTGTTTACATCATGAATAGTAATTTGACCCTTATGAAATTTAATTTGTCCCTTATAAATAGTAATTAATCTAAAATAATATTAGCCTCACCCATGAATGTATAAATAAAATTTAGGCATCTTATAAATGATAATATTACCACATTAAATGTATTAGTAATTTTGTAAGTTGTAAATAATTATTATAATTAATTAATTAATTTAAAAAAATATATATTTCAATTAAAAGGTTTTCATCAATTAAAAATTTCATGTATTCCAGATTTATGGTAATTTTATAAGGCCTTATATGGATTTTGAAATCATTATAAAATTAGTTACCGTTTTAAAATCTGTATTTTTTCATTTAAATTATGATTTTAATTACAAAGTATTTTAATTATATTTTGTAAATTATTTTTGAAAAATTGAGTTCATTTTTAGATTCTACGTGTTGAAAAATGGTTACCATGAATTTTTGGTTTCTTATTAAATACATTAATTTTTTATGAATAGTGAAATACAGTAATATACCGTATATAAACATTTTAAGTTCAATTAACCATTCCTAACATGATGGATGATGTAAGAAATCGTAGTTCGAGTCTACATGAACTTATTACTATTTTTGGTATTGTAATCAACATTATTTCAGGTTTTTATTCAAATTAATAAACTAAGCTAATAAGTATTATGAAAACTCTCCTCCCCTCCATTATAAATATCACCCACTCCTTACCTCTTGTATTCACTCCTCTAAATCCTTGCGCCTTCTATAAATTCTTCACAAATCTCTCCCCAAGATCCTCCCCATGTCTAAATTACCTTAGTATATTTAAAATACAAAATCCACTCCCCTTAAGTGGCTCTCAAGAAATATTTCTTCTAAAGGTATAATCATTTTTTTAATTATTTTAATTTCTTTTCAAGTTCAATTGTTTTCAAATCTATTCTAAACTATACTAATTAAATTTTTATGAAAAATCCAGTACCTTAATGGTACTAGATTTTATTTTGATATTTTAATAATTTATTATCATCTCTCCTTTACATTTACTTTATTCTAGTAGTAAATACACCATCCATGATGTGTTAATTTATCACATTCTTAGATGCCATGTTTTTTCAATTTATTTTAACTTCTTAAATTATGGTCATGAAACCTTTTTTTAAACAGAATATTAAATATATATTTTATCTTAAGGGTTGTTATGGAATACTTTTTTACAAATAATGTAAAATAATAAAACAAAACAACTTATTTATAAGAGAAATCACCAAATTAATCCAAATAATTATCATTAATGTTTCATATAATGATTCAACTTCAAGTAAAGTGTAAGAACCCGGTTCTTCTCTTTGAGGTACGAGCTTCTTATTTTCTATTTTCCTTATGTGTTTTAATAATATATGGAAAATGGGGGAAAATCCTAAATTTTGGATGTACACAACGTGTACGTTTTCCACACATCGTGTACTTCTGGTCATGTAGGGATGAGTACATGGGGAAAGTAGCCATGCCGGTGACAAAGGGTGTAAGAACTGACTACATGCCGTGTAGTGGTCCTGTACACGCTGTGTAGTCAGTCGTCATGCCAAAATAGTAAGGCGGTGGAGTAGCCGCCAGCTGGGCGATAGTACACGCCATGTACTCAGGAGTACATGTCGTGTACTCAGCAGTACATGTTGTGTACTCATGTTGACGGGTGAACAATATGGAGGTGCCGCCAAAGGAACAATTAAATGAAGGGATTACATGCCGTGTACTTTGTATTTCAGCTTAAAATAGGCAGTAGCCTCCTCTTTTGGCAGAGGAGGCATTTGAGCCATTTTGGAGCCAAAGGAGGAGGCCGAACCTTTGAAGATCCACCGAGTGTTCAGCTGGAATTGGTTTCCGCCTCGAATGATATTGTTGGAACCACACGGGTAAGTGCTTCCATCTCCTTGACTGCTTCTTGCCAATTATTCTCCTAATACGAGTTATTTAAGGTTAAGAGAGTTTTGTTCTTCGTCAGATCTACGCCGTTCCTGGTCGTTTCTGGAGTCGGTGAACGGGTTTAACGTTCGTTGGCATTTAAGGTAGGTGGCTTACTGTTAATTTTTCCAACTGTTGTGCATTTTGTGCATTTTTGTGCCACGAACCCATGTTGGGGTGTCGTGTGGCTGAGGTCGTTACTATATTAAACACCTAGAATATATTAGTTATTTAATTATGATATTAAAATCATGGTTGGGATCATTTCTTGGATCCAGAACCACCCCATGGGTGTGTTCCACTGTTTCGTCCTTTGGACAGGATACCCGAGGGTATGCCTTAAAAGTAGTGACTGTAGAATTTCCTTGAGAGTAATTGCTTGTTTACTGCTTATTTACATGTTGGCTATGACCCAGTTACCTGTTTATCCTGAGGGCGTTGTTGTGATTAGCCTGTGGGAAATGCACTATTTAGCCTGAGGGCAATAGTAATTTCGGCCTGAGGGAAACTTCTTCTATGCCTATGGGCAACTGACTATGTGCCCATGGGCGACACTACGTATGCCAGAGGGAAATCTCTGTTATGCCTGAGGGAAGATTATTGTGTTGGATACTCTTTACCTGAGGGTAAGAGTTTAAGTGTCTGAGCACATTAGATGGTTATTTAGAATATTCACTATGGTGGTATTTTAAATTTAATGGATTAAATGGATAATAAAATGGAAATATAAATGGTAATTAGTTAATTTTGAGTACTTCTTACTTTATTTCATTTTAATACCTCACAATGTCGTTGCATGATTACACACAGTTGGGAACGGGCCTTTGGTGGGTACCTACTAGGAATTTAATTCTCACACCCTATTTGGGTCATGCTTTTTGGCCAAAGCAGAATACATTTCTGCAGGTGTGGATATGGGGAAGAGTCCCTATACAAGTAATTGACTATTGCTGAGGAGTAGGGGGCATGGGACCGAGCCTAGGCTCGCGATGCCGCTGCCAGCTATTTTTCTTTGTTTTGTTGTACTCTGTATTTGGGTGTACTGTATTGGTGTATAGCACGTTCTGGATATTTTCTTAGAACTTGAGACATGTAGCATCATTATTTATCTACTGTTCGTTATATCCACTGCTGTTGTTTATTTCAGTTGTGTATAATTTACTGCTTCCACTGATCGTTGTATATTTTATTTGTATTCCGCTGCGCTGCACTTTGAAAAATGAGGGCATAGTTTCCCCACTATCAGACCTAGGCCCTCACTGGTAGTCGGCAGCCTCTGGCATTTGGGGAAATGCGATTGAGGTCACGTGGCGAACCGGGTTCGGGGTACCCGTTGAGCAGCACCCAGAACTGGGACGTTACAAAGTGGTATTAGAGGGTGTTCTTTTTTTGACTTATGATTTGGAGTCGTAGGCAGGGATAGGACGAACTGTAGTTTTTAGTATGCTATTCCCGGGCATAGCTAACCCCTGTACAGGGAAAATCCAGTCTACCTTGTATTTTTCAATTTTTCAGATTTTGCAAATTTTACAGTTGATATGTTTTCACTGTTGGGTGACGTACTTGAGATTGTGTTGTTATAATTTATTTGTGGGTTCTATTTAATTTCAACCCGATGAGATGAGGGCATGCCATCTCTTGCAACATTTAGGCACATGCTAGACATCACATTCCATGCACAGTTCCATGCCATGTAGGTGCATTAGAAATAGCATGCTGTTGTGATAGCTGCTTGATAAATACCTGCTGTTTGATAGTGTTTTTGTGTAATCTTGTTTATAGAATGGATTCCAAACTTTGTTTTTTGGAGATTATGGTCCCCCATTGACTGGAATTTGGTGGATCATTTTCTGTTTATTAATGATAACAAAGATAAGATGTCAAAATTTGATTCTTAGGGAGTATGGGCCCTCATGGGTCGAAATTTGACACATAGATGTTGGTTTTCGATATTTTATGGGTTCTAGAGAAGTTTCTGAAACATACTGTCTGGAAACCCAGTATACACGCCGTGTAGTATTTTCACACACTCCATGTATGGCCTTCTGTTCTGGAAGAAAAATGAACTTTTTAAGTACACACCGTGTACTCCGAGTACACGCTGTGTAGTCTCTTCTCGTGTCACAAACCCTGTGCGCGGCGACAAGGGGTAGGGAGGGGCATGGGTAAAACATGCCATGTACCCGATATACACGCCGTGTAGTTTTGACCCGGAGTCCGGTAGTGTAACAAACAGTAAGAGTTGGTGAACTCCTTTACAGAACACGTCGTGTCAATAATGTACATGCCTTGTAGTATGACCTAGGGACTCAGACGTGTAACTAACAACACGGGTCAGTGTCATCACTACTTGAACACGCCCTGTACCTTTGGGGCACACCGTGTAGTCTTGTATGAGGACTGACCGTGTGGATTTAGACATGTGGTGGGGAAACGGGGTTGTTGACACGCCGTGTGCGGGTGTAACACGCTGTGTAGTGTCAGGCCAAGTAGTCATCCGTGTCACATACTACACGGGCAGTTGGAAATAACACCATGCACGCCGTGTATATGAAATACCCACAGTGTAGTTTTTGTTCAAATGGGAGTCATGTGGCCTAGCCATGCAGAAGGACCCGAGCAGTGGAAGGGAAGTCAAGTACACGCCGTGTAGTCAGTATACACGCCATGTAGTCTTGTTTTGAAAATTTTGAATGCCTTATTCCTCCTATTACCTTTAGGGTTTCTCCTTCTTCGGTCTTTTATAATCTTGTTCTAAGGTGTGTTTTTGACCATGTAGTGTCAAGCCTCCCAGACGACCACGTGTTGCTCTCCAGGAGAGCGGAAACGAGAATACTCCAGAGATGGTGGGCCATGGGCTACCAGTTGATCCGCCAGCAGATCCAGATGTGGCACAAAATATTATACTGAACATAGGTGCGGAGGTGGAGTTCCATGAATGATTATTATGGTTCATGACGACATTTCAGGGAGCACCGTAGGCTGCCACATCTATGGCTGAGCTGACATATATCTTCCAGCAAAAACATCCACCTATGTTCTTAGGGGATGGTGGACCACATGCTGCAGAGTCTTGGCTGGGGTCAATTCATACTATTTTTGAGCATCTATAGATGCATCCAGGGCGGAGGGTCAAGCTCACGAATTACATGCTATGTGATTCCGCCAAGAGGTGGTGGGATGTTACCACCCAGTCAGAGAATCACAGGGACACGGTGTGGGAAGACTTTTAGGCAGTCTTATATAAACTTTTCTTCCTGGAGACGCTGAGAGCAGATAGTGCTCGAGAGTTCATGAATCTTTAGTAGGGAACTATGTCAGTGATGGACTATTCTGCTTGTTTTACGGAGCATTAGTGCTTTGCACCCATGTTGGTGGGTGATGAGATGTTGAGAGACAAAATTTTTGAGGATGGTCTTTAGTACGACATCTGAGTGCTGGTGAATGTCTTCAGGTTTCCAACTGTACACGCTATTGTGAACCAAGCGTTAATTATAGATTGAATCCTTCGAGAATCTAGTGGTGTGGGCCAGGGCTGTTCAGCAACAGTTACTGGTACTTTTTCTGTTGGTAAGAGGAAGAGATAGGTGGACTTCTCTTAGGGAGGTAGTACCAGTTAGAAGAATGTTTCAGTTGGCCAGGTTATGTGCTACCAGTGTGGTAGAGAGGGGCACAAGAGGCCACAGTGTCCACGAGACCCATTGGAGTGACGAACATGTGGCAATATGGGCCATCTACAACGCTTTTGTAGGGAGTTTCCACCGATGGCTAGTTTGAGGGGTTCTGTGCAGACTTCGTGTGTGGGAGAAGGACCAGTAGCTTCTTACCTGTCGGGAAACTGGAATATGTCAGGGCGTGTAGGTAGAGATGGTGGTTGTGGTCATGGTAGCCAGACACCAAGATCTCAGAGGCAGTAGGGTGGGACAGCTCAGGGTAGCCAGGCTGTGTCGCAGGGCCGCGGCACTGGGCAGACATATGCGGTGCAACAGACCAAGCATGAGCAGGATCCCGGACCTTCTACAGTCATATGTACTATTCTAGTAGCTTCTATCTTATCTTCATTACTTATCGATACTGGTGCTACACATAGTGTAATATCTGTACCCGTTGTGGAGAGCCTTGGTCTCTGTGTTTCTAATTATTCTATTATCATGATGCTAGACACTCCCTTGGGGACAAGAACGACAGGTGTGCGTCAGTGCAAGGAGTTCCCCCTTGAGGTTGTTGGGTGTCACTTCCTTTGGGACCTCTATTTCTTAGAGATGAAAAGTTATGACATCATTCTTGGGATGAACTGGTTGGTTCCATTTTGAGCCTTTGTAGACTTCTATCGTCGTAGGGTAAGTTTCACGTCACCAGAGGGCGGAGAGTTTTTATACAAAGGCGAATGGGATGTTCAGGCGAGTTGCGTTGGAACAGAGCATCGTGGGAGAGGTGGAGTCACATCCCAAATTGAGAGCTTATATCTGGATGACCAAGGGACTCATCAGTCGGATTTCCCTCTTGTTGTTGATCGTTTCAGGGATGTCTTCCCGGCCGACTTTTCGGGTCTACCTCCGGAGAGGGAGGTGGATTTCTCCATTGAGCTTGTGCCAGGAGCAGCACCAGTGTCCATTCCTCTATATAGGATGGTTACACTTGAGTTGCAGGTGATCAAGAGGCAGTTGGAGGAGTTGCAGGAAATGGGATTTATCCGACCCAGTACTTCTCCTTGGGGTTCACTGGTCCTTTTTGCGAACAAGGCGGACGATACCCTCATTCTTTGCGTGGATTATCGAAATCTGAGCTAATTGACGGTTAAGAACCAATATCCCTTATCGAGGACTGATGATCTTTTTGATCAGCTTCGTGGAGCACGAGTGTTCTCGAAGATTGACCTGAGTTCAAGATATCATCATCTGTGTGTGAGACCATCTGATATACCTCTCACAGCTTTCAGGAGTAGGTATGGTCTATATGAGTATATGGTTATTATGTTACGACTCACGAATTCCCCATCAGTTTTCATGGCTCTGATGAATTGTGTGTTGCATCCGTATCTTGATTCTTTTTTGGTAGTATTCGTTGATGAAATCTTGGTGTACTCTCACACTCGACATGACCATGACACCCATCTTGAGGTCGTATTGAGTAAACTGAGGGAGCATCGGCTATATGCTAAGCTCTCAAAGTGAAACTTTTGGATGGATGAGATTCACTTCCTGGGTCATATCATCTCTGAGGCAGGAGTTTCAGTAGACTCAGAAAAGGTGAGAGAAGTTGTTTCCTAGGAGCAGTCTAAGAACGTGTTTGAGATACGGAGTTTCTTGGAGATGGCTGGTTACTACAGACGTTTCATACAGGACTTCACCTTCTTAGCAGCACCATTGATAGGTCTGACTAAGATTGGTGTGAAGTTCGTTTGGATGGAAGCTTGCGCGACAGTTTTTCAGGACCAAAAGGGAAGGTTGACATCTGCACCGATCCTAATACTCCCAGAGCTGAGGAAGAGTTATACAGTTTACTGTGATGCATCATGTATTGGGATGGGATTAGTGTTGATGCAGGCTGATCGAGTTGTTGCGTAAGGGTCTCAACAGTTGAGGCCACATGTGAGGAATTACACAATGCATGATCTCGAGTTAGCTGCAGTTGTACATGCATTGCGCTATTGGAGACATTATCTATTGTGGGAGCATTTTGTGGTTTTCACCGACCACAAAAGCCTCAAGTATATCTTTACTCACTGTGACCTGAATCCGAGGTATAGAAGGTCGGTTGAATACCTTAAATACTTCGATTTTGAGATTTCCTATATACCTGGTAAAGGTAATGTAGTAGCTGATGCACTGAGCAGGAAGACTCAGATACAGGCAGTACAGGAGACTAGTGGTGAGTGGGAGCTCATGGCCTTGTTCTCTGAGATGCATCTGGAGGTGCACGATAGTCAGGGGTAGACATATCTTTCATCATTAGCTGTGATTTCTACCCTCCCATACGGAGTGAGGATGAGGCAGCTATCAGATTCAGAAGTCCATGTTTTACGGGATTTGGTGGCAAGTGTAGACCCTTCTCCTAGTTGGATGATAGGAGACAATGGGGTTTTGTGTTTCCAAGGACGAGTATGTGTTTTAGGGGATATAAGTGAGGAGATTATGCGAGAGTTTCATGCTTCAGCTTGGGCAGTTCATCATGGGGTTACCAAGATGTACCGTGACTTGAGACATCAGTATTTGTAGTTGGGTATAAAGAGAGATGTAACTGGTTTTTTATGAGGTGTTCCACTTATCAGCAGGTGAAGGTGGAGCATCAGAGACCAGTTGGGCTGTTAAAGTAGTTACCCATTCCAGAGTGGGAGTGGGATGATGTCACGATGGATTTCGTGACAGGTTGTTGAGGTCACCTAGTTGCAATGATGCCGTGTGGGTTTTTTTGGACAGACTCATGAAGGTAGCTCACTTCTTGCAGATCAAGGAGACCTTTGGTGTTGACGAGCTCTGAAGGTTTTATATCCGAGAGATCATACGTCTTCATGGGGTCTTTCTTTCAATCGTTTCTGATAGGGACCCCCGCTTCACGTCCTCTTTCTGGTAGAGTTTTCATAGGGAGATGGGTACACAGGTGCTTCTGAGCACAACCTACCACCCTCAGACTGACGGCCAGTCAGAGCGTAAGACATGGCTGCTAGAGGACATGCTGTGTGCATGCGTCCTAGACTATGGGGGCTATTGGTAGAATCATATACCCTTAGTCGAGTTTTCATATAACAATAGTTTCCAAGCGACTATTGAGACGACACTATACGAGGCTTTATACGGTAGGGCATGCCGATCACCTATGTGCTCGTTAGAGGCAGGTGAGGCAGCTTTTCTAGGACCACGTCACATGCAGGAGACTTTTGAGTAGGTCCAGTTGATTCAGAAGTGGATGGCTACCACGCAGTCTCATCAGAAGTCTTATGTTGATCGCCACATACAACCTTTGGATTTCGTGGTCAGGGATTAGGTTTTCTTGAGTGTTTCACCGATGCTGGGACAAAGAGGATCTGGAGATAGGGTAAACTTTCACCGTGGTATGTGGGGTAATTTGAGATTCTGGAGAGAGTTGGGCTGGTTTATTAACGGTTGATGTTACCACATCGGTACCGATCCATGCACGAAGTCTTCCACGCATCGCAGTTGCATCGCAATCATTCAGACCCATCTCACGTCTTTCATCCCAAGGAGGTTGAGCTATAGGTAGATGTGTCCCTTGAGGAGCATCTGATTCGTATCGTTGATAGGATCACGAAGGTTCTCCGAGGCCGGTCAGTTCCTCTCATACGGGTGCTATGGAAGCATGGCCAAGTGCGAGACAAAACCTGGGAGCGGGAGACCAACGTACGTGCTCAGTGGCCGAAGTTGTTCATGCCTATATCTTCTCCACCCTTGGAAGGGCAATTCGGAGACGATTTGCTATAAGGGGGGAAGTTTGTAAGAAACAGGTTCTTCTCTATGAGGTACGAGATTCTTCTTTTCTCTTTTCCTTAATTGTTTAAATAAAATATGGAAAATGGGGGGAAAATCCTATATTTTGGAAGTACACGCTGTGTACTTTTTCCACACACCGTGAGCTTCTGGCTGTGTAGGGATGAGTACATGGGGCGAGTAGCCATGCCGATGAAAAAGGGTGTAGGAACCGACTACACACTGTGTAGTGGTCCTCTACACGCCGTGTAGTCATTCAGTAGGCCAAAACAGTAAGGCAGTGGAGTAGCTGCCAGCTGGGCGACAGTACACACCGTTTACTCAGGAGTACATGCCGTGTACTCATGTCGATGAGTGAACAGTATGGAAGTGCCGCCAGAGGAACAGTTAAATGAAGGGAGTACATGCTGTGTACTTGTAATTACATGCCGTGTAATTCTTTTTAGGCTTAAAACAAGAATTAGACTCCTATTTTGGTAGAGGAGGCATTTGATCCGTTTTGGAGCCAAAGGAGGAGGCCGAACCTTTGAAGATCCGTTGAGTGTTCATCTGTAATCAGTTTCCGCCTCAGATGATCTCGTTCGAACCACACGAGTAAGGGATTCCACCTCCATGACTGCTTCTTACAAATTCTTTTGCTAATAAGAGTTAATTTAGGTTAATAGAGTTTTGTTCTTCGTCAGATCTACGCCGTTCTTGGGCGTTTCTGGAGTTGGAATTCGGGTTTAATGTTCGTTGGCGTTTAAGGTAGGTGGATTGGTGTTAATTTTTCCAACTGATGTGCGTTTTGTGCATTTTTGTGCCACAAACCCATGTTGGGGTGTCGTGTGGCTGAGGCCATTTCTATATTAAACACCTAGAATTGATTAGGTATTTAATTATGATATTAAAATGCTGGTTGGGATTGTTGCTTGGATCCAAATCCACCCTGTGGGTGTGTTCCACTGTTTAGCCATTTGGACAGGATACCCGAGGGTATGCCTTAAGATTTGTGATTGTAGAATTTCCTTGAGAGGAATTTCTTGTTTACTTCTTATTTACATGTTGGGAATGAACCGGTTACCTGTTTATCCTGAGGGCGTTGTTGTGAATAGCCTATGGGAAATGCACTGTTTAGCCTGAGGGATGTAGTTATTTCAGCCTGAGGGAAACTTCTTCTATGCCTGTGGGAAGCTGAATATGTTCCTGTGGGTGACACTATGTACGCTGGAGGGAAAACTCTGTTATGCCTAAGGGTATATTCTTATGTTGTATACTCTTTACCTGAGGGTAGGAGTTTACGTGTCTGAGGACATTAGCTGGTTATTTAGAATATTCACTGTAGTGGTATTTTAAATTTAATGGATTAAATGGATAATAAAATGGAAATATAACTGGTAATTAGTTACTTTTGTGTACTGATTAATTTATTTCATTTTACTATGGTGCACTTTCATTACTTGCTGACACGCAGTTGGGCACGAGCCTTTTGTGGGTGCCTACTGGGAATTTATTTCTCACACCCTGTTTGGTTCACGCTTTTTGGCCCAAATAGAATACATTTCTGCAGGTGTGCATAGGGGAAAGAGTCTTTATACAGGTACTTTACTTTTGCTGAGGAGTAGGAGGGTATGGGACTGAGCCTAGGCTCGCGATGCTGTTGCAAGCTATTTTGCTTTGTTTTGTTGTAATCTGCCTTTGGGTGTACTGTATTGATGTATAACATGTTCTGGCTATTTTCTAAGAACTTGAGACATGTAGAATCATTAGTTATCTATTATTGGTTATATCCACTTCTGTTTTTTATTTCAGTTGTGTATAATTTACTACTTCCACTATTCGTTGTTTGTTTTATTTGTATTCCACTACACTGCACTTTGACAAATAAGAGCATAGTTTCCCCAACATCAGAAATGGGACCTCGCTGCTAGTCGGCAGCCTCTAGCATTTGGGGAAATGCGAATGAGGTCACATGGCGAACCGGGTTCTGGGGACCCATTCAGTGGCAACCAGAACTGGGATGTTACATAATGTAACCAATTTAAATTTATAAAAATTTATCCTTATTATTGTTTGATAATAAAATATAACTTCAATAATGGAAATCCATCCCCATTTTATATTATTCTCTATTCGTGAAAAAAAGTAAATTGATTGTAAAAACCCAGAAAACAAACAGACCAGAACAATGAAATTGAACCACATAACCCATCAAAAAGTTCCTGAATGAAGATAAAAAGCATATAATAAATCCATTTAATATATAAATTTTGTAATTATTAATTAATTAACCTCATTTTATTATTATATTCATTAATATAAAGTTGAGAACACCATCACACAAAAGGTAAGGGATCATATCTATTACATTTTTATTCAAGAATGTCCTCTATGTTATGACCATTTAAGTGAAATACCTAATGACGGGGTAGGAATTATCATCTCCCCATACTTCCCTCATTCTGTATAAGAGATGATAAAACTCTTTATCTCTCATTAAGTCCTCTTATGTACACCTGATACCATGCCAATAATCTATAAGGTATTCTACACAAACCTCTATTATTCCTTTAGGTTTCCTTACAATCCTTTTAAAAAAATAAATTTATCATTGGTTTATATGTGAATCTTCTAAATATTGAGTTCATTTAGAAAATTAATCTATCAAGAACCTTTCATCTATCTTCTTCAGGGATATACATGTTCTTAAGTGATTTCCTCATCAATACTTCTCAACTACCAGACCTGTTTTGAGGTAATATCCTGAATTCTTACTAAATTTCAAGTTCACTATATATTCTATTTTAAGCCACCATTTTCTTCAAAAAAAACCATTGTTCTTTATTGTTTAACCATTCTTGGATCACTTATGGTTTTATAAAAATTATTTTTCCCATTTCTATTTTTATGTATCTATAGTATTTTCCATAAAACTATATAGAAATGTTTTAATGCTAATATTTATTAAATAATTTTCTTATATATTGTCACTTCTACATGAAATCAGTTTCCATGAAACATTATTATTTTATCTTATGAATTTCCATGAATATTTTAGTTTCGTTCATTAATTGACACTTTTATGATACACCCATTTTTTATACTTTATGACATGATTATGGTAACCAATTCATTCCATGGGTAACCCATATGATTATGTAATATTGGCAATGTCGGCTTATTTATATGTTAAAAATATTAATGAATAGTTAATATGTGTGTTCCCAGATAGTGCTCTAATTTATTGGGTAATGTTGAGTCTCATGAGATGTTATGTGTGACGGTCTTAGAGGTTAGCCTTGGCTTGTGCTACCATCTGCGACAATCTTGGAGATTTTCCTTGGCTTGTGATACCATGTGTACGGTCTTGGAAGATAGCCTTGATTCAAACTAATGTCATGTTTTTGTTTCTTCCAAATTATTATAACTCTATTTTTATATGATTCCATGTTTATATGTTATGATTCCATATGTTACATGACTTTTTATATCATAATGTCATGCCTTATATTCAGTGAGCTAATGATTTGTTCTTATAGTTATTCCCTTTCTGAACTATTTAGCTCATATATTTGTTCATGTGTTCCCCAGGGTACCCTATGAAGAAGTTAGTGAGAAATGAACATTAGAATCTCAATTTTAAGATTAAATGACGAAATGTTTTATTTAGTTCCCTTTTTTTAGATTTTTGTACCTAATAATCCAAGACACTGGACATTACATTTCATGGCATATACTCTGATGTATAATTATGCTTAAAATAATATAATGTTATTTATAAAAGGCCAGGGTATCTATATGTGTTTTAAGTACGTATAAAGGGTATATGGTTAAATTTTAATTGATATGGGATTTTTTATGGGTTAGTATATGGGGTGCGTTGTTATCCCATTCCATGAGACTAAATGATTGCGGAATGGATGGACATGCTGGAAGTTGGACTGCTTTTTTTGGGTTATGACCATATGATGATGTTGGGAAGTCAGACCGTGGTATGGTTATGAACTTTTTTTATAGTGGGATTGCATCTGGGGAATGTTTGGGTAGTACGGCTGCGGGTCCTAGTTGTAATAGGTGGATTGTGCGGTATAACATTCACAAATGGTAGTTGGCAATGGTTTAATGGGTGTCTAGGAAAAATTAGGGGATTCATTGGGACTATGGGTTGTTTGTTCATTGATTTTTAAAAATTGGTTTTGAAATTGAAATGTTTTACCTTGGTCCACCTTCCCTTGATCAAATATGGAAATATTCAAGAACAAAGTTAGTTGGTTGTAGTATGATTTGTTTATCCGGATCTTCACCATCTGAGGATGTTGTAGGGTTGTGTTCGGTAGTTTACCCAAGTAGTTTTGGAATAAAATAATTTGAACCCCTTAATTAACAACTAGAAAGTGGTTAAATGAGAATGGGGTTGGGTTATGCTTTCGAAATGGTTGTCTTGTGGCTGTGCATAATGGGGTAACAACAAATGTGGTTTTTGTGGTTTGGTTATATCATTTGGGGACATGTAGGTTAGTAAGAGTTCTTTTTTACTTAAATATATAAATTTTAGTTCTTTTTTATTTATATACACACACCACCATTGTTGAGAACCTTATTCAGAACACCACGATTTTTTGGGGAAGGGTTTCTTCCCCAAAAACCTAATGGGAGCCTGGATGACTGATTACTACCTTTATCCTTCGAACCCTCTTTAGGTTCTTACCATTAGACCATATCTAGTCATTAAATAATGGTTTGAGTCTTACCATAGTCCCAGATACATCGGGAAGGTCTTTTTCACAAGTGTCTTTGGGATGAGGCCCAAGTGTATTCAGGTGAGAGGTATGGTCGGTTTGGCCTTAGGTATCTGCATGCGGTATTGTATGTGGACTAACACCTAGGTGTTTGGGGGTAGGTTGTGGTAGTGGTACTACATTTTTATGAGTGGGAGTATCTAGAAGTTATTCATTTGAAATGAACAATTATTTAGTGGGAAAGTGGAGTAGGGTTCCCAAATGTCGATATGCTATACTACTACATTAGTTTACTTGCGCTAATTGGTGAGTGTTCCATGATGAATTTGTTCTTGTTAGTACTCCTTGGGAGGTTCTTTGAGGTTATACAGTTCTCTCATAGAGGAATTAGTATGTCCCCCTTGTGCACGAGTAGCATTAGTTTTCTTATTGGGTATACTTGTATACTCACCCTACGTCTGTAAAACTGTTTTTAGGTTTCTAAGAGAAATTTGAGTACTGTGCTGGAATTTACTATATCAAATGTCATGAAAGTTGTTGTTACATCTTAGTTTCTATTATTTTGGTACATTAAATTAGAGTTTTTTGGTACTTTGTATCAGTTGTACTTTTGAACATGCATGTGGGAGTTCATTTTGGATTTTTTTTTAATTTTTTTATTTTGAGTATCTTGGGATTCACCATCTTTTCTCCCAATATTGTTATATAAAAGAGAAATGCATTCTATTTTTTTTTGTGATTATACACCCTAGTTTCCAGTCACAAATATGGGTCCTATTTAATTTTGTAATCAAGTGTTATTATACCTCCTTCATCTTAAAGAAGGAAGGGCATAGAACTATGCCACCCCTTTCCTCATCTTGCATAAGATGAGTCATGAAAGAATGGTATCAAAGAAATGGTTGAGAGATGAGATGGTGTTTGGAGTAATGTATAGTGAGAATTGAATGGTTGGTTGGGAAATGGTGTTAGGAAATATTGGTCTGTGAGATAGGCCATGGAATACTGGATAAGTCACAAGATTTTTTGGCTCCCCATAATCAGATGCAAGGACATTGAGCCTAATGAATGACCAAGTGAGGTTGCACTGATAGTATGGTAGAGACAATAGGAATGGTACAAGTTCTATAATTACTTGTGTTTTGGTGTGTTTGTGGTGTTTGGGAATTTAAAATAAATAACGGGTTAAAATAAAATGTAAAATAAAATTTCCATACTACCTAGTCTTAGGAGTTCATCATTTATGTAACGCCCTGACCCTAGTTACCCAGAGTCAGTGCATTATTACATAACATTTTCATGATCACACGAAAATCATGTCTTGAAAGAATGATTAGTTTAGTATTTTTGGAAAAAAGATTCATACATAATTTCATCTATACAACTTGAAAGGATATACAACACAAATTTATTCCATTGGAAACATCCCAGACTCCTAAATAATGCCTGCAAGTCACTCATAACTAACTTCTTCATATCCTGGGAAAATGAAACATAATAAAGGGGTGAGCTCAAACACTTAGTAAGAGTAAAAATACAGCCAAAGATAGAATAAATATTAATCATGGTGAATAATTGAAACCACATGCCTTTACCAATAATAAACTTGAATACTTTTGTGGCAGGACTATGAGATGAGTAAATAATGCCATAAAAAACATAATCATTGTTATTCTACCAGTCGAATGACCATATGAACCATCAATATTATTTTCATAATGAGGAAATGTATAATGCCAGACATTCTGAAACATTTTGTCAAGGCCTCAGCCAAGACGTCTAAAAATGATTAAGGCCTCAGCCAAAACCATATATCAAAATTGGGAAAGGGCCTAGGCCAATTCCACTTGTAGTTATCTCCTGAGACCTACCGATAGATCGAGGAGCTATAGCGGGCTCCACTTGTCACTTACTAAGTCCAATACATTCTTCATATGAAAAGGTTTAAACATATCATAATCATTCATATTAAAACTTGAATATGAAATTTCAATAGCTTAACCATAAACCATGAATAGTATAAAAATAGAATATCCACAGTCAAACATATCACAAAACCTTCAATACAACATGAATGTTTTGTATCATAATAAATCAATTTCAAATAAAATTTAGATTAATATAGGGATGTTGACATAGATGAAATAAAAACTCTTTTTAGAGAAATACCTCGTTCTATTTTGAAATCATTTAAGAGACATATAATTATAATGAAAACATTTATTTTGAAAATGTTCTTATAAGCATGTATGGGATGCTTTTATGATGTTATAATGGGGGAAAATAACTGCACCCACCATATAAGTTAAAAAAAGTTCTTGCCTTAAATTTATCAAAAAAGAAAAAAAGTACCTTTTTTGGAAAACGATGGAAAGATTCCTTTCAAAAAAAAATAAGTGTATAAATGAAATTAACCCATTTTCTAATAGATAGTAAAAATTTTTTGAAATACATTTTTATGAAACATGGATTTGGATGATAAAGAGGTCCCAATAGATAATTACGTATAATCAAACTTAGATAGTGAAGAGATTGTGAAATAAACCCTTACCTTATACATTTCCATGGTCAAGGGCATGTTAACCTCTTCTATAATAGTTAAATCATTGTTATTAAATTATAAAATAATCATATACATAAATATGATATCATATATGATCTTTTAATATTGCGATGTTAAAATATTTTAGTATTATTGTGGTTTTGGGAGTTCACTTACTCATTTTTTAATATGTTATGTTACATAAGACGTGTTTTTAATCCATAAGTTGTATCTTTTTCATTTATATAATGATATCAAGTACTTAAACTTTATTTTTAATCATCAAATGAAATTATTTTCGACTGTATATGATGGGGAATAAATCTCACGCGTTCATGGAGACGGTAGTCCGTACGTACGCACGAATGCTACTTCCATTTCATTTTTCATTTTATAAGGAAAAAAACCAAATGATACAAAGTTATATTATTATTCCAGTATAATAAAATAACTTATATATGTTACTTAAGTTCATTACGACCATCCTTTATACATTCCATGTATGGTATGAACAAGTCATATCACTTTGAGGGGGCGGTAGTCCACACTTCCTCAAAAGAAATTATCTTATATATATACAACATGAAACGAATAATGGTATGCTATAAAATGGAATTACAGAAGCTTATATATAAAATAAATATCATTAAAATCATATTTAATTACAGTTCCATCATAATGTCCACCATGAGAGGGGTCGGAGTTAATTGAACAATCATCGTTTCGTGAGGCGTTCGGTTGCCATCCACAGAAACATTATGTTCCTCGCCCATTATATGGAGGTGTGTGTAAGTGTAGTTCGAATACTTCTCATAAAAATATCCTAGTATATTTATTATACTGGTGTTGTTACAAAAGAAAATAATAAGAAGAGTTTAGGGGTTGGAGAAGAAAAATAAAAGAAAAGAAGCTAAGAGAAATTGTTACCTTTAATTTGGGTAACTCCCTTTCGATTTACCCAAAAAGGGATCTTGAAGTACTTTATGCCTAAAGTAAGGCTTCTAGGAGGAGGAGTGGGATGTAGAGAGATTAATTGGGTAGAGGTTGAACGATCCAAATGGCTTGAAAGATGTGAGGAATTGGATAGAAGTGGTGTCCTTTTATTATGGGGAGGAGGGGCTCTTTAGGAAAGAATGAAAATAATGATATTCCTTTTATAAAAGTCCAAAACTCATTATTGTTGAAGATAATATGGATAATCATAAATATGAAATCATCCAATAAG
This sequence comes from Viscum album, assembly GCA_963277665.1. Taxonomy (NCBI): domain Eukaryota; kingdom Viridiplantae; phylum Streptophyta; class Magnoliopsida; order Santalales; family Viscaceae; genus Viscum; species Viscum album. The sequence goes on from OY728129.1 coordinate 576,994,081, forward strand.
AATTGGATAGGTTTTGGGTATCATTTTTGTCTTTATAATCATATTTATTTAAATCATTTATTATTGAGGTAAACACTACATCATTATTGTGTCATAAATAATTTAGTTTATTAGAAGTATAGAAATTATAAAAAAATACCATGATGTAGGAAATATTTTTATCTTTCTATTGAATATTTATCTTTGAAAATATAACATATATATATCAATGTAAAATTTTTTAAAGATATTTTCTTATGTCATTTTTGATTTACGTTAACATAATTAATATAAAGTGTCATTATCACTTACAAGTGGCTTCATGGGGTCCCAAAATCGACCCAAAGATGACCATGGTCTGAAATGTGTCCACCAATAGGATTAAGACACGTTTTAAGGTAATTTAGCATTATTATAATATTATTTTATACCCTTATTTACCAGATTTACCCTTTAACCATGGTAAATAAAATATTTACCGAAGTAATTATTCAAAATTTCTAAAAATAAAATTTACCTATTTACACAATTAGGACCTCATAATTCTAAATATGGAATCCATTTTTCTAAATTGAAAACAAAGAAGTGTCAGAAATTATTTTAGAATTAATTCTCGTGGTCAAAACAAAAAGCGGGTTTTTAAGAAATAATAACTATCAAAAGATTGACACTTATTTATGTCTGGTTTAAATGTGAAATTATGTCCAATGACTAATATTGTATTAAATGGTAAAAATATATTCTAAATATACTTTAAAACCACTCAAATTAATAATTTATCACTATTAAATATTTCATTTAAAAAAGTTGTTTTTAATTAAAATTTAATAATTTTCACTTTTCATCAAAAAATGAATGTTTTCAGAAAAATTCACATATTTCACCCTAGGCTAATTTAGATATTCCGAATCCAAAAATGCAGACCATTTTAAAATATGAAATTTATAAAATTTCAAAAAGTGGTATTACTATTCAAAATAGCTAGTTTGATTGGTTGTGGTGTGTTAGAACTCAAAGTTGCGTACAACACATGCTAATGAATTATTCAAAGGGAAACGTACCGTGGATGCTTGGGGTGTTACATTCCCCCCTATTTCAAATAATTTATTCCTCGAAATTTCTAGGATATTACTTCATAAAAATACTCGATTAGTTCTTAATCATATGTTCTTTGGGATCCCACGTTTCCTCTTCCATCTTATGGTTTCTCCATAGAACTTTTACTAGACGGGTCGTCCGGTTTCTCATCACTTGTTCTCTAGTATCAAGAATACTGATGGGCTCTTCATAATAAGACAGATCAGATTCTAGTTCTAATTCTTCATTGGTTAGTACTTTCATTGGGTCAGGCATGTATATTCTCAACAGTGATACATGGAACAAATCGTGAACTTTGGAGAGATTTGGTGGCATTGCCCAACGGTAAGCTACATCCCCAATTTGTTCTAGAATTTCCAAAGGTCCGATGTACCTGGGACTCAATTTAACTTTCTTAACTAAATGTATAACTCCCTTCCATGGAGATAGCTTTAAGATAACATGATCTCCTACCTAAAATTCCAAATCCTTCCTTCAGTTATCGGTATAGCTCTTCTGCCTACTTTGAGCTGCTTTGATGTGGTTTTGGATTACTATCACTTTTTCCATCATTTCCTCCACCAGTTTTTGGCATACACTTTTTCTTTCACCAAAATCATCCCAACAATTTGGTGTGCGACATCTCCATTTGTGTAATGCTTCATATGGTGCCATCCGATACTTGAATGGAAGCTATTGTTATTGGAAAATTCTACCAGAGGTAAATATTGATCCCATATACCCTGAAAGTCAAGTGAGCAAGATCTCAATATGTCTTCAAAGGTCTGAATAGTCCATTCTGATTTTCCATCTGTTTGAGGGTGGTAGGTAGTGCTCAAACAAAGATTAGTATCAAAGGCCTTCTGAAGACTCATCCATAATCATGAAGTAAAATGGGGATCACGATCAGAAACAATCGATAGTGGTACTCCATGAAGTCTCACAACTTCATTAATATATAGGTCTCTAGACGTTCAAGTAGTAGGTCTTCTCTTATAGAATGAAAATGTGCTGACTTGGTAAGATGATCAACAATGACCCATATTGCATCATTCTTTCTAGGATTCATTGGTGGCCCCCTAACAATGCCCATCGTAATATTATCCCATTTCCACTTAGGTATGAGAAGAGGTTGCATAACTCCTCCAGTCTATTGCCTTCCAGCTATCACATGTTGAAAAACTATACATCTTGACACAAAATCAGAAATCTCCCTCTTCATGTTTTCCCTCCAAAAATGATCCTTCAAATCCCTATACATTTTTGTTCTCGCATTGTGTATAGATAAATTGGAACTATAAGAATCGTCCAACAATTCCCATTTTATATCAGGTATATTAGGAACACAAAGTCTCTTTCCAAATTTCAAAATTCTAACTTCATATACAAAGTCACTCAATCTCCCATCATTCACAGCTTAAGTCTTATTTTGAAACTCTTCATCATTGGTATGAAAACTCTTTATACTTTCTAGTAAAGATGGTTTCGCATCCATTTGAAAAAGTATCGATCTTTGACCTTCCATGGTAATTCCCATATCCATATTCACTAGATCAATGAAAATAGGATCCCTTTCAACTCTCATCTGGTTCAAAACTCCATGATCCGTTCTACGTAAAGCATCTGCCACCTTATTTTCTTTCCATGGGTGATAGTGTATTGTGAAATCATAATCCTTGAGTAATTCGAGCCATCGACTTTGCCTCATGTGGAGTTCCTTCTATGTGAAAATATATCTTAAACTCTTGTGATCGATATATATCTCACACTTTTCAGCATATAAATAGTTTCTACATATCTTCAAAGCAAATATTACAGCTACCAAATAAAGATCATGATTAGGATAGTTTTGCTCATGAATTTTTAACTGTCATGATGCATAGGCAATAAGCCTATCATTCTACATAAGGACACAACCAAGTCCTTTCTTTTATGCATCGCTATAAATAACGAACCCATCATTCCCCAATGGTAGAGTCAATATCGGAGCATTGAATAATATATTCTTTAGTTCTTCAAAACATTCTTCACACACTTTTATCCAAACAAATTTAACCCCTTTTCTTGTGAGCATTGTTAATGGGTTAGCCAATCCGGAAATATTCTGGATGAAACATCGATAATAACCTGCTAAACCAATAAAACTGTGTACCTCAGTTATACTCATTGGTGTTGGGAATTCTTGGATTGCCTTGTTCATAAAAGGATCAACAGATATTCCATCCTTAGAGAAAATATGGCCAAAAAATAAATCTTCTGAATCCAGAATTCACACTTTCTAAACTTACTATATAATTCATGTCTTATAAGAGTCTTCAGGATAATGCGCATGTGATTTTCATGATCTTCGTAGCATTTGGAGTATACCAAGATATCATCTATAAATACACCTACAAAATCATCGAGATATTCCTTGATAACTATGTTCATTAGATCTATGAAGACATAGGGTGCATTAGTCAATCCAAAAGGTATTACTGTAAACTCGTAATGCCAGTACCTAGTTCGAAATGCTATCTTCAGAATTTCTTTCATCTTCACATACTAATGACGGTATCTAGATCGAAGGTCAATCATTGAAAAATATTGAGCTCCATGCAGTTGGTCAAATAAATCATTAATGTGAGGTAGGGGATACTTGTTCTTTATTGTTATAGCATTGATCTCTCTGTAGTCAATGCACAATCTCATAGATCCATCATTCTTTTTAACAAAAATAACAGGGGATCCCCATGGAGAAACACTAGGGAGAATAAATCCTTTATTACTCAATTACTCTAATTGTATCTTTAGTTACACTAATTCCACATTGTACATTATATTAGGGGTCTTCGATATAGGCCTTCAACCAGGAATTAAATCAATGGAAAACTCAATTTCTCATTCTGAAGGATGTTCAGGTAAATCCTCTGGAAATACATCAACATATTCTCTAACAATAGGTACATCATCTATTTGATAATTCTTTTCCTCACCCACAGTTATTTCATTCTCTTCCGCCCCAATAATTGAATTTATTTGAGCTACTGGGGTGGATCTAGATAAGATTTAGGTGGTGACGATTCTGCTCTAAAGATAAGGTGTTCCTTATCATTATCATCAAAAATCATAACCTCTTTCTTATTACAATAAATATTTGCATCATGGTTCAAAATCCAATCCATATAGAGGATTATATAGAATTCAATCATAGGTATGATGATGAGATCAGCAGATAAAGAACATTTATATGCTCTAATGGGACCAGATTCACAAAACATTGTTGCAATGATGCTTCCCTAAAGAGTTTTGACTGACTACTCCCTTGTTAAATCAAATTGAAAATATCTAATTTTCATAGCAATCTAGGAAGATATGAAACAATGCGATGATCCAGAATCAAATAATGCATTTTCTAAACTTGAGGAAACCATTAAATTACCTGCCATAAGTCTTTCAGAGCTTCTACTTCAGCATTAGTGATAACATAAGCTTGACCTTGATCCCTTGGCCTTTTCTGAATTAAGTTCCCCTGACTCATAGGACATTAATTTTCATAATGTACCATCTCCCTTCAGTTGTAGCATAGAACATTGGTAATGTCTTTCCTTCCCTTACAATCACCAGCAAGATGGCCTTTTTGTCCACATTTGTAGTATACTCCTTTTCCTTTTAGAAAGGCACATGGGTACTTTCATCCACAATTATCACATGGTGGAAATTCAATTCTTACCTTCTTACCTATTTTTTTATTTCTTTTCCCAGAGTGTTCAACAGATATCTTCTTCTCTTTCCTTGCATTAAAGTCGTAAGACTTAGAAAAATCCTTTTTTGTCTTGATAGCTCATGATACAATATCTTTGTATGATGAGAAGGATTACGATAAAAAAGGTCAATAGAGAAGTGGTTTTAAACCATCAATGAAATGATCAATATTACTTATTGGGTTTCATATATAATCTATAGCATTCAATGATATCCTTGAAACGTTAGCCTCATACTTTGCAACATTCTCATCCTCCGTTTGCCTCAGACTGAGAAATTGCCATTCCATATCTACTTGATGGTCATGAGGAAAATATTTCTCTATGAAAATATCTTTAAACTCTCTCCATTCTATATTTGATACTTCATCAACTTACTTTGTGTTTTGAATCAATGACCACCATTGATCAGCTTCTCCAGTGAGGCGATAAACTGCCATGACAACTTTTTCCCTTTCACTACTCCCCAATGCCTGAAATATTTTCTCTAGGGAACTGTTCCATTGCTCAGCTTCCAATGGATTTTTATTCCCATTGAATGTTGGTGGTTGTTGCCTCATGAGGGGTGCTCACATTGATCCACCACATTGTGGATCTGAGTGCTCCATACGAGTAATGTTATTATTCATAACCTGAGTGTGTTTTCCCAGTAGGGTGATTAGCTGATTAGCACCAGTTGGATCACCAGCTCCACTATAATTATCTTGAGCAGAAGGGAAATCCCTACATTGAGTGCATGCATTGATACAGTTTCCATTCATGCCACTAGGTTCCATTCCTAAACAATGGCATAAACTAGATTAGTTTATGAATCACAATACGTAAATCCAAACTTGTAAAACACTTAACCTAAGTTGAACAGTTTATGTATATAATCCATAATCATAAAAATGCTTTATTTGAGGATGTATATACTCATAAATCCTTCATAATGGTTTGTAAATAAAATGGTAATTATCCTAGGCATATCCCTTAGGAGTGTCGTAACCAAGAGTGCAGTAAGCCCCGTTGTCGTGCACCAGTTCCCATTCGAGACTAGATCAAAGCGGTGTTTTCGAGTTTTACCCCAAGGAACATCTATGCTAGAGCCGCCTCTACCTGCTCGTATCCAGACCGGGATGTATTGCGCAGAAAACTCACAAAATCTCTACAAAACCATAATTCTAGGATATTCTTCTATACTAATCCTCAAAGTCCATCTTAGGTCTATGTTCTCTAATCAGAGTTTATCTAAATCTAGCTTCCAAGGTTTGTACTAAACATCCTCTGATACCAACTGTAATGCCTCGAACCCAGTTACCTAGAGTCGGTGCATTATTACATAACATTGGCATGATCACAAGGAAATCAAGTCTCGAAAGACAGATCAGTTTAGTATTTTTGGAAACTGGATTCATACATAAGTTCAACATTACATCTTGAAAAGAAATACAACATGAATTTATTCCCATGGAAGCATCCATGCCTCCTAAATAATTCCTGCAAGTCACTCATAACTAACATCTTCATATCCTGGGAAAATGAAACATAATAAAGGGGTGATCTCAAATGCTCAATAAGGGTATGAAATACTACAGATGATAACATTAATATTAAGTATTGTGAATAATTGAAACCACATGCCTTTAACAATAATAAACATGAATACTTTTATGGTAGGAGTATGTGCTGATTAAATAATTCCATAATAAAACATAATCATTGGTATTATAATTGATGAATGACAACATTAACCATCAATATGATTTTCATAATGAGGAAATGTATAATGCCGGACATTCTAAAACATTTTGTCAAGGCAATTTCCAAGATGTCTAAAAAAGATTAAGGCCTCGTCCAAAACCATATATCAAAATTGGGAAAGGCCCTCTGCCAATTCACTGTCTAGTTGTCTCATGAGAACTACCAATGCATCGAGGAGCTATAGCGGGCTCCACCCGTCACTTACTATGTCCAATACATTCCTCATATGAAAAGGTTTAAACACATCATAAACATTCGTATTAAAACTAGAATACAATATTTCAATACCATAACCATAAACCATGAATAGTATAAAAATAGCACATCCACAGTCAAACAGATCAAAAAACCTTCAATTAAATATGGATGTTTTGTATCATAATAAATCAACTTCAAAAAAACTTAAGATTCATAAAGGGATGTTGACATAGATGAAATAAAAACCATTTTTAGAGAAATACCTCTTTGAATTTTGAAATCATTTAGGAGACATATAATTATAAAGAAAACATTTATTTTGAAAATATTCTTATAAGCTTGTAAGGTAAGATTTTATGATGTTATAATGGTGGAAAATAACCACACCCGCCGTATAAGTTAAAAAACATTCATAGCATAAATTTATCGAAAAGGTCAAAATGTACCTTGTTTGGAAAATAACAGAAATATTCCTTTAAAAACACACAAGGGTATAAATGAATTTAACCCATTGTCTAGTATATATTAAAAATGTTTTGGAATACATTTTTAAGAAACATGGATTTAGACGATAAAGAGGTCCCAGTAGATAATTATGTATAAACAACCTCAGGTAATGAAGAGATTGTGAAATAAACCCTTACCTTGTACATTTCCTTGGTGGAGGGTTGGTTAAACTCTTGTATAATAGTTAAATAATTGTTATTTAATTATACAAGAATCATATACATTAATATGATATCATATATGATCTTTTTATATTGCTTTGTTAGTAATATTTTAGTATTATCGTCATTTTGGGTGTTCACTTACTCGTTTTATTTTATATGTTTTGTTACATAAGACATGTTTTTATCCATAGGTTGTATCAGGTTCATATAAAAAATGATATTAAGTCCTTAAACATTATTTTTAATCATCAAATGAAATTAGTCTTGAATGGATATGATGGGGAATGAATCTCACCATGTTCATGGAGACGGTAGTCCGTATGTACGCATGAACGCTACTTCCAATTCATTTTTCATTTTAAAAGGAATAAAAACCAAATGATACATAGGTATATTATTATTTGAGTATAATATAATATCATATTTATGTTAATTAAGTTCATTATCACCATACTTTATACGTTCCATGTATGGTATGAATGAGTCATATCACATTGAGGGGGCGATAGACCACACTTCCTCAAATTAAATTATCGTATATATATAAAACTTGAAACTAATAATGGTATGATATAAAATGGAATTCCAGAATCTTATATATAAAATAAATATCATTAATATCATATATAATTACAGTTCCATTATATTGATCACCATGAGAGGTGGTAGGAGTTAATTGAACAATCATCGTTTTGTGAGGCATTTGGTTTCCATCCACAGAAACATTATGTTCTTCACACATTATATGGAGTTGTGTGTAAGTGTAGTAAGATTATCTCTCAGAAAAACATCCTAGTATATTTATTAAAATGTTTTTATTACAAAATAAAAGAATAAGTATTGTTTAGGGGTTGGATAACTAAAAAAAGACAAGAAGCTAAGTGAAATTATTACCTTTATTTTGGGTGTCACCCTTTGGATTGAACCAAAAAGGACTCTTGAAGTACTTTCTGCCAAAAGTAAGGTTTCTAGGAGGAGGAGGGAGACGAAGGGATCTTAATTGGGCAGTGTTTTGACGAGACAAATGGCTTGAGAGGTGTGAGGAATTGGAAAGAAGTGGTGTCCTTTTGTAAGGGGAGGAGAGGCTCTTTAAGAAATATTGAAAAGAATGATATTTGGTTTATAAAGGTCCAAAACTCATTAAAGTTTAAGATAAGATGACTCATGATCGAAATCAAATCATCCAATAAGAATTGGACAGGTTTTGGGTATTATTTTAGTCTTTATAATCCTATTTATTTAAATCATTTATTAATGAGGTAAACACTACATCATTATTCTGTCATAAATAATTTAGTTTATTAGATGTCTAAAAATTGTAAAAAAACTACCATGATATAGAAATTTTTTTAGACTTATAATTAATATTTATAGTAAAAAAATATAAAATATATAATCCTACGAAAAAATTGTTTTGCTAAATTATATATGCTCATGTCATTTTTGATTTACATTAAATTAATTAATATAATGTGTTATTATCTCTAACAGGTGGCTTCATGGGGTCTCAAAATCGACCCAAAGATGCCCATGGTCGGAAATGTATCAAACAATAGGGCTAGGACATGTTTTTGGGTAATTTATTATTATTATAATCTTATTTTTTACCCTTATTTACTGAATTTACCCTTTAAACGTTGTAAATAAAATATTTACCGAAGTAATTATTCAAAATGTATAAAAATAAAAGTTACATATATATACAATTTTGATCTCCTGATTCTAAATATGGAATCTATTTTTCTAAATTTAAAACACAGAAGTGGCAGAAATTAATTTAAAATTAATTTTCGTAGTAAAAAAAAGCGTGTTTTTAAGAAATAATTACTATCAAAAGATTGACACTTGTTTATGTCCGGTTTAAATGTGAAATTATGTTAGATGACCAAAATTGTCTTAAATTTTAAAAATATATTATAAATATACTTTAAAACCACTCAAATTCATAATCTATCACTATTAATTATTTTTATTAAAAAGGTTTTTTTAAATTAAAATTTAGTAATTTTCAGTATTCATCAAAATGTGAAAGCTTTCAGAAAAATAACCAAATTTCTTCCTAGGATAATTTCGATATTACGAATCCAAAAATTATTTCCATTTTGAAAGATAAAATTTATAAAATTATAAAAAGTGGGTATTATTATTTATAACGGCTTGTTTGATTGGTTGTGGTGTGTAAGAACTTGAATTTTCATACAACACACGCTACAGTATTATTCAAAGGGAAATGTACCATGGAAGCATGGGGCATTGAAGTTTAACCCTTTTCAGCTATGGCTCGTAGATGTCGTCCATGTGTGGTACTAGTAATTGAGGCCCAGTTGGCTGACTTATTTGTTCAATAGATGGAAAATTAAGAGGAGTATGATGACTTGTGTTAGAAGACTGTTCGTACTTTTCAGCAGTAGACCCTGGGAAAGTATGAAGAAAACATTTCAGAAATAGAGACAGAGAGTTGGCATGGGGAACTGGAAATAACCATTAACTTGACATGGGATTTGAGGGAGTACTGGGATCTGTTTCCAGTCAGCCAAATGAGGGGAGTGGCACATAAGTGGTGTAAGATCTACCTTAGTGAAGGAAAGGATACCGATGTTTTGTGGGATGACTTCTAGAATGAATTTTGGGCGGATTTTCCATCATCAATGATGAAGGAGGAGATTATGTAGGGGCTTATATCCCTCCAGTAAATAAGTATTTCGATGAGAGAGATGGGGATAACATTCAAGGATCTACAATGGTTTTTCTTGAATATTCTTTTGGATGTGGAGTATCGGGTGAGATGCTTAGAGGAGGCACTCCAACAACTTCTTTAATATGTTGTTACTCCTTTCACTCTGTCGACATACATAGAGGATTAATATAAGGATGAGGTTTAAAAAAATATTCAATCACTGGGTGGAGTACCGTGAGAGGTGATCCAACAGTTTTTTTAAGGGGAGGGCCATCAACAGAAGTTCTCCTACATCAGGTCCTTATAGGTTTCAATTAGAAGGGAGTAGGCCTTAGTAGTTACATTTTCCTTATCCTGGTCATTTCCCTTTACCCATGAAGAAGGAACTGAGGTGCTTTATGTATGGACACCGTCAACATCTTTAGAACCAGTGCCTAGTTTGATCATAGTATGATGATGGTGGGAAGGTTCACTACTCGCCTCATCAACAATAGTTTTCATCCAGACCTTTCTAGAAGCAGGGACAATGAGCTTACACCCAACCAATGGTAGAAAGTGATCGAGGAGGCCAAAATCAGGATATTCCTTAGGGACCTTGACTAGGGCCTGATCAAAGAAGTAGTAGACAACATAGGGGTAGAGGAGTTGGATGTGGGATGCTTCATGCACTGAGGTAGCAGTTCCAGCAAGACTGGATGTTGTTTAATGTATAATAATTTGGTTTAGTTCTCTTATTTGTGATTTGTTTGATTAAGGAGCTTCACACTCCTTCATTGCACCCAGTTTTTCTCATTCCTTGGGACTGTACATAGAGATAATTTCCATGCCCTGGGTGTTGATAATTCCAGTTAGAGGTTAGACCTATTTGTTTGATATTTTTCCAGGATTTATACTGATGTTAAGGACACATCAGTCTAGTGGGGATCTTCATCTGCTCAGATGCAGTTGTATGATGTCATACAAGGAATTAGATGGTTGTTTTATGTGCACACTATCATCGACTGCACATAGAGAAAGGTTTTTTTATTATATATGATCAACCAATGTGTATTTTTTGTTGGTGAGAGTAGTCATCAGAAGGCTAGCCAGTGTGTAGAGCCCCATATTTCTATGTTATCTGGGCTGGCATAGGGTCAAAAAATACTGATATAGTGGAGGTTTCAAGAGCTGTCTAGGAGTTCCTGTATGTTTTCCCAAATGATGTTGTGACTATACACCCATGGTGAGGCATTTACTTCTCGATAGACTTACTACATGATACTCATCCAATATTGATGGCACCCTATCAGATGACACCTTTTGAGTTAATTGAGTTGAATATTTTGGTTGACAACCTAATGAAGAAGGGGTTTATCTGGTCAAGTGTGTCACCATGAGGTGATCCAGTTTTTTTCGAATAAGGAAGACGATGGTCTAAGACTATGCATAGACTAACAAAGATTGAATAAGGTGACAGTCAATAACTATAACCCCTCCCGAGGATTGAAGATCTTTTGTACTAGTTAAAGTGAGAACATTAGTTTTATAAGATCAATATACTATTTGGATACCAGTTGTTGTGGGTAAAAAATGGTGAAATCCTGAAGCCTGATTTCAAGTATAGTTATGGGTGATTGAATTCTTTATCATGCCATTTGGTGTCACGAATGCACCAATAATGTTCATGGGGCTAACAAAATCCATTTTTCGTGAGTTTATATACTAGTTCATCATCATGTTCATTGACAATTATTTTTTACTAAATTTCATAGGAGGAGCACGCTAAGAATCACAGGACGGTCTTAGAGGTCCTCTAACACCACCATATCTGTGGGATGTTTCCAAGTGTAATATTTTGATGTGATATATGTAATTAATTGTAAAAGTTGTGTCTTGATAGGGGAAAATAGAGGACCCATCAAAGGTTGAAGTAATTTTTTCTTGGTAAGGGACCATAAATGTGGTGGAGGTTCGATGATTTATGGGTCTAACTAGCTATTACGGGAGGTTCATACATGAATTATATTTAGTTGCATCTCTATTGACAAATTTGACTAGAAAATTCCAGACCACCATTTGGAGTGATCAGTGCTCGGCATCTTTCAGCTACTTGAAGGGAATGCTGGTTCATGCCTCAGTGCTTAGTTTTCCAAAGGAAGGTGTGATGTTTGAGGTATTGTGTAATGATTCTATCATAGGTTTAGGTTGTGTGCTATTGCAGTAGTGAGGAATGATCTCTTATGTGTCCAGGTAATTACTTCACAATGAAGATAAAAATTCAAACCACGATCTAGATATTACAGTGGTCTTAATCATGTTGAAGTTGTGATGACATTACCTTATCATGGAGAACATTGTGGTCTTTATGGATCACAATAAAATGAGTTATGTCTGGTCCCATCGATTCATAAACTTTTGAGAGTGAATGTGAATGGAGTTTCTCTTGGACTCCCACATTGAGATCCTTTACTCTTTTAAAAAAGGGAACATGGTGGATAATGCCTTATGTAGAAAGATGTGGAAGGAGGATGTTTCAGAATCCAAATATTCAAGGATGTCATTAGAGGAGTTAGCCTCTATACATCTGGATATGAGAGTGGATTATGACAGATGCTATTTATTTCTGATGGCAGTGCAACCTTCCTTGGTGCGGATGGTGGAGGAGTCTTAGTGGGGATACTCAAATACTGATGTGTTGCAAGATCACGTTGACTAGGGAGAAAATATGGAGGCTTTTTGGAGTATAGTAACAATTATATTTTGTTCCATGGGATGATTTTTTCCTAGTGGAAATACACAATGGAGTTCTCTGTGAGTTCAATAACTCACCCCTAGCGGTTCATCATAGAGTCTCTAAGATGTACTGAGGCTTGAGACAATAGTTTTTGTGGTCCGAGGTGAAGTTGGATGTGACAGAGTTTGTGGAATGGTGCCATGTGTGTCAGTAAGTGAAGGCTGAGCACCATGTTTCCGGTGGTCTGTTGCCACCCTTAAAAAATATGGAATGTAAGTGGGATGATATCTCGATGGATTTCATCAAAGGATTACCAAGGAATAAGGTATTTTGTGATACCCTTTGGGAATAAGTGGATTAGTTGATGAAATCTACACACTGTATAGTGATCAAGAAGTCGAGTGTAGTGGATTCCTTAGTGCAGAGGTTTGTGTATGAGGCTCTATGGTTGTATAGAGTTCTATGATCTATTGTCTCAGATTAGGATACATGTTCTACATCATTAGTTTGGAGGGTATTTTGGAATTACTTTAAGAACTAGTTACACATTAGCACTTCTTTCCACCATTAGAAGGATGTGCATATAGAGAGTACAATCCAGATGTTGGAGGACATGATACGGCTGTCTATTTTAGTCATTGTAGGATCATGGGTAAGATACATTCCCCTTGTAGGGCTTTATTACTAAAATATATATCACTCTACCTTTGACATTGAACCATTCGTTGATTTGTAAAGTAGGTCATTTTGTTCACCTGTATGATGGATAGTGGTTGGGGAATCATCCATTCATGGACTGTTGGTAATGCATACCATGCTGGAGAAGGTTCATCTTGAGTGTCAGAAGATAAAGGAATCACGTGACAGATAGTGTTTTTATACAGATGGTATTAGGGGGGACATGTAGTTCGAGGTTAGGGAAAACTTTTTCTTAACGGCTTCCCCTTATCATTGGAAATGGAGGATTGGTAAGAGAATAAATATTTATTCCATGTTTATCTGACTATTCAATGTGTTGGGTCGATTTGGAAAGGGTTCATATTAGCTGTCATGGTCTTCGTGGTTGGAGAGGATCCACGAAATCAAGTCTCTCATCTACTTTGGTATCAACATTATTACTCATACATCATGGAGTAGGGAGAGTTGGATATTAAGGATGATGTGACATTCATGGAGTGACCTGTAAGAATAAATTATCATGAGGAGAAGGTGATTGTGGATAGGCCATTAATTTTTTCATTACCTTATGGAGGGATGGTAACATCGAAGAGTGTATTTGGGGCTGAGAGAAACAAATGTGTGGCTAGTAACCAGGGCTATTCTAGGATTTGATTCTGGGATTCACTTTTGGGTTTGACCCCATTGGTTGTAAGATGACTTTTTTCCATGTTTTCTTAATATGTGTGGAATGTCTTGACTATGCCGAGGGGATGATGTGTTACCTAATCAAGATGCATTAATAAGGAAGTGATTAAACATATGTGGGTGATTTTGTGCCACCCAATGAAAATAGAATCTTCACACGAAGTAAGAAACACTCTAATCCATGTGTTTTGATAGTGTGACAGTTTTTTGTGTGTGGTTGTTTGAGGGAGTGGGGTCTTAGTTTTGGTATAGTTTTTCAGGATATATATGTCAAGGAGGTGTCCTTGGATGTCAAGGTTTCCACTCTTGTATCCAATCATTTCATGGTAGTTTTTCCTAAAGAGGTATCTTATTTGGTAGTTGTTTGGACCCCTCTTTCTTCTGGTTCAGTTTTGAATCTCATGGACAAGGATAGTTTGAGAGATATATGATGTAATTACCCAACTTTTCTAGGGATATTCCATTTTGAATAACCAGTGTTTGGGATGTTCTGGGGGTATCAGTGACTCATTTGAGAGTTATCCAAAAATCCAGTTTGAACTGTTGTCATCAATTAGTAAGGGGGGTCGGTGTCGGTGAGTCATGGGTGTCAACATCAGTGAGTCAGAGGTGTAAGCATCAATGAGTCAGGGGCATTGAGATTAGTGAGTCATGGGCTTTGGAAATGGTGAATCAAGGTATCGATTGGCCCGGATGTCGGTGAGTCGAGGCTTCAGTTGGTCGAGGTGTCAGTTGGTCGATGCTTGGGCAAGTCATTGCATTAGAAGGTCATCACCTAGGTGTCTCAGTGTCAATAGATCAATGATAGTAGGTCATGTTGTTAGCATACTCGTCGATGGCTCAACATCGATGACTCATTTCGAGTTTTATGAATTTTTTTTAGTTTTCCTGTTTCAACCATCTTTCTCTTAATTTGACGTAAACTGAGTTTAAAGCCCTATTGGTAAATTTTAATGGCGTTTTAATTGATATTAAGTATAAATTTAATATCTTAACCCCACTGGAGAATTAAGATATTCAACCCATGTTATCTGGACTATGATCTCATGATTAATGTCTTTTGAAATAGTTCTTCATTTAATATATGATCTGGCTCTTCAAATCCAGGATCTTTCCTTCCAACTCTGTTTCCTATTCCATATTATTACACCTAAATAATTTCACTCTAGAAAAGTTTCCCTCTTGTTCTAGATCCCTCATCATACTTGGTATTCTTGGAGTTCCTTCCAGATACTCATATGATCCACAGTTCTGGGTGAAAGGAGGAGCTTTGATCGCCTACTATTTCAAGTAGTTATTTATTCTGCGTCTCTATAATTGTACATCATGTAGGGTGGGTGTAGTAATGATTTCTCATAATGAGAAAGTGAATATTTTCCAAAAATATATAATAAATAATATGGTACT
The DNA here is from genome assembly GCA_963277665.1 of Viscum album. Lineage (NCBI taxonomy): Eukaryota > Viridiplantae > Streptophyta > Magnoliopsida > Santalales > Viscaceae > Viscum > Viscum album. The sequence goes on from OY728129.1 coordinate 577,009,654, forward strand.
ATGATCAAAAGATGACAGGGTTCAATAAAATATGGTTTGGGAGTGGTTTGATGTTTGATCACCGGTTTATTTTGAAATCTTTGTTTTTTATCCTTTTTTTGTGGCCATACACTTTTTGAAATTATGGGTATTGGAGGTGTTTTCTTGAGATCTAGTGATGTCATGTTTTTTTCATGATTCTTAATTAATGGATGTAACATGAAATCTTGTTAATCAGGTATACATGGATAATTGAAATGAAAGCCCCATGATAAATCCTATTGTGTGATCACCATGATTATTTTATGGAAGAATGAAAGAACCACCCTTGCTAAACATGAATATTCATGGATTAATGGTGTGCTTCTGTTATGTGTTTAGTTGGTTCTGTGAGAAGTGTGTGGAATGTACATATAGTAGTGTTATGGGAATATGGTAGTACTTGTGGGATTGTATAGTGGATAAAACATGGGGTGTGTTTGTATCACATTATGAGAGACTTATTGATTGTGGAATGGATGGAATTGTATGAAGTGGGGATCCCTTGGTCATTCTGTGTCTTTCAGACGACATCGGGCAGTGGGACTGTGGTATGGTTATGAACTTTTTATGATGTGGAACTGCATCTAGGGAATTTTGGGTAGCAGGGCCATAAGTAATTATTGTGGGAGTAGTATTGTGCTATAAAACTTTGAATAATCATAATTGGAGATTTTTGAACAAGTGTATAAAAATAACAAGGGTGTGTAGTGGGACTCCATGTTGGTTATCCTATGTTTTTTTATAAATTGGTTTTAAAATCAAAATTCTTTGCCTTGTTCCCTCTTCCTTTTATCAATTTTGGCAGTATCAAAGAACAATGTGAGTTGGTTACTATGTGATTTATTAACCTGAATTTTTACATTCTAAAGAGGTTATGGATGTTTTTATACATATTTCCCCTAGGTAGTGCAAGAATATATTATAATTAACCCCTTAATTAATAAATGGAAGGTGGTTAATAGATAAAATAGATGTGTTATTCTTTTTTAATGGATGTTGTGTTTTTCTGCATATAGGTGAAGTATAAAAAGTGGTTTTGGTGGTGTGGTTTTTTGTTTTAGGGACTCATAGTTTGGCCTGAGATTTTGTTTACTTACATGTGTAAATTTTAGTTCATTGTGATTTCTATATACACCACCCCCTTATTGAGAACCTCATTCTGAACTCTCCCATTTCTTATGGGAGGGAGTCTTTCCCAAAATCCCAGTGGGAGGATGGATGGACAGTTACTAACTTTATTCCTCGCACCTACTTCTTCTTCTTACAACTTGATCATATCTATGTAGCCTATAATGTCTTGACGCTTACCATAGTCATAGATCCTCCAGGCATGTTTTTCCCATGTTTCATCGGGATGAGGACCATGTATCTTTGGGAGAGATATGTGGTTGTTGTGGCCCAAGTGTCTAAGGGTGGCATTGTGTGTGGATTGAGGACCAAGTGTATACAAAAAGTTTGTTATAGTGGGACAAAGATTCGAATAGTGGTAGCAAAAAGACGTTAGCCATTATGAATGAGAATTTAACTAGTTGGAAAGTGGTGTGAGGTACCCAAATGTTGTTGTTATATTATACAACATTACTTGACATGCATTATTTGATGAATGCTTCCTTGGAGAGGATAGGATGGTTAGTGCCCCTTGGTATGTTCTTGGAGGTTCAACTATTCTCTAATAGGGGAATTAGAAAATTCCCCCACCTCTGCATGGGTACTATTTGTTCTCCTACTAGGTTTACTCATATACTCACCCTATGTTTGTAATTATTTTTAGGTTTCCAAGAGGACATGGAGGACCATGTTGGAATTTACTAGCTAGGGTGTCCGGATAGTTGTTTTTGCTACATCGTTTCTCTTTTTTTAGTTCCTTACATTGATGTTTTTTTTGTAATTTTTATCACCATTACATTTGAACATTCATGTTTGAATGGATTTTTGATTTATATTTACTTTTAGTATTTAGAGTTTCTTGGGATTCACCATCTTATCTTCCTATAACTTTAAACAAGAACAGTAATGCCTTCCATTTTATGAATGATTATACACCCTTGGGGATATTCTTAACTCTAGGCCCTTTTGAAGGTGGGACATGGGGGGTCATTACCTACCCATCATCATGAATATGTAAGGTGTTTCACTTTTTATTCCCTTCCCTCCAATTGTAGAAGGCGGGCTATGACATGTAATTTCTAATATTAAATTATTACAATAAATTTGAAAATATAATTTGATGGTATATTTCTTCTTTGTAAAAAGATTTAATCATTGGGATGTTGATCAACAACATAATCCATTTAATGAATATACAAAAGGAATATTTTATTCATCATGCACTAAAGTTCACATTCAATAGATCATAATATACATAAAAGTGTGACAATTTATTTCATATCTCTGTAACTATTTTCAATAACTAATATCGGTAGAAAAATTTATCTAAAAAATTAATCTCCGAAACTAATATTTAACACTACTGATTCACCATTCATATTTATTTTTCAAATCATATAACTACGGATATATTTACCATGATATCACATAGTCTTATCGCCGGCGCTAAACCCTTAACATCATTCGGTCAGGGGATCATGTCTCATGACCTTACTATACATGATGGCTTTTCAAATGACCGACATGATTTACATTTTTTAAAGAATGATAATATACTTCCAATATCATTCAAAAGAAATATATATATATACCTCAAATTAATGATGTCATTATATAATGTTTTTATTGGGGGTTTTAATTCAATTTTATTTCAATGTCTAATACTATTATTTCAATATTATTGTGATGTAATTAATAATAATATTACCTCTAAAATATGGAAATACCATTAAAAAGGGGTCAATATAATGAAAATCAATTTTCCTAAAATATATTTTCCACTGAAACAAATTTATTCCAAAAATTTCTCCAAAATGTACTTAATCATGGTAAACTCTCATTACATGAAACCGCAATATTAGTTTTTTTTGTTTTTGAAATTATTTTCATCCATAACTTTATAACCCATTATGGTATCTAAAACAATTATGTTAATAAATAAAAACAAGTTTCTTAGATTTAACCTAATCCAAAATTATTTCAAGAATAATACGGTAAAATACATCTACACAAATAAATCACCTATTTAATTTAATCATTTTCCATCATTGGAAGTAGGTTTCACCCAGGTTATTCATTATCAGTATCAATTAAAATCCTTCATAATGGGTTGTAATAAAAATGTGAACTATCTTAAGAATATCGCCCATGAGTGTCAAACCAGGTTCCCTGTAAGGTCTATGGTTGTGTACATGGTAACAATTATGTCATGATCATCTCACACTTTTATGAGTTATTACACATATGAACATCAATTACAGAAACACATCCACATATAGTATCTATATATGGATATATTTCCATGAAAAAACCATATAATCTATACCTTAAAAAATTAATATTTTCATCTATTATTATATTCAAAGTCTATTATAGGGTTATAATCCTTATTATATTTTTTACAAAATATAGTTCCTAAAGATTTTACTAGAGATTCCTAGATAGAAAATATATAAACACTGACCCAAAAATCCTAGTGTTCATTCTATTATACAATACATTGGCATTAGAGACATAGAATCTCATAATAATGGGATGAATAGTATATCTGTCTTTGTAAAATTAATAAATATATGGGAGTCAAATTATAATTGAATTAAAAAATTGAATCAAATTTTTTGATAATAACATTATTTTACGTATCGTATCGTTTCATATCTAGAATTGTATTATTGATTGATTCACAAGGAATGGAAAATAATAAGGGTGGGATCAATTTCTCAGAAAGGGTTATGTATAATGGAAGATATCATGAATCAATATGAATTATTCATATGGAATTGAAAATAACATAAAACAAATTTAATTTAAATACCATAAATATTATAATAATGTAAAGATAAATTAAATTAGGAATGAAATTAAATGTGAAAAATTATATTTAATTAATTTTCCAAGAATGAAATAAATCATTATATTATAACATAGAAAAAATATAATGGATATCAATAACTGAATTTTGAATGAAGGAAATTCATAATTGCAGGATGCCATGTTAACCAGTCACATAATTCTTCTACTATCATGATATTTCCTAAGGAAGGATTACAAAATGAATGGTAAATCCCCTCTAGTTTGTTCCATTCCCATTCAAAAGAATAATAATATTACGATCTATCCTAAATACACTTCAAAACTACTTTGTTACAAACATGAACGGTTTGTGGAGAAAAGATTTCATATGAAGAGACTAATAATGCATCAAGGGGATTGTATTAACTGGTATTAAACACATTTATTTCATATCTGAATCATTATATATATATATATATATCAAATAATTTATTTTAATAATTAAAAATGTTTCTTATTTGTAAATATCCATATTGAGTAAAGAATACATATATATTAATATTTACCTAGTTAATAAAATAACTTTCAAAGTTATCACTATATTTCAAGATTCTATATGGTTTAAGAAATAATAATATCCATGATAAATGATAATTTTATTTAAGAGTAATTAAATGTAAATGAAAAATTATTACAATAAAGTGTCTATTTCAAGGGAAAGCTAACAGTCACCAAAGAAAGTGTGATTGGAAAATAATATTAAACACATAATAATTTTCATGAAAAATACACATGGATGAGATAATTAAAATCGAAACACAAAATAACCAGAATAATGAAGTATTCACAATATTACACGTCAATGTGAAATATTATACACCACAGGAAAGTGAATTGGTGCATAATAAAAATAATCCCATTTAGATCTTAAATAAAGATGAAATCATTTAGCTTATGCTCCTTTCTGGTTGAACATGACTTATGTTTTTATATAGTGGGTTTAAAAAAGTTATTAACTTATTAAAAAGCCATATAAATATTTACTATATCATATATGATCCACTTATGACATCGAATTACCATTTCATTAATAATCATTCATTATAGTCATCGTTTTAGTTTCTAATTGCCATGTTTTTCATATGTGTGTTTGTTTGTGAATGTTATGGATCCTAAAAACATATCTATATATTATCCATAATAATAATGAGGAAATATTTATAATATTTTCCAATCAATAATACTATTAAAAACAAACATTTATGATGGTAATTAAAAATGATGTATGTTACAATCATGGGGAATGTCGGCCGTATGTACGGATGGTTAAATTTTCCAATTTTCCATGATAACTTGGGAAAATATGTCTAAAATATAATACCATTATAGAAATATATTAATATTATATATTCCATATATATATATCATCCATGTTTTTTAGTGATTAAAATAGAGTGGTATCACTTTTTGAAGGCAATATTTCAAGCGTTCAAGGATGATGTTGTCATCTCTTTAAGAGTGAAAAGGGAATAATGAAAATGATATATGTTATATATATATAAAGATAAGTATTTAACGAATATAAAATTATTTTCATTTATATCACATATAATAGTTACATTTTTCTTTATCAACTTCTATGTGATGCATTAATGAAAGACGAATCACATCGCTTTGAAATGTAGTTATCTACTGTACACATGAAGGTTGTTATAATATATCCTATCGAATGGAAGGTAAAGGATATATATTTTATATAGTGACTATGGATGTATAAATATGTTATAAATAACATATATATACATTATATTCATCACCATACCCACCCATTTTAGTTGGATATGAAAAAATGAACAACCTAAGTTCGGGGGGTAGCAATCCGCCGTACAAACAAAAGATGAATTTGGAACTCATATGATGGTAGTGGATATGGATTCATGTATTGAAATTATAATAAAATAATTATAGTATATATAAGATACTAGTATTATTATATGAATATGGTTTAAAAAAATATATGGAGTTTGAGAATGAAAATGAATAAACACGCTCATTGATCAAGATTACATCTTCTTTGGGTATCCTCTGTAATGTTTCCCTACAGTCTTAAAGGGTTTGATTTCATCCTAATATAATAATTATTGGATGATTTTATTTTTTTTAGTTGATTTGGGTAATTATTTGTGGATCCAATTTGGTTTTATCGTTTGAGGTGGATATGAGAGGGGTTGTCCATTTATTTGTCTGGCAGAGGACAATCTTTGTATTTTTAAAAAGAACATTGTGCAACCACATTTTTCATATGTAAAAATTGTCTCAAAAGGACCCTTATAAATCCATAGATGATTAATGGTTGAAATATGTCTATAAAATACCATTTATTAAATTGATATTTCATTTTCCTCTTGTCATTCTGGTTTAACCCCCAGGTGATTAAATATTTACCTTAACCGAAGTAATACATTTACTTGGCATCCAATTTTCAGTTCGGTCAAAAATTATGATGAACATAATAGTCATTGTAAAATTTTTGGATTCCGAATATGGAATAATTTTTTTAAAATTCATTTCATAGAAGTGGAAAATTTGGTTTGATATTAATCTCATATATTTTATGAGAAAGTTGGGTTTTAAAGTGAAAATGTTTAAAAGTTTTCAAAGACTTTATAACTAACGTAAATATGAAAATTATTTAGATGAAATAATCTAAATTAATAGGTGTATTAATTAACTATATTTACTATAACATATTAGAAATATAATTTATTCTTATATATAATGTAGATTAAAATGTATTTTTTAATTAAAATCCATTATTTATCACTACTAAAAAAATGAAACCTCTTATAAAAATCCAAAAAATTCACAGTAAGATAACTTAAATATTAATTTTAAATTTTATTCCTATATAAAATTTTTGATCATGTAAAAAATTAATTTTAAATATTGGGCACCATGAGTGGCATAACCTTTTTTAGAATAAAATATTTCTTTTAAAAAACAATTTTTTTCCGATTAATTTATTATTATATGATTTTAATAAACTAGTAATTATTAAACATGCATAAAAGATATATTTTAAAAAGTATTTCAATCATATTCATTTCCTCTATTCCAAGTTATTGATGATAACTATGATAATAAATTATAATACTAATTGTTTATTATGTTCCGGTAATACATGGTCCTATGTGTAACATAATCTATTAAAAAATCTCATTATTTCATGTATCATAAGCTATCAAGGAAAATAAATTTATTATAAATTATATATATTTTAATGCCTTGTATATTTATATAATCTACTAAACCTGTTTCTTTGTTCATATATTCTATTTAACAACGTGTTATACTTTTAGAATATAGAGTTTTTACAAACTAGGTGTTCAAAAACATGTATCTATACAGCAAAAAAATCATTGTAAACAATAAATAACACAAGGCATGATAAAAAATTTAATGTTTTCGTATCAAAACCGTATAAGAACATTTAATTTTACCTTTTTTAAAATTTCAAATAAATCCACGTAAAACAGTTTCAAATAATTTCTAATATAGATTTATATATCAAATCAGATATATCCAATCAAGGAAATTAACTTTTCACATATCATATCAAATCGATGGATGTGAAAAAAAATTGAAAAAGAAAAATTATAGGTAACATATTCCAGATGATCACACTAGTTCATGAGATGTAGAAAACTCGTACCCCTAACATAGAAAATCACATGATTTAAGCCTCTAAATATATTAATTAAATCAATAGAGAAGAGGAACACCCCATGAAGTAAACCTGGTAAAACATATCTCTAGTCCCTAGAACAATATTCCAAAGGAGAAGAGGAATACCCCATGAATGAGCCCCCTAAAATGTCAACAATTGAGTAATATTAATACACCTTCTACCTATGTACCCATATCATCATATGTTCTATGTTTTCTATACCAAAATATCCAAATATTGATTAAATTCCCAATTCCTAAATCTATTTCAAAATTCATTTAAATTTCCATTTGTTTTACCAAAAAATAAAAAACCCATATTTTATCAAAAAACCATTTCTACACACACAGAAATCCATCAGTGAATCATAAAATTTATTTTATTAAATAATTATGAAAATTAGGGAAATGTTTTTTTAAAACATATTCTAGTGATGCAGCCACCTACCTCAAACTAGGGTTTTCACATACCAACATTGTGATGCACTAACATTGAACAAATTAAAGATATCAATGAAGGCACTAAAATGAATCCACACTTTGTAGAATCGATTCAATTTTGAAAAAGAGTTTTAATAGTGGAAGAAAGTATAAATAAATCATTAAACATAGATGCCACACCAGAACTAACACAATGGTTACCCTCTGAAGGAGGATCACGTAATAGAACTATATTAAAAGAAGAAGAATAATCATTATAGATCAATGTATTGAATAATGAAATGAATCAAAACTACTAAAATAAAGTGTAGTGATGAAGTAGAGGTAATTTATTACCTGTAAAAATGCATCACATCCTAACAAATGATATATTTAGAAAATAAAATTTTCATAAGGGTCATTGGTCTCCAAATTCACTCATAAGAGAATCTATGTCGAGATTACAAAACCTACAGTAAAATTAAATAACATTTTTTTGAATATCCTTAGAACCCCAACATGCTAGAATTATGTGGAATGTAATCTCATTATATTTTATTAATCCAGAAAGTTCAAGAATTTCAAAAATCCCACCACTAATTTATTAAAAAACTGATATTTAAAACAACTTTATGTGAACCAAGTAGATAGAGTGTAAACCTTTCACCTTTTGTACAAGACGCACACCTTCTTTCTGTAAAAAATTCCACATTTTCACATATAATTAAATTTTAATTATTTCTCCTTCATTATGTGAGATGAAATGTTTTTACAATAAAAATATTATATCATTATCTGTGTTCTTTTAACTCTAGGAGAACCAATAAGGACATTAACTTGTTCATACACATAATTAATAAATTCAATGTAGCATATATCCATGAAAATTATGTCATTTTTCTTATAAAATTATCTCCATCCTAGAAAGTTCCATGATGCACCAAAATGAATTTTAAAAATAATAATTATATGATAAATACTTAAAATATTGGATTGTGATTTTACAAACTCTACAATATATGGCATTCTATCCTCAAAAGTCACATGGAAGAATGATGTTTGGTAAATATTTCAGGTCACTATAGCCAAATCAATGACTGCCTTACTATTTATCATGATAATATCATCCATATTGAAATAAAACACTAAAAAATAGAATCAACATCCCATTCAATATTGTCAATTCGTGATCAATGATTTGTATTGTAATATTCACATTATAAATGTTTGTCTCTAACTCGATCTCTTCCAATATCAGAATGTGATAAGGGTCATGATGATATTTTCTAAGCTATGTTATATGGTAAAATATTGAATTAAATTCTAATAATTATAAATGAAAACCTATATAACACATTATCATGATTTTTAGTTACCTTAAATGGCCCAACATATCTTGGAGTTAATTTTAACTTTTTCCTAAGCTGATGGTGTCCCAAATGATGAGAAACAATTAAAAATACATTGTACCCTTTAACAACTATATAATATTATGTCTCTAAAATTCATAAGATATATTCCATCTCTGGTCTATAACTAGATACATACTTGTATAAAAATCCTTAATAAATCCTCTTTAACCAGGCTTGGTCCCAACAAAGAGGCATTGTCAAACTCTTCCCAACCAATTGGGGACCAAAACATGTCACCATAGATATCTTCCAAAGGATCCATTCTTATTTAAAAATGATAAATTTTGATATTAGAAAACTCAATTGGTATTATGTGTCTATCCAAAGATCAAATGAAATCCATGACAGAGGCACCATGAATATGTTGTAGGATATGAATGGCATGATATTTATAGAAGTATATATGTGGATGATAAGTTGTACATACCCTAGACTAAGCCCCATGTTTTACAAGGATACTCTTACAAAACCAAAATGTCATCCTTGGTTTCTATCTGTATGTAATGGTATTTTAAATACCATGTAATATCACAATTTACAACACATAAATCTTAGCTAGGTCAATGAATAATTTTTGTCCCCTAATCTAATGAAGCGAGATGGCTTTGAAAACCAATAAACAACCACCCAAATAGAATTTCACCCATAGGGAGTCCATGTTAATCCAAAAAAATCCATCGAAACCTCTTCCCCTTTCAAAAATAGCATTTAAAGAGGCTGGAAGAAACCTTAAGGTTTCATATTCACTTCATTTAGATGTTGTATGGTGTAATAGAGGGACACATAATAAAAAATGTTATGCTTTATAGCTAGCCACCAAAATAATTATCTCATGTACTAATGCATCTTGATAGTTATTATATGAAATAAAAAATTAATAACTATTACCTTAAAACATAATATATTTCCTAAAAAATATAGGGATGAAAAACTGATCCCCAATATAAGGCGCACTCTTTGAATATTGATAACAACACAAAACGTCCTCCCAAAGTAAAGGGTTTCCTAAAATCCCCCGAACACATTATCCTGATTTTTAATGTGAAATATTCCATGAATGAGATATTAAGATCATACTATACTTATTATAATTGTATCTAAAATGTACTACTGATCTTCAAGGTGAAACTCCAAAAAATTCCACACAAGATTCCACTCTCCTTAAATTCCAAAATAAACTACAGTGAAACTTTTCTACAAGGAGTGTCAGCAAAAAATCTCCCTTTACCAATGTTGTAGGTGATATCAAAGTAAAACATATGAAGGTGTTCCACACAATGCCTCTATCTGTGATTCAAATCATTTTGAGAAAATATAAAACTCATACTCTTATGGTCTGAAAAGACAATGAACCTCTACCCAAAATGATTGTTCCACTAAAAGATTAAAGTATGAATAACTATAGAAATAACTATATCATGAGGGGGTAATTATTTTTATGAAATTTAAGACACAAAGATTCATATAAAACATCAATATTATACTATATAACCACACAACCTGAACTAGTGTTAAAGGAATCATAGAAAACAACATAACCCTTATAAGGGCTCAGGTAAGATCATAATAGGATCTGATGTCAGAGGTATTTTAACATTGTCAAATTAAGACTGAATCTTTGTAACCCTTATAAATTTCACCCCATTCCCTGTAATAGCATTCAATGGTAATCCCAACATTTAGAAATTCATTAATAACTATCAATAATATATGGGAAAACCAATGATGGTCTGAATCTAAAAAAATTAAATAGTCCATCTTGGGACAAGAAAACCGATATATTATTCTAATCGACTAATAATTCATGACCATAAGTAATTTTTATTAGTAAAATCACTGAATGAATCCAATATATTAATTTCAAAAGATTAAAAATATATTTTTTTCTCAAGATCACCATAACAATACTCAAAAGGGGCTCATTCTCGCACACCGATCTCAATCAAAACAAAATATTCTCCATGAACAATATCAATAAAAATTCAAGATAATGATGGATTATCTAATTTATCAAATCCATATAAATAAAAGTGTCATTATTTATACCAAATAAAAGTACTATATATTTTTAATTTCAGTCATTCCTCCTATATGTTGTCTTGGGTATAGATATCTCTCATAATCTGATCTACTAATAACTCGAATAAAGATTTTTTTTTGAAAATCACATGGAAAATTTAACAAAATTTATGAACAATAAATAAGAGAAAAAAGGTATTTATTATTAACCATTAACTTTGTCAACATATGATAGTACAAACACAATCAGAGTGAAACAAATTTCTACTTATAAATGACTAGAGAGGATTTACAAGGAGCAACAGTAGGGGGAAAATAATCTTACATCATACCATTCAATAGAATATTTATCTTATTCAATTATTTTGGTCCTCTATTAGAGGGAGGTATTGAAACTAGTTTCATATGTAACACTGGATATATTGTTAAATATACCTACATCATTGTTGAACATTTATAAAAAAAATAATGAAAATATTAACAATATCTCAAACAATATTGGGAAGATAAACAATATAAGAAACATCATCACGACCGACATCAATAACAGACAATAAAACTATTGAGCTCTGTACCAGAAAGAAAACAATTTAAAGGAATTTTATTCCAATATCCTTAAAAACATGTGATTATCCTTAATCCATAAGAAATAATATATATTGATGATAAAAATATACATCAGCCCGATGATCAAAAATGAAATCCATCCCTACAATAACGTAAATGAGAACAAGGTCACGAATGAGGAGGTCCAAAAAAATCTATATATCATCAATCAATTTCACTCAATAAGGAATCTAATACCCTTTATATTTCCTCCTTAAATAGAAGAACAAAAAATACATAATAGAGGACATGAACATTATTTTATGTTTTTGTATATTAACAGAACAACTTGAAGTAAAATATTGGAAAAAACTAGTACCAAATATGTAAAAAACTACTGAATATTAAATATAAACGGTACCTATGAAAATTACATGAACTACATGTACCAATATCAGTAACTAATCTACTATGTGAATTTTCTTTCCTCCTGAATCTTGTGGTCATAGTTAGGTAGTCTATAATTATTTTGACTGGGTCATAATTGTTTTTTGATAAAACAATCTCAAAACTTGCCAATGTGAAAACATAGCCTAACAGAAACACGAAATATGACCATAAGATCCAAATAAAATTCATATATTTTCAAGAGAAGGATAATAAAACATTGTGTCTCAATCCTTTCAACACTGATAGCTTGTTAGGGGAACAATACATGTTTTAACAAATGGGGTAGATAAGGCCTACCGCCGAGAACCAAAACCACATCCACTACAGATGCGACTATCTTGAAACATTATGTTTTCTATTGGTTACCACTAAATATACCATTAAAAGTAAGATAAGGGTATGAATAATAATGAGTTATATAAAAATTAATTTCAGCCATTATACCTATATATACCATCTCCAAATTTGTCGAAAACATCAGCATACATACCAGGGATATGATTTTTGGTCACAAAAACTATATGTAATTCTATGTTTTGAGTTGTTAATCCCTTAATACCTACGGTAAAAATTGAAACAACTCATAAAATATAATGGTGTAGGTTTTAAATGAAAAAATTCCCTACTAAAAATAGAGGAACTCCACAGAAGTCACCATCATTAGTGAATCTAGCCAAAACTACCATTGGAAGATATTATTGGAACCCTTCCAGTCTAAATACACATATGTATCCTCTTGTACCAAGGAATACCATTTTATCTTGCATGGATTCTCAACAGTAACTGAGTCATAGTTTATCATTATACTACTAGGATTTCTAAGGAAGTCAATGATATGATTATTATTATCAATCCATTCATCTACCTTTTCAGGTTTATTAGTACCCTTAAAAGATGGTGACTTCTCAATCATGATCTCCCGTTATCGATCCATGTCTTTCCCAGTTCATAGTATTGACATAATGAATGTGTTATTGAATTTTGATACATTATAATCAATAGAATATACTTCCCTCATGAGAGACTGTTACATACCATGTTTTTTTAAAAATAAGCACAATATTCGATAGCGTACATGATATTCCAAAATTAGCATAAATGAAAAAATTATGATTATTATTTAATATAATAGTTCTCAAAAATACATTAGAATGGTGTAAATGAATATGATTAACTAAATTATGAAAATATGGTTTACACAAGTGTATATTATAATTTTTTCAGTGACTAATTAATTACAAATAAAATGTTATTGTTTCTTGATAAATTATTTAAATGTGCACAAGTGTGTTTAATACTAATAAATTAATAAATGAATATTTTTTTATTACTTGTATAATATATATATATATATTTTTTAATTTAATGTTTTAAAATCATTTTACGTGTTTTATAGTTATTATTCAAGAAAAAATACAATTTTACGAACAAAAGAAATATTTATCAAAAAAGGCAGCTTCACTACCTTTTGGTGGAGAACCTATTTTAAATATAGTTTTTACCATATTATTTATTATCATTGTCAATATATACATAATTTTCATATTTTTAATATTATAATCATTTTATGGTGTTTTTTTGTTATTTTTCTGAAAAGTTCAATTTCTGATGAATATTGAAAAATACTACCTTAAAGTTAAAAATTGAATTTTCATTTATATAATTATTATAATTTAAACTAATTTTTACATTAAAAATAATAAATAATACATTTAATAATCCAAGTTGAGACATATATAACAATTTTATGTTGAAATCATTTATTAAAAAATATATTGAAATTTTGAACGTCTCCTTTACCTGCCTTCACACCACCTATGTTGGATTAGTGTAAAACGTAATTTATCCTCTTACATGGATATAATTTTACAAAATGGAATCACATGGTTTTAATTATTTTGATAATTGTTTTCTAATAATAACAACATAATATTTTTGAAGAGTGTATTTAGTATTTTATTTAGCACGATTAAGGGTAAATCGTGTAAATAACGGTATAAATAATATTATAATAATAAAAAATTTCCTCAAACACTATCCAAATAAAATTGTATGAGTGGGATTAAAATAAAATTAACATTAAGCCAACATATTAACCTTTTTATTCTAATTTTTAAGAATATGGTCTTTATTATATTTCTTCTTATGATTAGTTAATAATTTCAAACCCTTTTTTTAAATAACAAAATCATTTTCAATATGAGGTTGTATAAAAGATAAATAAGTATATAAAGATTACATTGAAATATCAAATGTTTCGTTACATCATGATAATTTATTTAAAATTTTAAAATATTAAATAATTTTTGACACAATGATGACATAGTAAGGGATTTATTAACAGAAGAATCAAATAATTGATATTAAAAATAACAAAATAAATATCATTTGAAATATTTTATTCCATAAAAAATATTGAGATGACTTCGATATTTTATATATGAGTTAATTTTTTTATGAAATAATTTTTTTGTGAAGTTTTAAAAAACAATCAATTAATGAATAGTGTCAAAATAAAGAATATCGTGATTTTCAAATAAATACTATTTTATTAGATGATAATATATATTTATATATAAATATAATATTAAAAATATAATTTTATAAGTTTAGAAATTTAAATAATAAATAATTATTTTTCTTTTGATAATTTATAGTAATTATAATTACTCTCAAACTGTAAATTTCATATTGTCACAAGAAGAATTAATAAGGGATAAAACAATAAGACAAGGGTAAAAAAGTATTAAAAATTTTCAAAATTTAATTAGATGAATTTAATTCAAACCAAGATCATCTTATCATAGAAATAATTTATTTTGGATCTATTTGGATTGATAATGAATTTATATTAATTTAATACTATTTGATAATTTCAAGAGTGCCCATCACTTATCCTATAAAAGAGAACTCATTCATCTCTGTTTATTACACTTGAAAACAATTTCTATTGAAAACTATATATCCAAAACACTTCCTAAAATACCTTCCCCTATTTTATAGGTGTTATTTAATGAAGAAAACCCACATTAAAGATGGTAAGGTGTTAATCAAAGGTGATCATCTAAAGGAATGATAATGTTTTTATTTAATTGTGTCTATTTTATTTATTCTTCCACTTCTTTCAAATATTCTCCAAACATGAAGTGATAATAACTACAATATACCAAATATAATTATTTTTTTATGTTTATATCATCACCTAAATTTTTCTCATATTCAATTAAATGGGGAAATAATTAATCATTCGTGCGTACATGTGAACTACCACCTCCATGAATAGTTATAATTGGTTTTCTATTAAGGTCTCCCAATATTGGTTATAATGATGAAATTTTTTTTTATATAAGATATTCTAGACATATTATCATTATGAAATAATAATATATCATTTATTTTCTTACCTTATATGCACCAAAAAAATGATAATGTGGTTCGTGCGTATATGTGATCTATCACATCCACTAAGTGATGCGATTCGTTTTTAATCCCCACATCACCCATATGAGATATACGTATACAAATATTATTAATATTATTTAAATGAAATAGGATCATTTTGGAAATATAAAATTAAAATTGACTTCATTCTATAATAATCATTGAAAAATGGAAATGTTACTCATGCGTATGTATGACCTCCCGTATTCATGATTATAATGCTTTTAAATTTTCATAACATTATATAAATGGTTTCATTTGAAAGTATAATTGATTGATAATTATTTGTGTTATGACATGAATATTATTCTATAGATGATGGATTCATGCTCACTTTGACTATTTATATCATACCAAATGTTTCTTGAACTCTTGTACTAAATATTGAAAAGACATCCAAAAAGAGTTTAAATAATTATGTAATTGTTATAACATTGTAATAATTGATATATAGGGGATAATAAACATGAAAATAGTTCTAAATAATGTATAAAGTAACCTATTTTTTTATTCAAGAAAATAAAGAATGTATGAGATGAGTCAGATTTGAGGTAACTGACTTCATCTAAATCTCCTTTCATTAAGGCATAATTTGATATTATACACAAACTTATTTTATAAGGTGTATAATAAACCCATTTAAATTTAATTTAATTCAATGTATATCTGTGTCATCATTCTATATAGAGAAATTAATTTCATTACAATTGAAAAATTGAATTTTTTTAATGTATATGATGACAATGACTTCTTTTCCACCATAACTGTTCTTTGATATTGGGATTCTTCTACTAGACATAATATTTTTAAAATAAAAATATATACCTAATATCATTTTTTGGGTATTTTTCTAATGAAAATGGTTTTTAAAATTTAATGATTATTTCAATATATTGAAATGATTACTTATGATTGAAAATGAAATTTTATGAGTGAAATTATATAAATTACAATTATTTATATTTTATTATTATATAATGGTATTTGTACAAATGAAGGGGGGTTATATGATAAACCAAGTATGGGTTGTTCTATGAAATGAATAGGATGGGTGGTTATGTTATAACCCCTGATGCATTGGGAATGTAATTTCAACTGTTTGGTTAATCTATTTTGTAAAAGTGACATGTGTGGAAGTTGACCAATTGATAATTATATTTATGTATAATTATTTCCCAAGATAAAATTATGTTTAATACATGATATTTTTGGGTTTTATGGTATTCTATTGATTACAAAAATTGGGTACGAAAAGATATTATATGAAAAGGAAATTATTTACAACTTTTTAAGGGTGAATAGTATTACATTATGATAAATTATTCATGGAATTTCATGTTTTCACAAAAATAATAGTTTTCCTTCTTTGTGTATCCCTTAATATGATTTTCATGATCATCCAAAGACATTAATAGTTTTTGACATGGTATAAGGGTGAATAGATATAAGTATGCCATGAAGGGAAATTTTTTGATTACTGAACGTGAAAAGAGACAATTATTCATTTTAAAAGTGGTTGTTTTGTGAGAAAAATGTTTATTGAGTAGAAGTGACTATACTGTAATATTTAAGTTGTTATTTATTAATTATGGCCTAAATCACTTTAACATTAAACCTGAAATTATTATTAATGTAAAATTAATTAAATTCTTATAAAAAACTATTGATCATGTAATGTTAAAAAATATAACCTTATACTAGTTATCAATGGTCAGTTTAGACAACGTTAGGGATTAAAAAATTCAGAAAAAAACTCTTTCTGTTTCTATGAATATTATTTTAGTTAAATCCATGTTCTATAATTTTTACAGATTGAGGATTTCAATTAAAAATATGGGGATGAGGGTCTCAAATAACATTCATATCTCTTCTGGATGAACCTATTGCAATAATTGTTACAAAGAAAAGTCCTGATGATTCTAAAACATTTTCAAAAATAAAACTATCTTAAAAAATGTTGTATGAGATATCAAAAAACTCCACTCTAACTTGATGCCATTATGGATCATGGGTTGTTTTTATTCAAATCAAATTTGTTCAATATTCACATTTTTTCAAGAAAGGTAAATTTTATCAATTCATTTTCAGATATTCTACCTATCACAATATTTAAAATAATAAAATTATTTTGAAAAACCTACCAATGAAGGAGGCCCTTGCGAAAAATATTTATAATTGATTTTAAAATATATTCTTTCATCAAATACTTATGTTATTTTAAAGGGACCAATTATTGAATGTTTTAAATCAAATATAGTTCAAATGGATTATAAAAATAATATTTTATAAGATGTTTTGAAATTATTTGTCATATTTGACTATTTTACAAAAATCATTTTTGGGAGCACCCATATGACTAAAGTTGTACATGGTGTTTTTTTGGTAAATGAATCAAGTGATTTTGAATAATATATAATTCATTATTTCAATGCATGAACCTTATATCTATGTTAACAAAATAACAATAAAACAAGGTGGACACCATGATTAGGGTATGATGTTCTTTATTTTTGGAATAGTTTTATAAAATCATATGTAAATTAAATAAAAATTATTAATATATAAATGGATTCAAAAATAAATATGTTGATGTAATTCTGAGTTGGTATACAAATTAGATGTATAAGATTACCATTCATGTTAAAATATTCTATTAAATGGCAAAACACTACCTTTTAAGTATGTAATTTTCTTTTTGTTTTTTTAATGAAATGAATTCCAAAACTTATTGAAATGTATTTTAAAACAAACTTTTTAGTCATTTACATTTTTTATTATGGAACGAATGACCTTTCAAACAATCACATATTTGTGGTCTTTTTTATTTTTAACTTTCTCCTCACCATGTTTTATATCACTCTCCACCAGAACAAGATGGTTTGTTTTATATTCTATGGACATGATCTCTTATATAGAAACCTAGTATGTGTTATCTTATGTGACCATTTTAAATCATTTTCATTCATTTAAAGTGGATGTTTTATTAATCCATTTTTAAATTTGGGAATAAAATAATGGTATTTTGAAAATTTAAACCCCTGATTTTTGATCCCATGTTAAAATCATGAGAATGTAATTTATAAAGGGGTGGGAATATTAAATCCCACATTTAAAAAAACAATGTGCCTGTTAGGTCCACTGAGTTAGATACCCTGAGGGGGGGGGGGGTGAATTAGGGAATGATATATTAAAACAACTGAACCTATTGATCTAGTCTCACTGTTAATGAAGACTCTCTTCTATCTCTTTCCTATAGAAAAGTATAAACAAAAAATAAAGCATGCACAGGACACAACAATTTTTACTTGGTTCACCCTCACTGGGCTACGTCCAAGGATCATACACTGATGATGTGATGATGTACCAAATCCACTAATAGCACACTTGTGTTTACAAAGTTTAGGATAGATCACTTCTATTCCCAGGCTCACTACAATTACAATGTTTCGGGTCAGCTCACTGTTTTCCCAAGGGTCACTCCCTGTTTCCCTCTCTCTCTAGCTCACTGATGGTGGAGAGGATAAACTTAGTCCCCTTCCTTAGCTCACTGCTCTGGAAAGTATTCACTCACAGTTTATAGACCTGTAGGTCTCTTCATTATCACTAATGTATGCATCCTATGTTTTATGTAGATTCTCTGTTGAAGTTCAACATTCACCCGTAGATTAATCTCATATTGTACCAAAGGTATCAGGAAATCTTCCATCTTTCACGCAGTCCTGAATCACTGTCGTGCTTCGACCATAACTGGAGCCCTTCTCCAAGCCAGCGTGCAGGTCTCAGAGCACAAGTTAAAACATGTGTGAATGTTCACCTCAACCACATGCGCGACAATAGCTTCTGCAACTCTAAAATCTCATGACTCACACACTTTTACGCCCAATCCAATATTGGCATGCAACCACCAACTGTCCCACTTATTCAAAACCTGGAATGCATGTGTCACTAAACCTCTTGCACGAAACCCCCTTATTCAACACAAAACATGGGTGACTCCCTTCCTTTCTCACCCAAACCACTTTGGACGCCCAACAATAAACTGGCACGCAACTTTTACTTGCACGACCACCACACCTATGCGACATTAGCTCTGATTTTCTCTAAGTTTTGAACACTTTTCTAAATGAGGATGGGTCAACCTCTATTTATAGGCATTTGGACACCCTGAGTGATTGCACAAAAGTCCCCTCTCGGAGCGCAAATTCCTTTTCCAAAAACACTTTTCTCTATTTTTTGATTTTGAGGTCCAAATATTTGGCAAACACTGGAAAGTGACACCACCTTGTATCTTCTCTTTTTGAACCACCTCCAGATCGATCATTGCTTTGTCAACGTTCTTGAATCAAACATGGATCGTTAACCACATCCCTTGAACTCTACATTCCACCATGAAAATCCCATTTGTCAACAAATTTGTATGTCATGGTTTTCTTTGTCAACTAACACAGCACAGAGGCGCACATTGTCAACAAACACAATCACCTAAAAAATGATTCAATTATACCTTGAGGGATTTTTTCCCAACAATCTCCCCTAGTGGGTTTGTTGACAACTCTTTCATAAAAAGATACATCGTTAATTCTTCATACACCATTATCCTATTTCAATTTCAATAGTGATCAAGGATTTACTGAACACATACTCTAAGCCCACATGAGCAATGATCATCATTAGAAGCAAGATTAAATGAAAAGTTCATCAAGGAATCACCTCAAATCTAACACCCACTATTGACACCAAACTGATACCAATTTTTGGAAATATTCCAATGGCATTCCAACACCAATATTCTACTTTTATCATGATCCTCATCTTTTGTGATATCTATTATTTGAACGATCACTTATAGCATTGTTGGATTTGAAATGCTAACCCTATCTGCTCACAGATTTAACTCTTGTTAGCTGCAAATCCTCTTTAGCACTATTTCCTGTGTTGTCCAAGCTATGCTTTGGCTAGGCACTTTTAACCAGCTTTAACTCCCCCTATTTGGATGCTCCACCTATTAGTGTCTCCCCATATCTGTCATGATTTCTCAAATAGCCACACTATCTCCCCCTTGAACAATCACTATTTTCTCCCCCTTTTTCAACGAACACAAAGGATACTCATTTTCAGTCTGTAATAGTGTAGAGAACACATATCATCACAGTTGGGAAAAACCCCTCATACCTTAGGGAGAGGAGTGGGGGGAACATCCACACTCTTTTAAGTGTAGGGAGTCGACTAAACTCCCACTGCTGTCGATTCATTTCAAATGCTTCCTTGGGTAAGGCCTTTGTTAGAATATAGGCATCCTGTAGCTCTGTAGGCACATACTCCAACTTTACAAGCCCTTGCTCCACCTTCTCCTTGATGAAATGATATTTGATCTCAATTTTCTTTTTCCTTGAGTGATGAAGTAAATTTTTTCAAAGATTGATAGCACTTGAGTTATCACACTGGATTCTGATCAGAGACTTTACTTCAACTCTCATATATTCAAGCTGCTGCTTCATCCACAATAACTGTGTGCATGCTTGACTGGCCGCAATATACTTAGATTTTGCGTTGCTCAATGAAATGAAATCTTGCTTCTTATTTATCTAAGAAATACAAAATACACCAAGATGGAATACACCACCTGACGTTGATTTTCTATCATTCGCTGAACCGGCCCAGTATGCATCAGTATATCCCAATAACTCAGTTTGAGATTTTTCATTATATGTCAAGCTGAAGTCCTCTATTCCCTTGATATACCGAAGTATTCTTTTCACTGTAAGCATGTTGGTTTACATGGGATAACTCTGATATATCACTGCTTGGCATGTGGAGACTACAATGGTAGGCCTTGTTGTCGTCAAGTACAGAAAACTTCCAATAATTTGCATGTATTTTGTGATATTAACTACCTGGTCATCCTCATCATTGGACAGTTTCGTCCAGGTTGCAACTGGAGTCTTCATTTACATGGAATTTTCAATTCCAAAACTTTTCAAAAATTCATTGGGATATTTGGATTGAGAAATTAATGTTCCATTCCTTCCTTGTGTTTCCTGTAAACCATGAAAAATATTATCTTTCTAATCATTGAAATTTTAAACTCATTTTTCATGAATTCGGAAAACTGCCTACACTGAGCTTCATCTGATTAGCCAAATATTATGCCATCGACATAAACCGACACCATCATATTTTGATTACTGTCTTTGATGAAATAGAGATTTTAATCAACAACCCCATGATGAAAACCAAGCTTCTTAAAATACTGATCCAGCCTTGAGTACCGTGATCTTGGTTCTTGTTTCAGCCCATACAATGCCTCCTTCAGTCTGAAAACCTTTTTCTCATCCTCATGAATGTGAAAACCATCTGGATACTCAATATATAGTTCCTCCTATAGAATCCCATTCATGGATACAGATTTGACATCCATCTGGAGGACTTTGAACTTCCATTGCACAACAATATCTAGGAATAATCTGATTTTCTCCAGCCATTCCACTGTTGAAAATGTCTCATCAACATATATTCCCTCAATCTAGGAGTATACATTCCACTCTAGTCATGCTTTGTTTCAAACAACTATGACATATTAATTCATCTTGTTGCGATATACCCATTTAGTCCCGATGACATTCTTATCTGCTAGTATCGAAACAATCTCCCACATCTGGTTCTTCTCAATCTGATTAAGCTCTTCATTCAATGCTGGAACCAAGATTTCATCTTCAGCTGCATCATCAAAGCTTTTTGACTCTACCTGAGATAGGAAACATGACTGTTGTAGTGACTTCATTCTTCATGTCTGAACTAGATCCATCTGATCACCAATGATATTTTTCCTATCAATTTCAGCACAACTCTTTGGCTTCCATGCAGACACAGACTTGACACTATCTTGCAAATCATCAATGTCTTCTTTTGAGTCAGTATCTTCCACTTTTTCTCATCCTATTTTACTTTCCTCCTCATCACATTAATTAAGAAACTTTTGACTTTGTTGTTGAATATTCTCTTCATTTTTCACAATAGTGACATCATTTCTCTCAACTACATTTCCCAGCCTCTTGTTAAGGATTTTTATGCTTTTATTTTTCAAGAGTAGCCCAAAAATATTCCCTCATCACCACATGATTCAAAATTACTATGCTATTATTTTTTGAGAATGAAGCACCTACATACAAATATTCAAATGTATTTCACAGTTGGATTATTTCTGTACCACATTTCTTATGGAGTCTTTCCTTCCTTCCGACACAACAGATCCCTATTAGAATTGCGAAGTGATGCCAATACTGCTTCCTTCCAAAACATCTCTAGTAGGTGTTTTTCTTTAAGCATAGTTCTGGACATGTTGTTGATGATCTGATTTCTCCTTTCAAACACTCCATTCTATTGGGGTGTTCTTACTAAAGAAACTTGATTCCTTATCCCATGATTCTAGAGATACTCTTCCACCTGACTGTTTGTGAATTTTGTACCATTGTCTGTACGAAACATCAGAATTTTCTATCCAACTGTCCTTTCATATTCCCTTTGATTATATTTTAGGCAGCTGAACACATTCGACTTATGGGAAATAACAAATACCCTTGCCATTATACTATATTCATCAATTAAAAGAACTTAATACCTCATCTTGTCAATGGATCATGGTTAAATAGGTCGACAGACATTAGTATCCACCAATTCAAGCACCCTTGTCGACTTCTTTTCCCTTTCTTTTTACGTCTTTCTGATGATATTCCCTTATTGAAAGGCGTCGCATGTATGTGTACGATCAAGTGATAGCTTTGGGAGGTCTCTTGCTACTTCACACTTTACCAGATATTCTAGATATGGTTGAATAAATGACCAAGTCGTTTATGCCACAATTTGTTTTCTTAATATATGGATAAAAACAACATATCAGCTTCTCCACTTACAAGGTAGAGATTTACCATGGTTCTTTTTCCCTATAGAATTACTACCCCCTATCTTCCTTTTGACGATACACATCTTCTTAGTAAACCTTATATAATTTCTTGAGTCACATAGTTGACTTATTCTGAGTAGATTGTGACTGAGGCCTTCTACAAACAAAACATCAACATGCATTATTTATTTCCAACCAATCCTAGATTTTCCCAAGATAATAATCGTCAGTCCTTCATCATTTAAAAACATGAAAATTCTTTCTTTATCATATTTTATGCATGTAACAATATTCTTATCACCTGTCTTTTGAGACGTGAAACCGCTTTCAAGGATCCAAACACCAGTACGGTCTGATGCTTTATGGGCAATTTCAACAACCACTACCTTCTCTTATCTCTTCTACTTGGTGGATATTTTTGTGATCATACTCATCAATGTTTGAGACTTGTGATATTTCTCAGGATATGATGGACTTGTGTCATCTTGTAAAGCTACAAATCGATTTTTCATTTTCAACTCACCTGTTGGATCATTGATCAGCTTCTTGTGAACATTTTGATTCTTCTTGGGCACATTATTTTGTATGGTCGATGTGCAGTATCTGGCCATGTTCCCAAATCCTCCACACCAAAAATAGTGTCCTTAGAAACATGTTCTAGAGAACCGTTATCTATTTGGATTCCACCTCTGTTCTTGTGCCCTTCGATATATCTTCTCTATAAAACACACATACTATGAATGTCCCATCATTACAAAGTAATAACACTTGATATAAGGTGCATTTCTTCATGCCACTTTTACACTGCTGGTTTCTCCTTTTGATCTTTGAATATTCTGATTCTATTTTCTACCCAAATCTACCTTCAATCTCGGAGTGGGTGCTTGTGGTCTGACATAAATATTTACAACTTTTTGTTTTCGATCCAGTCCCAATTCATCCTTATCATCTGGGCACGATTGCTGCTTCTTTCCTACTATACTACAAGCCTCCTCTATCATCTTTTATGTCTTCTGAATGACCTTATTTTCTGATATCACATTGTGGGTCAAGAGTTATTCTTGTTAATTCATTTTTTGTTGTAGAATAACCACTTCTTCTTCAAGTTCATTGATACACTTGACTTGATATTTTTCTTTAATATTGAATCCATCGATCTCCCTTTTCTATTCTTCAATCTTGAGATTATACTCACTAACTGATTCTGAGTTATCTTGTGTTGATAACTTGAGGTTCTAAATTTCTTCCATCAACTAAGACTTTTCTTTTTCCTGGTGTTGCATATAGACTTTGTCATCGCGAACAACTTTGTTAGCTTTGTTTTCATTGTCTCTCCAAACAGTTATCTCCTAAAGAGAATCCTCTAACTCTTCTTGCATATCTATTCTTCCTTCAACTTCTTCTTCTTCATCTTCATTACCTTCGGTTTCATTATTCTCTTGAGAACTACCAATGACTACCAGTATAGCATTTTCTCTATGATCTTTGCAATTTTCAATCTCCTCAACCTCTTCAACCTCAGACTCATCTGAACTGTCTATTTCTTTTGAAAGAAGATTCATCTTCTTGATGAAATTTCTCTTGAACTGCTTCTTCCCTTTCACATATGCAAAATATTTCTTCTTGGGAATTTCAACTTCATCTTCATAATTTTCTTCTTGAAACTTTTTGGGGCACCTTGTGGAATGATGACCAACTTTTCAACATCTAAAGCATGCAAGTGGAAGTTTCCCTTTGAACTTTACTTTTCCTCTTTAAAGATTTCAGGAGAAGAATTAAATTACCTCATCTGTCTATTCTTATTATTGAGAATCTTCAAGTTTGAGCTTCTTCATGGCCTTAAATTTCCCCTCTTTGGATTTCCCCTTTTCCACAGCCTCGTTATCATCGTTACTTATTTCATATGCATCCAAGGTACTGTGCAAATTGTCTGGTGTCAACTCGTTTGGATCTTTATCTTCTAGTACTGAAACTTTCAGATTGAACCAAGGTGGATGTTTCTTCAAGATGTGCTTTATGATATTTATGTCTTAAATTACTTCACCAGGACCTCACATATATTCCACAACAATATTTACCCGGTCAAAGAATGCATCAAAAGACTCATTCAGGTTCATTTTCAGATCTCCATACTTATTCCATTGTACTTGAAGCTTCGCCTCTATGACCTTTGTATCTCCTTCATATATATATTCAAAAGATTTTCCCAAATGACATTTGATGTTCTGAATGACATAAACTTCTTATATATAGAAATGGATAGGTATCCCCCTAATAAATTTATGACCTTGGTGTTACAATCCAATTCTCTTTTCTCAGCTACCGATAATGCCCCACTATTGATGTCAGTTGTTATACCATGAATTGCTACTCTGAACACATCCATTCCCAGTGATTAGAAGTAGTGTTGCATATAATTCATCCATAGATAAAAAAATTTCCCTTCGAAGATCATAATCCCTTTATGATTAGTGAACTCCATTTGAGAGAGAATTACAAATATAATCCTTTCCCTTTGATAACAATTGTTAGGTCTACTAGGTTAGATACCTTGAGAGGGGGTTGGGGTGAACCAGGGTATGAAAGATTAAAACAACTGCCCATATTGATCTTGTCTCACTGTTAAGAAAAACTCTCATCTCTATCTTTCCTGTAGAAAAAGTATAAACAAAAACTAAAGAATGCACATGACACAACGATTTTTACTTGGTTCACCCTCAATGGGCTACATCGAAGGAGCATACACCGACAATGTGCTGATGTACCAAATCCACTAAAACCACACTACTATTTACAAAGTTTTGGATATATCACTTCTATTCTAAGGCTCACTACCTTTACAATGTTTTGGGTGAGATCACTGTTTTCCCAAGGGTCACTCCCTGTTTCTCTCTCTTTGGCTCACTACTGGTGGGGAGGATCACCTGCTTCCTCTTCATTTGCCCACTGCTATGGAAAAAATCCACTCGCTGTTTATAGACCTGTAGTTCTCTTCATTATCACTAATTAATGTATCCTCTGTTGGATATATATGCTCTGTTGAAGCCCAACTTTCACCCGTAGATGAATCTCACTATGCACCGAAGGTATCGGGCAAACTTCCAGCTTTCACACAGCCCTAAATCACTTCGTGCTTCATCCATACCTGGTGCCCTTCTCCAAGATGGCGCGAAAGTCTCTGCATGCAAGTTAAAACTGGCGTTCAAGTTCACCTCAACCACTTGCGCAACATTATCTTTTGCAACTCCAAACATGCGCGACTAATACCCTTTTACGCCCAAACCAATATTGGTGCACAACCACCACCTATCATGCTTCTTCAAAAGATGGAACACAAGTCTCACCAATCCACTTGAGGAACACCCCCTTCTTCAACTCAAAACTTGGAAAACTCCCTTCCATTCTTTCCCAAACCAATTTGGATGTGAAACAATCAAATAGCATGCAACTTCAACTTGCGCGACCACACCACCACTTGCGCGAGGATTCAACCTCTATTTATAAGAATTTGGACACCCTGCACGATGGCACACAAGTATCCTCTCAGCGTGCAAGTCTAGCTGCCCTTGTCTCTATTGCGCAAGTCACTTGTGTGACCAAACATAAAATATGGGCACCCATTTTTCATTTCCCATATTTCGATGTTCTAATCTTGAAAAACATATGGTGCGCATGTTTCCATGCCTCCAAGACACCGATGCACAAGTCCCGTTTCCCAAAACACATTTCTCCAGTTTTTGATTTTGACGTCCAAAATTTTGACGAACACTGGAAAACGACACCACCTTGTATCATCTCTTTTTGTACTACCTCCAGATCGATCATTCTTTTGTCGACGTTCTGGAATCAAACATGGATAGTTAACCACATCCCTTGAACTCGACATGCCACCATGAAAATCCCTTTTGTCAAAAAATTTGTATGTCATTGTTTTCTTTGTCAAATAACACAGCACAAAGGCCCACATTGTCAACAAACACAATCACCTCAAAACTGTTTCGATGATACCTTGAAGGAATTTTTCCCAACAAAGTAATATAACAAACATGATACACCGCATTTAGATTAAATGATGAACATAATATTATTATATAATATTTTAGTTATCACAATGTTCTTAAAATGGAATAAATGAATATGATTAACTGATTTATGAATATATAGTTTACACATGTATAGATAATTAAATATTTGGTGACTAATAAATTATTAATGAAAGGAAATGTTTTTCTAAAAACCTTTTAAATTTAAAAAGGATTGTTTTATAACAACAAATTAATAAATCACAATTTTGGATTATGTTAATGATATATATAATATTTAATTTAATGTTTAACATTCATATTATGTGTTTTATAGACATGATACAAGAACAAATCCAACTTTATGAATAGAAGTAATATTTTTTTGAAAAAATGTTGTCTTACCGCCATTTAATGGAACACATATTTTAAACAAAAAATTTTAATCTTTTAAAAATATATTTTTAAAAATGAATTTCATTTTTTAATTTTTAAAATAAAAACTATCTTAGGGTGATTTTTTTTTGGTATTTTTATGAAAAGATACTTTTTTGATGAATAGTGAAAAATACTAGTAGTTAAAGATTTATTAGTATATTAAATATTTAGATTAATTTAAATTTTTTTAATGCCACAATACATCAATAATACATGTATTATTCCAATATATGTCCTTAAAATAATTTTACTTTTGAAATAATGAGTAAAACATATTTAAATTTTGATGTCTCTTTTACCCGCATTCTTACCACGTCTGCATGAGTAGTGTTCAACATAATTTAGCCATCTTCGGGGATTGAATTTTGAAAAATGAAAATAAATATTTATAATATGTATTAAAATTTTGTTCAAATATGATCAAATTAATTTTTGGTTAATATTAACATTAGAATTTTATGTACCGCGATTAATGTTAAATCAAGTAATTAAGGGTAAAAATAATATTATAAAATAATAAAATTATCATAACCCTAGTCATAATTTCAATGTAAGAGTGTTTTGCGTCCAAATTAATCCTTGTTGAAAAATTTGAACATTTTCAAGAAATTTCTGTATAAATATGACCTATATTATATTTTATATAAAGATATTTTAAAAATATCATACTTGTATATTTAATATGTATATCATTTTTAATATAATGTTATATAAAAGATATGTTTGACTGTAAATATTAATTTCAAATATACTAGGTTTATCAATATCATTATAATTTATTAATAATTTATAAATATTAAATAGTTAAATTTAATTATGACATAATAATTATGTAGTAATAGATTTATGAAAGGAAGAATCCAAAAAATGATATTAATAATATTAAAATAAATATAGTATGAAAAATTATATCCCCTACACAAATTTTAAGGATTAAATTTATATTTTATAGAAGAGTTATAGTAGTTTCTATTAGGGATCATCTTATGATATTTTTTTATAAATAAACTATGAATAGTGTCAACATTAATGTTTCTACTATTTTAAATTAAATATTATTTTATTAAGTTATATAAAATTTAGAAAAATCTAATATTTATAAAAATAGTTTTTATATGTCTAGAAATATCATTAGTGGCTCATTTTTTTTCATTCAAAATTTAATAGTAATTATATTTACTCTAAAAATGTAAATTACATAATTTCACGTTAAGAATTAATAAGGGTTAAAAAATATAAGGATTAACAATTACCAAATATGTATAATTTTAATTAGATGAATTTATTTCAACCCAAAATCATCCTATAGTAGAAATATTTTGGTATCCATTTTCAATTGAAAATTAATTTCTATTAATTTAATAGTTGGATAATTCCGAGAGTCCCTCTCCCCTCTCATATAAAATAGAACCCATTAATCATGATTAATGATAATTAAAAACCCATTTTTTCATCAAATATCTACCGAAGATCCTTAGTATATTACCAAACCACATCTTGGAGACATTATTTTAGTCATAAAACCTTTCTTAGAGGTGATAAGTGGTTAATCAATGGTGACATTTAGAAAGAGAGGTCTAATTTTTATTTAAGAGTTTATATTTTATTTATTTGTTCACTTGCTTAAAATCTTCTAATACCTTGATCAGATAATAGACAAAGTCTCATAAATATACATAGATGTTATTTTAATATAATATACTAAATCCAACATCGATTCCACTAAACAGGAAAAGAATGTATCGTTTTTGTGTACGTGTGAACAATCATCTCTACAAAGTGATATAAATCATTTTCCACTACCATCCATCAAGATAGGTTATAATGATAAAATAATTGTTAAAATATGATATTTAAGACATATTTATCATTTTCAGTGAATAATATATCATTTGTGTTCTTACCTTCCTTGCATATAAAAACAATAACGTCTTTCGTGTGAACTATCACCTACACAATGTTAGGTGATTCATTTTTATTCAACACATAACAATATGATATATAACTATATATAAGTTATTAATATGATGGTAATGATATTATTATAATTCAATAATGAGAATATTTCAGTTAACATATTTCTATAATGATCATTGAATAATGGAAATGTTAGTCATGCATACATACACACTACCGTCTCCATGATTTTAATGTTGTTAAGATTTCATAAAAAGTACATAAATGGTTTGATTTAAAATTATAATTGAGGTAAAAAAGATATTATGTTTTCAGGAATATCTTTTTGGAGATGATGGAATCATACCCATATTTCCAATTGATATCATACCAATGTCATCTTGAATTAATGTACCAATTTTTGACAAATTTGATTATGCGAGCTTAAATAATAAAGTAATTGTTATAAAATTATAACAAGTTATATAGATGGAATAATAAACATGAAAAGGTTTCAAAAAATATATAAATTAACTAATATTTATAATTCTGGAAGATAATTATGAAATGAGATGATTCGTACTAGAGGTAAAAGACTTTATCTCAATCACATTTCATTGAGGCATATTTTGATGTTATACATCACCTTCTTTAATAAAATGTGTACTCTATGCCTTGAATTTTAATTTCATTAGTTTTTTTTTAAAAGGACACATTATATACATTTTTTCACATTATTTACTAATGATAAAAGTGGTATTTTTAACATATACGGTAACGATGACTTATCCACCACAGTAACCGATATTTTAGGTTTGGATTTGTCTATAAGAGTTATTATTTTTAAAACAAAAATAACCCCTCATTACCTTTTTGGGGTATTTTTTTTATTGAAAATGGTTTTAGAAAATAGTTTGATTATTTAAATATATCTAAATGATACCATATTATTTCATAGGAAATATTTTGTGTGAAATGCTAAAAATTGTAATATTCTATGTCTTATGATTATATAATGGTACTTGGAAATTTGATGGGTGGTTACATGATACATGAAGGATAGCTGGTTCAACGGTTTGGTAGTTACGTTATATCCTCTAATTCATTGGGTATGAATGTGAAAAGTATTTTTATTCTATTTTGTAGGAGTGACATGTATGGATTTTGACCACGTGGTTTTTCGATTTATGTATAATATGTCCCGTGTTACCATTACATGTTATATATAATCTTTATAGGTTTTATAGTAATGTATTTCCTAAAAATAAGGGTGTACAATGATTTTATATTCAAATACATGTATTCACAACTTATTAATGGTGAAAATTATTATTTTATGATAATGTATTAATAGATTTTCATGTTTCCACAAATCATATAGTTTCCGTCTTTGTGGTTACTATACATAGATTTTTATGCTCAAACCTTGTTTTAAAATGTTTTCACATGGTATAAGTGAGAATACATAGAAGGATGAGATCAAGGGAAAATTTGTGATGATTGAACATGAATATAGAACATGTAAATTTTAAAAGATTTTTTTTGTGAGAAAAATTGTTATTGAATAGAAGTGACTACATTGTAATATTTGAGTATTCATTTTCAAATTATGGTCTATCTATTTTAAAATACAATGTTTAAAATATACTCAATGTGGAAGAAAGTAAATTCAAGAATAAAACTCAATATCGTATAATGTTTAAGTCATGGCCCTTATATAGACTCAAAATGATTCTAATCTATAGGTTGATTTGTGTAAGGATTATTTGTTTCACGCTATTTAAGAACACAATAAATGCATATCGGGGAATACTACTATGAACTATAATAATAGAAATGGTTAGGTAGTTGAATAAAACCTATTAACAATATAATTATGGGAAATTTAAAATTAATATAAGGATCTCAAAATATGATACACATATCCCACCATCCCTAGGAAAATTTTGTCTTTTCATGGAACGAGCTCTCCATGAACTCACCACAACCTAACCCTCGAGTTCGGAAATTGCTATCTATAGAATACCAAAAATCCTAAGATAATGACTCTAGGGGACAAAAAATACTCTGATACGAAACTGTGATGAACCCATACCAGATACCCTCTTAAATAAATAGTCAACTCAAACATCCACATACCCGAAGGGAATTACTGATCCTATGAGTTGGTGACTAACACTCAGAAATCAAACTCCAACTGGAGGGAAATATTTCTCCGAACACAAATAAACAATATGTAATACAGACACACAGACACACTGATATATATATATATATATAATGAATCAAAATAGAAAATGAGATACATAAATTCTAGAAGTAGAAGAGGATAAATGAATTGATACAACTCAAAAGTAGTCTAAAAATTCCAATAAAAAGTTAAAAACATAAAAGGAAAACTAAAAAGGAAACCAACTACTCAATGTGATAAAATTGGAATGATTCATATATCTCACAAGCACCTGCCCATGCACAATAGGTAGAAAATTTCACCACCTCACAATGGATCTATTCCATTCCCATCATCAAAAGTCAAAAAATGATTTATACAGTATAGAAGGGGTGCACAAGGTGTGAGAGAATAAGCTCAGTAGGTTCCCAAATAGGTGATCCATAATAATGTTTTTTAAAATAATATAAATATTCCCACATTTGTAGAAAAAAACTCACTGTAATCTGTTTTGAGTATTTATATCAACAACTTGGAAAAACATTTATTTTTACCTATTTAAATTTTTTCAAATAAAGCCCAGTAAAATATTTTCCACTAATTTCTTACTCATATATATATTTATAATTACATCAATTAATGGACCACATATCATATAAAATCAATAGAAATACCATGTCAAATAGAATAATTCAATAGAACACTTAACATCACAAAAATGATTTCACTAGGTTAGGATAGCTATAACAGTCATACCCCTATTATTGAAAATTGTGTGCATTGAGACTCTAGATATATTCATTGAATATTTAGAGTATAGGACCACCCTAAAATGTGAACCTACCACCCAGCCTATATAATTCTTAGAACAGCATGACATAGGAGTAGAGGTAAAACCCATCAAAGAAACCAATCAATAATATCACCAGAAGAATATTATTACTACATATTCCACCAAATTAATAGAGGATTCTCATTAATTATGTTTTAAAAAGATAATAAACAAAACCATTGTTTAGGAATAATATAATAAATAAATTTTAATACCAATTTAAAATATCTTTTCATTTTCAAATAAAAATTGAAAATTGTATTTTTTACAAAAAAAAACATCTCCACCCAAACAAAAAATCCAACAATCAATCATTTCATTTCACGAATAAAACAATTTAAAAAACCAGATCAATGCACATTATCCAACATAAGATATATTTTGAAACCTACATAAAACTAGGGGTTTCACAAGCCAGCATGAGATCCTCAAACAAAGAAGATCACAATGATGATAAAGGAGGACCTTCATGTAATCCAATAATCTCAAAATTTATTTGATTTAGAAAAAAATATGATAAAGAGGAATAATAACCTGTAAGTCAAGGATATTTCATGAAATAACACAAGAAACACAAAATATATACTCTTAAAGAAGATCATATTATAAATTTGGGAAGAAAAATGATGAATGATCATCTTAGATAAATGTATCCGATAACAGAATGAAATAGTGCTACGATGACCCAAGGAAATAATGAAACTGAAGGGATTGCTTACCAAGGAAAATGTATCACAACCATAATAAAAAAACCCCAAATGAAATAATTCAAAATGGTTTTGAGGTCTCCAAAATATCCCATATGATCCTCTAGTTTAAGATGATAATCCTATTTCTAAATGAAATAATATATCAGAAATTCGACAAACTAAATGCACATCCTAATAGACTTGCAGAAAATGTAATCGAATTACATATATTGTAATCCATAAAGCTAAATTACACATAAAAGCCCATAACCTTTATATTGAAAACCATTTTTGAAAAATATAGGACATGAACCAAAAACCTGCATTTAATCCTATAGAATTATATATTAGACTCAACGATTCTTTCCGAAATACATTACACAATGTGTAATACCATTACATTGTGTGTATTTCTCATATAGACTATGAAAATTATAGTTTGAGTAGAAAACCCCCAAAAACATTTGAAATTCTTCAATATGTGGGATATCCCATTTGGATATCAACACATTTATACATTGACTTCATTAATTCAAAATAGCACATGTCATGGAACATTAGTTTATTTTCCCTAGAAACATATATTCATCTTCAGAAGTTCTTAGAAATAGCAAAATGGAGAGTAATATTAATAAGAAATATTTAAATACCTGAATGATGGATTAATGTTTTTAAACTCATTACCCTTACTTTTTGATTTTGTTATGTTGAATAATGTTAAAAATCATTTTTATTATGTAAAACCAAAGATAGGTTTCAAAATTCAACATAATTTGTAAAAATATGGCTCATTGAGACCATTTCATAGGAGTTAAAAAAATATACAAAACTTTTTTTATAATTTTTTTCATTAGATTTAATTTCATCCTTATCATACTCATTATCTATGATATGGAACATTAAATCCATTTCATAGGAGTTGAAAAAAAATAAATATTTCAAGTTTCTATATGATTTTATCCCACCTGACATATAAAATTGAACCCCCACTCTTCTCATATTAAAAAAATATTTACCTACTTTTCCTCTAATAGGATCAACAAAAATAATTTAATGATTTATTTTACACCTTAAAGAGATCATTTTATTCCCCTATGTCATCCTAATAATACCTAAAGTTAATTTTTAAATAAGAGTAGTTACAAAGAATATGAATGAGTATGGACTCAGGTAAGGTATTACTCATTTCAATTTTATTTCATTATTAATGATTCCTTATTATCCATATTTTTACTTTTTAGGGTTTATATAATAAAATATTGATGATTTTACTATACACAGAAAAAAAATTGATGTTTTTGAAAAATCCATTCCATATTTTCTCCTTTAATGATATTTTTATACATATGTAACCTATGTGGTAAGATATTTGTAAAAAACCCATGTTTTAATATATTTCTTTTGAATTATTATCCGCACTGTTAATGTTAATTTAACTGGCTTATAAAATTTTGTATTAATACTTTATAAGCTATTACTAGATATTTTCAACTAATTTTGATATTTATTAAAATGGGTTAAAATGGATGGTTTTTTACCATTGGAAAGTAGATTCAATTTTTTTTTGTATCTATGTTGAAAATATATTTTTTTAATTATAAAGAATTAATGGGTTTTCACACAACTATGACTATGGTTTTTGTAAAATTCATTGGATGATTCCATTTTTATTTTCAAAGAAATTTTTTTTTCACAATTATTTATGAATATGTCATTTCCAAATTTGTGGTTTTTTTATTTTTTTTAAATAGAGGAAAATAATTTTGAATGTCATTTATAACTTCCATCATACATATTTTATAAGGATGATATATTTATTTTTTCCTTTTATTTTAATTTATATTTTCAAAAAATCATGTTTTAATAAAAATAATATCATTTATATTGTGCATATGTTTCTTTTCCATACATTATGTATTTGATTTTTTAAATCATCATATTTCTCATAAACCAATTTCTTATAAGGCCAAAAATTTTCCCTGCACATTATTTTATTATGTATATTAAAAAATGAAATATCATAGATTTATACCATATGATTTTTATAGTATTGAAATTTTCATAATTGGGTACCATTCCATTTATTGTTTTATATTAAGGATGTTTTTAATGGATAAATAAATACCTATTTATTATGTAATTTGGATTCATTAAGTATAATTATTGATTTATAATGAATTTTGATAATTAATTTCAATGGTCATTAAATATTTGAAGAATGTATAAGATGTGAAATTAATTATTGTGATTTATTATAGGTATTCACTTGATTCATTGACAGTTATCAACTGAAAAAATATGAATTGTATTTTTATGAGCATTCCAACACATACATTGGTAATGATATGGCATTGGGTCATCATGTTATGTGATATTTTGTAGAAACATTCCATAAATATATGTCAAATGTCATTAAATAAGGGAATTATTATTCGTAAATTGCAATATTAGAAATCATTGATTCTTAGAGTCCTGAGTTCATGGAATGAGGAATTTATAGAAAGATCATGAAGATCGAAATAATGAATACAATTATTATTTAATCAGTTAAAATATCATAATTTCGTTACATTATATATATTCTATTCAGTTTGTTAATTTTTCTAATTATTTTTTCTATTTTATAATATGGGAAAATGGACATTTTATTATAATGAATTTTTATGATTCAATAATTGTGAGTTGTTTTTTTCCATTTAATAAGTTCATTTTTTATGTAAATACATGTTGAATTTTAGTTAATCGTTATACTTTATTTTGAAAACAATATAGAGAAATATTTTGGAAATGAGATGATTTCAACAAATATGATGTTTTTATTTTTTGCATCATGTTAATCATTATAATAAAAAAAAATTGAGTTCTATTATTTCAAAATGGAATTTTTATTTTTTCAATTTTATTTATATCCCATACTATTGTTTTGTTCTTGTCCCCTAGTTTTCAAATATTTTTAATAAGGACAATGATTGAGTTGGTACTATATTAAGGTCCAGGATTCAGCTTTGGGGAGATGACTTGAAATAAAAAGGCATACAAAATGAAACAATTATTTAAATTAAGAATCTTATTTTTGTATGAAAAATTCCTAAATGAGTATAATTCTATATTGTGCAATTATAAGAGTTTGTTATGTAAATGTAATTTATATTCCCTAAGACAATAAAAATAAAAGATCATTAGAATATATTAAAAGAGAAACCCTAGAGAAAATTACTATGGGCTATTAATTCTAGGGGGTTTCATAGATGGTATCCTAGGAGGTTTCGGATAAATGTTTAGGTTTTCATGATTCTTTTAGTGATATTTTAATTATTTTGGAAACGATAATGGATTAATATATCACATGTTCATATTATATTTGATGGAATATAATCCAATTTTTAGGTTTTATATGATGGTTTTTTAGGATAATGAAATAATGTTTGGGAGAAATTTATGGGAATACTACATTTTTTAGTTTTTGTTTTAGAGGAAAGAATATTTTCAAAAGAATTAATTTATAATTTATGCATAAAAGATGACATTTAATACGGAAATTATTTAATATGATCATTAATTTTGTGGTTACTATTCTTAATAGATACAAAAGGTTATAATTTGTTTTGTAAAATATTAGTACTCATATAAGTAACCATGGAAATAAAAATTATGTTGGTTTCTATATGATAACTGTTATTTTTAAAGATGTTTATTCATGAAAATTATATGATTATGGTAAATATATTATTATTTCATTTGTTGATATTTTCTGAGGTATAATGATTGAGTTACCATTTGGAAGAACATATTATTTTATTACAACGTTATGGTGTTTTCGGTTATTTATGTAAAATAATAGCATATTTTGGATACTATATGATTGGGGAATATGAATTTTTTGAATAAAAATTTTTAAGTGATTAATTTTGTAGTAAAGTATATGATATGTTGATCTCAGATGATTATATAATAAAAAATATCTATATTTTTTAAATTTATATTATCCATGTTTTTAAGAGTTTTATTTAATGTTATTTATAGTATGATTTAATTATAATTTATATGTTATTGTTTATGATTTTAATATTATTTTAGTATTTCATAAAATGGATGTTTCATCATATTATATATTATCTATACATGTTTAGAACATTTTTGGTTCATTGATTGAAATAATGGTAATAATTTTATATAATTTTTTGAATCCTTTCATTTGATGAATGCTTGTTTCACTACTTAGGAAATGGAAGCATAATCACATTTATTTATCAAACCATGCCACATGGAATGTTTATAATTACTTTTAAAACACATAGATATTAAAAAATTTACTACCTTGGATTTGATTAAAATGCTTAATAGATGGGTTATTCCAAGAGATATAGTCTAAAATTACTTATTATCATTTTAATGTTCTTTTGTCTAAATTTATTTCAACCATATTCTCCTAATGTATAGTGAAAAGCTAGTATTTTATTTTTCTCTTAGGTTAGATACATATTACATAAAAATGTTTCATGTATTTATAATATTACCACCTAATGAAAATCAAAAAACGAACCACATACATTATTAATAAAATACACTCATCCTCTTAGCGTGGATATTCTATATAAAAGTATAAAAATAGATTATTTATACACTTCAAAATCATCTATTAATCTCCTAATACCATACTAGGATGAGTTAATATTTATGGTGACTTGTTATTACTAACTAGGGGAGTAAGAGAACTTAAGAATGGGTCTAGATTTGATGTAATGTATTTCACATCTCAATTTCCGTTCACTGAGACTCATTCCATGTTAAACACATACTTTATCTTAATTTGGTACATATTCAAATTTAAAGAATCCTATGATCATTTAATTTAGAAATATATAAATTTTTTGAACAAACTAAGACATGAATTGGTCACCTAATTCAAACCCCTAACAAATTTATTAAATAGTTCAATGTTGAAAGTATATAAATAATGTGTAATAAGCTTAAAAATATATGGAATTGAAGGAAATATAATGTTGAGGGACGTAAAAATTCATCTAAAAGCACACATTGCAACAAATCGGTTTGAAAATATATGCCATGAACAATGAAATTCACCGTATCTGTAATGACACCTTTTACATTTTGACAAAAACCCTAGAAAATTTTGGATTTTAGCTGTTCATGAAACAAAGTATTATGATCATAATGATAGATAAGTACCTCTAGGAGTTCTTGTCCAAAACAAAATTATCAATTCTGATGTATCTAATATATACTTCTTTACTAGAATTCTGATGCATCTTGTATCCCAATTCTTGTGATCCATCAAAGCCAATTCAATGAAAATACTAAATTCCAATGATGATTCCAACTCCCCTCTCATTAATATTTTCAACACAAAAACATGTGATTTATCATCATAGAAAAAACATTGTAATAATTGGTTGCTGATCCACAACACCCGCACTACAAAACATGTCATTGAAACATGACTAATTAAGTAATGAGAAACTGGAAATGACTACCACTAACTCCATTCATTCTTTCAAAAAAAAACCTTCAATAATGAATCAATCACAATAAATCATCAAGATAAATTATTCATCGATAGATTAGAATCAATGTACATAATGTGAATAGTCATCCTATGACATGTAAAAATATGTTGGCACAATATAGAATTACCTTTAAAACATCAATTTCAAAAGGTTGATTGAGCACAAAATCACTAAATTAACATCATCATGAATATCTCAAAGTAGTTCTAGTCAAAAATAAAACTATAAATCGATACAAACATATCTCTACAAAAAATAATCCTAATACATGCATCACCATAAAAAACTATCCTACCCTAGTCTAAATAAGCCGAAGATCAACAAACATCCATCAAAATGAGATTATCATATTCATTTACATCGAATGTCACTATATTTAAAAATATTATTTTGTACAAAATATTCCTCCAATTTAGAAAGCAGTATTTCATTGATTTTATGATAAACATTGACAATGAATTCACAATCTTTGATTTTTTTGTAAAAAATCTGTATATTGATTATATATCAAATAAATATTTTCATCCCCTAAATCCATTATGTCTCTATATGGATCTTTCAATGTGGTATCAACATATTCATCAAAAACATATCCTTTCATAAAAAATTCACTACTATTGGTGAAATAATGATGATCATCAATCACTTATGGGGTGGGATCTAAATTTTGATACATAGAGGCATCAAAGGTTCTAATGATAATTGTCAATCCTATATTAGAATAATCTATATATTTATAGGTTTTTATGGTAAATAATGTGATGAAACCATCTGATTTATTCATTCATTTTTTACCTTATATAGAACATGATTTCATGTATTCCTCCACAATCAAACTCTATTGATCACCATTATAATTTAAACAGACATTAGACTTATAGTGGTAACTTTCTTCCCACTCCTAGATTTCATCATGGGGTTCATTGTGTTCCTCCTGATCTCTCATCCAGGTGGGAGAGTGACAGGTTTCACCTATGTCGATGTGAAAAAACATATAAGAAACTAAATATAACATTTTCCCCTAATAAATGACTTAAATATTT
The DNA here is from genome assembly GCA_963277665.1 of Viscum album. Taxonomy (NCBI): domain Eukaryota; kingdom Viridiplantae; phylum Streptophyta; class Magnoliopsida; order Santalales; family Viscaceae; genus Viscum; species Viscum album. Next base: position 577,050,107 of record OY728129.1, read on the forward strand.
CATAGGATGGATCTTATCAATTGTTAAAGCCTTATCCTTATCAGGCTTCTCTAACACATTTTTGTGCTCCCCAGTATGAACCTCAACCTCATAAGGGATAACATCAACTATGATATTATTATTGAACTATTCCAATCCCAGTTTTTGTTTTCCCTTTTCAACCAATGTAAATTAATGAGTGATAGGTATCTTTTCCTTAAGGGCACAACCCTTTGATGCACGGCGAATATTAAGGTAAATAACATAGTAACCAGTGAGGTTTTCATTGAAAATTCACTGAAAAATTCATGATTACCATTCTAATTAAATATTTGGGACGAGATAGCTTAATAAGCATAAATCTTAGCACATAATCTTAGAAATTAGGGTCTTGAAAAATTCTCATCACAAATTCACATTAAAGGCATTTCAAAGAAGAGCGTAGACTAGAAATAAGAGACCGTATTTGAATATGTGTAGTAGAATACTAGGGAAATAGATCCATATCGACCCAATGGCAGATTCAGTGTAAGTATCGTACTCAATGGTATAATTAATTATCTTTTTCGAATAACACCTAAAACAATTATAATATCTCTCAAAATAATATAATGATCATCATTAGAATAGAAACAAGATACAACATTTTATGTGTTTAATAAAATGACATAAAAACCTAAAAAAATTACATTAATATGTTTTCATAATAAATTCTATGATGTTCTAAATTTAATAAAATTACCTACATTCTCAAGACCTATATTTGAAGAAAGAAGATTTACCTCATTTTATTAGAATTAGATCACTAGTTTACCTCAGCAATGAATGTGTTTTGGATATTTGAATAGATCAGAAACCATTACTATACTTAAATAACATTTTGATCCAAGAGTTTCTAATGTGGTATGGGAATTTTCTTTAAAAAATTGTCTTCATTTAATCCTTATTTGTCATTATCCCTTATATTTTTATCCATTTTAATTATTCATTGGTTTATATAATTATATTTAAAAAGTTATTAATATTTATTTTATATTAATTTTAACATTCATTATAATTGCTTAAAATATAATTATTTTTCAAACTACCATATATTTCATTTTTTATTTTTACAAAACCAAAAAAAGAAATAAAATTTATCATATAGAGAATGATAATATTTTACATCTTCTATCATAATTAAATTTTCTATAATACTATTCTTAAATGTTTCCATGTTTATTTTTCACATTTATAGTTTTTAAATATATTGGGAGTTTTCTGTTTTTTAACATACTAAAAAACGAATTATTTTCTTAATAGAATGAAACTTATCTTGATCCTGATTTCTAGTATAATTCATTAAAAATTTAATAAGAGTATTTTTAAAAAAAATTCATTTCTATCATTGAAGTTACTGCTTTCAATACAAAATAATCGTTTTTGTAGATTTGGTGGTCATTATTCATCCTTTACTAATTCATGGTTTTAAGGCCATTATGTTTCTCGTGATCACATTATATATAAGTCTCCAACCATTCATTAGAAGTTTAATTCTATATCCAATTTATATTTTTGGTATCATAGATTAATATAGTATGATTTGAACTATATTGATATTTTCATAAACATAAAAAATATATATAATCTGTACTAGTTGATAATGGAATATTAATATTTTTATACAATTATCAAGGATACATTCTATATTCTATATTCAATAAAGATAATTAATTATTTTTAAAAAAAAATCGAGAAATAATTTTTTAATAATTCAATATATTTGGAATTCATATGAAGCCCATGTGATGAGTGGGGCCGTATTATAGATAGACACTCGATGCATTGATATGGCTTATGAGATAAAACTAAATGAGTATTGATCAGTGTGTGATGGGTCATATAATGATTACCTATTTTTATAAGTCAATGATTGAATATAAATTATAATGGAACATGGACATGATGGACATTAAAATGAATTTCCATTATTCTTTGTCAGTAGGTAAAATATCATATAATTGATCTTGATGGAATGGATTAATTTTTTTAGTACATGGAATTGATGGAATTTTCATGATGTAAAAAATTATGCCTTCCATTATTATGAATTAATTTATAATATGATTATTTTTTATTGTTGGTTACATTTTATGATCAAGATGTTAATTTTTATGATAATTTTTTCATTCAATTGGATAATAAAATGATAACATGGTTTGAATAAAATTCCATGCCCTTATATGGTTGAATGGTTTGTTTTTATGGAGTATTTTCATCTTATTAAAGAACCCAATTTTGATTTATTATTTTCACATTAAGTAGTTTGTCAAAATATTCAGGATAAATAATATTTAATTAAGATTATTTGAAGGTAAATTAATATATTATTTTGAGATTATTTTATTTGTGAGAATGAAACATTCATATGGGGTTTCATATTTTTCAATTTACTATTGGTTTTCAGAGTCTTTTAATATATATTACATAGAATTATTTTTTACTTCCCATTTATAAGTTTGTTTTTCACATGGACGATGATTCATAATGAACTATAAAGTAGTCTATATTTCAATTATTTGGATCCATCATAATAGAGGAAAAAATGTTCTTGAAGAATCCCGAGTTTTAATGTATATATCCTAGTGTTTTTGGTAAAAGGTAATATTAGTAGATGTGATCATGATATATTTTAAGGGGTTTACATGGGTGATTTAAACATAACTATATAATACATGAAAACTAAAAGGTTATTGGAATATAATATGTAGAAAAATATTTTGATAAAACATGATTTTAAATTATTATTGGTAGGATATATTAAATATGGGATCATAATAATATTGTAAATTATTTATAGACTCACTAGTGATTCAAAAATAGGATTAAATTCAGGTAATTGTTTTATAAAAGTGAGGAAACATTTGGTTTCTCATGAAAGGGTTATATCATTGTAATACCTACCAAAATCAACTATTTATACTATTAAACCATGAAAATTTGAATGATGATGAGCTAATATTTAGGGAAAACAACTTTAACAATAATAACCACATGGTAAATATAAGCCTTCATGCTATTGTCCGACATTCAAGGACTCATTTTGAAATGAACATGAATAAAAATCAATTGAAGTAAATTTTATAGATAACAGGAGAGGAAAATATAATATTGGTAAATAAAATCTCATAAAATCATAGAAAAGGTCGCGAACCCATTTTGAAATCGAGGGGAGTAAAATCACGAGATTTCCAAGCCTAAATGTATGAATAATTGAAAATAAAGGCCAAATGTGGATTTTATTCTGTTTTGGGTAGAAAGGAAAAATCATAAAATTAATATATGGGTACATGATCAACAAGACATGTCCATATTGTCTACAATTTCAGAACACCCTCAAGTGGAGTCATGGTGTGACCATATATGATTTTAGTGATTCATATCTCCCCACGATAGAATAATGAACCCCATTCCGATAAGGAAAACAATTCATTATTTTCTTATCCCCATGGTAGGAACACTATTATGAAACCCCCATAATATCTGAAATAAAACTACCTAGATTTTACTTTTCCAAAGTAACAACCATAAAATCAAAATATAGATACTTACTTCATCAAATGCATTCTTCATGGAAATTAAAAACAAAAACCATATGACTCAAACAATAAGATTTATCACATCGTGTGATGCTACTCTCTAATACGATCACCACTTATCTCAGTACATTTGAATAATTATAGGACCCTCACACAAGTGGTTCAACATGAAGAAGAGCACCTCATACCCCAATGTGCCCTTATTTAAGGGACAAAGTCATATTACATAACCACACACTAACCAGGGTGTGATCTCCATATACCGTATGGGGATCGTAAACATAATGTGTAATGTTTTAGTTTTTATGATAAATAACTCTTTTAGAATTTATGGTATTTATGTGAGGCTCATATGTGAAATAATTAAGGACGTATAACATGATTACATAACTTTAATTTCTATTTTTTATACACCAACTGAAACAATTATCCATAATTGTATGTCTTGTGGACTCCACGGGAAGGGAATTCCATAAAAACACAATAAAACCGTATCACATCAAATTTCCCCTCACCATGATGAGTTTTATTAATCCATTGTGTGGTGTCTTCACTGATATATAATTTCATCCAGATGATTTAACACATTATAATAAGAAAATATAACCACAAAAAATAAATATAATAATAATGTAAAGAAAAATTGGACAGTAAAACATAACCTATTAAAATATTTAACACAAAGCAACAACATTACCACATAGGGGAGGTATTTTTTATCATTTTATTATTAATCACCATAATACATGATCGCTATGTTCTATAATTTACTACTATACAATCTCGTTTAAATTAAAAAAAGGCTAACAAAAATTATTTTTAACACATGGTTTCATATAATAAAAATATCCATAAAACTAATTAAAAAAATCAATATTATTACCATCAAAAAATATTTTTACAAAAAATTGTATTAAAAAATATTATTTATAATGGGAACATGGTTTATTTCCAATAAATAGATAGAAAAATATCATCAATATCATTAACAATATCCATGAATTAACGAGCTACCTAATCTCAAAGATTGAATCTAAGACAATGGGATAAAAAAATTTCTCCTTTTCTCTATAATGCATTAAAATTAAGATCCTTACAAATTAAACTACTAAACCCAGTAATAATAATCATTCAAAAGTGTCATTTCGTGATTAAAAATCCAAAAATCATCATTTCATTGATATTTATCACGTGTCATGCTTTACCATCATAGTCCCATGAAACACTATATTGGAGAGTAAAAAGCCTTGTGTAACACATTAGTTAAAAAACATATAACATGTATATGTTAATTTTAATGGTTATATTATGAGTAATAACATCTATGTAAAAATTTCACAAACAATGCTAGTTTTCCTAAAACACCCATTTAACATGTTATTAAAGAAATGAGGGAAAATATAAATCATTTCATTATAACATTGTTGCATAGTTATTTATAATTTAGTAAAATAAACTATAGAATATCCCACTGATTTTTCCTTAATTTTCCAACAAAAATATCAACCACTAATTATCCATTATATACAGTGATATCAAAATTCCAATTCCACTACAAGAGTAGGAAAAGACTATTAAATTTATACAATGTGGTTCTCAATGAATGAAATATATATACCTTGTTACTTTATCCCTCTTGAATCCTTATTTAAGAATTTATTTAATGTGTCAATTTCCATATCAGTAAAATATACAAAAATATTTCTTTTTACATATCATATCGATTCATTGAATGATAATTGATTGAATTAGAATAATTCAAAAAATTATATAATATATCTAATTGAACAAAATTAATTGATAAAAATCATATTCAATATCATTAAATACAATAATTTTACATCATATTTAAAATAATATTTTGCTAAAATAATATAACATATATTAACACATTAAAATTGGAATCATTATTACAATTCAAAATATCATCCAATAAATTACTTCAATAAAAAATTCATTTAACATGAATAATTATATATTATAAACATTTATTCATTATTTAATTAAGCATATTTAATTAACATATCCATATCATTATACATTAAAAAATAATATGACCTATGATATTTTTTGGTAAATGGCATGATTCATCTTTATTTCCAACATAAATTTGATGGAAACATCATATACTACAAAACATGTATAATTTTAAATTTTGTTGATGAAATAGTTCATTTAGGATACATTTTTTTATTTTAGATATTTTATAGCTGTAACAATCCATTAATTTTCCTATTATAGTCATGTATTATTGATCTATGGTATCAAAACAAAAAACAAATTCATTTTTGAACAATTAGTTATCATGTAGTTACTTACAAATGATGTAATTAAAAAATATTATAAACATGTAAATTTAGTAGTCAATCTAAATGATGTAATGTGTCTAAATTACATCCCATCTAATGCAACCCAATCCATTAATGATTTTATTTCATGTTAGATTTTAAAATTTTAATATTTTACAATACTTCTAATTAGTTAATTATTTTACTTTTTCCTTTGTGGGTAATTAAATTTCACAACATTGTGTATTATTTTCTCATATCCGTGTGATGATGTGATTATATGTGTAATAGCTATAAAATAGAGTTGATAATTAACTATGATTTTATTATCGTCAATTATATTGTCATTTAATTGAGTATTAGTGAAAAAATACTGTAATTTTTTTAAAAAATATTCATTATAAATGATGGATATATTATTTTTTCAAGGGATGAATGACAAAAAAAATTACGATATATTATTTTACCACTATGTAATTTACATTCCATATTCAATGTATATCTAATAAAGTATAAATGATTATTTCTACCCTAGTAATAATTAATATATTTTGGAATATAAATATGTTTTTTAAGATAACTAACTAAAAAATAATTGAATCCTCATACAAATAATGTTTATTAAAATTAATTTCAAAATATAAAAAACAATAAATATTATAAAAATTTAATTCAATATATTAAACATATATTAATTAATAAATTTTATCAACATATTATTGTATGATTGATTCAAAAACAAAAAAAAATCAATTGCCATGAAATAATCAATTAAATCCAATTCATATTGAAACAATAATACTCTTTATTATTTGTAGAACTATCCCAACCAGCAATAGTATCCTTGTCACCCTCTGATGAATAAAAATATAAATCTCATATTTTTCATGAATTTTACATGGTGTTTTGTTGATTTATGATATTTTATTTTTCTTAAATATCCCTTGATGTCTTATGTATCTCTTTGAAGTATAATATGTTGATGGATTTATTGTGACAATATTCAATTTATGGGATGTTTTACCTATAATGAGGTGTGGAATTATAATATCTGTAACATATTTATATTTACCACATGGAAAGAAATATACATAATAATCGTAGGTGTTAAATTAATATTAACAACTGATATTGTCAATATGGATTGTATATATATTATTTCATCTCTTGAAAAAAAAACCATCTATGTTCCATTTTATATTATGGAGGAACTTTATATTATTTTATTATGTTTGAGTATGTTTGAAACATCACAAATTCTAATTTTCAATTTTAAATTTTAATCAATACAATGTTTTAAAAAATAAAGGCTTCCAACAGATATTGTTGAGTTATTGTGGTCACTTGTTAAGAAAATGATATCCTTGTTTTTTATGATATAGAATATTTATATTCAAAAAATGAATAATTTAGTATGATTAAATTTTTTTAATTAATTTTGTGTGCATATTCAATATTTTATTATACATTACATCATGAACCAAGGACATACATGATAGTTTACATAAAAATATGAATTTATGGGCATTTATTAGTTCCTAAAATAAAATCCATTTAATTAATACATATGGAGGACAATGTATATGTATCAAACTATGTGATGTTTGGGTAATTAGGTATATAGTATAAATACGTGTTTTTTCAGATGATATTAGATATATTGATTAGATATTATGTCATAACAAAGTTTTATATAGTGTATAAGGGGTCACTATTAATATTAATTATTTATTTTTAAATATTATAACATGATGGCTATAAGAGAAATATTTTTTCAAATTGTGTTAGAAAATTGAAAATTTAATTTAACATAATGTTATCTTGAATATGATTTTCATAAAAATTTTATATTTATTTAAAAAATCATTTTCTAGGTAATGGTTAAATTATTGGAGTATTATATAATATTATAGAAAGTGATACAATTTTCACCATTATCAAGAGGGTAAATCACCCCCATAGTTTTTCACATTATACTATTTAATTTAAACATGGTTTAAGATATTAAAATAAATAAAATAGGGGAAATTATTTTGAACATGATGTGAATCATTTAGTTTGTTATTGAAAATACATATACAAGAATTCATAAGAAATTAACATTTAGTTTTATATACTAATTAGTCTATGTGATACCTCTCAAGGATGATATGATCAATGGTAGGAGGATAGTAATAACAACACTTTCAATATGTATTTAATTTTTCATTATAAATTTTTTATCTGAGTATTATAATGGAATTAGGATGATAATGTTTCTTTTATGAGTTTAACTCTAAAATTTATATAATATTTATTTTTTGTGGTGAATCAAATTGTCTCAATTTTGGTGGAGTTCTATTGTGTAGATGAAGAATTAAAAATTGTCCTAGTTTCTGTTTTTATAAAAATTATATTAGTTTTTCGGTACTAATTACTCGATTGTCCATGATTCTATTATATAAGAAATTTATTTTCAATATACTGCAATTTTTAATAATATTTTATTATTCTTCTTGTATCTCATTGAATTTTTTAGACTATTCACTCCTCCCCTTTTATCCATTGTATACCAATATTTCTCAACTTTTATAGCTACATTTATCACATGATTGAGGTTATACTAGTAGTGCAGGATTTCCATTAAAGATACTAATGAATTCTTTTTTGTTTATCATTCATGATTGTGTGAATTTTTTTTTCCATTTAAGCAATTAATTAAATTTTTTATGTTATCCAAAACATATTCATATTATGACCCACATATATGGTGATTACATTAATAGAGATTATAATAAAAAATATAGTGGTGATGATGAATCTTTTTTCCATTTTATAATGGGACTGTGGTCACATTATGTACATTAGAAAAAGTTACCAAGACTCATGTGTCCCAATACTAACACTTTAGTTCATAGAATTTAATAAAAATTAGACACGTTATAATAATTAATTGAATATGTTGTGGAAAATTAAGGCCAACCAATTTGATGTCCCTGGATTAATTTAAAGAGAAGAAGATTAATATAAGGATGAAAATTATTTTAATTATGAGTTAAATTATATAATATTTTTAGAAAAAATTGAATCATTACAATGAATTATTTTTTTCAATAACTTTTAAAAAAAAAATTAATCAATTTTTTTAAATTGGTAGATAATGAATTAAATTTTTAAAAAATAATGGTTTTTGGTATGTATTTTCCTAACATAGATGAAAGTGGACAACCAAATGTAAATTCTAATTGGAATCTATTTCCGTTTGAGTATACAGTGTATAAAAATGATACACTCATTATCTACATCTATATTTTATTTTTCCCTAAAAAATATTGGATTAATATATTCGTAGAATTTTTCTACATTAAAGGTTATTGGTACATTTTAGGGATCTAAATTTCAAATATCTTTAATCTCTTACTCAACCATTCCTAGAGCTAATGAGAAATGATAAGATGATATGTTAGAATAACCATATATTACTAATCCTACATATAAAGTGGTATTCATCATAGTAGTGTACTCTACAATGATATACTAAAAAAGATTAATTTATCCCACATGGTTAAGGAATATATTCTTTGGAATACATTTATGCAACCAATTCTATCCCCCTTCATTTGAAATCCCTTTAATAGTTTATATCATTAATCAATATGAACTAATTTTCATATTAATATTATTAAATAATTAATTATAATAATGTATGATATCAGTATATTTCAATAAAAAATTAAACATTTTTAGGATATTATAATGGAAAAAAATAATTATCGTAATGAAATATGACCAATTTATTTCAATAATGGAATCATGTTTATCTGATATTTACATAATAAATATTTATAAATTTATTGGAAAATAATATATATAGAGTTATTATTTCCATAGAATTTAATTATACATCTATATTGGATTAAATAATAATAACATGAACAAAAAACTAATATGGTCTCTTAAGGAATGATACAACCTAAACTACAATCATGAAAAAATAATAACCATCTTTAGTGGAATTAAATTTAATTATATAATTCAATTTCTTTTGAAGAAATTGGATTTAATTAAACTCAATATAGATGATTCCTTTTCCATCATAAAAAATAAGAATATTATAGAATAATAGAAAACCTAATAGAAACAAACATAATATAATTATTTATAATGACATGATGTACAGTAATCCACCACATGATTCTATAGACCATTATAACTCCATAATATAATTATGAATTAGAACATTCTATGAATTTATGTTGTAATTATTAATGAATATAAATATAATACCCTACAATCAACCAATAAAAAATATACTATAAAAATGGGGAGAATAAAAATTAAATAGAATGATCTAAGAAGTCATAAAATTGAATGATGAATTTTTACAACTACATACAAGATAGACAAAAATAAAAAGGATATATGGTGAAATAAAAAGTATTTCCATATCAACAGAATGTTATCATGTACAAATGATGTGTTTTCTACAAAAAATGAGAGTGAACAACTAAAATTCATTGTCGGAATGTGTCATTAGAGCCACATATTAGTAAAATATTAGGGAATTATATTGGGTATAAAAAGAAAAACTCTACCACATAATATAATAAAATAATTAGCAGAATTGGGTGCCATGTTATTGTCTAATTAGTAACTGGTGGTGCTGATACTAGATATACAACACCATCATTTCCATTATGAATTTGATTTTATTCCACCATGTTTATATGTATTTAAACAAATGGGTACCACCCATTTTCACGCCCATGTCCACACAAACTCCTCTAATATCATTTTTAACTAAAATAACACTATATTGAATTAACAGAAGAAATTAATGATGAGTTCACCCACTTTTTCAAGGATCTCTAATTTTTTTTACTATATTTATAAATAATTTTGCTCTATTATTTCATAATTATTAATACATGATTAGTGTTTGGGCCACAAAATATTTTATCAATGATCAAAACACTTAATTTATTTATATAGAATCATTGAAATAATTATATATGAAACTATGTATCACATTGAATGGATTATTACCCAACATGGATGATTATAAAAACTAATACTAATAAAATAATTAGGTTTCAATAACATGAAAAGAATTCTACAATCAAAATATGAGAATCCCACAAAACACCATTTTTATAAGAATCCATGTTTTTATCATGAGACCAAATAATGAAAAATAATATCATTAATAGTGAAATAATATATTCATTTCTAAAATGAAAATGAAAGAAAGGAGAAGTGTGATTGGATTATTTTCAGTAAGAGTTAACATAAAAGTGAAATATTTGAGTTTATACTATGAATATTTTAAAAATAGTCATTCTAATTATTTTAATTGGGATCATTTCTTATTGATATAATTAATTCAAGTTCTGTGATGTGGTAAATTTTAGATATCTAGCAATGAAATAAAAAATGTTATTTGAATATTATGTATATATATATACACACAACATGTATAAATATATTTATTATTATTCATGTTAGATATTTTATGTATATAAAATTAAAATAAATGTTTCAATATTATGGGAGTAGTAAAAATTAAAATTTTCAATATAACTAATCAATTAATTCTATTTATCAACATGTTTTTTTGGTAGAAATGTAATATTTATTTTAAAAAAAATAAAAAAAATCATTTTCTTGAAATAAATTATATTTAAAATAATAAGGTATTATAATATATGAAATAATATAATAACATCACATAAAATAGAAATTGATATGAAATCATATTAATAACACATAATGTTTTAATACATATTTTTTACATAAAAGTAATTTTTTTATAATTTGTATCTCAATTTAAAAGAAAAATATAATAATATAGATATTTAATTTTATAAACTAAAGAAAAAAATTTAATTAATTATATAAAAATATTTATATATTATTTATAGATATATTTTAGGGATAATCATTATTAGAAAAATTGTAAAAATACGCATTTGGCTAATTAGTTTTTAAGATACAATATATATATACACATCATATTTAATATGTAATATAATAATTTTCAAAAAACTATGTTGAATTTACAATAAATATTTTAGCCAATAAGATATATTTCATTGTATATTATAAATATAATATTGGTTAGATTAATGATAATAACAATGATACTAATAAAATTGTTTGTAATGAGTGTTCTAATTAATATATTCTAGAATTTATTAAATCCATTCAATTTGTTATTTAAATTATGAATTAATAATTTTATTTATAATTCAACAAAATTATATAATTATTCATTTCATTAGTAATTATCTATAAATATTATTAATAAGAAAGTATGTTTAAAAGATATTTTTTTATAAAAAACTATATTTGATATTTAAAATTTAAAATTAAATTATTCCCCATATTTATATATATATTTATATTTAATGTATATATATATATATATATATTTAATTTTCAAAACACTATAGTTTCATAATGTTCCTTACATTAAATTTAAAATAAAATTTTAAAAAATAGTTAGAAACTAGTTTCAAAGGCAAGAGTTATAAAGTCCTAATGTAAAAACATATGTTAGAAAACCTGAAACATATTGATAACCTATGAGGTAATTATCAGAAAAGGATTACTTGATCTATTATCATAAAACACTCTTTCATTACAAAATATTGGAGTCATTAACCAAGGTGGTGTGTATTATTGTCGTGGAAGTGTAAAGGGTAATACAAAAATTTCTTTTCTCATCACATATAAAAGGAAATCACATCCACCCCTCATTCATTACATTTTTCATCCAATGATTCAATGAAATACTTTTCAGAAAACACACAATTTTTTTTCTCATCCATAGACCCACTATCAATATAATTTATTTTGATACCCTCACTACCAAGTAAATCTAGAGGAAAAAATAATTTCTCCAATGTAAGTATTGTGTCCTTTATAGTTTTGTTGACATTACTCATTATCTTCAATATACCATACCAAGATTAAAATATAATCACATTAGTATCAATATAATACTAATTTTTTAATCACATTAATTAAATTATAATTATTTATTCCCCTCAATAAACTATGAATGGAAAAAAATTTATTTGTATGTTTCTTGGAAAACCATATCCACAAAGTTAAGTCTTTATATTTTCCTCATAGCTATTTACGAATAATTAAATTGATGTAATTGATGGAAAATATTATATATATATATATATATGTATATTGTATATATTATTGTGAAATTTAAAATTATTATTTACCTTAATTTCCACAAATTTTTTTGAGATATGAAAATATTAATTGTATGGTATTTCTTATTTCTATTATATTGTTCTATAAATCCAATGCATTAAAATAGGGAGTGATCAAAAAAATTTAGTATATAGACCCTAAAAAATTAAATATGTATATATTATAAATATAAGGCCCCCGCCTTAAACAATACATAATCATTATTTATGTAAATAATTTACATTAGGGTCCTTTTAGGATAAATGTTTTAGATAATTAGGATATAATAATCACATTACATCTCATTCTTATAAAGTAGACATAACTAATCTAACCAATTTTTTCAAAATAATAATGCTTGTTAAATAAAAAAACAATTCATTTCATGATATAAATTTTCTAGAATTCTTACTTTCTCTTACCCTTCTTTATACCCTGTGAAAAAAATTCAAAAACTTGGGAGGAGAATTAAAAAGTTGAGTATGTGATATAAAATAAAGAAAGAAAACATTAGTCCATCAATACATACAAATCAACGAAACCATACTTTTCTATCATAAAACATAATATCCTTATCATACCTCATGAAATAATAAGATTTATGAATAACTAGTAGTAATAATTAATTATAAAGGTAACATGTTTCATCCATATCATACATACACTGTAGATTTTATATCTACATAGTGAGTTACATTTGATATACCCATCATAATATATTCCTTAAATCACTTAGGAGATACACAAAAGTTTACCTACACCATGTTACCCAATTAATTAGAGATATAACTCATGGTCACCCGACCTAGGATTACCATGTACCCACCTATATATGTAAATAATTTGTAATGGACAACTCTTTAAAGGAGAAACTTTAACTCATAGCTTTTATGGCCACCCTTTTCTCGTACATTCAAGTTCCTCTCCTGTTACGTATTTTCCTATATTTAAAGGAAACCCTTTAACTCACAGCTGTTATAACCAACTCTTCATTGAGAATTATAAAGTTGCAATTAATTATATTAGGTTTAACCGTCCAACTGCTTGGTGAAACCACGATCTTCCTTTAATGCCGTTCAAAATTCACATCCCGTAACTGCAGGATCTTACATTTTATGTTTCTTATTTGTGACCCACTCTATATGAGAAATTTGTGTTGAACACCCCCATTTGATGGTGGATGGTGTTTTTCCCAACACTCCTGTGAGTGGTTGATTATTATATTTTTTTCTGCTCCATTTCGCGAGTAGCATAACACTCGTCAGTAGGCTGTGACAACCTCAGGTCCATTATTTCCCAAGTTTCTTTGGGCAGGGTACGTTGTGGTTGTTAGCACAGGTGTGTGCAGGAAGGTTGTTTCCAATGTGTCTTTAAGATGAGGCCCATGTGTCTTTCGGCGTGGCAGTAGTTGTTCTGGACCAGGTGTATGTGTGTGTGGTTATGTGTGATTGTGACCTAGGTGTTTGTGGACATGATGTAAGGTTGTGGTAGCCCAGGTGTGTGTGAGCAGGTTATGGAAGTGAGTTAGCAGTATTAATTGAAGGGGATGTCTCTTGTATAGGATTTCTTCAATAACCAATGGGAAAGTGGTACGGGGTACCCAAAAATTGATGTGTGATTACTATTACTTTGCTTGGCTTGCATTATTTGGGGAGTGTGCCTTGGAATGGTTTGGGTTTATATTTTCCTTATTAGGTCTTGGGTTATCACTTTTTCTCACGGGGCATTAGAATTCCTCCCCACTTGTGCACACGAGATTTTGGTTTTCCCTACTGAGTATACTTATGTACTGACCCTACATATTTTAAACTACATTTTGTTTTCTAGGAGGACTTCATGGAATGTACTAGACCATATTAGCTCAGACATCAGGTTTGTTGACTTTATTGTTTTTATTTTCCTTTGGTACACTAATTTAGAGTTTTCTTTTACTTGTGTATCACTTACTTTTGGAACAATCATGTGGGAATTGTTTATTTTGGAATTACTTTTACATCCACTATTGGTGCTGTCTAGGATGTACTATCTTATCTCCCGATCTTACTAAATAAAAAGCTTAATGCCTTCCATTTTTTGTGGGAATATATACCCTTCATTCTAGTCACCACCCAAGGACCTATTGAAGGCATGTTTCGGGGGTCATTATCTCTCCTTCAACATGAAGAAGGAAGGGGCTGGTAAGTTGTTATCCATTCCCTAATCTTTGTGAAGGCAGGTCGTGACACAATGCCCAGGAACTATAACATATTTATAACACACGACACAAGCATAAAGGAATGATAACATTTCCACATTGCAATTAAAATATATCATTTCAATATATTGACATAACAAATGCATGATAAAAATCATTTTCAATCCCAAAATACATAAAAAGAGTATATGGTATATATTTTTCTTCTAAAAACATTACAACCTATGTGGGTAGTCAAATATTAAATAATGCCCACAACTGTAGAAAGTTTATTATCATCACATACATTTAAAATAAAAATTATTTTTGACATTTAGTAAAACTCTACTTAGAAAAAGATTCCCTATTAATGAAAATACAAGTTAGAGGGGTTTACACAATATTTAAAATAATGTCATGTATAAATCAAAATATTCCTCAATGAAAGGAGATTGAGACGAAGTCCCTTACAATGATATTTTTTTAAAATAAAATAGATCAATTATGTGTTTTCACTATAAGTTAAAATGTTTGATGAATAAAAAAATATAGGACATAAATATTTATTTCTAAAATTAAGATAGAATTCAGCAATTTAAAGTAGAATATTAACTAAAGGAATGGAAATTGGATTAATAAGTTCCCTTATGAAAATTTGGCAGCCTAACAACGTCACATTAAAATTTAAAAAATAAGTCCATGGGATAAAAAATAGTATCTCATCACATGGACATAAAATGTAAAGAAATAAGAATATAAAAAAATATCCCAAACTAAAAAAATAGAAATTAAAATATATTACATAAAATAAATATTTGAATAAAAGAGGAGGGTGAAAGGTTCCCTAACCTTGTGTCCGACTTGTGTTGTTAATTCATTATCTCCTTGAATAATAAACATAAGTTAATTATAATTTATTTAGAAAAATTTTAAATTTTATTATTTCTTATATACCACTTATTAGCTTTGATTAACAATCATATAATTATTCACGTTCATATATTTCTTTTTGCCGATGTTCAGTACTTGAGTCAAAAAATGAACTTCTTATAATTACAAGTTGTCCATTCGGTCAAACGTCTATTATCTCCAGAATGGTATTCATGATTTAAATTCATATATATCTACTATATATGTATTTATAAACATTATATATTTTTTAGAATAGTCCATAACATTTGGATATAAGAAAAATAAATGCATCGTTCATGGAGATGGTAAGCCGTATGTACGCATGAAAGCTACTTTCAGTTTTTTATTTTTAAAAGTATGAAAACTAAATGATACATAGGAATATAATAATTCTAGTATAATATATATGTTATATATTTGTCATAATTTCATTAATTACATCCTTCATAAGTTCAATGTATAGCATGAACGAGTCATATCACATTGAGGGGGTAGTAGTCTGCACTTCCTGAAATGAAATTATTGTACATAAACTACATGAAAAGCATGAGGGTATGTTCTAAATGATCAATATATAATCTTAAAGACAAATAAATATCATAAATATCATATATAATTATAGTTCTATCATAAAGGCCACTGTATTATGTAGTATGGAACAATTGAATAATAATCGTTTCACGAGACAGTAGTTCGTCGTTCACAGAAACAATATATTATAAATCAATTAGATAGAGGTGTGTGTGAGGGTAAGTCTAATAGTTCTCATAAAAAACTATTATATTTAATATACTAGTGTTGTTATAAAATAAATTTTAGTAATATAAATGGGATTTTAGAAGTGAAAAAAAAAATTAAATTGTCTTGAGAGAAGTCATTACCTCAAATCGGGTGTCTCCATATGATTTATGGTAAAAGACCTTCTAGAATTCCATTATGCCAAAGGAATTCCCTATAAGAGTAATATATGGAATGTGGGGGATTATTTGGTAAGATTTTTGATGATAAATGGTGATTGAGAGGTGTGATTAAATTGTTAGGGGTGATGCCCTTTTATAAGAGCGAGGAAGAGCACTTTATGAATGTCTAGAAATGTTAATTTATTATAAATTCTATTTCGATTTGAAATGAGTGAAAATACTATTAGTAATAATATAAGATGAATATAAGCCAAAATAAAACCTTCCAATAATAATTATATAGGTTTTGGATATTTTTTAATCGTTATCATTTTTTATTAACCATTTTTTTTCATCATACCATTTTATCAAGCATTTAACACATTAAGATTCAAAATAATTTCCAAAACATGACAAATAACAAATTAAAGAGTCATTAATAATATTTTAGACTTTTGGTAACTATTTTTCCAAATCATTTTTTTTATAATATTTAATAAAATAATTTGTATTTTAAAATATGAATTATGTCAATTTTGACACTATTCTTATCACGACTTTTTTAAAAATTCCCAACAACATGATTGAATCAAACAAACTCCTTTAATAAAAATGTAACAAGTATATACCATACATAAAATTCTTTCATTAAATAAAAATAATAAAATTAAATTTATTTTATAATTTATATTATCATTTATTTGAATCCTTTATTAATGAAGCAATCACTACATCATCATTGTGTCATAATTAAAATTATTTATCTAATTTCAAAAACTCATAAATAATATATCATGATATAGAAAATATTCTTAGATTTCTAATTACTATTTATTGTCAAATAAAATCACTTATAAAACCCCATATAAAAATTATTTTAGTAAAATAAATAATTTCTATGTTATATTTTCCATTACTTTAAATTAAAAATAATTAAATGTCATTTTCAAACACAAGTGGCCCCATGGGGTCCTAAAATTGTCCCATGGATGTCAAGGGTCGTAAATATATCATCAAATAAGGTTAGGATATGTTTAAGGCTAATTTATTATTATTATAATATTTTTTTTTCTTATTTTACCATATTTCACAATTAACCATGGTAAATAAAATATTTACTGAAGTTACTATTCTTTTTTTATAAAAAATAAAAGTTACCTATATATTGAATTTGAAACTCTTGATTCTAAAAATGGAATCCAGTTTTTCAAATTCCAAACATAGATTTATAATAAATTCATTTAAAATTAATTTCTTCTCTCAATACTCAAAAGCGTGTTTTTAAGAAGTAAAAACTACCAAAAGATTGACATGTTTTTATGTCAAAAATAAAAGTGATATTACATCCAATGACAAACAATGGATTACATGGAATAAATATAATCCAATTATAATTTAAAACTAATTAAAAGTAAAATTTATTTATATAAATAAATTTTATCGAAAGGATTTTTTGAATTAAAATTATGTATTTTTCACTATTCATTTAAAAAATGAACTGTATAAGAAAAATACCAAAATTTCATGAAATGTAAATTTTGATGTACCGATTTTATATAATAATATTATATTTACATATAAAATTAGAAAAAACTAGAATTAAATTTGGTACGACATCAAAATGGATTAAAATGACCCTTTGAAAAATACTAGAGTATTTCTTGCTTAAAATCAAGAAATATTCTTATTTTAAGCCTCTAGTATTTATTGGATAAGTGTAATGAAATTTTACAAACATTTTTAATCATAACATGGATAGTTATTTTCATTCCTTCCAATACAACGGATATATTTTAAATATATTTTAAAATAATAATAATATATTATTTTTCAGTATAACTCAAAATTGTGTGCAACCTAAGATTTCAGAGAAAACCATTGTGGCGTGTTGGGTATACCATCTAATATATCATCCCCATTATGGTAAAACACAATGTAATTTATTGTTATTAATATATATGAAAATTAATTATTCAATAATTACTTGGGATGTTATATCCTTCCCCCCTTTTGGAAATTTCATCGTCGCAATTTTAAATTGGGCTTAGTAAGGAAATAACATATCAGAAAAAGTGTCAACAAAACTATCAATTTAAAAGAAATAAATACAATTACAAAGGTCACCAAAGATAAACCATAATAAAATTCCATGCAAGAAAACATGTAATTAAATAGAAACTAACCATCATCTTCTAATGAATATTGATAGAAAACATGATCATGAGAAAGTTAACCACCAGAAAATCACAAACATGTGTTACGTTAAACAGTCTTTGATTCCCCAGTAAGAAAAGTAATCTGACAAAATTTTTTTGTTTTAATTTCATCTCCATTATTTTGTAGTTTTTTTATGATATTTACTAATAACAAATGGAAATATACATACTTTTCAAGTAGATTTGCATCCTTGAATTAATTTCTACCACAAACTCATATTTTTTCCAAATAAAGAGTATTCAAGATTACTTGGTCACACGTGAAGTGCTAGAATCGACTTATATAGAATCCCATAATCCCAAAAAGATGAAATATATATTTCCCCAATATTTAAACATTAAAAAACAAGGCAACTAAGATTGAAACCCAAAATTTAAAAGGATTTGATCACATAATCTTCCGTAATAAATCAAAATATTTATCTCTAAATATCATCGACTATTCTTAAAGCCTCATACTAGAAATTAATTAACATAATAAAATATTACGTATGATATATTAGTCCTTTACATGAATAACCCAAATAGAAATATGTCCAAAATAAACCATAAATTTTTTAAAAATAATATTTCAACCATTACTCCAAAAAATAAATCCCATAATATTTTATTTTTCATAGACATATAGTGTTGTCAAAAGAGATAGTGTCCTCCAAAATAACAATTATATCTTAATAACAAAATAAATTTCCTATAATATATATATCCATATTATAAAACATAATTTCCAAAATCAACATTTTATTGGTTCATAAAATCATGTATCTAAAAATCATAAGTCATACTAACCAAGGACATCACATAGGCTATTGGTAGGCGATGTACCCTTATCTCCCTTTGGTTATGGGTTAGATTCCTATAGCCTTACCAAAGGTGATGAGATTTCACCCATCCTAAAGGTTTTCCTTTTTCTAAAACCATATCATTCTTATAACATTTTCAAAAAAAAGAGAATTTCCTCCAAAATTACCATTCCATCTATTATCATCAACAGTTATCTAATACATTTAATTTTGCATCAAAAAATGTAATAACCATTACTCACCTCAGAAACAAAAGATCATATGAACCCATAAGTTTATAAATTATATCCATAAAATAAACGTTATTTCTTCCTTTAATAAAATTTTCTCATATCAAACATCAGAGTTACACATATTATAAAAACATTTACCAAAGTAATACCATCATCGAAAGTGAATTAATAAATTAAAAAATTGCATCATCCTATAATCTACCATAACTCATAAATCATTTATATGTTGACTTATTACTCATTCAGTGCTCTTCATAATCCATTAACTATTAATTTCCACCTTATTTCATAAAACATCATTCTAGTATATAAAATATCCTCATCATTTATAAATATCAATCCAAAGATTATTCACTCTTCATGGATATGGAAATAAATCATACCGTGAATCCAGATATCATGATATTCAGGATGTTTCTTTTCTCTTTCGGAATGTTTTCATTCATTCAAAAAGTAAACATTCGCTCCAATTCTTTAATTTCACTTTTCGGTAGATTTTGAAATGTTGAGATCATGAAATCATATGAAAAATCTACCACAACACATAAATTGTATTAGAAAAGAGGTGGTGTTGGATAACTCAAAAAATGTCTTGTAGGTGATTTGAATACTCATGATGTTATAGAAATCATTTGAACATGGTTTTTCTATAATAGTGATGATCAAATAATTGGGGAGGGAAATAGGGTTTTGCAAGATCTCTTTCCTTCCATTTTGAAAAATGTTCTTTAATCTACTGAAAAGTGTCAACACATAAACACGAAGTGAAATGTTCTAAAAAATAATCATCTATATGATAAAGATAACACAATAATGTTTATATAACTCTATTAAATCAAGATTCTTATAACTCCATTGTTCATATTTGTTTTTCAAAAACCCTCTTTTAAATTAACCCTTCATGTGTTTCCATTTGATAATAACCCTCTCTGTTATATAGGATCTTTTACTTAGATATATATAACACCCTAACCTCTAATGTTATGTAAACCGAACTATGATACCAACTCTATGGACTTAACCTTAATAATTAAATAATCATGAGTTATGTTAGGAATTAACATTGAAGATATTTTCAGGTTTAGAGATTTATATAATTAAGACATACCTATTACATTACATCATAATATTATAATTGTGACACATCTACTCTAACAATTTTTTCAGAAAAATAAAACTCCATAAATAAAATAAAAAATATTTTCATGATATAAATCATATTGAATTATTCTCTTATCTTAAAAATTCCTTATACTATGTGAGAAACATTTCAAAAACATGGGATGAGCCTAAAAATTGTAGTAAGTAATATAAAATAAGGGATGAAAAAATTTGTCCATCAATACATACAAATAAATGAAAGCATACTTTTCAATAAAAAACATAAGTTATTTAACATAACTCATGAAATCATAATATTTAGGAATAACACATAGTAATCATAAATCATAAAGGTTACTTGTGACATCCATATAATTATTATATTTTAGCTTTCACAGCTACATAGGGAGTTTCATTTTTAATACACAACAATGTATATTATGTAAATCTATTAGGAGATACATTAACGTTTACTGCTATCACATTACCCAATGCAATTGAGATCTATCTCAGGATCACCCACCATAGGATTATCCTAGAACCACCCTTATATATAACCAATACCCAAGAACCATAACATAATCATAACACAGACTGAAAATTAATTTTTTATTAAGATAATCCCCCTTTTAAGGGGAAAGGGGGAACCCAAACGACTTCAAAACAAAAAATACAATAAAGACCCATGGTCCACAGTCCCATAACCAAAAACAATATGATTCAAATCTTCCATTATGATCCCCTCCCAAACAACAGAATCATCATGATGAGATTTGACCGTCACATCACTGCACGACAAGTAGTCCCAGGCATTAAAGCATGGTCACAGAACTGATGGAAAACATCATACCCTCTCAAGAATCCAATTTCGAAAATCCATGATCTGTGTAAGCTTCTTTCTCAAAACAACATCTAAAGTCATCCATTGAGAAGAATCAGATTCTTTGACCCCAGACTGAAGACCGTAGTGCCAAAAAACAATCATACCAACAGAACAACCAAACCTCAAATTCAAAGATTCATCAATCATGATTTCATAAATCCGGAAATACCTCACACCAAAATCTACGATCCAAAAGAAATTGATTACATCACAGACTAAAAAATAAAGAACCACGATTGAGCTTACAAAATCACGTAACACATACCATTCCAGATAAAATGTGAAAACTAAAAAGATCCATTCAACCATGCAGGGAATAGCAGGTCTAGAAGATAGAATCAAATTATGAAACAAGAATACCGTTGTCAAAAACCAATACCTCAACTAGTCACCCGAACAAGAACACACCAGAATAATGATCCACTGCAAGCTAGATCAGAACTCCCACCACAACCTCTGATACGAAACTTGAACCCCACTACGAACCTCTGAACTCACCCAGAGCATTCAAAGGAGTAACCTAATGACCCAGAACATGCCTTCGATCCTTCACTGCCCCTCCTTGAAAAGACCAATACAATTTAGGGATAGGAAAGGAGACCAGCAGACAACGGTAGAAACGATGGAAGAAGAGCCTCGATGTCGTGAACCACACCCTAATTCTCCGAACTGAGATGTTGAGGGAGGATGATGCCAGACAGTTCCAGACAAGATGAATGCGACAGTAGGGGGGAAACCCATGCTTCAAGGTGCCCCTTACAGACTCATCCTATGAATCCCAACTCTTACATAATCATAACACATAACACAAACACACATGAAAGATAACATTTCCACATTGCAATCACAATATATCATTTGAAAATATTGACATAATAATTCTTTTATTAAAACCATTTTAAATAAAAAAATTACTTAAAAAGTGTATATGGTATAGATTTTCCTTTTAATGACATTACTTACTGTTAAAGAAGGAAAATATAAAATACTGCATGTGGCGATGGAAGGGTCGTTGTCATCGCGTACGTTTAAAAGAAACATTATTTTTTCCATTTAGAAAAAAAACATAGAAATAGATTCTATCTAAACGAAAATACAAGTCAAATGGCTATATAAACCATATAAAATAATGTTGCATATAAATCAAAATATTCATCAATGAAAGGAGATTGAGATGAAGTCCCGTACCATGATCATTTTGTTAATAAATAAAGTCGATTATGTGTAATCACTATAAGTACAAATAAATAATGTATAAATATAGGATAACAAATAATTTTTTTTTCATAATCAAATCATAAAAAAAATTAAATGAATAATATTAACCCAAAGAATAAAAATAGGGTTAAGAAGTTCCCTTACGAAAATTCAACAACAGTACATTGTCACGTTAAAATTTAAAAAATGAGTTGATGGGAGGGAAAAGGGTCTCCTATCACAAGGACATAAAATTTACAGAAATAATAATATAGAATAACATATACCAACATAAGAAAATATAAATTAATATACATTACATAAAATAAATCTTTTTTAATAAGCAGAGGGTGAAAGGTTCCCTTACCTTGTGTTCGACTTGTCTTGTTAGTTCTTTATCTCCATGAATAATAACAACTAGTTAGTTATACATTATTTAGATCCATATTCATGTTTATTATTTCTTTTATATAACTTTTTACATTTCTATAAAAATCATATATTTATTCAATATCATACCGTTATTTTTTTTGATGTTCGGTACTTGAGTCAAAAATAAATTTTTTATAATTACAAATTGTCCATGTGGTCAAAAGTCCATTATATATATAATTTTATTCATGATTTAAATATCATATATATCAGGTATATACGTATTTAGATCTAGTATATATGTATTTAAAATATTCTATATCATTTTGATATAAGAAAATGAAATGCACCGTTCATGGAGACGGTCTTCCGTACGTACAAATGAACAGTACTTTCATTTCTTTTTTATTATAAAAGTAATTAAAAAATTGATACATAGGTATATTATAATTAATTTAAATCATATATTTTATATATGTTACATAATTTCATTTATTCCATATTTTTTATGTTCTATGTACAGAAAGAATGAGTCATATCACTTTGAGGGGGCGATAGTCTGCACTTCCTCAATTGAAATTATCATATTTATAAAACATTAAAAGCATATAGGTATGTTATAAATTATAATAACAGAATAATATAGTTACAATAAATATCATATATATATTATATAATTGCAATGTAATCATAATGGATTCCATAATAGTCATTAGGAAATAATGGAACAATCATCGTTTTGTGGGGCAGTATTTCATTGTCCACAAAAACAGTATGTTCTAAATCAAATAGATGGTGGTGTTTGTATGTGTAAGTAGAACCATTCTCATACAAATAACCTATTATACCTATGATAGTGGTTTTTTTATAAAATAATTGAATAAATATAGTTATGGAGTTGGAGAAGGGAATATAACCTAATGAAGCATGAGATAAGACATTACCTCTAATTGAGTAACTCTTTTTGATTTAAGCTAAAAGGAATTTTTAGTTGCCTTCTGCACAAGATAAGGATTATAGGAGGAATATAGGGATCAATGGGGCTTAATTGGGAGGATTCTGGACTAGTTAAAGGGCTTGAGAGGTGTTATTAAAGGGATATGGGGTATTCCCATTTATAGAGTGATGAGGGGCACTTTAAGAATGTCTAGAAATGATATTTTATTATAAATTATATTTCGATTAAAAATGATTCCAAATTAAATTTTATTGAGGATAAGATGAATATATGTCTAAATAAAATCCTTAAATAATAATTATAATTGTTTTGTATATTTTTTATCCTCATCTTTTTAATTTAACCATTCTTTACTCTAACCATTTTGTCTAGCATTTAACACTTTAGGAATCCAAATATTTATAAAAACATGAAAAATATCCAATTAAAGAGGGAATAATAATATTTCAATCTTATAATAACTATTTGGATGAATTATATATTTTTTGGAATTTTATAATATTTAATAAAATATAATATATTTTAAAATATGAATTATGTCAATTTTAACACTATTCATATCAAGACCTTTTTAAAAAAAATTCCATATTAACTTGATTAATTCTAAAATACATCTTTAATACATATATAACTTGTAAATATCATCCAAAAAACTCATGGATGAAATAAAAATAACCAAATTACATTTATTTTAACATCTATAATATCATTTATTTGAATCCACTATTAATGATCCAATCACTACACCATCATTGTTTCATGCATAATTGTATTTATTTAATTTATAAAAATTAGAAATAAAATATCATGATGTAGAGAACATTTTTTTTATTTCAAATTTGTTTTTATAGTTGAAGATATCACTTATATAACCACATATAAAAATAGTTTTAGTAAAAGATATATGTTTATGTAATATTTTCCTTAACTTTTAATTTAAAGTAATAAAATGTCATTTTCGCACACAAGTGGCTCCCTGGGGTCCTAAAAGCGACCCAAGTAAGTCCATGGTGAGAAATATATCGTTTAATAGGGTTAAGAAATGTTTAATGGTAATGTAATATTATTATAATATTATTTCTTTCCTTATTTACCAGATTTACCCTTTAAACATAGTAAATAAAATATTCACTGAAGTTACAATTCCTAATTTCTAAAAAGAAAAAGTTATCTATTCACACAATTTTGATCTCCAGATTCCAAATATGGAATCATATTTTCCAAATTGAAAACAAAAAATTGGATGAAATTAATAAAAATTTAATTCCCATTCTGGATACCAGAAAACTTGTTTTTAAGAAGTAAAAATTATTATATGATTGACATGTTTTTATGTCTAATGTAAGAGTGAAATTACATCCAATGTCCAAAATTAGAATAAAATGAAAAAAATTATAATCTAGTTACACTATAAAATAAAATAAAAGTATAATATAATTATATAGATAAATTATATTAAATGGAAATTTTAATTTAAAATTCTCTATATTTCACTATTCATTTTAAAAATGAACTTTATCAGAAAAATACCAAAATTTTATAAAATATAATTTTTTCCTATTTATAAAGAAGAATGTCATATTTTCAAATATAACATATAAAAGAGACAAAATTTTTTTACAAGGGATCTCAATCAAAAGGTGATAAAATGACCATTTAAAAAATATTAGAGTATTCCATGCTTACAATAAGATTTATTATTTTTTTAAGCCTCTAAAATTTATTGGATAAATATTAAGACAATTAAAAAGATGTTTAATAATAATATTGTTTGTTCTATTTATTCCCTACAATATAAATTCTAGGCGTTAACTATCATTTAAAATATTAATAATATTATATTATTATTTTGTATAACTAAATGTTGCAGGCCATATATGATTTCAGAGAAACCCATTGTAATGTTTCAGGTAGGCCATCGAAGATAACATCCCCATTATGGTAAATACACTATGTAATTCATTAATATTAATATATATGAAAAATTATTTTTCTATAATTAATTAGGATGTTATATTAAATACATGTATCAATGAATTTAAACAGATAATGAAACCCTTATACAGTGCCTGCGAGAGTTTGACGCACGCACCAAACATTCCAACTATTTAAATAAATTAATAATAGTTTTGTCTCAATAACCATTCACTGATTAATTCATTGATTTTTTGTAAAAATATTAATTTTGATTATGTATATTCTTCCACAATTACATAAAATAACATAAAATATTTCATATCATTGAAACATCAATTGCATTTATTCTATTACATGATTTTTCCTCTAATTGATATCTTTACACAAATATAAAGTTCTTTCAAAACTCAATAACTTTTTTTAATTTATAAATATTCAAATTGTGTTTCATATTCAATTTCTTATTGTAATACATATTTGAATCTTCTGATAAAAACTTAAATTCAAATCATCCAAATTTATTAGATATATGTTATTTAAAAATATTAATCTATTTTATGAATAATTCAAATCCATTTAAGCAATGTTTTTCCCTCAGTTTCTATAATATTTTTTCCTGTGAATGTTATCAATTATAATTGGAAATATATTATTTTTTATCTACTATAAAATAATATTTACTATAAATATATGATCTAAACCGTTAAGACCATGATAGTGAGTCACATGACCTCACATGCACCTTCCTGAATGCTGGACGGTTACAACTAGCTATGGAGGTCTATAGTCCGTCTATGGGGAGAATATAACCTATGTGATTATATACTATAAAAAACAATATAAATAAAAAGTAATTATTTAATGAAAACAATGTGGTAGACAAAAATATCAAGTGGAACACAAGTCATAGAGTAAAATAACAGGCTTCCAAACTTGAATGTCATACTAGAGTAATTATTGTTGTAATGTAAATAAATAAATGTTGTGGTAACAATCCATATATTTTTTGGGAATTTAGTCTCAATATAAGGATCTATCTCCTCAACTCACCATGTATGGTGTCATTGATAATAATGTAGGAAACCACCAATTTTAACATAAAAAATAGTGATAAAAAATAAAATTAATGTCATAAGACACTTTAAATCATAATAAAAAAACACAACAACACATGTGATGGTTTATTTTGTGAAACAAAATCCACTATGGACCCTGATCCCACTTTCTTCGATATAATTCTTGTATTGAATTAAATCCTTTTCATACAAAGTAATGAATTTATGGATAAAATATATGCCCCACTCTATTGGAATTTATCATCATAGACAACAATATAATTACCTAGAAAATAATCAATATCCCTAATTTATGAAAAGTCCAACATTAAATGTTTTATATCACTTAATAATACAAAAATATTATATTTAATTATACCACATTTTCCTGTAAATGATAAATTTTTTTACCCTGAATTTTCTACTCCAATATAAAAAATTATTTCAGAGATTTGACACATATCATCTAGTAATACATCATGTATTTCCCTTATTGTTTCATTAAACATTACCTATGTTGTTCTATATTACTGAAATAAAGAACCATGATCATTTTGATTCTTGAAGAATGGTTTTATATGAATGAATAAATGACATAAATATTCACCGTAGAAAAGAACAATAAAACCTATAGAAAATAATTTACTATAGGATTCATGAATTCATATGTTCACCTATCAAGAATGGGATTCAAGATCAAATAACACACCTATGTACAAAAACATCAAAAATTTTATCTAGAACAAACCATCATCATGATAATATCATATTCAAGGCCCAATGTGGTATGGAAGACTGTGAATCAATGTTTTTGAATAAGAACATCATGGTTCATCTTGGATCAATTATTGAACCACATTACACATTCACAGAGAATAAGAACCCAAGGCATGGATGCCTATTCTTGGTCATGGTCATCAAGAAGATAAATTAAGGATTAATTCATAGAGAAAAACATTTCAAGAAGATTATTATAGAATCAAAAAACAAATGGTTTCTGTAAACATATCCCATTCAAATATATTATAATGGAAGGGATAACAATTTAGTATATCTATTATGAATAAAAACATATATCATGATCTTCTAATTGATTTTAGAGGAGATCCATGGGTTTATCCAATGAACATTTATTAATAAACATTCTATCACAAGAAAATCAATTCAAGAAGAAAAAATTCTCAAGATGAACATTCTAAGAAAACTTACCAAAAAATCCATTATTATTTAAGAATAAATATCCAATAAAAGAGGAAGCATTGTCATATCAAATCCACCAATCTAACCAATAATAATCAAATAATAAAATTATTATCATCAATCTACCATCAAGAATAGGTTTTGGATTATTATTATAAAATATATACAAACTAATCATTTAATGTCGATGATAGATCTTGATTCGATTAAAAAATATATTCAATATGCTAGATCTGTAATAGATCAAGGATGAAAGGAGAAATTTATAATTATATTATCAATGAAAACAATTATTACCCATAGATAAATGATAATGATGAAACATGTGGGGTTTCCATGGATCTGGAGAAAACACATCAATCTTGAATCACTAGATCCATAAATTCATATAGTTGAAATTGTATATAAATGATGTATTATTGATTCATGAGAGTGATTCATGTTTTTATAATTATGAAATAGGGTTAATTATTTTTTGTTAAAGAGAAAAAAGTATGAGGGGAGATAAAACTGGTGGGGATCATTTAATTAATTTATAGTGGCATTGGAACTTCTCATCAATGGGCCTCTTAGCCAAGTTGTTCACACAAAAAGTGGGTTGAGGACAAGAAAACACCTAACGTGGGATCCCATAGGAATAGCATGCATTCGATTTCAGCAACCTGTAATCCAGTTCAGTCTGTAAAATTTTATAGTTAAAGTTGAACTCCATTTACTAGCTGATGGGTTCCACTATAAAATAGGTTGATTTATCTTAGCCACCGTAACGCCAATTCCATCTTTATATATCGATCAACCAATTATTGGACCCATAAAGGAAAAAAAATTTATTTTAATAAACTATATTATATAGTAATAAGAAATAGATAAATTTAATAAAAAACATGTTATTTAAAATATGACAAATTTGGTTATTATTTTCCACCTATAATGACTCTTAATTAAAAAATTAATACATTTAAATATTTTTATCAATAACTAAATCTAATGGGGTCGGTATTATCCTATATCTACCATGTATCCTCTTGAATATTTATATAACACTATATAATTTTGACTAATTTTATTGACATCCCTTAATGAAATTTCCCAATCTAATATATATTCTTTATCAATAAATCCTGATATACTGTGTTGTGATCCTTATCAATTTCCAAATAATAATTTAAATGTGTAGAATTGGTAATGTTCTCCAATTTTGTGGAACATGGAACACATCATGAATAACTTATTAGATATAAGAAGAATACAGATAGAAAAATGTTATCCTAGACCACCCATTGATATCAAATGGTCAAATATAGTTTGGAGTTGTATATAATTCTTTCATAAAATGTTAGAGGCTTCACTGAGAATTCACTTTAATAAAAAAATATCCTACTATATAAAAATATAAAAATATCCTCTTGTGGTCTGTATAATATATATTCCATCTCATACCTATGAACCTAATATTTTGTTTTATTTACACTCCATTGGAGGTCTTTTATACCATACTAATCACAATCCCTCTTGTATCACCAACCTCAGAATAACAATGTAGTTAAAGACATAACCAACTCTAAAGAGCCACATAAAGATCCAACTAAATGAAATCATGGTTAATGTTTTTTACTCAACATCATGATAATATAGGAATTCCATTGATGACACACCAATATATAGGACACAGTCTCAGAGATTATCCATCAGTATATAGGTTTTCAACACTAACTCTTCATCAATCTGAGGATGGTATGTTCTTATGAATCTCAGTTGTGGTTGCAAAACCATGGGTAATCTACGAAAAAAAATGACAGGAAAACTAACCTTTTTATGATAAATTCTTAATGGTTCTTTATAATAGATTATTATATCTCTGACATATATAATTTGTTGATCGCCTTCTAAATGATTCATGTGGAATAGTAACCAATGAGAATCATATGTAAAATGATTGATAACAACACAGACAACATCCCCACACCTTAGGATCTTGAGTAACCTATTAAAAAACTACAAAATGATGTCCTATCAGTTCCATAATGGTGTAAAGTTTTTTTTTGGATCAGCCAACCATGACGTTGGTTATGACATAGATCTTGTGATAGGCAACGAATTGGGATAGCAGTCCCTTAATTTACCTATTTATCATTGGCCACCAGAACCACCGCGTGATTCTATTGTATGTAATTATTGACCTATGATAAACTAAAATACTATAGTTAATATTTTTTTACTTAAAAATAAATGAGGGGTTAGGGGAGTAACAATCTCCCATATAAAATGATTTCACCATCCATTTCCAATGACAAATTGAGTTTTATCTAACCACATGCAAGCGATTCTCACAACACAAAACACATATATTGAGTCCTTATTCTAACCATCAACTGATCTACTTAAATATATGTTACCACTAATTGATCACATGTTATCAATATTTGGATCTCAAAATCTGCCACCTTACAATAAGACAAAAATCTTATCAGGCACAATTATTTTTCAAAAGTTCATTCACAAGCTCTTGAGGTACCTGTGTCTTACAGCTAATAGAATATGAAAACAATTTCAACATTAACTAGGTTATATGTAATCTAAAATTCTAATTTCATTACATTCTATTCTCAAAACCACTTTCTCGAGAGCTTGTCCCACTATGTGATGATACAATGATGCCTCTAATTGTCCCGGTAGTTAATTAATCTATCCTCGAATACATAATGTCAGAAAATATTTATATAAATGAGCATGAATTCCATATGTATGTCATTATTATAATGTTATTTATCATGGGTTAGTTGATTGGTTCGCCCAAAAGTTTCCATCCAATCATTCTTTATTAGTAATACTCCAAAACATATTCCTGATGCACCATAAAATATTGCATATCCAATCTTAAGATCGGGAAGTTAAATTTTTTTTGCAAAAACTAACACCCTATTTAGATGATTTTTTTTTCATTACACTAGACTAAATGATGAAACATCACTTCTTTATTCATCAATGTAATCATGGATGATGATAAAAAAGAAACATAAATGATAAAACATTGGTCGTATGCCATTATTCCCAAAAGATACCTTCATCTCAAAAAATATTCCATTGATGCATCTAGGACATCACTCCCTCAACATTATATAGATTTATGGTTATACTTACTTCAAAAACCACACTCCCCAACAATTTTACTGCACACATAAAAATGATACACATATATTTTTTGGTATGATGATGATGTGCATGAAATACTACTCATGAATATTTAATGTTTTCTTCAATGATTCTATAGGTTATGTGGTTTGATCTTGATTTACTAAAAACAAAAATGATGAAAAATTCAATATATGGGTGGATGATATAATTAATGAAATCTATGAATAATTTTAGCACATTTATTAGGCCAAAAGGCATCACTACATGCATGTTTATTACGTACCATCTCCAAAACAATATATTTATGATGTAATCCTATCTAATCTACAATGTTTGATATCCTAATTGAAGATAAATATTGGGGAACAGCCTTTATACTGTTAACCGAAGAAAATATCATTATTTTACTGAAAATGTTTCATTTTCTTCATAGTTACCAGGATTTTCATCAATAAATCAGCACATTGTCATATAATACCACCTAAGGTTTTGGTGAAAAAAAATGTATGCACACCATAGGGAAGTACATGGCCTGGTAAACCATTCCCCTCATAGTCAAAATGTCACAACCCGTCCTCAGGGCCCGTGTCGTGACTACCCCAAGCCCGCCTTCCATAGGTCAGGGGCTGGAGACTAGCACCAAGGCATAAATTCTGATAAAAAGGGAAGGCATTGCCTTTGTAAAATAAACAAAGACCATAGAGAAAGCAAGTAGTAGAAGTAAACAATAAGTAAAAACTAGGTAAAACAGTATGTGCGGAAAAGTAAGTGGGCCAGAATACAAACCCAAACTGAAAGTAAAGTACAACTGGAAAGGGAAAACAACAACTGAATAGTAAAGACGCGGCCTCAAGCCATCCACTGGAAACTCCACCTGAAGGGTGGGTACAGATAGCCTCTACAGCTCCTCGGGTCCAGCTGTTCGCTCCGAGTACGTCCCGCCGGTGGTTCACCTCCAAGTATCGTCCTGCTCCGCATGCCTCAACCACGATCAGCACTGTCCGTCGTCTGCAACCAACAAAACGTAGTGCGGGCATAGCCCCGTCCAGGGGTGAGTATAAGCTACACTGTAGGGACCCCAAGACCCCCAATGGTCTCCCAGAATCCACATGGATAATTGACAAAGGAAAGATGCAATCACGAAGTAACATCTGACACTGCTTAGGTATATTCCCATACATATACCTAAGTCATCAATTCCAGTTCGCTCCAACCTCCGATCCCAAGTACAACCCAGTCCACACAGGAAAGCAAAACGTAATCCACACAGGATAGCACAACACAATCCACAAAGTAAATAAAAACATGATTCATCTCACACAGGTATACTTGTTCGTACGACGATAGAGATGATCAGATATATCCACTGATTCATCTAATCTGTCGAACCCCCAAAGGATCAATAGGTACTAACCCCCGCAAAGACCCACACAGGATTAGACCCACACAGGATCTGCAAGCGCTGGCCCACATAGAACCGCTAAGCACTGACCCACACAGGATCAGACCCACACAAGATCTGTGGCACTGATCCACGTAGGATCGTTGAGTGTTGTAGTCATCGCCGTCGAATCCACTGAGTATCTCTGTACAGTCGTCGTCGTCGTCGCAGTCGCATCCAACTTTAGGGTTCTCGCACACAACAAGCTCATTTCGGGAGGATCCTCTCCTCGGGTCAAGGGATGGACACATCAACCGTCACGAAGACCAGAGATGATGTAACCCAACGTTTCGTCCCACGTATTAGTGGAAAACCCAGAAAAAAGTGCCCAAGTCACCGAGAACAAGACGACCAGACCATTTTCCAAAATGACACGGCATGTAGATATACGATACATGTCGTGTCATCTGACACCGGGTACAGCACAGGTGTTACGACCCATGTTGCAGGGCAGGTCTTGTAAAAAGTAAGTACACGGCGTGTGGTATGGTTACACGCTGTGTCTTCTGTCCACAGGTAATTTCTATGTTCCACAGCCCGTGTCGATGGGTTGTTCATGTAAAAAGTATGTACACGACGTGTGGTATGGTTACACGCCGTGGCCAAACAACTGGGTCGGCTCCGTGTATGCTGGCCATGCATGGTCGTGTGGTGGAGTACATGCCCGTGTACTCAAATCCATGTCCGTGTATACCTGGATTACACGCCGAGTCCCATGAAGCTGCTTCTGTTATTATGTGTAGAGATTACACGCCGTGTGGCCAGGGTCACTCGCCTTGTTTCACTTATCTAAACCCAGAACTCAAGCCACAGTACACCCACACTACACGGCATGTTCGTCAGTGGAACACGCCGTGTATTCTGGAATTTTCCAGAACTGATGCCTCCGGCCAGCGTGCCTCCTGTGTTGTCCGTTCTTCGTTCTAACGGTCCGAAAATCACGGAACTTTGGACACCATGTTTCCCCGATGTCCCGTAATCGTATTCGGTGTTTTCGGGCCTCCGATCGGCTTCGAAATCATGATTTGATTTACCCGATCAAAGAATGGTCAAGGGACGGTCTCTCCCATTCCGGTTTGATCCGTCGCCCGCTATCGTCATCGCACCTTCTCTAGGACGTCATGATGTTGGATCTTCAATTGGGATCGTTGCGTCGCACAAAAAACTAGCATCGTTTCGGTGTTCGTCACCCATGAAGAACACAAAGATCCCACCAAATATTCACAAAAATGGCGGAGGGATCGGGCCGTGTTTGTTTGGCCCGGTCATTCCACGTTAGTTTGGTTGAAAGCGGGTGAAAATAAACAAAGGAAGGAAAGATCAGCATTGCTCAAATAAAAACACACCCCTAACTTGATAACGAGAAGAACGAAGGTTCTTCGCGGAAATGATCATCGCGGAAGAAGACTCCGTAAGCGTCATCGGTGTAACGGAAAACAATGTCATCGGCGTCGCGGTACACGGCTTCGCATCGTCGATCTATGAGGATTAAAATCACACAGATTTAATTTCCCCAATTAAACCCATGTTGAGGATATAATTCACAAAGAATTAAAAGAATCACAATCCCCTACTTTAATCGGTTGTTGATCGAAGATTGTCGCGGGGAAGGAACGTCACAGAAGAAATGTCGCGGAAGGAGGATCGTCGGCGTCGTGGTACACGTCGTCGCGTCGTCGATCTCCGAGGGTTCCACGTTCTTCGTCTTCCTTCGTCAAAGGCCGGCGTTCTTCGCGTTCTTCACGTTCTTCACGAAGGAGGATGACGATCTTTAGGCATTAGAGTTTTCTCCAAATCCTCTCAACAAGCCCCCGCTTAAGACAAGTGTTGGTCTTATTTAATTCTCATGTAAACAATTTGAAATTCAATGATATGTAATGAAAAAAAGTAATTCAAAGAATTAATTGCAACGAATTTAACAGCCCAATTTAATGGGGCGTTTCTTAACCACAAAAACGCACGGTTGAATTTCATTAAAGAGGGGGTTTGCGGGTGCGTTACATAGGAGGGGAGAAATGGAGGGGATCGTGTGGGCCCCACCTCACAAATAACCTACCAAGTGGGTAGGATATTTTGGGTTCCACCTTATCCGCTTAACTTGGCTTAAGTGTCTTTAAGTGAAATACAATAAAGTTTTCGCACCACTTTATTTTATTTCTCAACATAACCCCAAAAATTAAAAACCACACCCGAGAAAACGCAACTCCGAAAAAGGCGTTTTTAAGAAAATATCGGCGCTGCAATTCCATCGGTGCCCCCAGAATTTGATTCCGAGCACCGGTTCAAAAGTTAGAAAATCCCACTGGTTCTTTCACTGAATGTACCTAAGACAAACTTCAGAAAATGATTCCGGGAACACCGGGCCTCAGAATCAGGTGTCGTCAGAAACTGTGCTTTGTAAAATTCCCATGAAAATTAAGAAAAAAATTTCCTTGAATTTTACGGGTGATTACATCACTCCCACCTCAGGGTTTTACGTCCCCGTAAAGATACATCATAAACTAGGGAATCAAATGTGGGTACTAAGCACACATCTGAGCCTCCCGCTCCCAAGTGCTTTCCTAGAGGTTCCCGTGCTGCCATCTGATGCGCACAAGAGGGATCAATCGTCTACGTAGGACCCGCTCCTGCCGATCCTCGATCTCCACTGGGACCTCCGCAAAAGTTGGCCCATCATCAATTTCTAGATCCCCATGGTCAATGATATGCGTCAGGTCATGCACATGTCTCCTCAGCTGAGATAAGTGGAAGACACTGTGCACCCGGTGCAACTGAGGTTGTAAAGCCAGGCGATAAGCCACCTTGCCAATCCTGCAGAGGACCTGAAATGGTCCAATGAAGCATGGAGACAACTTGAAGCTTCGGCCAAATATCCATAATCCACGTCGAGGTGATACCTGCAAGAAGATGTGGTCTCCATCCTCGAACTCCAATGGCCTCCGCCTCCTGTCAGCATAAGACTTCTGCCGGCTCTGAGCTGTCCTCATCTTCTCATGGATGACCTAGATCTTCTCTGTCGTGGCCTGGACCATCTCTGGTCCCACATGTACTGACTCCCCAGGGTCTGTCCAGCACATAGGAGATCTGCAAGGTTGGTTGTACAACGCCTCGTATGGTGCCATCCTGATGGTGGATTGGTAGCTGTTGTTGTACACGAACTCCACCAAGGGTAGATGGTCCACCCAGCTGTGAACAAAGTCGAGGACACATGCGCGGAGCATGTCCTCGAGAGTCTGAATGGTCCTCTCCATCTGACCATCTGTCTGAGGGTGAAAAGAGGTGCTCAGACATAGCTATGTCCCGAACGCCTCTTGCAACCCCTTCTAAAACTGGGAAGTAAAGTGAGAATCTCGATCAGAGATGATAGACGATGGAATACCGTAAAGCCATACAATCTCCTGAATGTAGAGACGTCCCAAGCTCTCCACTGAGCCCTGCACTCTGATGGGTAAGAAGTGAGCCGACTTGGTGAGTCGGTCGACAATCATCCAGATGGAGTCGTGACCTCTGGAAGTGCGTGGAGGTCCAGTCACGAAGTCCATAGATATCCCGTCCCACTTCCACTTCGGGTCCTCCAAGGGCTGTACCAAGCCTGATGTTACCTGATGCACTACCTTCACCTGCGGGAAGGTGAGGCACCGAGAAAGGAACTATGCCACAACTTTCTTCATGCACGGCCACCAGTGCTGTCGTCTGAGATCCTGGTACATCTTCGCCACTCCAGGATGTACCACCAAAGGAGAAGTGTGAAACTCTCTCAGAACCTTCTCTCGTAAAGCAACTAGTACCAAGGTAAGTCCTCTGAAAAGGACTTCGTGATCTACTCCAAAGGTGAAACCATCCGGTGCCTATCCTGAGGATATCTGCGCACGCCGCGTCTCACAGTCAGCGCCCCCAGGATGTGCCTCTCTAACCCGCAGCAGTAGTGGAGGGGTGACTGTGAGAGACTGAAGGAAGGCTACTCCATCTCTATCCACGAAGGATATATGCATAGCAGATAGCTGCTCTGACGCCTCCTCAATTAGATGAATTCCCATCCTCCTGCTAAGAGCGTCGGCTACCACATTCCCCTTCCCAGGAGTATAGACTATCTCAAAGTCATAGTCCTGGAGGAACTCGAGCCATCACCATTGTCTCAGGTTCAGGTCCTTCTGAGAGAAGATGTACCTGAGACTCTGATGGTCAGAAAAGACTGTAAAGTGCTCTCTAATCAGGTAGTGCCGCCATGTATTCAGAGCGAAGACCACCGCTGCTAACTCCAGGTCATGGGTAGCGTAGTTCTGCTCATGCGGACTCAACTGACGTGACCCATAGGCAATCAATCCCCTCTCCTACATTAGGACACATCTGATTCTGGTCCCTAATTCATCGCAGTAAACTACGTAACCTACTCCCTCCTCCGGAAACCTCAAGATAGGTGCACTAGTCAATCATTGCCTCAGCTCCTGTAAGATCTACTGACATTTGTCTAACCACACAAAGTGTTTCCCCTTTCCGTCAATGCTGAGATTGGTGCCTCAATCTTGGAAAAGTCTCGCACAAATCTCTGATAGTATCTAGCTAGTCCAAAGAAACTTCGCACCTCCGTCACGCTCCTGGGTGGCTCCCAAGCTAGCACTGCCTCGATCTTCGTGGGATCCACCGCAACTCCAGCCTCAGAAATGACGTGTCCCATGAAGTGGACCTCGCGTAACCAGAACTGACACATAGAGATCTTTCCTTAAAGCTGGTGCTCTCGGAGTGTGTCTAGTACAACTCGCAAGTGGTAGGCGTGCTCCTCCTCAGTCGTCGAGTATATCAAAATGTCGTCGATGAAGACTACGACAAATCGATCTAGGTATGGCTGAAAGATCCTGTTCATGAGGCCCATGAACACCACTAGAGAATTGGTTACGCCAAAGAGAAAAACCAAGAACTCATAGTGGCCATACCAAAATCTGAAGGTCGTCATCTGCATGTCCTCGTCCTGAACTCTGAGCTGATGATAGCCAGACCTAAGGTCTATCTTTGAGAACCACCGTCCTCCTTTGAGCTGATCAAAGAGGTCATCAATCCTCAGTAGCAGATACTTGTTCCTCACTGTCACCAGGTTTAGGAAACGATAGTCGACACATAGTCGAAAGCTCCCATCTGCCTTCTTGGAAAACAATATCGGGGAAGCCTAGGGTGAAACACTAGGTCGGATGAACCCCTTGCCCTGCAAGTCCTCGAACTGTACTCGTATCTCTCAAAGCTCAGTGGGGGCCATCCGATACGCTGGAGTCAATATCGGGGCTGTCCCGGGGTACATTTCAATATAAAATTCTACCTCTCTACGAGGATGTAATCCTAGAACGTCGTCGGGGAAAACGTCCTCATACTGATCCACCAATACAGGAAAACCAGGACTCTGCACGTCAACTGATCCAAGGATGAGGCTAGCCAACTGATGAGTGATGGGCTGTTCTCTCCTCTACGAAAGTCCATCCTGTGCTACGAAGGCTCCCTTCTCGCCGGTGAAGGCGAACCTTCTCCCGTCGGTGCATACACATCACACCTTGTGACAAATATAGTCGATCTGAGCATGGACTGTAGATAACCAATCCATGCCCAAGATGACGTCGTGAGGCCTCGACGCCGCTACAATAATATCCCAGCCGAAGCTCTCACCTCCTAGAGTAAGCTCACACTGCCGGAACTAGTGCGCAATGGTCAAGTCTGCTCCCGTAGGAGTCTCTAGCCGTAAGGATCGAGCCAACGGCTCTGTCGGAATCTACGAGCTCTGAACAAGGGCAGTGGCTATGAAAGAGTGACTCTCTCTTATGTCTATAATAACTATAGCAAGGGTGGAATAGACACAAATAGTACCTCGAATCATCAAGGGCGTGTCGTGGTCATAGGCCTCCGCTTCCTGGAGCTATTCTTGTCTCTGCCCGCCAGCTCCCTATGGTCGGGGTGGACCTTCTGGTGGTGGTGGTGGTAGAGCCTCAAAGAGTCGCCCACCACCTACTGCTCGGCCAGCTCCTCTGCCTCGTCCGCCTACACCCTGCGGACCACCATGGTCGACCCTCTGCCTCTGCCTGGATGGCCCCTCAACCGTCTACTGCTCCTCGGCAAGGCAGGTCAGGCAGTGACGAGCCATGTGGCCCTGCCCGCCGCATGCGTAGCACTATCTGCCTCTCGAAAGACTGGCTCCGTGTTTTGTGCCCCACACAGCTGAGCCAGTGTCCTGAGGTCATCTGACTGAGGGTCTGGTCTGCCTGGACCCATGAGTCATCCGTCGACTGCCTGCTGCAGAAGACTCTGCTACATGCCGCCCTGCGGTGGGTCTCGCCGCTGATGTAGACTCAACAAGAAAGCTCTCGATCATAAGGGCTCACTCCAGAACCCCTACCTGCGTTGAAATGCTGAGGGAGATTAGCGATGCCCTGATCTCTTGCCTCAATCCCTTCTTAATGGTCCGGGCCCAGATGAATGGGTTCTGTACCATGTTTGTAGAGTAGCGCGAGAGATCAGTAAATCTCACTGAGTACTGGGAGACCATCAAGCTGCCCTTCCGCAGCTGAAGAAGCTCATGGATGTGAACCATATGGAGGGTGGCTGGGAAGAACTCCGAGTGGAAGAGGCACTCAATGTCTGACCAAAGAAGAGATGCCTCATCGTGCACCTGGAGCATGAAGATCCACCATCTCCCTACTATTTCATGCAGTAGGCTCGCTGCGAGGATCACCATGAGGTCTGCTGGTGTCCTCACTAACCTAAAAACCCATAAAACTACCTCCAACCAGTCCTCGGCTGCCTGGGGGTCCGTCTCCCCACGGAACCTGGGCGTTCGCTGGCGCTGAAACTCGTGTAGTGCACTAAGGCGACGTGCGTCATCAGCGGCTGGGGCTGGTATCATCAGTGGCTAGGCGGGTAGAGGTACCTCCGGTGCCTCTGGCGTCAAAGGGCCCTGTACCGAGGCCTCATCGCTCGGTGGGCAGTCATCATGCACAACTCTCAGAACCCTAGCCTGCTGCCGTCATGGGGCCATCCTGAAAAGAAACAGGTGCGCCGTGGTCATAACAGTATAACTGGTGAGCTGATACAATGTAATCACAAAGAAAACTTGAAACATGCATGCAATCAATGTTTTCGTGCATTAAGTCAGAAATCAGAAGTCAGGGTCCTGGTGTACGGATACGTCGGCCGCCGCACCAACACTAGACTCCCTAGACTGATAACCACACTCAATAGTATTAACACTATTGCTTCACATAGAAAATGATTAGAGTCCTGAGTTCTGTAGTAGTACCGAACTCCTCTGATACCAATTTGTCACGACCCGTCCTTGGGGCCCGTGCCATGACTACCTCAAACCCGCCTTCCATAAGCTAGGGGATAGCGACTAGCAACAAGGCGTAAATTCTATTAAAAAGGTATGACATTGCCTTTTTAAAATAAACAAACACCATAGAGTAAGCAACCAGTAGAAGTAAACACTATGTAAAAACTAGGTATAACAGTAAGTGCGGAAAAGTAAGTGGGCCAGAATAAAACCGAAACTGGAAGTAATGTACAACTGGAAGGGGAAAACAACAACTGAAAAGTAAAGCCGCAGCCTCAAGCCATCCACTGGAAACCCCACCTGAAGGGTGGGTACAGATAGCCTCCACAGCATCTCGGGTCCAGCTGTCCGCTCCGAGTATGTACTGCTGGTGGTTCACCTCCAGGTACTGTCATGCTCCGCAAGCCTCAACCACTATCAGTGCTGTCTATTGTCTACAACCAACACAACATAGTGCGGGCGTAGCCCGTGCAGGTTTGA
This sequence comes from Viscum album, assembly GCA_963277665.1. Lineage (NCBI taxonomy): Eukaryota > Viridiplantae > Streptophyta > Magnoliopsida > Santalales > Viscaceae > Viscum > Viscum album. The sequence continues at coordinate 577,091,424 of OY728129.1, forward strand.
GTATAAGCTACATAGTAGGGACCTCGAGACCCCCTAATGTCTCCCATAATCCACAAGGATAATTCATAAAGGAAAGATGTAATCCTGAAGTAACATCCAACACTACTTAGGTATATGCCCATACATATACCGAAGTCATCAATTCTAGTTTTCTCCAACCTCCAAGACGAAGTACAACCCAGTCCACACAGGAAAGAAAAACGTAATCCACACAGGATACCACAACACAATACACAAAGGAAAGAAAAACGTAATCCACATAGGATAGCACAACACAATATATAATGGAAAGCAAAACAGGATTCAGCTCACACGGGTATACATCTTCGTATGATGATAGAGATGATCAGATATATCCACTGAATCATCTAAGTCGTCGTACCCATAAAGGATCGATAGTTACTAACCGCCGCAAAGACCCACATAGGATCAGACCCACATAGGATCTGTAGGTGCTGGCCCACATAGGACCGCTGAGCGCTGACCCACACAGGATCGGACCCACATAGGATCTGTAGCACTGATCCACATAGGATCACTGAGTGATGTAGTCATCGCCATCGAATCCATTGAGGATCTCTGTACAGTCATCGTCGTCATCGTAGTCGCAGGCAGCTCTAAGGTTCCCGCACACAACTAGCTCGTTTCGGGAGGATCCTCTCCTCTAGTCACGGTATGGAAACATCAACCGTCACGAAGACCAGGGATGATGTAACCCAACATTTCGTCCCATTTCTTAGGGTAAAACCAAGAAAAACGTGCCCAAGTCACCGAGAACAAGATGACCAAATTTTTTCCAAAAGTACAAGGCCTATAGATATATGATACACGCCGTGTCATCTGACACTGGGTACTTCCCATGTGTTACGGCCCGTGTCGCAGGGCTGGTCATGTAAAAAGTAAGTACACGGCGTGTGGTATGGTAACACACCGTGTCTTCTGTCCAAGGGTACTATCTGTGTTCCACAGCCCGTGTCGATGGGCTGTTCGTGTAAAAAGTATGTACACGGTGTGTGGTATGGTTACACACCGTGGCCAAACATCTGGGTCGGCTCTGTGTTTGCTGGCCATGCCTGGTCGTGTGGTGGAGTACATGCCCGTGTACTCAAATCCATGTCTGTGTATCCCTGGATTACACACTGAATCCCACGAAGCTGCTTCTGCTATTTTGTGTAGAGATTACACGCCGTGTGGACAGCGTCACACGCCGTGTGTTACTTATCTAAACCTGAATCTCAAGCCACATTACACCCACACTACACGGCGTGTTCGTCAGTGGAACACACCATGTATTCTGGAATTTTCCAGAACTGACGCCTCCGGCCAGCGCGCCTCCCGTGCTGTCCGTTCTTCGTTATAATGGTCCTCTCATCACGAATCGTTGGACACTATGTTTCCTCGATGTCCCATAATCGTCTCTGGTGTTTTCGAGACTCCGATCGGCTCCGAAATCACGATTTGATTCACTCGCTTGAAGAACGGTCAAGGGATGGTCTCTCCCGTTCCGGTTTGATCTGTCACTCGCTATCATCGACGCACCTTTTCTAGGACGTCATGATGTTGGATCTTCAATTGGGATCGTTGCGTCGCTCAAAAAACTAGCAACGTTCCGGTGTTCGTCACCCATGAAGAACACGATGATCCCACCAAATATTCACAAAAACGGCGGAGGGATTGGGCCATTTTCGTTTGCCCCGGTCCTTCCACATTAGTTTGGTAGAAAGCGGGTCAAGATAAACAAAGGAAGGAAAAATCAGCATTGCTCAAATAAAAACACACCCCTACCTTGATAACGAGAAGAACGAAGGTTCGTCGTGGAAAAGATCGTCGTGGAAGAAGACTCTGTAAGCATCGTCGGCGTCCCGGAGAAGAGAGTCATCGGCGTCGCGGTACACGACATCATGTCATCGATCTCTGAGGATTAAAATCACACAGATTTAATTGCACCAATTAAACCCATGTTGAGGATATAATTCACAAAGAAATAAAAGAACCGAAATCCCCTACCTTTATCAGTTGTTGATCAAAGATTGTCGCGGGGAAGGAACGTCGCGGAAGAAGGATTGTCGGCATCGCAATACACTACATCGCGTCGTCGATCTCCAAGGGTTCGGCGTTCTTCATCGCCCTTCGTCGAAGGCCGGCGTTCTTCGCATTCTTCGCATTCTACGTGTTCTTCGAGAAGGAGGATGAAGACCTTCAGGCCTTAGAGTTTTCTCCAAATCCTCCCAACAAGCCCCCCCTCAAGACAAGTGTTGGTTTTATTTTATTCTCATGCCAACAATTTGAATTTCAACGATAACTAATGAAAAAATTAATTAAACTAATTAATTGCAATGAATTTAACCGCCCAATTTAATGGGCAATTTCTTTTCCAGAAAAACGCATGGTTGACATTCATTAAAGAGTGGGTCTGAGGGTGCGTTACATAGGAGGGGAGATACGGTGGGGCTCGTGCGGGCCCCAGCTCACAAATATCCTACCAAGTGGGTAGGATATTTTGGGTTCCACCCTATCCGCTTAACTTGGATTAAGTGGATTTAAGTGAAATAAAATAAACTTGTCGCACCACTTTATTTTATTTCTCAACTTAACCCCAAAAATTAAAAAATACACCCGAGAAAACGCAACTCCCGAAAAGGCGTTTCTAAGAAAATACCGGCGCTGCGATTCCATCGGTACCCTCAGAATTTGATTTCGAGCACCAGTTCAAATGTTAGAAAAGCCCACTCGTTCGTTCACTGAACATACCCGAGCTAAACTTCGGAAAATGATTCCGGGCACACCGGGCCTCAGAATCAGGTGCCGTCAGAAACTGTGCTATTGTAAAATTCCCAATAAAATTAAGAAATAAATTTCGTTGAATTTTATGGGTCTTTACACAAAATGTTATTCCGTGATGTCATTCATCTCATTTAACACCATATGAGAAGGGGTATCGAAATAGATTATGAAACTAGCATGATCTATGTCTCAATGAAAAGTCATATCTTAAAGGTAATTCAATGATGTTATCTAGAAATTAGATCCAATAGAGATAAATGACTAGAAGAAAAGATAATGTTGATAAAGTAGATCTTTGTGAAAGGTAAAGGACCATAATCTAATATATTGTTTTCATAAAAAGACTCATTTATTGACCAAATATAATTTCTCATTATTACCAATCTCAAATAATCACATAATTCTATCCATTAGTTAATATATTCAAGAAACATACTCAATATATATAAATTTGAGATTGGAATATGGTAATCTAGTAAATAAAAATAATCACATCAAAATTATTAATCAACATACTAATATCATCCAACAGTTTTCCATATGACGTAACAACTATATGAATATTAGTTTATTATTAATGATGTTCCACATTCCTCCCCAATATAATATCCAGATAATTTACCACAGAAGAAAAAATATCATGAAAAACTATTTCCAACAAATTGGTGTTCATATATAATGTATTTGATAAATCTATATTTTTTAAGGAATTATATACAGTAGAAGTGTTCATGATCATACCAAAAATAGAATATGTTCCCTCACCACCATCTATTGTAGTCTAGTGAACTATATCTACATTTAATGCCTTATCATAATGGCCCTTATGATAAGTCTTTGTAGTGTAGGATATTGGTATCCTCTATTGGGCTCCTAAATTTCATTCTTTTCTTTTTCATCTAATACTCCATGGAGGGATCCTTGAGAAAAAAACTAAATATGATGTCCATTCAAAAAATGGTTGCACTTTATTGATAGATTCCAACAATTAATGTTATAATTTACACTTTTTTAATAATTGAAGAACATTTCGGAATCACCTTTTATAAAGGATAAAGAGGAATCCCTTATTTGATTTGAATTTATGCTACCAGACTTCTCCTGTCCCACCTTCAACTTCCTACAACCATAATACGCTCCCATTATAGGTAGGAGTTTGTTAGTCACTATTCATTTAACAACTAATTGTATTCTTGTTCCAGTGTCCTCTTTGAGCACCTTTTTAATGGTAATGGCATTTTATGGAACCTACATAGACATTTTTATGTAAAAGTCCCATGCCTAGTGTATCTACTTTTATTAATGGCTTGTTTCAAACATATGATCCATATACCTATCATTTTGAAGGAGCATAAGGTACAATTAATTAAAATCAAATAATCAATAATATGTTGAAAAGGAACTAATAAAATACTATTATAACTCTATAATATATTGGGAATTATCTAGATTCATCGAGTGAGGGAAATTATTATCGAGGTGTATCTCTTTAATGGTCTCTAAAGTAATGAATTCTTATTTATCAACTTCATTCAAATTATCCCACCATCATATAGTAAATATCTATAATATGAATGTTTATAGACACATTATAGCCACCCCAAGATTTTATTCAAGTTACAATATTATCTTAATATTATCTAATGTATCATCTATATCCTTTGTGCCAATAACAACATGAAATAAAATATGATTCTAGATCTGGAATTCCCAATCATGATAAATCATGTTCTTTATGATGTTTCCACCCGGAAAACGATCCATCCAAATGATCCCTAGTCATAATATATTTTTAACCCTAACCACTAGTAATTTGTTTTAGACTTCTAGTGTTTATTGTCCATCACAATTAGTGGTTACAAGAGAGAATCATGGGATGACAAAACTATTCCTCCCATTATATGTCCCTGAAAAATTATTTATCATGGTCCAAAATAATTTTAAAACATCTAATACTGATAGATAATAATATATCATAAAAAAATAATGTTCACAAAACATCTCATATGAGTATCCATTGTATTAGGTATATCACTATTATAACTTACCATGTTATCATCCATTCAATACATTCACCAAAATATAAATTTACAAAACGTAGTGGTATATTTGTTTATCTATTTTATATCAATATAGATACATTGGGATTTCAAGATAAATAATCAATATCACCCGATAATATATACGTCTATCCATAATAGATGTCAAATTATTAGATTTTTATAACTAATAAAAATTAAAAAAACATTAAATATATATTGGATATAATTCTATATTCATAATAATGTTCTACATATACATCTGAAATCAAATAATTCAATGAAATAAATATCGTCAATGATAAATCGGGGGTCTATTTCACGTTATCTGTCTAAAAACATAGAAACTACTACACCCAAATTCTATATTTAAAATATCATTTCTACCAAGTCTATGGATGGTTTTAAATGAATGAAAATATAAAAATATTCTCCTCTACATTTTATAATTCCATGAACAAAACCATATGGTCCATGCTGAAGATTCATATGTCCTGAAGCATACACCCCCTAATTCAATAGGTTGTAGACTATTAGAGAGGGTCTATATTTTATTAGGGAGTATATATAACCCTTAGTGTAATATCCATTCACAAAAAAATATATAATATAGAAACTCATATTCAAGAAATACAAAATAAAAATAATATAAAATAGGACAAATATCATGTTGTAAAATAAAAACACATAAAATACAAAACTCAAAACCATTATAATAAAATAATACATGAAAGAAAGTAGTTATAAATGTTATATTCTAGATTATATCTCGACATCAACATTAAATCAAAGGCTATGTTTCCTTAACTAAATTACTTGGGGCCCTTATACATTACTGGTTCTATAGTCATGAAATCTACATGTCCACCAAGATTCCTATATAGGGTGTGTATAATAACATAGAATGACTCTAACAATGAATCAAAAAAATAATTTCCCTAAATATATCATGTTTTATAGAATTTAATTTCAAAAATCCAAATATAAACCTAATATCACACATATTCCAATTAATGGTTCACTAACCAAGATACCACGAACCCAGACCCCACCTACTGCAACTACGTTATGGTAATGATTTTAATGTCCTTACTTAAAAGTTCCATGTTATTGGATAAAAAATCACATAATAGGGTATTAAAATATATTATCCTGTATTTTATGTAATTTCATGCCATACTTATTGCACTCTAGTTTCAAGAAATTATACCATGATCTAAACCATACCATCAGACAAGGTTTAATCTATAATCATGAAATTGTAGTCATGCTCATTATCCATGGAGATGTTAAACCAAAAATAGGAAACCAAATATTACTAATTACATAAGAATGTTTCTATAGGCTATGAAAAACAAAAAAAACTATAATTATGGAATGTGATAATAATAAATATCAAGAACACTTCAAAAAATGATACAATAAAGAATAATATCGCATATCAATCATTACTCCCAAGGCCCACTCACACACCATGGTGAAAAATGATAATAGAAGGGCATAAATTGTAATGCATCATTGTGAAAACATCATATTCATGGTAATATATTGTATTGAAATTATACACATATGGTTGTTTATGAATAGCTAAATGTTATTCTTTGGATCAAATATTAAACCACATAACAAACCCACGAAGAATGAGCTAACATATAATGGATGTCTACATTAGTTTTGTTATATCCAAGAATACATTTAGATATATATTTATATGAAAAACCATGTTAATAAGGTTAAATTATAATCATGTTGCAAATAGTTTCCTTCATTTGAATTTTTTTATAAACATCGTACACCGGGATACCAATTCAAAAGATTAATTGATAATAAAAGAGAAAACCATGAAATCAAAATCAATATGTGGATAGTGAACTATTCTAAGACAATGACCATTATTACAATAAAAATCCATTGATATAATAGATATTCAAAATGAAGATGTTTTCATGATGATCAAACTATGAAGACTATCCCCAAAAATACCCACCTTTATCCATGAATAAAAAATGAGGCATTGATACAATGATGAAACATTGAATCCCTCACTGATATACCAATGAATAGACTTAAGATTATTATTACATCACCAATCCAATATCTAGATTAGGTTTATGATAATGAATATTTATGATTTTCCATAGGATGTTCACTATTGATGGTAGATCAACATTCGATCAACAATAGTTTTGAACATACTTGATCTATCAATGATTTATGATAAATTGGAGAATTAATCTATATATACAGAAATATAAAAATATGGACATTATATATCTGTGATATTATTTTGAGAAGTTAGAATGATTTTGCGTAGATATAGAGAAAAATAAATGTTATAGCATTATTATATTTGATAACATTTGGAGATGGAATAAAAGAAGAATGGGGGAGTCTTGATTACTGGGAGGGTGTAAATTTTTTTTGAATAGGTACATGGGGTTCTAAAATAAATACTAAATATTGTAAAAAATAAATTAGAGTTGAAACCTATACTATGCATTTAATTAAACCATGAACTGGGAACACTGGATTTTGGATGGGCCTCACAAGTGAGATGGTGGAACCACTGGGAGACTGATGTCCATGGAATAATGTGATGTATAGTAGCTCGACCATAGATAGATTTAAAGGTAATATAGAAAACATTTAACTCCACTAGAAGGCCAATGGGTTCTGTTGGTTCAAAAGTTACATTTTTTCAATCTATCCTAAGGTTGAGCCCATTTAGCTATATATAACCAAAAAATTTGAGACCCTAAGCCACAAAAAAATCCTCTTAGTCAATAATTTATTGAAGAAAAAAATGGAACTTATAAATTACCTAAACCATAATCTATTACATATAATCGAAGATAATGTGATACATTTAGAATACCAACTATTTAAAATAATGTTTTGTTACCATATTTTTTTATGTCGGATTTCAACTAAGGTGGTTTAAAATATAACAAGTGTACTTATGTACCTCCTTAATGAATTTTATATTCCACATTATCATTCATTTTATTGAATATTATACTGATACACATATCATATTTTTTATTTATGTGAAATACATAAATATCTAATTAAATATCACTTTCATTATTAGGGTTATACATTTTTTCAGTTCCCTTTAGGATTTCCACATTTTTGTAAACCGAGTTCATGAGATCATTAAGATTTTATTTTTCATGTAAAAAAATTATAAATAAATTCATTTAAAACATAAAGATAATTTAAAAAAACAAAATTATATTATGGATAAAACTCTTGTTTCATTTTTATTTTTTTGAAAAAATATTTTCTTTCCTTGATTTTATAGATCCTTTAATTATTTTAGTAACCACTACTTGTGTTTTATATTTTAAATATTTATTCTTCATGATAAATATCATTAATTATATTTATTAGAACCCTATTATCATGAGAGATACAAAATTTTCAATTATGAATGTTGACAATTATTTAATTACTTCTTCCCTTGGGGTTTTTTTTATATAGCCTTCATTTATTCCTTGAATCAGAATAATGAAACCCACATCCATGTACTCATTATGCTTGTTCTTATAATTTATGTACGGTTTATTTTCCTAATGTGGAACTCATATGTATGATTTCATTATATGTGATTGGTGGGACTAGAATTATTCATTTTTTCAAATAATTGGGTAAATTATTATTATTCATTTGATGTTATCTAAGAGATTAGGGAGTGAACCTAATCCAAAATGGGATACATTCCAATTTATAATGATGGTCTTGGGAGTGACCCTTGACATACATTTGTGGTTACATTTTTATATAGTTTCAACATAATTATAATATTATTATATAATTTCCTTAGGATATATATCTTTGATTATAATCAGAAAAATATGAAAAAATGTTATGCTTCTTGTCACTCATTTGATGAATTATTATTATGTTTATTCCCATACGTGGTGTTCTAAATAACCCTTTAAATATTTTTTTTCTTGGATAACCTAAGAATTTTTTAATATATAATAGTTTTATGTTAGGTATATGGTGTTTAAAATATATGATGATTTTACCTTCATGTTTTTGTATTTGTATGTTTAATCAAATAAAAAAATTATAACTCTTCATCATCTTTCTAGAATTTGTTGTAAAATATTTCTACTAATCATGAAAATTTATTTATTTTAATTCTTGGGTTTTAATTATTTGTATCAATAGATGGTATTGTTATTTTGGGTGATTAATTGAATCAAACCATATTAAAAATTATAGAAGGGATTCTTGAAGATTTTCCTATATAAAGGATAATTTCCTAATATTATATATAATGTTGATATTGTTTAGTTATCTATAAAATTTCACCCCCATCTAGATCCTATAATATGGATGTAGCATATGGTTCAGTTTTACTGAGGGTTAATAACCATGAATTAGTCATGTAGTATATTAACTGAACCATATCATATTATAGGAAAATGTGGTTTGACTACCCACCATGATAAAAGATCATATGGGATATAATATAATAAATAATATTATATTTATGAACCACTATAGTAGATTGAATGTCTATATATTTTAATGTACCAAGATGAGAGTTCAATAAAAATCCATAATAATGTAAAATAGTTAAATGTATTAATGATATTGGTTGAACCAAAATAATTATATGGTAACATAATGTGTAGAATGATTAAAATATATTACAGATGAGTTTTTTCCGTGTTATTGATTTTGATAACCCACTATTATTTTAAATTTTCATCTCTAATGTTAACACATTGGGTTTTAAAGATACTTATAGAGTGAAGGAAATTAGAAAACATTGATTGGATGATACATTGGGATGATTAAATCAATTACTAACCCATTAAAATGGTATATGGACAAATACATATTCTGACTATCCAAACTAGATATCAAAAACATGATTAGTAATATAACCATAATAGATATCATGAGTGAAAAAATAATACAAGGATGGTGACTTCATAAAATTATGGAAATGGAGATGATGAAATAAGGTACATTGAACCACCTATATATGAATCCTTTTTGGATGAATCATGAATTTAATTTCCTCCAGGGGCTGGAGAATTATTTACTTGTGGAAGAGGGCGACAAGGAGAGTCAAACTAATATTGAATACATTAATGATGCATAAAATGATTAATGTGTAAACCATACATATAAATGAATAAATAATGGACCAATACCATTAGATGGATTTAATTTATCATTATTTGATTTAATTATTAAATATAAATGCTAATAAGGATGATAAGAACCAATAACATTCATGGTCATGTAAAAAATAGGAAGTTTATAGAATCAAAAAAATATATGTGAGTTATAAAAATGATGTGGTGTGTGGAACATAGATAATAAATAACGAAACTACATGTATTATATTTCTATCTTTCTTGTACCAACATTAGTTTTTTCAATTTATTTCCTTCTAATTATAGTCAATCTGTTCGATAGCTTGTGATTCTTGTTACACCAAGTTTAAATGAAATGTGACACCCTATTAAAATGATATTGAATATTGAAATTTATAACTTATCCCTTGTGTTTATGGGTATAAATTTGACAGAAAAAATAATAAAAAATGCAGTAGCCTATTGAATGGAAATAAAATAATAATTATTTTAATGTAAAATTATTGTTTTCTGAAATACTATTTTTTCAATGAAAACCGATTCATCATTCTTAAAAATTTACGGGATTTTTTATAATATTTATAAGATACCTTTAAATTAATTATTTATATTATAATATTAAAATTATCATAATTTTATTTTTTTATTTTTCTAAAAATTTATCATGTTTTGATGAATTATGATTTTTAGATTTTGATTGTAAAATTCATTTTAATTTAAATTAATTACCAATTTAAATTACATATTAAATTGATTATAAATAAATATCACTTTAATAATATCATAAAAAATATATTTCTTGTTAATTTAATCAATTTATTTTTTATTTTCTATATATAAACCTTCTATAACGATAAGTATTTTCTCTTTAGAAAACCACATTTTCATCGTGTATACGGGTGTCAATTTAAATTGGATTCCGCAACCTCAATGATATCAATTTTTAAAAATGAATAAAAAATATTTAATGAGAATAATTTAGATTATATAATATTTTCAACTAAATATTTTAACTTTATTAATTGTAAATTCAGTAAAAATTAATTTTTATGGTTAGAGTATAATCTGATTTACTTGGGGTTAAACTAAAATTATAATGCATAAAATGACTAAAACAATTATCTGAAAACAATTAAGATGGCCATATTTTATCCTTTTGACATCTTACCATTAATAATGATCCACTTTGGTTTCTTTTTATTTACATTATCTTGTATTTAAATGATTATTTTAGAAATTATCTTGTGTGTTCTCTCAAACACTTATAAATGGCTACCCCCTCTTCTCCACTCTTCACAATCACAAAAACATTTGGTTTTGAAAATGTCTTCCAAAATAAATTCATTACACCCATAACAATATCCAAGATGTATATTTATCGTCAAAAATCCATCTTATATTGTCTTTTAGGGAAAATCTGTGCAATGTTTTTGTATAAGAGGTATGGCTCTAAAAAGATAAATTTAAATATATTTCTTCTCAAATATGAAAAAAAAATCTACAATGGTAATATAATACCAAATATTTCTCAAATATATTTACTTTTTATTTTTCAGTGGAATAACATATATATACCTTCTCTTGTATAAAATTTGGAATTATATCATTGATCGTTTGTATGGTGGAGAAACTCCCCAGAGTCTGATGAAACGTTTTTTTTCAATTGACAACCCATTTTTTAAGATATAATGTTGACTGTAATTTGTATATATATATATATATAACATTAGAAATTACTGAAATATTTTTATTATAATATATCATATACCTTCTTATAGTCCATTTTGTTTAAAATAGAACAATGTCCATCATGTGTAAAATGGACTACCACCTTGTTAAGTGATGTGATTCATTTATTACATTCTTTTTAAAAGAAAGTTAATAGGGATAAATTTAGTTAATTTATGTGATATATATAAAATGATAATTTTTTTCAGAAATTAATATATCATACACTTATATACCCTTAAATAAATTAGAGGAATGATATCATCACTCATGCATACAAACAACCTACAGTATTCACGTTATGATGTGATTCATATTCAATACTAAAATATTATGAATTGTTCTAATAATGTATATACTCAGAAAATATGATATTAATAAAATTATTATATTATATTAAATGATACTTTGATACCCTATTTATATGAACAAAAATCTTTATGATAAAACGCGCATGACACAAAAATAAATTAACTCCCAAAACAATAAATATAATTAGATAATATTAAAAAACATGATAAATAAAGTTCATCTAACTATTTCTGATAGGTAAGAGATTTATATAAATTTTTATTTCATGGAAAAATACATTTTAATAGACACCTATTAACATTTATGTGGTATATATAAATAAACTATGGTGCATTTAAAAATAATTACTATTTATTATTAATTAATAATGCTTATTTCCATGATTATTCTTGTATGTGTTACAATCTTAATGTTATGAGATACATAAAAATTTATTGCAGAATGTCACCTACTTTTTTGATGGTTTATTCTCTCTTGAAACAATCAAATTATTTTTGAATATTTTTCATAAGTAACTAAATTTCCCATAAATATATATATTCTTGAATGACAGATATAAATATTTTTCTAAACCACATACCATTTTTTTATTCTATTTATGTTGAGTTTTATTTTATTTATAAGGTAAATATTGAAAAATACATATCCTTTAGTCAATATAGAAAATTTATGATAAAGAATATTGATTGAGGAAATAAATAAATTATCATATTTATAATAAATTATTTGAAAATAAAGTTATGGGTTGGTCCTCGTACTAGAAAACACCTTGATGCATCAAAAGGATCATGAGATTAATTAGTTATCCAAATCAGATTTTTTTAACTGTAACATTAAATGATCATGTGAACTGTCTTGATGTTAGCGGTATCATGAAACATGAGATCACGACTTCCAATAATTAAGAATCACCTTCATTTATAATTAACATATTATAATTATACATGAAATATTATAAAATATATTATATTTTAGATGCATTTTGTAATAAGTTTTTAAAATAAATAGAATATGTATTCAGTTATTTACCTTACCATATAAATTATTTCTTATAAATTTTGACTGTCAAGGTGCTGATTAAATTTATTATGTGTTCAGTTATTTAAAATTCTATTGTAATTCTACTTTGTTGATGACTTATATATTTTGTTTAATATAATCATCACTATTAATTTGAATTCATAATTTTTTTATTTTTGTTCCTTATGTTATGAAAATCAATCATTTTAATGAGTTTGATGGATGTGGGGAATTTTAATTTTATAATGTTTATTTTATGTTAAAATATTAAAATTAGCATCATGTATGTATCTATCTGAATGGACCAAAGACCTAAATGTTTTATTGTTTTTTATAATCCCCCTTTAAATGGATGAGGGGGAACCCTTACAAGGCCTGATGGATTATGTATGATTACATGAGACGTTGGCCTTATGAAATCATCCCAATAAAGAAAATATATAACTCCCCTCCCTAGAAAATGACGTTATATCAGCTCCCCACCTTCTCATGGTTGCTGTCTTATGAAAATCTATACGGGCTTGGTAACGATGGACTTGCCTTTCCCTCTCATTCTTCCAAGCATGGTAGCTCTTCTCTGGTGAATACACCTGCTCGGAATCCTCATCTGGATCCTGTTTCTTTATAATCTGTCTGGTACCATTATAATTCAGGAGGTTTGAAGGACTTGATGTGCCCCAATGGCAATGTGATGGCCCAAAGTCCTTTAAGTGGCCCAAAAGCCTGACAATACCAAATTCATCAGGTGGCCTAAAGGCCTTGAAGGACACGAGGACAAAAATGGGGACCTAAAGGCGTAAAAGAATGAATAGTTCATTGTGCAATAGTATCAAACAGTATCTAGAACAATAATTACTATAATACCTACTAATTCTATAGGTCCTTTTTTATTTGACCATTTGTATCTATGCCAGTTTAATGAATTAGGAATCAGATCTGGGTAACTAGATTCAGTTCCATTACATTGTTTATAAAATTCCATTATACGTATAATATATTCTAAGAACATAAAGTCATTTACTCATTTCATAAAAATTAAATTATTATTAAAAAAGTATGGAAAATTATTTTATCTCATATTTAATTATATAAGAATGTATTTTATAAAAAAATATAATCCTTTAAAGATATATTTAATGCAATTTTCAAAAAGGATTGTTTATATCCCCTTAGATTAAAACATAATTCCCAAATACGAGATGTAATTTTATATAATGCTATGATATTATATAGAAGTAAGATTATAAAAACCCCTTATTTGAAAATTATACAAACCTAAAATTTAAAATAAATAACGATAGAATCTTTTCTCAAATGGAATGATAAAACAAACTAATTGAGATAAACTTATTATAAAGAAAAATATATATTTACATAGCTAGTAATGTTGATATCAAAGATGAAATTATATATAAATTCATGATTATCTACTAGACCCCTTAATGCATGTTCATTAGTTGGTAATAATTATAATTTGAGGAATCAATATATTTAATAGGGAGAATGTAATGCCCTACTTTGGGGGCCATTATGTTTTTACCAATAATTATAATAATTTATTTTCTATTCATTCATAGTCATTAATACACAAATATATAATAGACCATACAAGATATGATCCATTAAAATCTAACATTATTAAATTATAGATGAACTATTCAATAAAGGTATGTGAAACCATGTATTGAATAAAATGGATTATTAGACATTCACGATGTCAATAACTCTTAAAACTATATACATTAAAAGGGGATAACAAATTGACAAGAATAATATCATTAGGACATAATGAACCAATGGACCACTATCGCCATTAGGTGTCTATATTAGTATAACAAAATATACAATGAGAAAAAATACAAATAAATTAATATGGATGCTATTAAATATAAAATTAAAACTACAGAAATTATTTTCATGAATGAAATATGATTAGGAAGTGTATGTATTGGAATGATATACAGTCACTCGAAGTGTTTATGTTGCAAATATTTTCATTGTAATTATATTCGTTGGTCACATATCCTATAGATATATTAATGTCTCGTATCATTCTTTGGTAAATAAAAAATTACTCAATACACAATTAAATAAAAATATCATAATAAAATATTACATATATATACATTACTAATAAATATTATTATTACTATTATTAAAATCTGATAGGATGTATACATGAAAGTCATAAAAATATTTTATTAAAAAATGGATTGTTATAAAGAAAATATGACATCAAAATTTTGGATTAAAAGAAAAATTTATTTTATTATTAGTATTTTACCTAAATAGAAATTAAAATAATTTATAATAGTAAAATTAATTTGTTACTGAATGTTAATTTATTAAAAAAAATATGTCATAAAAAATTATTAAATAATATTTTTACTAGCTCAAAATAGTTCAAAGATGTTTAATTTCAATTAATTTTTATAATAATTAAATTATTAACATGAAAAAATATGAATTTCTTTAATAAATAAATTTACATAATAATAGATTAGCAGTTAATATTAATTGTCTGTAAATATTTAATTTTATATAAATTTATTTTATTATGTAACATTGTAATTAATATTTTATACATATATATATAACAATTTAAAATATTAGTAATGTTATCAAACACATAAAACATATGAATAAGTAATGATAACTTAATTTATAAGAAATATATAAAATAATTATATACATATGAGCTTTATTTTAGACTATAATGAAATGTATAATATTTTATGATAATTTTATATGAATATTACAACTATAACACACACAAAGAGAGCGATATATATATTATATTATTTTCTTAAAATGGAAGAATAACAAATCAAAAAAGTGATAAATTATTTTTAATAAATAATTAAATTAAATAAAGATAAATGATTAAAAAAATTATTCAAAATGATGAGAATGTTATTAAGGGAATTTTTTTGAGTTTAAGGATTCATGAGTCAGCAAGAAGATGATAGATGAGGTATCAAGAAGGTTCAAGCATGCAGTGAGTCTTTGATAATCAGAGAAAGTGCCACCATGAAGTGGGATTACCTCGAAATCCATGAATCATAGTTAAAATTTTTAATGTCCCAGATTTTCCGTGTATTATTTTTATATATTACATGGAATTATTTTGAGACTAGGTGTGAAAACGACACATCATTCCAAGGCCCAGTGAGCCTGAAATTGTGGTTTGAACTTTTTTTATGTTAAGAGAGTTTTCACTTGTGCATCGTTTTGGTAGTATCCAAATGGATGCCCAGATTAAAAAACAAAGGGCATCGTAGCATCTGGGGAAACAAATTTAACTAAGAACAAGCCTAAACTTGACTGGAGCGGGTCGAGGAAAAAAGTTAATTTTCGTACGTTTTAACTGAAATAAAATAAAATAAATTCACAACATTATTTTATTTCTTTTTGAAAATATCTGCTGCAGCGCAGCGACGGGGAAACTGTTTCAGTCATTAATATCATGTCTTAATGACTCAGAAATAGCAGCGCTGACTCACTAATGTTGCAGCGTGATGGGATGTCTAATTTTTTCCTTTTTTATTGGAAGAATAGAACATCGATCGTTGGTGGAATATTGATAGGAAACTCTCGAGAAAACTCTCAGGGAGGAACAACAACAGATCGAAGCAGTGAATCACTACACCAATCAGGTTGGAGGATCTCGACAATGATAGTATCATAGCCTCTTTATCAGCGATCGATCCCTTCACGAGGTACAGGTTTATATTTCAAATCTCCTTTCCCCATTTCTGATTTTAAACGACGAACGTGGATCAACCACAAACAAGTTGATCCGTGGATTCGTACATTCTTGTGGGTGGGTTTAATTAGGGATTATTTTGGGGAAATAACTTCTTCTTGGTTATTATTGTTGATTACTACTCCGTTTAAGAATACTAACTTGGCCAGAACAATGCCGTGATGAACACCGATGGAGGGTTGTTCCCCATGTTGTTTTATTGGATTTTCTTTCCCTCTTTTCATCTTGTGCATTCTTTGTGTTCTTCTCAGGGCGATAAAAAATTGATCATTGTGCATCCGTTCTGCGACGCAACGATCCCAAATTGATGAATCGATACCACAAAGACCATGTGGAGGTGCAATTATGATAGCAGATGATGAATCAGACCAGATCGAGAAGGTCCGTTCTTCGATCATTCTTCGCGCAGATGGATAATTGCATGTTTTTGGAGCCGATCGGAGGTCCGAAAACAACAGAATCAGCATCGTGGTATCGGGGTGACCAAAAAATGGGAGTTTGTGGTGATCGGATGGCCGAATCGACGAATGAAGCATCACTGGAGGCGCGACGACGGAGGTACGCATTTTAGGAAATTTCCATAATACACAGTGTGTACCTCGGAAGAACACACCGTGTAGTGATGGCAGTGGCGGCTAGGGTTTCAGGGGTTAGAGAGGAATCACATGGCATGTGACCCTAGTCACACGGCATGTTAGACTTTCCCCAAAGCGCGACATGTATTTTGGGAGGTACACGGACACAGGATGATCTAAACGGCTTCAGAGAACGGCTTGTACAGCATGGAAGAGGTGACTATGCGGGACTTGGAAGGTATCTAGGGGGTACACAGACATGGGAAGGAGTAAACGATCATGTACTCCATAACACGGCCAGGAGAGGCCAGTAATACAGGTCACCCCATGTACCAATTACACCGTTCGATGACCGTGTACGGGCACATGGCCAGCGTACATGGAGCCATCCCCATCCACTCAGACATGACGTGTACACCGTACTACACACAGTGTACTCATTTTTTCTACATGACCAGCCTTACGACATGGGCCGTTGTACATGGACAGTACCCTGGGTCAGACAACATGGCGTGTAACTTTTCTACACGTCCTGTACTTTTTGGAAAACTACATGGTCTTCTTGTTCACATCATCTTGGACATCTTTCATTTAGGTTAGTACCCTTTCTTCTCATTCCCCTGAAGGTTATGCATCATTTCCTTTTACAAGAATATGATCCCTTCAACATGACTTTTTGTGATAGAGACATGCATCCATCTGAGAGGCCTTGATCTAGATCCTCTATCCATTCATTACCCTAGGAAGAGTCTGGAATATACATGACCAGCTCCACCGGGTGTCAATCCTCTACCTAGATAGTGAATTCTGGATGAGTCACAGTATCCGCCATGGCCCTGGTAGCGATCCTCATCTTTGTATCGTGATCTTTCCCACTCTGGAGTGTGTCTCCCATAACGAGTTAAACTATCTACTATAACCTTGTCACTCAAGAGTGTGTCTTCCATAATGAGTGTAACTACCTCCCAGGACGCTTCCTGACGAAAAGTACTTCTCGGACAGACGTCATCAGAGTTATAAGACTCGTAGAGTGTGTTCTCCCGGAATGAGTTCATCATGGAATCTTCAAACTGAACCCCTACCTGGGGGGTATGTGGGTGTGTGACATGTGTCTAGACTAAGGGTTTGGGTTTTGAGTATATTTAGTTTGTTCTATATGTTTTGTAGACATATATTATGCATAACTAATGGTACCTTTACATTGTGTACTAATTTGTGGTTTTCGGGGTCCTCTACAGAGTATTGTTATACTCACCCCTGCATGGGCTTTGCCCGAACGTGTTGTGTCTTGTAAATATGTGTAACCTTTTGAAGGAGTACAAGGTGGACTAGGACAATACCAAGCTTTCTGAGTTCCCTACAAACCGAAGCGTTCCTAAGGCTACGAGCGGTAGTCCCAGAAACATTTTTGTTTACTGGTTGGACTTTACAGTTTTTTGACTTTTGTTTTTGTGGGATTGTATTCTGGCCCAGTTTGCATTCAGTACTTTACCTTCTTTTGAACTCTGTTGGTTGGGATTAGCTGTAGGCATGCTTTTTGTTCCATTTTGTTTTTACATTTCAGCATTTTTGGGCATGGAGATGTGCGCATGTGTATGGGTACATAGGAAATTCCTCTCATGTTTAGTAATATGCATACTCAGTGCTAGTCACCAGCCCTTGGCCTATTGTGTCGGGTTTAGGGAGTCAAGACACGTTCCCCAATAGGATGGGTTATGACAGAGTGGTATCAAAGGTGGTCGGTTCTACCTTAGGACCATGGGTCTATGAGATTGGTTTGGGGTAACAGTGTTATGTTTTTTGAGTTTGGCTTTCAGGTCAGAGACTCCAATGTTGGTGTGGCGGTCGATGTTTCAATACACCAGGACTCTGATAACCTGCTTTTCGACTCGGTACATGAATACACAGGTTGTGGGGAAATAAAATAATGGTACATGCATCATATAAGAATGGGTTGTGATTTCCATATCCTTTGTGTCAGCTATCCAGATATACTCATTGACCATGGTACATCTTGTTTCATTAAAGGATGCCTCTGCGACACATTCCTACTAGGATTTAGCAGCGCGATCACAAGGACGACCCACTCAGTGAAGAGGCTATGATACAAAGACTAGTCTCCCAGGCATTGCCACTAGGTGGTGAAGATGCTATTCCACCGCCAGTGGAGCAGCCGGTGGTACCTGCGGTACCGACTAATGAAGAGCGTAGGCTTAGCGTGCTCCATGAGTTCCAGAGACAAAGACCCCTCAGGTTCTGAGGAGAGCCCGATCCTTAGGCAGTTGAAGACTAGATTGAGGTGGTGACCAGAGTTTTCCATCTGGTGAGGACACCATAATATAAAATGGTGATCCTAGGAGCGAGCCTTCTTCAGGGTACGACAAGACGATGGTGGATTCTGACCACACAGACTCATAATGAGGAGACTCTTTCATGGATGGAGTTCGAGTGAATCTTCAGGGAGGAGTTCTCTCCAGTTACGTTGAGAGTCGTGTGATCCAGGAGCTTCTCCAACTCCAGTAGGGCAGTAGGATTGTAGCTTACTATTCATAGAGGTTCACCAACCTCACCCGGTACATGATGGATATAGTCAGGGATTAGAACATCAGAGCTCGGACCTTCGAGCGAGGTCTACGGTTGGACATCCGATATATTGTGATGCCTCTATGAATATTGACTTATGATGGAGTGCTCGAGAGAGACTTGGTGATCATGAGGTTCTTGGTGGTGTAGAGATAGCCGAAGACAGTCAACAGTAGGCAGACTGGTGTGGAGATACCGGGATCAGGGAGACGACATCAGACACAATGATCTGGATGCAGTAGGCATCAAAGGAGGACCCAGGACAAAGGATTTACAGTCGAGGGCTCTCCGGCTGGATCCAGTCAGCCTAGGGAGAAGCGATGCTATGCATGCAACAGTAGGGGACATTTCACTAGATATTTCCTGAATCATCGAACTGCTGACAAGGAAGCGGTGGCTGGACCACCGAGGCATAGGTAGAGAGTGGAGCAGACAGACCCGCCAGGCAGCGGACATGGCAGAGGAACAGGGAGAGCTGAGGGTGATGGCAGACATTTCGACTTACTTCCACCACCACACCCAGGAAGCCCGCACCAGGCTCAGGGAGATGGATGATAGGGATGGGAAAAACTGCATGCGGTCGAGGCTTAAGACGCAGGGTCTCAAGGGATGATTCACAGTACGATCTGTTTATTTTCTACCTTAGCTGCCATACTTAGAGACACAGGTGCTAGTCATTCTTTCATATCCATGTGTCTTATTCAAAACCTCGAGATTCCACTAGAACTATTGACCTGATCTTTATGCTTGGAGACACCTACGAGAGGATACTCGACGATCACACAACTTTTCATGCAATTTGATCTTACACTTGGAGGCGATAGTTTCAGTTTCAACCTCTTGGTGGTAGTGTCGAGGCCTTACGACGTCATTCTCTGTATGGATTGGTTATCTTCAGTCCATGCCCAGATTGACTGTTTTAGGCAAAGAGTGCGGTGTGTCCATCAGAATGGAACGAGGATTTCCATTGTCGGAGAAAGGGAAACCCGGGCAGCGCAGAATGAGCTTATGCATAAAAGGGTGGAGCCAATTGATCATGATTTGGCTAGCCTTGCCCTCAGAGTAGTGGATGTTGTGAGCTCCCAGTTCCCAGTAGTTATGGCAGCGTATGAGGACGTATTTCCCGAAGATGTACTAGGATTACCTCCTCGCTGGGAAATCGACTTCTGCATCGAATCACACCCCAGGCCGGCACTGATTTCTTCATCAACCTATAGGGTGGCTCCCACAAAGCTTCGTGATCTGAGGGTGAAGTTGGATGATATGTGAAGAAAGGGTATTGTGAGACCCAGTGTTTCACCCTGGGCATTCCCAATCTTGTTTGCAAAGAAGGAAGACATGATTATGAGGTTGTGTGTGGATTATCGGCGCCTGAACTAGGTGACGGTGAATAAAAAGTATCCACTACCAAGAATCAATGAAATTTTTGATCAACTAAGAGGGGAAAATGGTTCTCAAAGTTTAACCTTCGATCAGGCTATCACCACCTACATGTGCGGGACGAGGATATACCAAAGTCATATTTCAGATGCCGCTACGGTCACTATGAGTAATTGGTGAGGCCTTTTGGAATGATGAACGCCCCTACAGTGTTCATGGGACTGATAAACCGGATCTTATAGCCGTACTTGAACCGGTTTGTAGTGGTTTTCATCGACAACTTCCTTGTGTACTCAACATCAAGAGAGGAGCATGTGAGACACCTGTGGATGGTTCTGAATGTACTGCGGGAGCACCAGCTTTATGGGAATCTCTCAAAGTGCCAATTATGGATTTAGGAGGTTCACATTCTAAGTCATTTCATCTCAGCAAATGGAGTAGTTGTTGGCCCAGCCATGGTTGAGGCCGTGTTATCATGTGATCCACCACCGAGCGTGATGGAGGTACGAAGCTTCCTTGGATTGGAAACATATTATGGGAGATTCATTCTTGACTTCTCCCGAATATCATCACTAATGAAATCCTAGAACAGGAAGGGGAAACCCTTCGTATTGATGGAGAAGTTCCATTAGGCTTTCTAGCAGTTGATACAAAGTTTGATGAGCGCCCCAGTCTTGAGATTTCCGGAGTAGGGTGTTGATTACATAGTTTTCTGCGATGCATCGGGGACTAGGCTCGGTTGTGTCCTGATGCAGAGGTAGGAAGTAATTGATTATGGTTCGCACTAGCTTAGACCACATGAGAAGAACTATGCGACTCATGATATCGAGTTGGATGCGGTATTCTTCACATTGAAGATGTGGAGACACTACCTTATGGGCGAGTGGTTTATCATCTACTCTCACCACAAGAGCCTCAAGTACATCTTCTCATAGAAGGATCTTAATTTGAGGAAGAGACATTGTCTATAGTTCCTCTAGAATTATGATTACGAGGTCATCTATACTCCTAGGAAGGGGAACAAGGTGGAAGATTCTCTTATCAGAAGGTCAAGCTCACAGCTGTTGAGTGAGGCGACAAATCAGTTAGTCGTTTTAGTTCTCCTTCTTTGACGGACAGGATGTATCCTACCTACAGTCGATGGTTGTCACCTCTCCACACTTACAGCGGGTTAGGGAGATGCAACTGAGAGATGTCGACTAAAGGGATTTACGTGCTTATTTATCCACAGGATATGCTCCTAATGGATATTCACATGGTGGGGAGCACATACTTATTTTCATAGGATGCACCGTTGTACTGGTGGAAAAGATATACCAGGATATCTGACGATAGTTCTGGTGGTCAGGCATGAAGAAGGCCGTAGAAGAGTTCGTTTTTCGATGCCTTACATGCAAGCAGGTGAAGGCTGAGCACCAGGTTCCAATGAGATTCGCTCACCCCTGGATATTTCAGAGTGGATGTGGTATAGAATATCTATGGACTTCATGATAGGCTTACCATGGACGTCTAATGGTCATGATTTCATCTGGGTGATCGTTGACCGACTCACCAAGTTGGACCACTTCCTATCTATCAGGGAGAAGAGTTTCATAGAAAGCATTGGACACATTTACGTGAAGGATATAGTTTGGATTCATGGAGTCCCCTTGAAAATAGTATTATACCGAGATGCACGTTTCACATATCAGTTGTGTAAGGGATTGCTGGTGGATTTTGGGACTCAACTATGCTTGTGCACAACGTTTCATCCCCATATAGATGTTCAGACGGAGATGACTATTCAGGTTATGGAGGATATGTTGTGAGCCTATGTCTTAAAATTTGGTCATAGTTTCATGGGCCACCTTCCACTAGTGGAGTTTGGTTAAAATAATATCTACCACTCAACCCTTGGTATGGCACCGTTTGAGGCCTTTCTTGTGAGACCATGTCGGTCACCACTTTGCTGGACTAACCCCGGAGAGTCAGCACTCATGGGTCCAGAGTTGGTAAGTTGTAACGCCCCGACCCTCTTTACCCAGAGTCGATGCATTATTACGTAACATTGGCATGATCACAAAAGATCAAGTCTCAAATACTATCCCTGTAGGTCATTCATTAAATACTTTTCATGTCCTATAAAAATTAAAACATTAAAAGTTGTGAGCTCAGATGCTCAGTAAGGATAACAATATAGCAGAAACTTTCATAAATAAACATAATCATTTAAGGCAATGTATAACTAAGACAAAATCCTTTTAAATTTGAACTTCAGCATAATATGGAAAAAATAGAATGGAATAATTCCATTTACTTATTCAGATGGATATTATACTATTCGAATAATCATATGAAATATCAATAA
Source organism: Viscum album (assembly GCA_963277665.1). Taxonomy (NCBI): domain Eukaryota; kingdom Viridiplantae; phylum Streptophyta; class Magnoliopsida; order Santalales; family Viscaceae; genus Viscum; species Viscum album. Next base: position 577,115,081 of record OY728129.1, read on the forward strand.
GCACTTTCATAATGATGGAATTCATAATTCTACACTATCATAACCACATAGTCAAGGCCTTTTGCCAAGAATACAAATAAGGTTTTGTCAAGGCCTCGTTCCAGGACACTAGTTTATTTCATGAGATCTACCTATGCATCAAGAAGCTATAGCGGGCTCCACCCGTCACTTATTAAGTCCAGTGCATTCCTTATATGAAAAGGTTTAAACATATCATAAACGATAACATAATCATATCACATAAAACATGCATAAAGGAAACATAAAATTTCCACATTTCAATCATAATATATCAATACAACACATTAATATAGAAAAACATTATCAAAACCATTTTCAATGCGAAAATAAAAGAAAATTAAAATGTGGAATTTATTTTTCATTTAAAAAAAGTTATGGCTTGTAGAGGAAGTCGAAACTCAAATAATGGTCACGACGGCGGAGAAGTTGTTGTCGCCGCATACGGAAGACAAAACATTCCTTTGGTTGTTTAGTAAAAATGCTTCGTATAAAAATATTCCTTTTGAATAAAAGTAAAAGTCAATGTGGTTTATACACCATATAAAATAATGTTTTGTATAAAACAAAATACGCCTCAGTGAAAGAAGATTGAGATGAAGTCCCTTACCTCTTGTCCGACTAGGCTTGATCATTCTTTAATCTCTTGAATAATAAACTAGAGTTAATCTCTACTTTCTTAAGAACTTTTTTCAAGTTCATTAAATTATTACAATTTTATGAATATTATGTAGTCATTTAAGGTAATAACAGTCGTTTAGTCGATCTTTGGTACTTGAGTCAACAATAAACTTTTATAGTTACAGTTGTCTATGTGGTAGAATATCCATTATCTACAGAATTATATTCATGATGTAGATATCATATATATCATATATATCTAATAGATACATGAATTTATAATATTACATAACATTTAGAGGTAAGAAATGAAATGCACCGTTCATAGAGACAGTAAGTCGTACGTACGCATGAACGCCACTTTTATTTCTATATCATATTTAATGGAATGAAATCATAATGATATAAGGGTATATTATGATTCTAGTATAATATCATATATAATATCATTAACTCCATCATTTATATGTCCCACATATGGCATTAACGATTAAAATCGCTTTGAGGGGGCGGTAGTCCGCACTTCCTAAAATGAAATTATCGCGTTTACCCATAATGGAAATCATAAAGGTATGTAATAAATGAAAAATACAGAAGCATAAGGAAACATAAACATAATATATATCATATAAATATAGTGATATCTTAATGGCCACCACGAGAGGTGTTAAAAGAAGATTGAACAATCATCGTTTCGTGAGGTAGTAATTCGCCAGCAATAGAAACAGTATGATCTTTAACCATTAGACGAAGGTGTGTTTAAGTGTCAATAAAATAATTCTCATAAAAAAATCCTACTATATTGAAGATACAAGTTTTGTTTCAAAATAATGGAATTAAAAGAGTTTAAGGGGTTGGAGAAGCAAAATAAAACAAAAGAACATAAGAGAAGACATTACCATAAAAATGGAAAACCCTTTTTGATTTGAGCCAAAGGCTTTCTTGGGAAGACTTCTTCCCAAAGTGAGGCTTCTAGGAGTAAGAGAGGGAATTTTAGAGACTATTTTGGAAGCGTTTGGCCGAGCCAAATGGATTTTAAGGTGTGAATAAGGTGGTAGAGGTGGGGGCCTTTTAAAAGAGGAGAGGAGGGGCACTCTTGGAAAGTCAAGAAATGTTACTTTATTATGAAATGATTTTCAGATTTTAAAGGCCCCAAACTGATGTATTTCAAGGATAAGAAGATAAGGGTTCTAAATCCGCCCATCCAATATGCTTTAGACAAGTTTAGGTCTTAGATTTTACCTTATCTTTTCATTTTATTTAAATCGTTCATTGATGAGGTAATCACTTCATCATCATGGTGTCATAAATAAATTTATTTATTTAATATCTATAAATTATAAAAAAATAACCATGATGTAGGAAATATTTTTATCTTTCCAATTAATAATTATAGTCAAAATGTTAACTTATATAACCCTATTTTATAATTGTTTTAGTAAAACAACACATGTTTGTGACAATTTTATTTTTACTTAAAATAAAAAGTTATTAATGTCATTTTATTACCCAAGTGGCTCCATGGGGTCCCCAAGTTGTCCCATGGATTGTATTGGTCGTCCATGACTCATCCAATAATGGAAGGACAAGTGTAAAGGTAATTTTATATTATTATAATGTTATATTTACCTTAAATTGCACCAATTACCTTTAATCGCGATTAATAAAACTTAAAAGTTACTATTCACCAAAACATATTTACAACCCATTGAACCAAATTTTACATACTAATGACAACCATGTATGTCAGATTTTTGAAATTCAATTCACAAAAGTGGTAAAATTTCATTTAAACGAAAAATTAGTTTTTTAACTACCACTTAGTGGTTTCACTATTCATCAAAAATTGAAGTTTTTTAGAAAAATACCAAAAATTAACCCTAATCTATATTTGCTATTCCTAATTCAAAAATGATCTCTATTTTAAAAAATTCAAAACATATATGTCGAATTAATTAATTTATTAATTAATTCCCGCTGTCACAACCAATAGCGTGTTTTTAAAAAACAATATATATCAAAAGTTTGACAATTGTTTATGTCCAATTTAAAATTAAAATTAATTATAATGACCACCATTGTATAAAAAGGTTAAAATATATTCTAATTATACTTTAAAACCACTCAATCGTATAATTTATCACTTTAAATTATTTTTATTAAATAAGTTGTTTTTAAGTATTTTTCACTATTCATCAAAAATTGGAAGTTTTAGAAAAATACAAAAAATTCAACATAGGCTAATTTTGATATTCTGAATCCAAAAATGAAGTCCATTTTAAAATATAAAATTTATATAATTTAAAAAATTGGGTATTTATATTCATTACGGCTATTTTTGTTGGTCGCGATGTGTTAGAATCTCGAACTTGCATAAAATGCAAGCTATTGCATTATTGAAAGAGAATCGTATCGTGGAATCTTGGGGTATTACATTCTCTCCTACTTAAATAAATTGCATCCTATCAATTTGACATTGTTCTTCTAAAATAAAAGGTTCAAAGTATAAAATACCTTTGTGGAAATCCCATATCAGAAATAGAGTTAATAAAAATATAACATTAAAATAAAGGAAGAGAAGTACAAAGGTCACCCGAGATAGCCCATACTAGGATTCTATGAAAACATGGATATGGAGGAGAAACAAAACATCAAGGTATGATTGAGATTTGTAGAAAATAGTATTAGGAGAAAGTTAACTACAAGAAAATAAAAAACATGTGATTGGTTAAACGATCATTGATTCCCCAGTACAAAAAGTAAACTGACAATGTTTTTGTTTTAAGTTACCTTTCATAATGTTGAGGAATTTATTAAAGAGATTTACTAAGAATGTAATGAAATATACATACTTGTCATGTGGACTTTTCTTTCTTTAATAAATTTTATGACAAACCCATCTTTCACTCAAAAAGATAATAGAACTCCAAAATATTATATTTATCCTAATCATTCAAGGTTCCAAATATTATCACATACCATTTAGATGAGGAAAAATATTTTGTAATAACCAGGGAATTCCTGTAGGCTAGTGGTAGGTAATAAAGGCCTATCTAACTATGGTTGTTGGTTCGATTCCTACAGCTTTGTCCGGTGCGATGGGTTATCCCTCGACCTGCAGGTTGTTCTTTTCCTAAAACTATAGTATTATAATATTAAAAAAATAATCTTCATAAATGTTTTAACCTTAAACAATACTATACAAAGTTAAACTTAATCCATTCCAACCTTTATAGTTATCCAAAATACCTCTCTCCAGACTTTCTCTAAAAGGTCTCTAAATTCCAAAATCAATTGTAACATCAGATTTCCCAAACAAGGTAAAGTTTATCTTATTGTCACATACTAAAAATATGATTAACTTCATCATATTAAAACCTTAATGAAAAAAACAAGTACTTCCGTACAATCCTTACATATATCACATTATTCTTATAACCATAATATAGTTCTTGAGTCCAAAAAAACCAATACAATAATTATTCAACTTCATCAATAGTGACAACATAAGCATGACCTTTCTCCATTGGCATTTTCTAAGGTATGTAACCTTGGCGCTTAGGGAATTCTTTTGCATAATGCCCCATTTCTCTATAATTGTAGCGTTCAATATTGATAGCCTCTTTCATTCCCTTACAATCATGAGCCTGGTGACCTTTTTCTCCATATATGTAACAAACTTCCATTACCTTTAGGCAAGTACATGGGTGATTCTTCCCACAATTGTCACATAATGGAAAATCCTTCTTTCCCTTTTTCCCTTTATCTATCTCTTGTTCCACCGTTCTCTTATTCTTTTGCTTTACTTTGTTGTCATAAGACTTAGAGAATTCCTTTTATGTCTTGATATAACATGAGGCAAATCTTCGTACGATGAGAAGGATTGCGATACTAAAGCTCAACAGAGAAATGGTTTTAACCCATAAAAGAAACGATCAATCTTACTTCTTGGGTTATGAATATAATCTACTGCATGCCTTGCTAACCATGTAAAATTAGCCTCATACTTTGCGACATTATCATCCTCCTTTTGTCTCAGACTCAGAAATATCCTTTCCATATCTGCTCGATGGTCATGGGGAAATTATTTTTCTAATAAAAGCTCTTTGAACTACCTCTATTCTATATTTGATAATTCATCATCTTCCTTTGTGTTTTGAATCAATGACAACCATTGATCAGCATCTCCAGTGAGGCTGTAAACTGCCATGATAACCTTTCACTTTCACTACTCCCCAAGGGATTGAAAATTTTCTCTACGGAATTTATAAATTGCTCAGCTACTAAGGGATTTGTTCCCCCATTAAATGTTGATAGTTTTTTCCTCATGAAGCGGTCTAACATAGATCCTCCACATTTCAGATCAGGGTGCTCTATACGAGTAAGGTTATTATTCATAACCTGAGTGAGTTTTCCCAGTATGGTGATAAGCGGATCAACACCAATTGTATCACCAGCTCCAATATAATTATCTTGATTAGGATGGAAATCACTACATGGAGTGCATTCATTGATACAATTTCCATTCCTTCATATATGTTCCATTTCTAAATAATGGCATAAACTAGATCAGTTTATGAATCAAAATATATAATTCCATACTTGTAAAACAATTAACATAAATTGAACAGTTTATGGATATAATCCATAATCATAAAAATGATTTCATTGAGGAATTATATACTCATAAACCCTTCATAATTGTTTGTAAATAAAATGGGAATTATCCTAATCATATCCCCTAGGAGTGTCGTAACCAAGAGTGCAGCAAGGCCCATTGTCGTGCACCAGTTCATGTTCAAGTCTAGCTCAAAGCGGTGTTTTCAGGTTTTAACCCTAGGTACATCTGTGCCAGAGCCGCCTCTACCTACTCATATCCAGACAGGGATGTATTGTTCGAAAAACTCAGAAAATCCCTATAATACCAAAATTCTAGGAAGTTCTTCTATACTAATCCTCAAAGTATATCTTAGGGATATTTACTCTAATCAGAGTTTATCTAAATCCAGATTCCAAGGTTAGTACTAAACTACCTCTAATACCAACTGTAACGCCCTGACCCTTGTTACCCAGAGTCGGTGCATTATTACGTAACATGGTCATGATAAAAAAGGATCATGTCTCGAAAGACCGATTAGTTTAGTAGCCTTAGAAACACTAGATATATTCATAAGTCATACATTACATCATAAAGTAAAAAAAACTACAACAACATCTTGTCTTCATATCCCCTCATACTATTCCTGTTGGTCATTCATAAAATTGTTTTTCACGTCCTGGAAAAATTAAAACATTGAAAGGGTTGAGCTCAGATGATCAGTAAGGATAACAATATAGTGGAAACTTTCATAAATAAACATAATCATAAGGCAATGTATAACTAAAACAAAATCCTTTTAAAATCGAACTTCCGCATAATATGGAAAAAATAAAATGAAATAATTCCATTTACTTATTCACATGGATATTCTACTAGTAGAATAATCACATGCAATATCAATAACCACTTTCATAATTATGGATTACATAATGCTAGACTATCATAACCAAATAGTCCAGGCCTTATGCCAAAACTACAAATAAGACTTTTTTTTTCAAGGCCTCGTGGCAAGAAACTTGTTTGTCTCATGAGACCCAACGATGCATCGGGGAGCTATAGCGGGCTCCACTTGTCACTTATTAAGTCCAATGCATTCCTTATATGAAAAGGTTTACACATATCATAAACCATAACATAACCATTCACATAAAACATGCATAAAGGAAACATAACATTTCCACATTTCAATCAAAAGATATCAATAAAACACAATAATATAATCAAAACATTATCAAAAACATTTTAAATAACAAAATAAAATAAAATTAAAACTTGGTATTTAGTTTTCATTTAAAAAAAAGTTATGGCTTGTAGAGGAAGTCAAAACTCAAATAATGGTCACGACGGAGGAGAAGTCGTTGTCTCCGCATATGTAAGACAAAAAATTCCATTTGTCATTTAGTAAAAACACTTCGTATAAAAATATTCCTTTTGAATAAAAGTAAAAGATCAAGGGGTTTATACACTGTATAAAAGAAAGATGTGTATAAAACAAAATACGCCTCAATGAAAGAAGATTGAGATGAAGTCCCTTACCTCATGTCCAACTTGACTCGATCATTCTTTAATCTCTTGAATAATAAACTAGAGTTAATCTATACATTCCTAATAATATTTTTAAATTTCATTAAATTATTACCATGTTATGAATATTATGTAGTCAATTAAGTTAATAACGGTCATTTAGTCGATCTTTGGTCCTTGAGTATACAATAAACTTCTTATAGTTACAAGTTGTTTATGTGGTAGAATATCCACTATCTCCCGAATTATATTCATGGTGTAGATATCATATATATCATATATATCCAGTAGATACATGAATTTATAATATTTCATTATATTTAGAGGTAAGAAATGAAATGCACCATTCATGGAGACAATAAGTCGTACGTACGCATGAACGCTACATTCATTTTTATTTCATATTTACATGAATTAAATCATAATGATATAAGGGTATATTATAATTCCAGTATAATATCATATATAATATCATTAACTCTATCCTTTATACATCCCACATATGGCATTAACGATTCAAATCACTTTTGAGGGGGCGGTAGTCCGCACTTCCTAAAATGAAATTATTGCATTTACCCATAATGGAAATCATAAAGGTATGTCATAAATGAATAATAAAGAAGCATAAATAAAACATAAACAAAATATATATATATATATATCATATAAATATAGTGTCATATTAATGGCCACCGTGAGAGGTATTAACAGAGGATTGAACAATCATCATTTTGTGATGCAGTAATTCGCCACCCACAGAAACAGTATGTTCTTTAACCATTTGACGAAGGTGTCTATAAGTGTAAATATAATAATTCTCATAAAAACATCCTTGTGTATTTAATAATACGGTTTTGTTACAACAGAAATGAATAAAAAGAGTTTAAGGGGTTGGAGAAGAAAAATAAAACAAAAGAACATAAGAGAAAACATTACATTAAAATCAGGTAACTCTTTTTGATTTGAGGAAAAGGCTTCCTTGGGAAGACTTCTGCCCAAAGTGAGGCTTCTATTAGTAATAGAGGGAAGTAGGGAGAGTATTTTGGCTGAGGTTGGCCGATCCAAATGGCTTTGAAGGTGTGAATAAGATGGTAGAGGTGGGGGCCTTATATAAGAGGAGAGGAGGGGCACTCTTGGAAGGTTAAGAAATGTTACTTTATTATGAAACGATTTTCAGATTTTAAATGACCCAAACTGATATATTTAGTGGATAATGTGATAAGGGTTTAAAATCCACCCATCCAATAGGCATTAGACAAGTGTAAGTCTTAGAATTTACCTTATCGTTTCATTTTATTTAAATCGTTCATTAATGAGGTAATCACTGCATTATCATGGTGTCATAAATAAATTTATTTTTTAATGTCTAAAAATTATAAAAAAATTACCATGATGTAGGAAATATTTTAATCATTCCAATTAATATTTATAGTGGAAAATTTAACTTATATAACCCCACGTAATAATTTTTTTAGAAATACAACACATGTTTGTGACAATTTTATTTTTACTTTAAATAAAAAGTTATTAATGTCATTTTCTTACCCTAGTGGCTCCATGGGGTCCCCAAGTTGACCCATGGATTGTTTTAGTCGTCCATGACTCATCTAATAAGGGTAGTATAAGTGTAAAGGTGAATTCATATTATTATAATGTTACATTTACCTTAAATTACACTAATTACCTTTAATCGTGATTAATAAAACATAAAAGTTACTATTCACCCCAAATTATTTTCATCCCTTTTGTCCACATTTAACATACTAATGACAACCATGTATGTTGGATTTTTGAAATTCAATTCACATAATTGCTAAAATTTAATTTAAATAAAAAATTAGTTTTTTAATTACAACTTAGTGGTTTCACTATTCATCAAAAAATGATGTTTTTCAGAAAAATACCAAAAATTAACCCTAATATATATTTGATATTCCTAATTCAAAAATAATGTCTATTTTAAAAAATTCTAAACATATAAGTTGAATTAATTAATTTAATAATTAATTCCCGCTTTCACAACAAAGAGCATGATTTTATGAAACAATATATATCGAAAGATTGACAATTATTTATGTCCAATTTCAAAGTAAAATTAAATATAATGACAACCATTGGGTAAAAAAGTTAAAATATATTCTAATTATACTTTAAAACCACTCAATAATATAATTTATCACTATACATTAATTTTATTAAAAAAGTTGTTTTTAAGTATTTTTCACTATTCATTGAAAATTGGATGTTTTGAGAAAAATACAAAAAATTCAATATAGGCTAATTTTGATATTCTGAATCCAAAAATGAAGTCCATTTTAAAATATAAAATTTATATAATTTCAAAAAGTTGGTATTACTATTCATAACAGCTATTTTTGTTGGCCGCATTGTGTTAGAATATCGAACTTGCGTACAATGCAAGCTATTATATTATTAAAAGAGTATCGTATTGTGGAAGTTTGGGGTGTTACATGCGAGCTACCACCGAGAAGTTTCAGGTCATCCAGGAGGGGATGGAGACTACACAGAGCCGTCATAAGTCTTATGATAACAGATAGCAGAGACCTCTGGAGTTCGAAGAGGGAGACAACATCTTTCTTCTCGTCTCACCTCGATGAGGGTTGCAGAGATTTGGATGGGGAGGAAACCTATATCCAAGGTTCATCAGACCATTCCAGATACGGTGCAGAGTTGGCGAAGTGGTGTACCGCCTAGATCTACCGCCATAGTTGCATTGGGTACATGATTTTTTCCACGTGTCGCAGCTGAGGAGGTATGTGCATGATCCCTCGCATGTCATCGAATGTGGAGAGCTAGAAATTGAGGATGGAGTGACCTTTGTTGAGTACTCGGTGAAGATCAAGGATCTATAGGAGAGGATATTTCATGGGCGAATTATTCCCTTGGTGCGCGTTCGTTGGCAGCATGGGAATCTTCAGGAGAGCACATGGGTGCGGGAGGCTCAGATCAATGCCCAATACCCTCATCTTTTAGAGTAGTCTTGTTTTGAATTTTCGGGGATGTATAGCCCCAAGGTGGGGAGAATGTAATCTATCGGATTTTCCGTGTATTATTTTTAAATATTATATGGAATTATATTGATGGCGTTCACGAAAACGTCACATAATTCCGAGGCCCAGTGATCCCGGAATGGTTGTTTGAACTTTTTTTAAGTTAAGTGAGTTGGCACTTGAGTGCGGTTGTGGAAATTTTCTAAAGGATGTCTGGATTAAAAATCTAAGGGAACCATTGGGTCCGGGGTGAAGAATTTACCAAAGAACAAGCCTAACCTCGACTAGCGCAGGTCGAGGGGAAAAGTTAATTTTCAGACATTTTATGTAAAATAAAATAAAATAAATTCAGAAGTTTATTTTATTTATTTTTGGACATATCTGTTGTAGCACAGCGATAGGGCAGGTGTTTTAGTCATTAAGGACATGTCATAATGGCTCAGAAAAAACAACGCCGAATCACTAATGTCGTAGCATGATGGGAATTCTAATACAATTCACTTTTTATTGGGATAATCGAACGTCAATCGTTGGCGGAAGATTGAGGGGAAACTCAGGAGAAAACTCTCGGTGAAGAAGAACGACGGATCGAAGAGGCAAATCGCTACTCCAAGGAGGTTGGAGGATCTCGAAGACAAACACGGATCAACCACAAACAAGATGATCAATGGATTCGTACATTCTTGTGGGAGGTTATAATTTTTTATGATTTTAGGGAAATAATTTCTTATTGGTTATTATTGTTGATTCCTACTCCATTTAAGCCTACTAACGGGAGCGGATCATTGTCGTGACGAACGATGGCAGAGGATCGTTTCACATTTTGTTTTATTGGATTTTCTTTCCCCCTTTTCTTCTCATAGGTACTTCACATTCTTCGTGGGGCGATAAAAAAGGGATACTTGCGCATCTGTTCTATGATGAAATGATCCCAAATTGAAGAATCAATACACCAATGACCTTTCGGAGGTGCGACGACGATAGCAGACGACGAATTGGACCAGATCTAGAAGGGCTACTCTTCGAGCATTCTTCGCACAGATGGATCGTAGCATGTTTTTAGAGCCGATCAGAGGTCTGAAAACAATGAAATCCGCATCGTGGTGTGAGGGAGACCAAAACATGGGAGTTTTGTGGAGATCAGATGGATGGGTCAACGAACGGAGCATCACCGGAGGCATGACGACGGAGGTCCGTGTTTCCGGAAATTTCCAGAATACAAGGCGTGTACCTCCGAAGAACACACCATGTAGTGCTGGAGGCAGCTAGAGATTTAGGGGTCAGTGAGTAATCACACGGAGTGAGACCTTGGTCATACGACGTGTTAGAATTTCCCTGATGGTCGGCGTGTATTTTGGGAGGTACACGGGCACCGGATGATCTACACAGATTTTGAGCACGATGTGTACATCATGGCAGAGGCGGCTATGTGGGACTCGGTGTGTATCCAGGGGGTACACGAACCTGGAATGGAGTACATGACCGTGTACCCCATCACATGGCTAGGTGAAGTTAGTAATGCGGGTCACCCCGTGTACCAATTACATAGGTCGGAGTACATAGGTTGATGAACATGTACGAGCACATGGCTAGCGTACACGTAGCCAACCCCAGCCACTTGGAAATAGCGTGTACACCATACTACACACTGTGTACTAAGATTTTCTACATGGCCAGACATACGACACGGGCATTTGTACACGGGTAGTACCCGAGGCCAAACAACATGGCGTGTTACTTTTCTACACACCGTGTACTTTTTGAAAAACGACATGGTCCTCTTGTTCACCACATCTTAGGCATCTTTCGTTTGGGTTAGTGCCCCTTCTTCTCGTTCCACTAAAGGTCAGTCATCGTATCCTTTTAGAGGAATGTGATCCCTTCACCGGGACATTCTGTGATACAGTCAGGAATCCATCTGAGAGGTCCAGATTGAGATCCTCTACCCATTCTTGACCCTAGGTAGAGTTCGACATAGATATTTCCAACTCCACCGGGAGTCGATCATCTACATATCTGATGAATTCTGGATGATTAGTGGTATCCACCAAGGCCCTGGCTGTGATCCTCATCTATGTACCATGATCATTCCCACTTAGGAGTGTGTCTCCCATAATGAGTGCATATATCTACCATAACCTTCTCACTCTGGAGTGTGTCTCCCTTAATGAGTGTAACTACCTCTCTTGATGCTTCCCAAAAAATAGTACTTCTCGGACGAAAGTCACAAAATCTATAAGACTCATGGAGTGTGTTCTCCCGGAATGAGTGCTTCGTAGACTCTTCGAACTGAACCCCTAGTTGGGGGTATGCGGTTGTGTGACATATCTCTAGACTATGGGTCTGGGTTTTGAGTATATCTGGTTTATGCTATATGATCTTTCGACATATACTGTTCATAACTGACTGTACCTTTACATTGTGTACTACTTTGTGGTTTTCGGGGTCCTCTGCTGAGTATTTTTATACTCACCCTTGCATGGGATTTTCCCTCAGGTGTCTTGTCTTCTATAGACGAGCAGCCTTTTGAAAGAGTCTATGGCGGACTAGGACATGACCGAGCTTTCTGAGTTCCCTACAGGCCAAGGCGTTCCTAAGACTACAAGCTGCAGTCCCTGTACATTTTTTTGTTTACAGGTTGGAAATTACAGTTTTCAGCCTTTTTTTGGTGGTCTTGTATTATGGCCCAATTTACTTTTAGTACTTTACTATTCATTGTACCATCTTGGTTGGGTTTAGTTATATGCATGCATTTTGTTCCATAGTGTTTTTACATTTAAGCATTTGTGGGCATGGAGATGTGTGCATGTGTACATGTAAATAGGCCATGCCTTTCATGTTTAGTAATATGCCTACTCGATGCTAGTCACCAGCCCCTGGCCTATTGGAGGAGGGCTTGGGGAGTCATGACATGGGCCCCATTGGGACGGGTCATGACAGAACTGACGAAGGAGATCGAAGAGTCGGCTGAGCTCATGGCCAAACAAGGAGTCACAGACTTATATATCAAGTTTAGTTGTGTGTCTTTGACTTTTTAAAGACATCTGATTAATTTAATTTGGGCTACAAGTGTGCAGATCGAATATTATGTTCCTCATATATTCATGTAAGTATTTTTTTAAATCCCAAATCTTTCTAAGTTGGCATATCAAGGATCAGTGATTCGATTTCATCCATTTGTTTCTCTCATCGACATATGTTGTCCCTTTTTGTGGCTTGAATTTCTTCAACTCCATGATAGATTAAGTCATAACTTCTAGATTTTTCTTCAACATTATCTGTTTGAAATAATATAATTGAATAACGTTGTTTTTCCGTATTAGTCATCAATTTCCATCTATATTTTTTTTGTTTATGTATGTGGATTGATGCATCATGAAAAAATCTATACCAGTCTCAATTGATATCTAATCTATTTTGGATTTCTTATTCAGTGATTTTATATTGAATGTATCAAACACATATGATATAATAAGAAAGAAATATAATGTTAATATTTCATTTTAGATTGTATAATTGTTGGTTTCAAAATTCAACAAATCCACCCAGTGATCCTATTATTTTCATATATAGATATACATGTTTGTTATGGATTCATTATGCTATCATGCCTTCATATTCAATCACATAAACTGAATCAATTATATAATAATTTTTTTTAAAATTTGGTTAAGTCTATAAATAGGTATCATCACATGCAATAAATAAGTATCAGTGACACTATTTTTTTTATTGTCTCATGTGAAATTCCAGTGAGACAATAAGTATAATGTAGTGGGAGAGTATTTCACCATGCATAAGAACATGTCCTATACTAATTATTTGTATGGAAAATGAATTTTTTTTAATTAATTATATATTTCATATTTTGGATAATAATTCCTCATTGTTTAGAAACAATTAGGTGTTTGTTAATCTCAATGTTTGTTAATACCATTAAAAATGTTTTAGGAGATCTATATTTAATAAATGTTTTCAGAAAAAATTATGATAATTTTTATAAAGGATTATTTATTTATTTAAATCATATTTTATTTTTATGCATGGTAGTTTAATACGTATTTTTGTTTTATGTCAATAGAGTTGTAATTATGAGAAACTCATATTTCAAAATTCTAATTTATCTTCTTATCATAATAAAATTTATTTAATTTAAAGATATTATATTCAGAATATTTCAAAAGAGAATTAATTTTTATTTATATATTATTATTTTAAATGGAAATTAAATATGTTTATGAAATGTTTAAAATAACATTATTTTTAATGTGTTGAGATTATTATTTTTGATATAAATATAATGATCTAATATCTAAATATTTATTGTCGATCATTACTTAAATATAAAAGTTATTAATTTATGATATCACATTATGATTATTATTTATTTTTTTAAATAACAATGACTATCAATTTTTTTTTAAAATCTATTATACACACATGAACGTGATATAAATTATAAGAAATTTCCATTGATTACAATTTGTGAAATTTCATGCATGTAACAAGTAATGTGTTTAAAAGATAATATGTATTCATGAATATGTTAAGGAATTTGTTTCATATAATTTTAAAAATATTTATCCATGTTATTCATTTTCTAAAATAATGATTTCCCATAAAAAGTGTCTTAAAAAGTGATTTTTCAATGGTTTAGGAATTAAAATTATTTTATTTTGTGAAACTAATTGTTTTTTTTTGTTTTGAAATGTTATAGGGGATTGATATTGATAAAAGTTAATTCATAAAGATGTTTCCATAAAATTTTAATAGACACTTGGGTATCTTGTGGGAGAATGAAGAGTTGGGAGTGAACCCATAGACTCATAGAACATTTTTCCTCTAGTGATATTTATTTGGCCATATGGGTTTTCACTAGATCCTCCCATGTGAAAACTACCCATAAAGAATGTATTATTTTGAAAATTATTTCTAATAAGAAATACATGTTTTTATAATAAAATGTTCTTGATATAAATTTTAAAGATATTTATTTTTGAAAGGGTTATTTTTTAATTGAAATATCATCCCATTTTTCAAAATGGTATTTATAGGTATATTAAATGTTCTAATTCAGTCATAGTTTATTTTCAATTAGCACAATTGGATGAAATTCATGCATATTGTTTTATTTTATTTCAACTCTAATAAATTGGAAGACTTTGTCTAATTATCAATAAACTATACCATAATATGTCACCTATTTTATAATGTTTTGTTTATTGTTTTAGTTATGAATTATACAAAAACACAACAAAGAATTATAAGCACAGATTTCAGAAGCATGTGATCAAGGTGTTATAGTAATTTTATTATAGAAAATTACATTTATTATATTGTTCTTAGCATATTTATTATAAAAGTAATATTTAATTTAGAAATAGTGGTTCATTAACTATTTTATATTCTTTATCAATAAATTTAAATTTCACATTAAAAATATTATTACATAATAAATACTAAATTAAAATTTCTAAAATTTTTATTCGATATTAAATAATTAAAGCACATAATGGATGAAAATTTTGTTATTTATTAATTTTAGTTGTATTTATAATTAAAAAAATAAAATAAATATATATAAAAATTTTAATTTCAAAAATTTAAAATAAACATGATTTTAATAATAATTATAAATAAATTATCTTGACGCGATTTTTTTTATTTTATGAAAAACTTAATATTTTGGTTAATAGGAAAATATATATTTTGACAAAAATTATCCAATTTATAATATAAAAATGATTTAAAAGACTAATATTACTTATTATAATATATATATATATTTAATATGTATTATTAATTATTTATCAATACTTTTTTGAATTAATAAAACACAAGCTAAATTTTTTTGAATGTCAAGTAATATTACACAATAAAAACTATTTTTGTGAGTTTTTATTAAAAATATAAGATTATCACTATTAGAAATTAAATATATTTGATATATTTTTCGTTTGAGTACAAATTATCAACAATACTTACAATTTTAATAAACATTTTTATGCATAAAAATAAAATTAGTATAATTAAAGTGAATTACTGTGATAATTGCGATGAAATTTTTAATAATTTTTTTATTTATATACTCTAATTTCTATTAAATAAATAAGAATGATATAATATAAATTATTAATTTATCATTATTATTTATCCTATATATAATTACTTTCTCACTCATTAAAGTAGAAATCAATATTTAAAAATATTAAGATCTCATAATGGATAAAAGTAACATTTCAAGAAAAATAGTTTTTAAATTGTATATCATAATTTAATATCTAATATTACATTATTTATAAATTTAATCTTTTTAAATTGTGTATAAGTATATGTTTGAAATAATATCATTTTTAACTAGGATGATATTATATTCTAAAATATAATATGATTAAAATTACTGAAAACCTGTCACAATGAATAATGTAGAAATGTAAAAAATCATTGGTAAATGTCAAGAAAAATTGTTAAAAAAGATTGATAATTATTGGAAGAGGATTTTAAAATCCTAAAAACCCAAAACAATATTATTTTAAATTATTGAATACATTTGATAAGATATATTATATTAATATCTTGGAAGTTTAAAAGTGACTCACAAAAGTACCATTTTCATCCCACGTAAAATGAGACCATATCAACCCATCCATTATCAAACATCACAATACAATATCCCTTTAAAATATACCCAATCTAAATATAACATAATTTCTGATCTCATACTTATACCCTTAGTCTTCAGAACTCAACATTAGGACTTCACTTCCAATGAAATATATAAGAGGAGATGAAGTCTCCAACAATATTATTAAATTCATCCTAACTATTTATCTATAATAATTCACTTCCAAATATCATATATATATATAACCATATAATGAAATTTTTATCATTATTATATTGATATTTTTTCATATAAATAGAATAATAACGATTCATTCCTATCAAATCAATGTGGAAATAATGTTTTATTAGTGTGTTGCATTATAAATGAAATCTACAATTTGGCATCTCCATTTTTCATCACTGATATTCATAAATTTTCAAAATTAAATTAGGTTTGAATAAATATTATATATACTATATATTTATTATTATTAAATGAAAATTTATCATATATTATTATTAACACTCATATATTGAAAAACAAAAACATTAACCATGGATATATGCGAACTATCGCCTCTACAAGGAATGAGATTAATTTTTCATCACCAATTATTACATATTTTAAAAAATTTACATTCAATGTAATGAAAAAATGTCAATGTCATTTTTAAAATTCTATATATTATAAAAATATAATACATATATTTCAACCATGATCATCATAAAAATTTGTTAGGAATGAATTGAACATAGAATATAATGTAACCAATGTAGGAAAGATAAGTATATTATAAATAAATAAAAATGATTTTTAAACAAAATTGGAATATGATATATAGTTGAATATGGTAATTAGAGAATATATAGTGATAATAAATTAATTATCTAGTCTATTATATGAATGTTCATAGTTCCATAGAACACAATGAAATAATTTTCATCTAAATTTCTCTATAGTGAGGTCTATTTTTCTATTATGCTCCAACTGATTGTTTATATAGTCTTTATAATGTATAAAAATTTATATTTTAACACTCCTTGATTTATTTGAAGATATTTTTTATAATAAAATGATCTTTAATCCCTTAATTACTTTTGATATAAAAATTAGTAGACTGGTAATGGTTTCATCTAAAACATCATTCATAAAAACACATGTTCTTTTATACAAGTAATATAATTTAATAATTTTTTATTAATATTAATTGTATACTTAGTTTAATGTACTATTATAATAAATTTTATATTAATTTCAACCAAAATGTCTTCTATTCTTGCTTATTTAATTATACTTTTTAATTATTACTTAGGGTTATATCTTAATCACACTATATTGAGGCATGATTTGATGTTATGCACCAACATTATTTTTTTATATTGAATCTACTTCCCCCAATGAACTATACTACAAAAAATTGTTTAATAACATTTAAAACACCACATCCATTAATTATCTTCTTTATTTTGTTCTATGATTTATTACATCACTGAAATATAATGGTCTTTCACAACATAATCCACTTCTATGAGTTATAATTTTTCTACATCCATTTCATGTTTAATATCCCATTGTATACTCCATTTCTATCTTGGGTAGTCAATATTTTTGCACATATTCATTATTAATAATATCTAATCCTTTAATAATATTAAACTATGTCAATATTAATTCATTTCCTTTTAAATGACTACTTCCCCTCCCCATCCATATTTTCAATTTTAATATTATATTATTTTCATTTAGAAAATTATTAAGGGTAATATCATATGAACATAAAATTTTACATCTCATATTTAAAAAAATGTTTTATTATAATATTTTATGGTTAGTTATTTTAATAGTGGTGTTTTAAAATATAATAAGTCATCCTTAAAACCACATTTGTGACTTTTTGGTTACTAGTTAAATTTTTTATCACTGTCATAAAATAAATATATCATGTATCTATTTAATTTTTTTATGTATGTCCTATATATATGTACCTTGTTAAATATCCATTTCATTTTTTTGGTAATTCATGTACTATTTTCTTTTAAAATTCCCAAATTCATACAAAACAAGTTTAAGGTTACTCTATTCTTTATTTTATCATATAAATTACATTCACCGTGATATTCTTTAAAGAAATGTGTAGACTCTACAAACCCTATTTATTTTTTTGAAAAACCTAGTTTTTTCAATTATAGTTTTATGGAAATTAAAGAAGTCATTCCTCCAATAAATATATTCTCCCATTATTTTATAAAGTAAAACATAAGTGAAACATATTTTTCTTCTGTTGGATCATTATCAAGAATT
The DNA here is from genome assembly GCA_963277665.1 of Viscum album. Lineage (NCBI taxonomy): Eukaryota > Viridiplantae > Streptophyta > Magnoliopsida > Santalales > Viscaceae > Viscum > Viscum album. The sequence goes on from OY728129.1 coordinate 577,133,763, forward strand.
TTCTACCATGGAACTCTACATTCAAGGCTATTTTACCTTTTTAATTTATTAATTATAAAAATAATATATTTCATTATTCCCATAGGAATCTCTGTGATTTATCCTCCAATCATCCCATAAATTTTTTTTTAAACCCACTTACATCTCATATGTATAATCATTCTACTAATATATGGATGGATTATTTTCATATTAGGGCATTTATATGTATTATTTTAACTATATTCATCGATAGTGTATAAATTATATATCCCAAAAATTCATTTGGTAAATTTTTATTCACCAAAATATGTTATGTATGATATTAGGAAATGACCTAAATCTACCATGATACATTTTTCACATTAGTATGAATGTCATCAAAGTGACCATTAAGTAATTATTATGATATCATGTACTATATTTTTTCCAAACATGTGTGTTCTTATTATACAATTTTCTTATTTTATGTTTCCTTGAGTCATATCATCCTATATATGATAGCTTGTCATTATTCACGACTTTCATATTATTTTTTTCAAATATATTACATTATTGAGACTTCTTGATCTGCAATTTCAATATATATATATATCCCTAGGATATAACTTGATTTTATATAAAATATGTTATATTTATGATAAATGTGTGTAGTAATATATAGGGAATAAATTTATATGTTTAATTTGATGTATTTTTATTTATAGTCATCAAATGACAAAATACAACTTCATTCTTGGGGTGTATTTATCTGAAGAGTGTGATATTAATTATTAAATAATTTTGTTTATGGATTTGGTCATAATTGTCAAGACCATAGAGGTCACGGTCATTACATATGTTACTTTCTTAGGAAAAAACTAGATCTTAGATGAAATATTTGTGTAATCACCGTTAAAAGTTATTTCCCACACAATTAAATGAACAACACATGTATGTATATTTCTTGATATGTGTGTTTGGTATTATATATTGATATGTGTTGATATATATTTGTGTTCTAAATCAGGGCATGAAAACTAATCTGATGATTTTATTCTCTATGTCATTAGTCGACATAACGGACCAAGTTATTGATAATATATTTATAAATAAATACATATATATACTCAATTAGTACTTTATGTTCAATATATTATACATTTATGTATTAATAGAGTGTTATAATTCAGTAATAACTTACTCTAAATTTAACATATCAACTATATCGATATTAAAGTACAAATCCACATATCAAATCAAAATAACATTTATAAATAGAAAATACATGGAGGGAATATAAAATGTATATGAAACAATTAGACCTATATTAATTCAAACATTTCACAATTTTTTAAAAAGATTATTCTTCAAAACACTCTTATTAAATTCATCCAAAATCCAACATCAGAGAAATAAAAAAAATACCAATGTTTTTCATGGCCATGGACACAATTAACATATTATATATAGTCAGAGAATAACTCATATTGGTGGTTAATGATGTTAATTATAAAATATATAACTATACATAACTAATATAAAACATATTCATTCCATCTTATGAATAATTTTCCACAAATTTACCCATTTTAGGTGGTTATATGGAAATTAGGGGGTCTCATATTTAAATAATTATTCAACATAATGAAATAATAATTATAAAAATATTTATTTAAGGGAAATTTTAAATTTATATAAATTATTTGAAACATTAACAAAATATAGATTAAATATTACATATGGCTTTCATTTGGAACATATGCAATAACAAAAATAATAATAAATTTGTTTAATGAAATTTATTATTTTATAAAAATAAAACTAATATTATAAATTGTTAATAAGAGAAAACATATTTTGTTAGCATTCATAAAACACTAATTCAAATAATATTATCCTCAAAAAATCCAATTCTTAATATCAATAATACTCTAGAAGGTAAAGGTGTTTAATAACTAAATCATTCATTCATGCATTCTTAGCACACCAATTACATCTTTAATTATGTAATATATTATGTATGGATATTCATTTATTTTTAACATATGAGTGTATAAAAATTAACTAATTATAGGTAACTTATTTTGTAAAACATTTCACGGGATCATGATAAAATGGTTGATTATCCTGTAGAGAATCATTTAAAATTAAAATTATGAAATCATTAATAACAATTCTCTAAGAGTAAATACATAAAAATGAAATTATAAAATGATTGTCAAATTAAGAAAATGGATCAAAGATACTGTAATTCATTAATATGTGTGACTAGGTAAAAATATTACTACTAATGTTTCTTAATATTATGAAACATTATCCTGGATTATATTTTGTTAACATTATAATCATTTATAATACTCAAATGTAAGAAATTAAATAATTGGAAACAAGTAATTATATAAAAATAGTATTATGGAATTTTTATTCCATGAATTGTAAATTCTAATACATTAATGCATGATTAAATGAAATCACATAAGGGGTAACGCATAAGCATATAATTAAAACATTTTATGTAAAAACACCCAATACATTATGAAATGATAGATTCTAAATTAATATATATATATATATATATATATCTATTTATTTAATTTGAATCTAATATGATTATAATAGTTAAAAAAATCTTTTTATTTTATTATATAAAACTTATTAACATTAAATATAATGAATTAACAAAGACCACTTTTTCATTTTGTTTTAATGAAAAGAATTTTTTAAAATGAATAATTTTGAAAAAAATCAAAATATTTTTAAAATGAAATTCAATTATAAATTTTAACATTAGAAATAAAAAATCATTATAAAAATATATATGATATTTATAAAAAATATTAATTAAATATTATTGGCATGTAGTGAAATTAGTGGCAGGAATGTCACAAAGAGAATTAGAAATCCAACAGACCATTTTAGAATGGTATAGGAAGAACATTAGCATGTGTAGAATTTCAAATAGACTTTATGTTTTACTCAAATAGTGTAAAATATATATTTTTAACGATTATTATAAGTCACATAAAAAACAATTAAAATCAATTACCAACCAAAAATAATGAATAGTAGTTACCAATGAATAAAAATATATAAAAATCCAATAAAAAATACAATGGAATGGACACTAAAAAGACAAATTTAAATCAAAAAATAATATTATAATGACTGAAATTTAAATTTTTTTCAAAAACTTTTAGTAAATGTGAGAAATCACACAACCCATAAACCGTACATGATCACGACTTACAATATTCACAAAACAAGAACATGAAATTCAAACCATGAACCAAAAAGACCATCTCAGGACTACATATCATATTATCCATACTCATCTCTGCATCCCACATAGGAGTCCTCTTCTGGAGTAGCTGATTCCCAATCAGAAGCCAATTTATGATGCCTCGAAAGATTATCACTTTGATCTCAAATCCTTAGCTCGTCCAATAAAAGTTGTACTAGGAAAGGTTTCTTGACCAATCTATCCTTTTTTAAAGACAGAATCACCCCACTATCCTTCTGAAATGAAGATTTGGTGCTCACCGACTACGGCAGGTAAGAGTAGTCCTTTCATGTTCTTATTCTTGGTGTAGCGGACAAAGATCCTTCACACTCTGTCATACTTTTATTATTATTATGCACAATGTCACTATAGGAAGGACTAGCCGGACCACTCACATTTTCATTATTACCCCCATAAAGGTCCCTCCATTTTTCGAGGACATTATTCGAGATATTATCCTTGTATTCATTAGTATCCCCCCTTCTCAGGTTGTCCGTGTAACTCTCAATCAAAGAACGACACATAACTGCATTCGGAGGCCCTTCAACGATGATATAAATTTTCTCATGGCCCAAATTTTCAATATTATGCCCCTTCATGAAGGCCCCATCTTAATCACCCCTACCACAATATCAACATTCAACCTCACTTAAAACTTGCATTCAGAAAGGCCTTCAAAAATATTGATCAAAATTAGAAAGGGAATGAACAAAAATTCTAATCCTCTAGCTTCCCCAACACTATTTGGGTTGGGAACACATGAATTTAGGATTACTCCCTCACCTCGAACATTTATTCCTTAATCAGATTATCCACATCCTTGTTCTACTCCATATAACATTCCTTATTATCCAATACGGAATCCTTATGAAAACTGAGATTAGAGGGCCCTCCAAATCCTGCCTCAATATATTAAACACTTCAGCAACCTTAGGATTAACTTGAGTTATTATAGAACTTCCTGACTCAGATCTATGAACATCCTCAACAGTCACCTCAAAACACAATCCAGAAGATCCTTCACCACTGGACTCAATGGTTGAGGTCCCCGACCCATTATTTTTGACCTTGAAGACTCCTAACCTTGACCTTCCACCACTCCACCCTTATAAGCCCTACCCTTTGAATCATCTTCTCTTCTTGGAGTGACCTTGTGCTCCTGATGATGGAGCTCCATCTCATTAGTGGGAGACCCCCTTTGGCAAACATCCAAAGAGTGAACCAAATGATCGCAAAACAAACAAAAATCTGTCCAATTTTTATAAATCACTCATTTCTTATACCTATATTACTCACCAATAGTAATCAATACATAATCGAATGAAAAATGAGATGCATCCATTTCTACACAAACTCGGTGGTTAACCAAGTGATAGATGGCCTCAATGTGGCTATTAGAGTATATATATCTTCTTATGAGATTACCTAACATTTTTATAATAGAAGGGTTCTGGAAAGGAAGAGTGAGATTGGGGAAGCTTACACAAACCATCGTAGAAGGCGAATCATGATTCATGTGTACATCAAAGGACCATCGTAAGTGGAAGAAATGAGATCTTTTGAAGCTATGAGGTGATCATGACCATGATTTGATGAGATCTGCCTCTGATTCAAACCGAGTCTTGATATGGTAGCTAATGAGTAAGAAAAATATCCCTCATTCCTAAAGGTACCAAGATTCTATGACAAACCTATAAAATGCATTGACTTAACGTCTCCTCTATTTAAAATGATCAAGCAAAGTGAGATTCAAGAGCACTGTGGTTTCCAAAAACTCATAAGTCAATATCTGGAGATTAGGTAATCCATCGATAAGATCTAGAGATTTTTGGATTACTGAATTTTTTGGGAATGGAGGAAGGAAATCTGGGTTTGATATTGGGCAAGAAAAACCCCACTCTCCCAGGGGATGATGAATCCCCCTCCCCTACCAAGGGGGAGGATTCAGTGCTGAAACTACAATTGTCACCAAAGGGAAGAGAGCAACACCCGAGTTATAATGTGACATGACATTGCCATTTTGAAATGACATCTTCAAATTATCTATCAAGATCTAATAGTGATATATTGTATATTTAATATAGTTTTTATATATGAAAATGATATATTAAAAACAAAAATATAAAATAGATCTTCTCTATATCATAATTTGATCATGAAGCATGTAGAAGGGGAAAATATATCATAATCCAAAGTAAGGGATTCTGAATAAATTGAGTAAATAGGGCACCAAGGTGCCATAAATTTACAAAATAATATATAAGTAATTGTATGGAAATTATTATTTTATAATAAAAATTCATCCAAATTAAACTACGTTCTAGTTATAGTGAATGTGGTTACCTTGTGGCACCCCAAAAAGCGTACCCTCTCTACCCAACTAACTGCATTATTTGTACACACTACTGAGTACCCAGATAAACTGATATTTCCAAAAAATGTGTTCCCACCCCTGTGATACATCAAAGATCCCAAATATCCTATTAAATAAATAACACATGTACATACCTAATATTATACCTTCAATCCTTGAAACACAAACCGAACACGAGAAATGAAAAATTAAACACCTACACAGAATAAAAAATTTAAATAAATACATTCCCTAAATGAATAATTCCCCAATATTTAATAAATTATCTATATTGATAAATTTAATTAGTCATGCTTGTGTATATAATTTTTCAGGGTTCACAGTAGACATTGATGAGGGTGAATACACCAATTGTGTAAATATACTATATGTTGGGATTATTCCTAACATAAATTTAAATCAAATATATATCGATTGAATTCATTGGTAAATTTTAATGATAATAGTTGAATAAAAATATGTATTGTATTAATTTTATGAGGGAATCTACTGAATAGATAATGAATTTTTTGATTTAATGGTTTTTGGTTCTAAAATACAACAGTAAACCCTCTATAAAGAGGAATATCATTTAACTGACATATAAGAGTGTTTTATAGACAACTACTAATAATAATATTAAAATAATTGAATATATTTTATAAAATCAATATAGGCTACTAGTGTGTTAGGTAAATAGTGAGAGGAAATAATTAATCTAAAATGACTATATCATCATCAATTATGATGCACTTACTAATCCACTAAATTTATTTTTCTTAGATAACATATACTGAAATATCAAAAACACATAGTCATTGTAATCTATCCCAAATAAAGGTAATGTCTTGCCCAAAAAATCTTCATGGAGTGGTGTAGGAACTTTTGAAATGTGAAATTCTATGAAAAGATGTTTAATGTGTTATGATCACTATTTTCTAAAGGTACTACTCATTGAGTATGTAAATCAAATTTAGATTTTTACAGAAAAAGAATTATTATGGTTTTGGTTCCAAATTTATCATTAATATCTATAGTTTCTAGTGAATTGGGAAAAATGTATGAAGATAGATTTGTAAATAAAATTTATTCTAATCTCTAAGAACTATTTAAATAGAGAGTGATGGTTGAATGGTATGATATCTCTAGTACACTATTCTTTCCTCAGATCTGTGGGGAGGTAGAGGTAGACCTCATGTACATTATATAATTCTTTATATTACATAATCACGATCTTTATAAATTATGATGAATATTGAATTTCATAGGGATATATTTTTATCATCTATACTACCCAACATATAATGATTCATACATTACAATAAAATTATTTATTTAGGTAAGACACTCCCCAAATTTCTAAATATTTTCTCCCATTCTCATATATATATTAAGTATTAAATCTATTAATATTTTTTTGATTAAAAAATATAAACGTAGGAATAATATCTCAAAGGAAAAATTATAATACAAAGAAAAAATTATATCACTCTACTCGGAATATAATGATATTAGAGAAGATAAATAATTTGGAAGTTATTTTCCTTGAATGTGGTAAAAGGTCCATTGTAATGAATATTGTTACATTGGGTAGAAGATGTATGTGGAGGCCTCTCATTCTAATATATTTTATTTTTAATGTAATATTTATATCTCTATATCTTTAGTGTTGTATACAACAAGTTTGGTGTATATATATATATATATATTCAATTATGAGTACAATATAAAATAAAAATATTAGATGATTATTAATTAATTTTTTTAACCTAAAACGTAAGATTAAGAAATATATAAATACTAGATTGTCATCATGCATTACCATTTTCATTGGTCTGTAAATCAAAAAAACCTTTTTATGTACAATATATTACCATGTATGAAACGTTTATGATTATTTTTGAAACAAAATTATATTATTTCATATATAAAGAAAAAAAATTATTATTTTTTCAATTGAAAGCATTATGATATGATATATTTTTATAATAACATATAAAAACTTATATTGAAAATATATTGTTTGTAATAAATGAAAAAAATTAGATGGATGTGTCTAGTATCCTTCAAATTTATAGAATGGTAATATTGGGAATTTAAATAATATGCGGTTAGGAAAATTATATGAAGAATTATTTTTTATTTAATAATTAAAACATCGTAAAAACATGATTTCATGTTTAAAAATGAAACAAATATCATATCATTAGTATGGTAGAAAGAGATATGATTCATTTTATTCAATTTTCACCCTCCCATAGGAATTATAAATTCCTCATGAAGGTTGTTAGTATATTGAAAAATGATTCCATGATGCAATATATATTAAACTACCATGTAACGGTATATTATAGAACTCAGTTTTGATTCACAGAGAACACTAAATACACAAAAAAACATAAACAATACAAACTTATTAATATTTATCTATTAAAAACACATAGATAAAATGTTAAATTTGAAAATAAAAACAAAACCATTTAATAATTAGTTATTATGAAATATGGATATAATAAAATAATTCATAGTAAGGGTTTTTTAATATATGAATTTGATTACATAAAAATATAATTTAGTTATTTTTTGAATGAATCTAATGTAATTTACATCATTTGGATAAAATTATCTGAATAGTATCCAAATTCATTTAATTATTTATGACTATTGGATGCAATTCTAATAATATTTCATGTAAAACAATATTAAAAAACTATGAAATCTAATTTTATTACTCAAATCTATATCGATCATCATATTTTTTCCTCCATAACCACTACTTTCTTATAGAATTATTGTTGGGTAAAAATCCACCAAGGAATCATTGCATAATTTTTGGGATGATTGTGTTTGTTGAGGAAGTTGGTTTCCAAGGCATATTATGGAAGTCAAGAGATATTTTTGAGATTGTATGTTGAAAATTTTCTACGATAATGGAATGGATTCTATAGAAGCAATGCAGAACATTTCATACACAATGTGATTCCATTTTGAATTGTCAGACACATTTCTAGGTCCAAAATATTGTGTTTTCATACCATTATGAAAATTAGATTTCCTTTAAGGCCATATGAAGATACATGAATGTTATGAGTTTTTTTGATTGGGTTTTGTGATATTTGTTTCGCGAAAGGGAAGATATTTTGAAAGAAGGCTCTATGACTACAAAAATAATCAGAAATTATGCAATGTTTTTTATGTAAAGCTCTGTGATTATGAAAAATATTAGAAACTAGAAATTTCTATGGATATTTTCAAAAGAAGGACCCATCATGACATAAATAAGCGAGCATCACAAAATAGTGATGATGTGGGTGGAACCTTTTGGAATCTGTTGATACACCCATTAATAGGCCTATAAGCTTTTTAGAAATGCAATGGGACTTAATATAAATTATGAGCCTCCCGATTCACGATGCTTGTTTGTGAAGGTTGGTCATGTGGGAATGTTCGCAAAGGCTATGATATACAACCAAATGTTTTGAGCATCACAAAATCAAAGGATATTATTAAGGTTATTTTAAATTCTCAAAAGGAAGGTTCTTCAAGAAGGCTATTTGAGCTACATAAAAGATGTTACATCGCAACAGAAATTTGAGCTCCATGAAAGAAAGAGCCTCACAGAGGTATTGATCACACTGAAAGTGTTTTAAACATGAATTTTTCAATCAACTATAGTAAAGTGTATTTCCTTAATTGGATGAATATGGAACTTCAACAGATCATCCATATACATCCGAAGATGTTTTAATTAGGGATAATGATTGGATATACATGTCCATAAACTGTAGGTGAATTCCTTCAATTATTAGTGAGAAAATGAAGAGGAAGAAGGTGATCCTTTCCTATAGTATTTGGAAAAATAAATAGAGTCATGGAGTAACCATTGAAAAAGTAGCAAGATGAACCTAAAAGATATAAAGGATGTGATAGTGGGAATATAAGTGATATATCATAACCAACATTTTTTCAGAAATCCATGGTGGATTTGCAATATCTGTACATTTTCATTGTTTTATAATTGGGGTCAGCCTAGTGAGGGTGAACCATGTAAACATTTGTGTGCCCATATGCTTTCATTCATTAATTACATTAAAATTATACGTTTCAGATAGATTAGGAAATAATAATAATAGCATTAATTTTTATATGAAAAAAAATGTTACCCTTATAATAAATATGTCCTGATCTAGTGGGGTAGGAATAATTTTGAAAAGAATATCCACACCTTGATTCACCCACCATATTAGGGATTCTAGGGCCCTTTTAGAACTAACAATTTTTTTTATGATAATTTAATTAAAAATAATTATATATAAATGAAATGAAATAACTTATTTAATAGAAAAAATAATCATCAATTAAATTTTTTAACAGCCCTATGATGGGTCATTATATTCTCTCTATAGTATAAGAAAATCTATGATGTGGTTATATATGTCTTCTATAGAACATAAATATAAAATTTACAAAAAAAAAATAGTCATATTTTTTTCACTATAAACTCAATAATTATAGTACATGAAGTATATCATTTAATAGGAATCAACTGTGAATAACTAAATGGACCTCTACTATAAGGGTTTTATAAGGGAAACATATCATTATTTTCAATAAAATTACCACCAATTCAGGAAATCTGTGTTTCTATTAGACTCATGATGAAGAATGGTGTATGTATATGAAAATTATTTCATCCATCGAATGCATGTATCACACTTATTGAAATATATGGATGAAATACCTTTTATTGGATCTATTTTTAAATAAATAGAGAATTTTGTTGGCTTCCATATAATGGAATTTAACATGTGTTTTGATGAAGTGTGGTTCATTAGATTTGTATATTCATTGTAAAAATATCAATATTTTAATTAATTTATATCCCAAAATTAAATAATATCATAAAATCATAATTTAATGAATGTGATCAATAATACAAAGAGGAATCCATGTATACGATATGTCATATCAGCTATGCAATGAACAAGATGATGGAAACCAATAATATTCTACAATTGATGTGACTGTATGCCCATATCATTATCTATGATATTGGGATATCATGAAATATGATATCCCAAATTTTTTATTTATAATACTTTCTAATGTGGAATAAATTTCAATAATTAATTTTAAAATAGTAGAATAACATATTGTGAATTGATCTAAACAAGTATTGATATATATTTTCAAATGATCATCATTTTGGAAGAAACATAATGTCTTAATATTAATCCATATCCGAATGCCTAAATTTATGTACTTGTGTAACATTATAGAATTAAAATCAAATACAATATCTTGAATAAATAGACATTGGAAATGTTCATACACTATAACAATATTAATCATACTCAAAATATAAGGGGGTCTTGTATGATCTCAATCAAAAATACTAACATTTACATATGAACATGTCAAACATAATATGCATCATGTATACCATATTTAAAACTATATAATTTGGTATCAAATAACATCTTTTTTCCACTAGATATAGAAAATGATAATTTATATTTACTTACACATATAGTCATAATCATTTCAAAAATACTATTTTGGTGGATGAATACATAACATATAATTTACCATACATATGATTATATCACAAGTCCATCATCCATGATTCTATGAACATAACTTGTCCCTTTAGTTTATATAACTGTTCACATCATCACATAATTTAAAAAATGGTAATAATGATCCTTACAAACATACAAGTGGAACGATATGTTAATTATTGGGATGTAGTTAATTTCATGATGTGAAAAATACCAAACCCCACCTGATTATCTAAACATTATAGATTAAATGAGAAATGCATCAGTGAATCAATATTCATATGCTATGTATCATCATAACAGAAGCTAAAAATTATTCATAATAAGGATAAATCCTTATATATTTTTATGGGTTTTTAACATTCAATTAGATAAAAATTTATAGGTTAGTCCATGTAATATGTCTCTACTTATTATCTCATGTGTCCACAAATCATAGTAAATTTCAAATATCATCACAACCCATATTACTTAATGGAGATAAAAAATTCCTTATTAATCAATGTCAATCTATGATTATATATTAACATTCTACTATTTAGGTGGTATATATAGATGAAATAATAAAAAAATGATAAATAGATATCAACATTTTATAAAAATGATGTGTTGGAACTCATGAATTTTTAAATTAATGGTTTCATAAATCATAAAATTCTATTCAATCCATTTGTAACTGAAAATATCATTACATCTAACATCTCAATGATCCCTTGATGTTTTGGGAATTTGAAAAGGTTTATTTATTATCTTTGGTGATACTAGAATTCATTAGCCTAAGTAGTGGCTCCATTATTATTAATGTACACTCATTTCCTTACATGATTCTGGGAAACACTATATATTCATATATAGATTTTTTATCTAAATATATCCCGTCATATCATCCAATGAATTTGTATTGGACACCTATATGTTTTGATTCTTCTATAGTGGATTCTATGGGAATCATTCGACTGCTGGGTCTTTAATTTAGGAAAATAAAAATAAAAAATTAATATCTCAATTGACAGTATCAAAATACAATTTTTAATCATTTTAACCACTTAATATATCTTATCCATTCCTATAATGATCAATAACATATACATAGTTCTTTTATCATTCATTTGGAATTTTTAATAGCTAACTTATGACTATCATCATGATTGGTTATGTATCTACTCAAAATTTTCAATGTATAAGAGACCTAAATTTTAGTATGCAACAGATCATTCATGTTATATGCTATTTGCGTTTCCTAATAAATTGAATCCATCAATTTTAGTAATTTTTAAGGATCATGAATCTTTCTATGATCCAATCCATAAAAAATAGATAAAGGATTTTTTTGGTGTTTTCCACACGAATAAAATTTATTACATTACTAATATACATTATATAACTTAGTTCATGAAGTCTCTATGATGAATATCTATAGATATCTATAACCAATGTGTATTCATATCAAAAAATTTCATTCAAAACAACTTATTTTAAAAATGATAAGATAATATAAGTCAATGTATTTATATAATTTGTGATAATTTATATTCCGTCAACATAAAATATAAAAAATTCTACAAAACACCCACTAATATACCTTTATAAACAATATTAATTCATGTTATTCTTAAAACAAAATGTTCTGATTACATCATCAAACTAGATATTCCAACTTCCTGAATCATTCATCAACCAATAAATTAAGAGGTAAAACATAAAAAATATTGAATACTTATTTGGGACAAAATATCCATAAGGATATCTCATATAGATATCATAGAATAGATTCATATTATGTGAATTGGTATTTATATACATTAAAAATCTATCACAACCAAAATAAGCTACTATGGGAAAAAATGAAGATAATTTATTCTCATATTAGGTTAAATTAAATCATTATAGAAAAAATGATGAATATAATATATACCCATTTTACAATTCATTCTTTATAGGTAGACACTCTAATATCCATGTATTTTATCTTATAGAAAACCACGATTCACTGAATGTTTAAAACCCATTATGTCTATCCCTCATGTTCCATACATTATTAGAGTATATATAGAATATTTTATATTCCATGTATATCACCAATCCCCTCAAATAATAACACTCAATGACCTCATGTTATGTAGTATGTTCATCCTCTATAATCATTATTTTATCCACATTTGAAATAATATGTCAATATCTCTTAGGGTCATATTGAATTATATCAGAGTATCAATGCTCTTGTATAACCAGAGTCGGATCTTTATTCACCACACATTATGGAACTGACTTAGATCACATATTTTTATTTAATTATATTTATTCATCTTTACATTATACAAGTCTAGATTTACTTCTAATGGAATGACAATGTATTCCATTTTTAGATAGAAATCAAAAATCCATTCCTTTAATACATTGTTTTCAGAAATATTAAAGAAATAAAATTTCATAGTTTTCATGGGATAAACAATTTTGTTTAAATTTGATGATTTATTCCCATGTTTATCAGCGGAAAATTTCATATACATATATATATTTGGTGTATAGTTTCTATTATATGTGTTATCAATACATGTCTTGATTTATATATTTTTTTAATTAATAAATTTCTTAATTCAAATAATTATATGTATTGTATAATAGAGGATGAAAATATAACTCTTCAAACATTTAAAAAAATATGTATTTTTTGTGCCGAATTGTTAAGTGTTTATTTTATTATTTTTCAATGATTTAAGGATATTTTATTTTATTTGTTTAGATTATTAATTAAAATTTTTACATCAATTATTCGTTTAGATGATTCTTGGATAATAGAATTTTTTTATTCAAACTTCATTTATTTTATTATAATATATAATTTTTTTAATTCAAATAAATTTTATTATAATATTTATTGAATTTGATTTTTTTATTCATTATATAACTACCTTAATTTTTTATTTTTACAATAATAAAATGATGTAAAATTAATAAAAAAAATTAATTATGGTTACTTTTACTTATGAATTATTATAAGATTACAAATACTCTCAAATAATTCTATATGACCTCAGAAATTTTCATTTCTAATATTTTCATAATACATATAGATCAAAATATAAAATTCTAATTAATTTTATTTCACCTGAAAAATAATATATTCTTATGTATGATTATTTCTAATACTTATTCATATATTTTAATACACTCACATATTTATCATTCCTAATATATTGTTTAAGAAATGACTAAAAAATAACCTTAGAAGAACTTAGGATAGTGGAGGAATAGAATAAAGGCACACTAATAACCATCCACAATTTTCATTGAAGATGAGAAAAAGTCATCTCCTTGTATAGGATCAATCAATGGATTTGAACATGTTGAATATTGATTGATGGTTATTTTATATATCATTTTAGATAGTAAATCCAAGTCAATAAGAGAAATTAATTCATTATAGGGTTGGTAATTAAGTAATCTAAGATGGAGATTGAGATGATATGGTTGATCACATGTATTTATCCATGTACAGGCTGAATTTGAATAAGGAATGAGGCCTATGATTTTATTGAAATTTAGGTTTGAATTAATGTATCCAAGTAATTAGAAGGAACATGATGAAATTCCTAAAAATGATCCACTAAAAAAATTCACCAGTGATATAAAATTCATTTAATTTCTTTCACCATATAATGATTATCCATCATACTTGAGATAACAATCTCCTAGAAGATAGATTTTAGAAATTATATTAATGATAAATAACTAATGTTGATTTGTATTTTTGTGTGTGTGATTCACATCAAACATGATAAAAAATCCTATTATTGAATAAATACCTGAATCATGGGTATTAGTTTATCCCTATGAAAATTGAAGGATCAACTTGCATACATGGAGACAAATAGGCTATGAAATGCAGATTTAATGACCCCCAAGAAGACACCAAGTCACACGAATCAAAGAAAATCATTCAAAGAGTTATGTTCTTTGTATGATATATTCATGATCATGTTAATCCCCATTAGATATACCTCTTTCTCTTACAATAGTGTCTATATAAGTACTAAGAATCATGCAAAGGATTTTCGATGAGCACCTCCAATCATGAGTCATTTCATGTGAAAAACACATGGAAATAACAAAAATTCTCCTATAAAAAAATAAATAAAAATAAAAACGGTGGATCATTAATTCAGTTTATATTATATAGTTTTTCCATGTGATGGGGTTTTATACATCATGTGATAACCATTGATAAAAAAAGACCTTTGACATTCCATCATGATCTCGTGAAGGCCCCCAAAAAAGTTTATACTGATAATGAAAAAGACACTTCGACATGCATAATGATCTTGTAAAGACCATATGACATTCCAGATTTATTATGAGAAGGCCCACTAACATGATGGCTTGGTCTCACAACGGCCCTCTAACATGAAATCATCATATCTCAATGTTCCCTAGACAAGTCAGTCTGGATCATCTGAAATCCACATCTATTGGTGTCCTGGTCTCATGATTGACCTTTGAAATGTCTGCATGATTTTATAAATTCTATTTTACATTTCTAAATGATCAATAAAATTCTATTTGACACACATAGGTTCCAATAAATATGGAAATGTCTGAGTGTTATATCGATCATTTTTTATCATGTGACACAAATATGACACCATGGAATACCTGCAGTAGGATCTTGTGAAGCACATGATGATGTAATACCTACACTACCATACCAATTATATACATATAATGAACATAGTAATATAATAGTGACCGTGAGTCCTATAAATTCATCCATCATATTAGGAAAAATATTCTACAAATGCAATGCACACCCACTTGATCATAGAAGAGATGCCAATCATCTAATGGTGGAAATCCACAAAATTACAAAGGTCTTCCATTAAGAACACCCACAGAATGACCTATTGGATAACATAGAATTTAAATCTTCATCACATGATCATTCTATTAATCATGCAAATTACATCTAGTGAATCAGCGAGATTATATGAAAGACCATATGCATGCTGAGTTGTTTATGTGAAACCTCAAAAATCTAATGCTTGATTGACATATTCAGACATACAAAAAATTATACCCAGGATATATTTCTATATTCTAGTTGACAAATTCTAACATACACATAATTGAACGATGATAACTGTATCCCCTATTGAAACAAGATACGTACTAAACATTCTTATGGATGAATCTCCAATTGGAATGCACCATGGTGGAAGTCCCTTCATATCCCAAATATTATTAACTTATGGGAATGAATTAAACCATTATTATACAATACTCATTTTCCATATGTAGAATAGAAGTTTTATTATAAATTTTATTCCCTTTTTGAATAATCTACATCAATTCAAGCATGATTCTCAAACCAATCTGCTAGTTAAAAATGATTTGAACTTTGAGAACACTGATTCTTTCCCAAATAAGACATATATGAAACCTTCCTATGACCCGATATCATATTAGAATCCCGACATAGGGTAATTACCTCTATATTTCAAACAATATGACAGCTAGGATCCAAAATATCTTATGGGTTCTTCATTCATTCCCATCCTTCAACAGATTGAGAAGCTCATGAACTATGAAGAATCTGATTCCTAATATAAACATGAAATTCATGTATCCTTCCAAGGTCTCGAGCTATGCATTAAACAATCCATTTGGGCTGCCCTAGTTTATATATCTCATATCCATATATGACGAGACATATCACTTTCAATCCCTTGTTTCTCATACCAAAAAATGACTCACATGGGACTATGTATTTACTATGATCATAACACTTAAATAATAAATATCCTAAAACTAAATAATCCTTATTGTGTTATCCATGAAATATTCCATACAAGGGAATCCATCACAATGAATTCATCAAATTAATTTCTGTATTGATAATCCCTAACCAAATAACCATTAGTATCACCAGATATAAATCATCACCCACTAGTGAGTTGAGCATAGATTGAACAATTATAACATTGATTCATGTTATAAACATGATGAACATAATGTCTTTATAAGTCCCAAGATATATACATAGTTCCTATCATACCTCTTATATTTATCTTACATAAGATGATAAAATTCATATCTAGAACTAAAATGAACAATGTGGTGTTTTATTCCATATATAAATAGGAAGACATGACACCTTACAATGAAGCTACTCCGCATATTCCTATTTTTTAATATATGTAATATCATATCCTGATTTCAATCGATGAATAAAAACACCATCATCATTTATAGGTTTTATATGAGGAGGGTCATATCCTTTCCCCATTCCGAATGGTAGTCAGAATATTATAATAGGGAATTCATAATTCAACTGGTCTCAAATTCTTGCTTGATCTAGGATTGATCAATATAGAGACCCGGAGCTTAACGTACATGGAAATTACATTACTTTTGTGGAATACTTAGTATATAAAAAAACACACACACAAGGACTGTAATAGTTTAGTGTCTTTGGAAACTCGGAATAATTTCTTCTAATTGTGGAGAATGAATCTCGTCGCGTCATGGAGACGGTAGTCCGTACGTACACATGAGCGATGATATCGTTCTCATGATCGTGAAATTGTATTGGAGTGTATGTATACTATTTCATAATAAATATTACTTTACAATAATCATATATAGTTATTATTTACACCATTATACCCATCCAAGTAAGGTGGTGGTGTAAAATAGATTACACCACGACGTGGAGACGGTATTCCGTACGTACGCACGCGCGGTGATTTCGTTTTCTGTAGGATGGATAGATGGTGAAATAGGGTTGTTTCATACATATAATAACATATCAGTATATGAGTGATACTGATGTTATTACTTCATAATGAAACAACCTAAGAATAAGAAGTGGAATAAGAAATAATGTTGAAAGAATCGGTAATGGACATTACCTCTTCCTTGAAGCGCCTCTTTGAGTCCTCCTCTTAGGGCACTAAAATTGGTATTTGAAGAAGACCAGGACCTATAGGATATTTCTAGGGAAGTGGAGAAGAGAATTTGGCAGGGGTTGGCCGTGATTGAAGGCTCAAAGTGGTGTGAGGAAGAGAGGGAGGAGGTGCCCTTTTATAAGGGAGGAGAGGGGCTCCTTTGGAAAAACTAGAACTATTATTTTATTATAAAGACAAATTCGGTCTTAAATAGCTCCAAATTGATTTATTTCAAATCTATGGTTGGGATGGGTCGAAAGCCTCTCATCCAATAGAATTTAGACAAGTTTAGGTTCCTATTTTAACCTTATCATTTAGATTTAACATTAAGTTAAATAATTTTACTTTTACCGTGTCTTCTTGTGTTCTTATACTATAAGGTTAATAAACATACTATAACAAGCCAAAAAAACCCTAAGTTGTTTATTATTAATATATATAACCTTATCTAAGTCATTTTTCCGAACCTTATATTTTTAGGAAAAAACTAACAATTAATAATATAATATTTGTTTTAAAAACTATTTTATGTCAATTTTGACACTATTTAGTATTTGATTTTTGTGAAAATCATAACAGAATTATTAGTTGGAAAAAAAATTAACTAAATCAATAATAACATGTCATATTAACTTATAAAATTATTGAAATTCATAAAAAGTTTCAAATTACATTTATTTGGGTATTTATAAAATCAATTATGTCAATATTTCATTAATAACATAATTACTGCATCATCTTTGTGTCATAAATAAATTAACTTATTTAAAGTCTAAAAATTAAAAATAAAATAACATTATGTATGAAATATTTTTAGATTTTTAATGAATATTTATAGTCGAATTTATCTTATGTATAACCCTATATTAAAAACGATTTTCTTATTAAACATTGATTTTAACTATTTTAACCCTTCTTTAAATAAATTAATAATAAATGTCCTAATCTAATCCAAGTGGGGCTAAATGGTCATATTTTATTCCTAAGGTTGTTTTTGGTCGAATTACACTTATCCAATTGAATTAGGACATGTCTTAGGGTAATAATAATATCATTTTTACCCTTAATTACCCTATTTACTTTTAACAGGGGTAAATAAAAGTAAAAAAGTAACTATTCACAAAAAAATATTTTCATCTCATTAAACCACATTTTACATACTGAAATGAACCGTGTCTCTTGGATTTTTGAAATTCCACTCACAGAAGCGGTAAAATTAAGTTTTATGAAAAATTCATTTTTATTAACTACCACTTAGTGGATTCACTATTCATCAAAAAATGAAAGTTTCCAGAAAAATACAAAAAATTAGGCCTAAGCTATATTTGATATTATGAACTCAAAAATGATGTCTATTTTAACAAATTCCAAACATATCAGTTGCATTAATTAATTTAAAATTACTTCCTGTCATCAAAACAAATAGCGTGTTCTTAAGAGATAATAACTATCAAAAGATTGACACTTTTTTATATTTGGTTTAAATGTGAAATTACATCCAATGACCAATATTGTATTAAATTGTAAAAATATATTCTAAATATAATTTAAAACCACTCAAATTAATAATTTATTACTATTAATTATTTCAATTAAAATGTTTGTTTAATTAAAATTTAGTAATTTTCACTATTCATCAGAAAATGAAAGTTATCTGAAAAGTACCAAAATTTCACCATAAACTTATTTCGATATTCTGAATCCAAAAATAAAGTCTATTTGAAAAATATAAATTAAAAAATTTCAAAAAGTGGTTATTACTATTTATAACGGCTAGTTTTAATAATATTTTAATAGCATATCGTTGTTTAGTGAAACTCAGTATTGCGTACTACACACGCTATCGAGGAAGGTCGCGATTGCATGTAATGCAAGGCAAGTCAAGGATCCGTGTTGTGCAAGATCCTTTTGGTGTAGCGTACAACACAATACATTAATGAAATTAAAAGGAATAGTTTTCACAAAATATCAGGGTGTTACATTCTACCCCCCTTTAAATGAATTTCGCCCTTGAAATTTGTCGGGGTTATAAATGGTTTACTACTCGAAAGTTTCTTTAATAGAAACCTACATCGTAAAAAGGAATACCAAAACAAATCATTAAAAACAATAGTATGAAACATAACGGTTACCCACTTAAACTAATCACTGGGTTTCCACATAGATGAAAATATGGATATGGAAGAGAAATCTAACCATCGTGTTCTAATGGAGAGTGGTAGAGAACTTGGCTATAGAAAATCCAGAAATCACAAAGCCATAAATTTGTGACGATCTAAGGTACAATCTGATTCATCAGATATAAGAGCACTAGGACAACATTTTTGGTTTTCAAGATCATTTCCCTAAAGTTGATGAAATTGGAATTAGAAGAAATACTTTCGTGATTTTGGTACAGTCTCATCGTTGTTCATTTTTTGGACAATTTCCGCATTATCTCTTTAATAAATGAAGTTGAATTTTTCATTTGTGATGTTTTAGTAGCTCATGTGATAGAATGACGGGTCATTCCATCTATCTCAAAAAAGGTTATAAAAGTTATAAAAAATAAGTCCATCTATAGTGAGATTAATCATATATGGTTCCTAAAATGGACTTATAATTATTATATCATACTGCTTAATATAATAAAACTAGTTTCTACTAAACAGGGACTTCTTGTAGGACAGTGGTAGGCGATAAAGGCTAGTCACACTTCAGTTGTGGGTTCTATTCCCATAGCCTTGTCCGACGCGATGGGTTGTTGCCCATCCTACAGGTTGTCCTTTTTCTAAAACTACACTACTATAACATCCCATAAATAATATCGAAAAAAATTATATCCTTAAACAATACTAACTTATGTCAAACATAATCCATTACAATCTTTAGGCTTATCCAAAATAATGCTGTCTAATCTCATATTATAGTGAAAATGATTACCAAAGAGTTCATACAACTAGCATGTTAATACCATTGTTGATCCACATATATCATGATATATGTCTTGTTGGTCACATTCCAAACATTCTAAGGCCTTAATCATGTATTCTCTTGAAAAAAAGGAATACCCATTGAACCTTATTGAAAACATGAATGCTGTTAAAAGTTAACTCTTTCTACATACCAAAATCCTCAAAATTCTGTATACTCAAACCATGATATCACTTAGTCCTTATATCAATCATGAGCTCATGAATATTGTCAAACATTTCATTTTCTCGTTTCCCTTCATTATGTGCATATCATCTTTTTTTCCAAAAATATCTGAATAACCTTTCATGGTTACTAATACCATTAATTATACACTTTCAGAACATAGGAATGACAATAGTGTAACAATTCTTAGATGTCTCTTTATTCCATAGTACAATGAGATTACTTATACAACATCACACTTGATAAACATGTAATCATTCCACTAACTTCTTAAACCATTGACCGAGCTTAAACAATTCATTCATCTCACATATCATTTGTAGTCTCTTCATCATCATCAACATAATTAGTACCCATACGACCGTACTGATTCTCTTCATGAGACTTTACCTTAGGGAATTGGTTTGCATAATTCCCGTACATTCCACATTTAAAACATTTAACCATTGTGGATGTCATAGCAATACCATTATCCTCATCCATGGTGTTAACTGAACCTTTTCCTTTGCACTTACTTGCTTTCTGTCCTTCTTTTCTACACCCAAAGCATCTTCTAGTTCCTTTGAAACAATCTCCCTGATGCCTCTTCCCACATGATTTACATGAAGGAAATTGAACTTTATTTCCTCTATAATCATCATGAAACTCCATCTTTCTCTTATTATCTGGGTCGGGAAACTTACCAATGTTCATATTATTGATCATATTATGAGATTTCAGATTAGGCATAATAACGATGTTTGGACTTCCAAATCCCGTTTGATTTGGTTTCTCATGAATAATATCATTCAATTGTCCGTCATATCCTCCGTTATCACGAATCTTCCTATTTCCAGCCATTTTCTAAAACCCAGATAGTGTGAGAGGAAAATATCATGCTATGGAAAACAACATAGTAAAGGGGGAGTAACCTCAATATCTAACATCTTAGGTTAAATTATAAGACCATTACCGTAGTTCTAGGACTATATCCTATACGTATACTTATCCTTAGGGACATCCCTAGACATACCTTAGAAATATCTCTAGGGATCTGACTAACGTTTTTGCATCCTAGTTTCCAAAGGTTGTCTAAACCTTTCCTCTGATACCAACAGTAGAGACCCAGAGCGTAACGTACATGAAAATTACATTACTTTTGCGGAATACTTAGTACATAACAAAAACACACACACAAGGACCATAATAGTCTAGTGTCTTTAGAAACTCAGAATATATTCTTCTAATCATGGTGAAAGATCTTCAACATCTCCCATAAAGATCTGACTTTTTTTATACCTAAAACATTTCTTTATAACTTTGGGAAAAGAAAACATAAAAGGGTGAGCCCAAATGATCAGTAAGGGTAAACAAAAGAAATATCAATCACATCATATTCATAAGAACATAACATTTTGGAAATATTATCCTGCAAAAGAGATCATAATATCATAACATGGGATAAATCATAGTAGTTAAATGTAATCTCAATAATCATAACTTAAAACATTAAACTTTGTGGCATACACACATAATCATAGATAATCATTTCTTATTAGTCAATACTCAATTCCAAGACTATCTTAGTGGACAAAGTCCATTTCTGAACCGAGTTCACTCCTCGTTTCAGTCCGGTTTCACTGAACCGGTTTAGCCTGCCGTTCCAGCCATGTCTATCTCATGAGATATAAAATCATTACCCAATGCATTGGAGGTAGATATAGGTCCCACCCATCTCATAATGATACCATTCTTATGTGTTCTACAAAATCATAAACCATACATCATAGCATAACCCATGTAATAAAAATGGGATTCTTAAACATCAGGAAATCATAAAAGAATTCATATAAGAGAGAGGAATTCATAAAAATAATTCCATCACAACATAATCAAATCAATGTAATAATAGGGATAGAAATAGAACCCTTTATTATCTAATATGGAAAATAATTTTGATAAAACACTTGAACTCTATTCTTGTAGAAAATATCCTTTCTACTTCAAAAACACTTTTCCTTTCTTAACATGTCATAAAATTCTAAACTAAAAGAAGTGAATTAAAAATAAACATTAAAATATGTAAAGGAAGATTCTTGGAAATAATGATTAAAAATCCATTCATGCCGTATAAGAAAAAAAACATTCCTCTCGTACTTTTGTTGGAAAAGCCAAAAAGTAACTCGTAAGAAAAACGACAAAATATTCCTTTCATATCTTTTACTAAAAACTCACCGAAGGGTAAAATTGGATTTATACAATTGTAGGTGGATGAAAATAATATTACATATTGAAGAAACATGGATGCGAATGATAAAATACGCCCTAGTAAATTCCAATGTATAAACAATCTTGGATAAAAATGAGATTGTGATATTTCCCTAAGCTTAGGTCCGATTTTCTTCGTATGTGTCCAAAACAACTGTATAATGATTTAAATAATGTCATTGACTTATTCCAGAATCATACTCATTGTTATGATATCATATATGGTTCACTTATGACTTTATTTTACCCGTTCTTTTGTAAATTCCATGTTAAAGAGCGTTTTGGGTAAAATCATTTCATTTGTCGTCTGTGTTTTGACTTGTAGTTATTCATATGATTACATAGATCATGATTACTTAATTCAAGAATATAAAACATGATTTACATATAATATATATTCAGAATATACAGATATATAATAGATCAGTAAATGGAAATAAATACACCGTTCATGGAGACGGTAGGCCATACGTACGAATGAACGTTGTTTTCGTTTCCTTATTGAGTTGAATGGAATTAAGTAGATGACATACATATATATACACATAAATACAGTATCATTATTATGTCATATATTTCATGATTACTTATTATATATACTTTATAATCATTCATGAATGGTTAACGTGGAGAATGAATATCATCGCGTCGTGGAGACGGTAGTCTGTACGTAGGCACGAGCGATGATATCGTTCTCATGATTGTGGAATTGTATTGGAGTGTATGTATACTATTTCAGAATCAATATCACTTTACAATAATCATATATAGTTATTATTTACACCATTATACCCATCCAAGTAAGGTGGTGGTGGGAAATAGATTACACCACGGCGTGGAGACGGTATTCCGTACGTACGCACGCGCAGTGATTTCGTTTTCCGTAGGATGGATAGAATGTGAAATAGGGTTGTTTCATACTTATAATAACATATTAGTATATGATTGATACTTATTTTATTACATCGTAATGAAAAAACCTAAGAAGATGAAGTGGAAGAAGAAATAAAGTTGAAAGAATCGGTAACAGACATTACCTCTTCTTTGAAGCGCCTCTTTGAGTCCTCCACTTATGGCACTAAAATCTGTCTTTTAAGAAGACCAGGACCTCTAGTATGTTTCTAGGGAAGTGGAGAAGAAAATTTGGCATGGTTTGTCCGAGATTGAAGGCTCAAAGTGGTGTGAGGAAGAGAGGGATGAGGTGCCCTTTTATAAGGGAGGGGAGGGGCTCTTTTGGAAAAACTAAAACTATTATTTTATTATAAAGACAAATTCGGTCATAAATAGCTCCAAATTGATTTATTTAGAAGATAAGGTGGGGATGGGTCGAAATCCTCTCATCCAATAGAATTTAGACAAGTTTAGGTTCCTATTTTAACCTTATCATTTAGATTTAACATTAAGTTAAATAATTTTACTTTTACAGTGTCTTCTTGTGTTCTTATACTATAAGGTTAATAAACTTACTATAACAATCCAAACGAACCCCAAGTTGTGTATTGTTAATATATGCAACCTTATCTATGTCATTTGGCCGAAACTTAGATTTTTAGGAATAAAATAACAATTAATAATATAATATTTGTTTTAAAAACTATTTTATTTCAATTTTGACACTATTTTGTAATTGATTTTTTTGAAAATCATAACATAATGATTAGTTCGAAAAAAGTTAATTAAATGATACTAACATGTCATATTAACCTGGAAAATTAGTTTCATTCATAAAAAGTCTCAAATTAGATTTATTTTTGTATTTATAACATCAATTATGTCAATATTTCATTAATATGATAATTACTGCATCATCTTTGTGTCATAAATAAATTAACTTATTTAAAGTCTAAAAATTACAAATAAAATAACATTCTGTAGGAAATATTTTTAGATTTCTAATTAATTTTTAGAGTCTAATTTATCTTATGTATAACCGTATATTAAAAATTATTTTCTTATTAAACATTGATTTTAACTATTTTAACCCTTCTTTAAAAAAATTAATAATAAATGTCCTAATCTAATCCCAGTGGGCCTAAATGGTCATATTTTATTCCTAAGGTTGTTTTTGGTTGAATTAAACTTATCCAATAGAATTAGGACATGTGTTAGAGTAATAATGATATCATTTTTACCCTTAATTACCCTATTTACTTTTAACCGTGGTAAGTAAAAGTAAAAAAGTTACTATTCACCAATAATTATTTTCATCTCATTGAACCACATTTTACATACTGACATCAACCGCGTCTCTCGGATTTTTGAAATTCCACTCACAGAAGCGGTAAAATTATGTTTTATGAAAAATTCATTTTTTAACTACCACTTAGTGGTTTCACTATTCATCAAAAAATGAACGTTTCCAGAAAAATAAAAAAAATTAGGCCTAATCTATATTTGATATTATGAACTCAAAAATGATGTCTATTTTACCAAATTCAAAACATATTAGTTGCATTATTTAATTTAAAAATCAATTCCCATCATCAAAACAAATAGCGTGTTCTTAAGAGATAATAACTATCAAAAGATTGACACTTGTTTTTGTTTGGTTTAAATGTGAAATTACATCCAATGACCAACATTGTATTAAATTGTAAAAATATATTCTAAATATACTTTAAAACCACTAAAATTAATAATTTATCACTATTAATTATTTTGATTAAAAAGTTTGTTTTTAATTAAAATTTTGTAATTTTCACGATTCATCAGAAAATGAAAGTTATCCCAAAAGTACCAAAATTTCACCCTAAGCTTATTTCATTATTCCAAATCCAAAAATGAAGTCCATTTTGAAAAATAAAAATTAAAAAATTTCAAAAAGTGGTTATTACTATTCATAATGGCTAGTTTTAATAATATTTTAATAGCATATCGTTGTTTAGTGAAACTCGGTATTGCGTACTACACGTGCTATCGGGGAAGGTCGCGATTGCGTGTAATGCAAGGCAATTCAAGGATGCGTGTTGTGCAAGATCCTTTTGGTGTAGCGTACAATACAAGACATTAATGAAATTAGAAAAATATTTTTCATAAAATATCAGGGTGTTACAATCAATATATTCTGACAACAACTTACATGCACGATCATATTCTCGTGAATAATATATAACATCAACAACATTTGAGGACATATTCTTAGTATCATGCTTATAACACTATAAAAGAATATAGTCATCAACATATTATTGAATCCTTCATGTAGCTGGATCATATCCCATATCAACTCTTAAATGAATGTAAGAACTAATCGTCATCAAGTCAAATAAGTCTCATATCCATGATCAACTCAATTCTAATGTCCTTGAGGCTATTTGAAGAACATTTGTAACACCTCATTGTTCCATCGACTCTTCAACCAATATAAAAGGTGAAAATATCCTCAAAATTCGTTATCATGTTATTGCAGATATGAATCTTAGGGACTCTACTCTTTATATCCATCATGGCCAACCTTCCCATGGTGATATCTCCCTCATATAAAAAATTTCTCACTATTCCCCAAAATATCTGTATATGGAAGTTTTCAAAAATTGAGAAACCATTATATATAGATCTAATCAATAAACAAGGGTTAACCATAAATAAATCCCCATAGTTCATCAATATATTTTCAAACTGGCCAATAATTATCTTAGAGAACAATCCACTATGGTCAGACATGGGGGAGGAATAGAAATTTGATGAAGAGGAAGTCAAAATGTATAAATAGAGAGTGAAAGGTATCATAAAATACAAACCCTATTTTTTCCCTCACAAATTCTGAATATGAGATCCTAGGTTTTATAGAGAAGGATTACATACCTTGAAAAAGACAAAAAATTGGGAAAATTATTAACTATTGAAGGATAAAACCTTAATTATTATGGATATCAGGGAAAATATATATCATAAATACACATTGTGGTCTGATAGAAATGACAAAATTTTCATAGATCAGAACCCACATATTGATTATCATGATAATTCTTCCATAATTTATATTTCCATATCATAAAAATCATTCATTTATAGATTCCATATACCCCTAAAATGTACATATCTCATGATGATGAAAAATACTGAATTTCACTTCATTGTGTCCCTGTAATAATACTCCCCCTCTTATGATGTCCTATAATGTTATAGAAGTATGTGAATTATGTGACCCAGATAACACCTATTTTGTTAAATCAATATATTAAAATTCCTCTCCTTTAATTATGAATAGATGTCGCAAATATACGGAGGGAATTCAAATGATTTCTAAACTGGGGCCCTCAAAAAATGGGAATGTATTTCAGATTTGGAAGAAAAAGTTAAGGACAACTATTAAACGTCTTGTATAATATGACGCTTATTGTATGGACCCGTTACACAAATGTCAAACATAATAAATTTTTTTCCAAATCCAATAGATTTTAATAGTGTTCGTAGAGTAGCAAACCAATCCTATATGACAAAGGGCACTTTTACCATAGCCTAGACCCTTATAATCATCAAACCCAAATAGGATCCCTGAAATATGTATAATATATAAAAATCATCGCCAAGCCATAGATTAACGGAAATTATTATCTAAATGTGCATCACGAGGTTTACAACACCCCGATAGGGTCTAAGAGAAATATAGGGTTATTTAATTTCAACCCTAACCCATGGAGTTTTGACTGAAATAATCAAATCCAAAAAAATATATCCAAAACTACAAATATTAACCATGTAGTTTTCTTATCCTACAAAGATGGGGGGACATTCATCATTATCATCACCCTGTATGCAATCTACCTTATTAAGATGGGAAGGTAAATATGATGGTGGGTAACCAGTTTTTTCCTCCCACCATGAGAATAACCATTTCGTTTTGGGTTCCATTTAAAAAAACAAAAAACACCACTTACACCACTATCTATTGACATATATAATAGGAAATTACATTGAAGATAATAAAACCCCATAAGGGTTGTAATCTTAAATGGTCCACATTTATAGGGTTAGATAAATAACACTGAGGAATCCCTTGATAAAGGATTACGTAGTTCAAAATCAACCTATTTTATTGAGAACAATGGGATGATTAACATATACTGATACCCCATAGTAAATTTTCTCAAAATTACCACAGAAGATGTTCTATGTCAAGACCTAAACACATTAAGGAAAATAATGAAAACATATCCCTATAAGAGGACAATCTCTATGAACCAAATGGGTCTTCACATACCATGATTTGTAGGAGGTTCCAGAACCATGAACCTCGTAATAATGAATTTCCACCTCCATAGTGGAACACCGCCAAATATAAATAGATTGTGTCTCAATAGACATATTACCACCTATATGTGATGAAATACCTCCCACAGAGGAATGGATGGATGAATATGGGAATCATATACAAAATATCTGACAAATCAATGAGGAACTACTCTAGAGAAACATTATCATTGTGTATCATATTCAAAGATAGATGAATATCAATCCTTGCAATATAATTAATGATCTGATCAGCCTGTAAGTGTAGAATATGAGTGTCAGGATGGCTCTGGATTGTGTAAACTAGTGCATATAAAATACAATGTTGTGGACAATCATGAAAAATCACCATTATAGACGATTCTTATCCAATGTTAGGATAACCATTCAGTTCCATAATGAATTGAGTTTCATCTGAATATGAAAAAAATTCTATGTTATCAAGACTCTCCAACTCCCATTAGACTGGATTATTTTTAGATTGCAGATCCTCTAAAATATCCCATTTATGTTGAACCCATAACTCCTCAAATGGAAGTCATGGAATAGAGGTGTGCACCTATACAACCAGAGAAGAAGTTCTATCCTTAATGGCTAGATGAAACATTACCCCATCCCAATTTTGGAAATAATATATTCAAAACCATTGACATGTTATGAGATATAGATACACATGTCATGTGTTTCATATCGCGATGAGGCACAATGATGGTCCCTATAGACAAGACAGAGGTAACCAAGCTAAGATGTTCATTATAACCTATGTTTGGGATAGCTGTCTCTTGTTATAGTAGTATTCCCAATGGATCTATTATAGGATGATAATACCTTATTAACCAAATAATATATATCTTATCTAAATT
This sequence comes from Viscum album, assembly GCA_963277665.1. Classification (NCBI taxonomy): domain Eukaryota; kingdom Viridiplantae; phylum Streptophyta; class Magnoliopsida; order Santalales; family Viscaceae; genus Viscum; species Viscum album. The sequence goes on from OY728129.1 coordinate 577,163,342, forward strand.
ATATGTAATATGGAAACTTTTGATCTCCTAGACACATAAAAGTGAAAATATGAGAGTTTTTGAATTAATTTCTAGATGTAATGGTTTAACAAATTCTCCAACCATCCCTCTCTCACAAATCTAATTTCTAGAAATATATAATGATAATATTTGGGATGAGCTGAAAATACCATCAATCTTGACGAAATAATCAATTGAATTTTATGTGTTTTTTACGAATCATTCTAAGAATATTCGATTATACAAAACTACGATAAATATATTTTCATGTCTTTAACATAAGAAAAATATCTTTTTAACAAAGACACTACCTGTTAACCTAAATCTAGAAATAATTCCATTTATAGAACCTAGGTAGTTCCTAAATAATCTGGAATCTCCCAAGAAGGAGTAGATGTAATAAATTCAACCATTAACATAAAAAATAGATCATTTTCTCCCACAAGCATGTATAATCACAAACTCAAGCTAAAAAATCCCATGAAACATAGTGTGGTCAACCTCACTTATCATCCTCACACCATCAATTTTTATAAGTGGATGGGTCACACCAACCCATAATGATTCATCTTTTATGATGTTCTCTAATCCATTGATGATTATAGATATGTATGGTTGAAGAATTTCTTGATATAGTTGAATTGTGTAATTATCAAAAAATAATAAAAATAGGGTGACATGAAATATTGTTTACCTTGCATGGATAGAGTTTTTATTGATGGATGACTTGAAATATATTATATTAAGACCACTCCCTCCTAAATGGGAATATTTAAAAACTAACAATTTCCTCATCACCATGGTAGGTGAAACTATATGCACATCATAGATGAGGATATAATCATCCAACATATGAAACATCACATGGTCAAGAGTTTTAACCATCTCTTTCACAATGTTAGACTCTTACAGACTTCATTCCATTAACATACATTGAACTAGAAGTACCCTAGAAAATGGAAGCATCGTCAAATGAAAAAATAGTTTTTATTTTAATCAATATATTTTACTTAACAAATTCTCTCCTTGATGATGTATACACCTCTAATTATGAGTTACATGTATATAACGATAGACCTAATATCCATGAATGAAGGATTCTAGGATATAGGGGAATCATGGGAAAATTAAAACACAATATTTTTGTTATATACTCATTGAGAGAATATATGTATCAATCATCAGTAGGTTATCACTCTAGAAATACAAATAAAAAGAATAAAATTCCTCAGATACCCCAAGAGATAATCCAATCCCAGAAATCTTAAATAACCATCTGGGGGGGCTATGATATTCTAATCATCCAAAATAAAGTGGACAGATGATATGAACCACAACACTGGTACTAGATTCTCCCTTGAACTATTCTCATATGGAAGACCCATCCACCTAAAATCCAAAGCTGTATAACATGTAAAAACCCCATCATGGTAACTGAAAACCTATGGAACACAAAATATGGCATATTTTTGTAGTTATCAGTTGTCACAGCATAACTCTCCATCTTAAAAACCCTTTATCATTAAAAATATCTCAGCGATACCCCATTGATGACCTCTAAATACACTATAAGTTTCAAATAGTTGTTGATAAATCCATGTTTTAAGGAGTGGAGACTATTCCATAAGAATTCTATTTTACCCCAACATTTACATATAATGATTATAAATAAGTTATCAAATGATAAATTAGGTTCATATATGTTTTATGTAAATAAAACTATGAAAAAAATCTGAAAGTCTCTAATTGAAAATGTTTTTAGGTTCATCCTCATCCTAATTCAAACCCACTAACAGTTTGGATATAGTGAAGAGGAATTATAATTAAGAAAACACAATTTAAGGGTAATATAATAGAGATTAAATTACAAATGGGGGGAGAAATATCAAGGTGTAATTTTGGGTATCTCAAATCGAAACACCAGATCACGGTTGTCTAGCAAGAAAAAAAATATAATTTTCTACTTGGATGGCCAGATAATCTAAGACACATTGTGGTACCTTCCACATTTCAACCATCTTATAAATTCTCAATCAATGGAAATATTAGCATACTATATGTTTATAGTTACAATTAATGTATTGCAAATCCATATAAACTATGGAAGGTTTCTGAAAAAGGAAAGGAAAATAACTAATGTTGGATGATTATATGCATCCCATAAAACCAAATAGATTGGGGACCACCACATAAAAAACACATAGTATGATCTACCAAAATATATTACCCCTCATAAATATGATTGTGGAAGTATAATTAATCCCAGATGTCTATTCTCCTCCTTACCCTGGTGGCAGTAAAAAAGAAAAAAAATAATCTCTCGAATATCTCTATAACTCTTGAATTTTAGGATTATAGTGACTATTCCCATGAACTCAATTACCTCAAAAGTAATAGTGATTGCCTCGGATTACCTACAATGTTGAAAAATGAATCCATTGAATTAGATATGGAATGGTAAGTCCATTACCTTAAGAACCCCCACCAACAATTGAGAAAATAGTTTCTACTAACACAAATGATCTTATGTTTGTGAATCTAGGAATAGAAGAAGACATAAATCATATATTAATTAGTTTCCTCTAATCCTATAAATTAGAAAGAGATGTATATTTTTTATAAAAAAAGAGATATGTTTTCTATTTGAATAATATTTAAATTCTTGTTTTAGAGATAGATATAGATACACATGAACTAGGCTTAACTGATGACTATCATGGTTTAATGTGGAAATCCAGGGGGATTAACCCCTCTCACACTACTAATTTATAATCCGTCGTTGAAAATTTTTTCAAAGGTTAATTTTTTGGGGATGTTTAGAACCCAAAATGGCTCTAAAATATTATCACGTTTAAGAAATAGAATGAAAATATTATGAGCATAATTTATTTTAGATACCATAATATAAGATTCCTAAAGGGTGACATCCCATTGATGACCACATAACTTTGGATCGATGAAAACACTATCTTTCAATCCCTACTCTTTATGGATTGGTATTCAGGGTATTATTAGAAAAAGATTTCCCATGAAGCGAAGGAAGCCAACACATTCATAATACCTTGAAAATTTCTTTACTACTAGTCAATTCTATTTGTATTAATGAACACTGATGCTACATAATGATATTCCACATATCATATCAATATAACCATCGTAGAAAAATATGTAAAATGATAATTTGATGATGTCAAAGTCAAATATCAACAATAAAATGACAAACTAATGGTTCATCAAACCCTCTTTTTTGAGATGTGGAAGTCTATATTCAATATGAATCCACTAATGTTAAATTTTAGGGAAATTTCAATGAAATTATTTTTATTATTGGTATGTCAATATGGAATTGAGGTCAACCTAGAAAAGTTAAATGATATCCAAACAATTAAACCACTTTAAAATACAATAAATTGAGGGGGATCCAAGAGAAACTTGCTTACATTAGCCATTCAATATCTAGCTTGGATAAAAAATCTCTTCCCCACACCATGTTCATGAAAAATGGAGTTACATAAAATATGTAAGAGGATTTGAAAGAGGCCTATGAGAATCTCATGATGTACCTAATGCACATGATAATCCTGATTCAACCAATGGATGTAAAACAATTTATCTGGTATGATTTATCCATGGAATGATTTTATGGTTGTCTTATCAGATAAAAAAATTATGTGGGGAAAAGAAAAATACTCTACTACTAATAAAAATGATTCAACATAATGAGACATGGTATTATGACAACAAGTTGACCATCCTTGAACTTGTAGATTCAATTCAATGTTTTATACAACATATGCAGCATTACAGAGTCCACTTTTTATCTCATATATACCCTCTAATGTAAATCATTGAATATCCAATATTAACTGGGTGTTTGGCTAGATGGGAAGTTATTATGAAGAAATAAGAAATCATGTTCGTGCTAAAAGGTAGTTAAATGAAAGAACGTGTCTTATTTTATTTTTTGGAACATCCCACCCTCAAAGGCACACTGATAGAAAATGATATTATAGTTAAAGATTTTTTTATGCCCATTATGCTCCCTAAACATGGGACATTTATCTTGGCAGTGCCTAGCTACGTCTTATCTAAAAGAGGATGTAAAACCCAAAACTCAATCAGTGTCATCTAGGTATTGTATTAGTATCCATATAATTTTCTTTCAAAACCCTTATCATTTATTGTAGGTTTCAAAAATAATTTGGTAAAATACAAAGCCCACATTAATGGCCTAAAATTAGACATACTATTTGAGATAGCCTTCCTAAAGATCTAAGGGAATTCAGATCTATAGTTTAAACAAATTAGTGTCTAATCTACCACCACGAAGGACTAATTATCCCCTATAATTGGTTACATCAAAGTACTTATAGAAGAGTTCACCTACTACCCGAGATTACATTATGTCTCACATTTATAAAATACTTGTTCTATTTTAATGGATAATAGATCCATAGTCTTGGATGATCCCAATAAATATGAGTTGGTCTTCCACAAATCACACTAAACGATGGTCTCATCAGTCACCATCTATGACATAGACGAAATCAACCATGTTAAAATATCCCCAATGCATGATTAAATGATATCCACCCCATGATAGATTGATCCCAATGTTGATTAAATACAAAATTGAACATAAAATTAGATCGAGCTAAATTGTAATAGAATCAATGTAGACACTAATCATCATGCTTCATGATGAGATAATTGAAAAAAATGTCTCTAAATATAATGCTTCGAGGAAATCCTCCTCAAATGTATAGCTCAGGGAGTGAATCACATAATCATCAAAGAAGTCCATTGAGGGTCATGTGATCCTAATTTGTATTTTACTATACTCTCCAACCAAATTAAGAGGATTTCATAGTATTGGAAAATTGTTTTTTAGGACTGTTTGGAATTTACTATTAAATTTCATGCATGATATATTTATGAAAACATCACCCATTAACCCCTAGAGTTTCAACATATAACTGATTTTTCATATATATTTTCTATATCAGGGATGAACAATGATGGGAAATATAAGCTATAGAAAACTAAGATGTTTATGTACATCCATACTTCTATTGATAGGTCCACTATGTCAAATACCTTGTCGGGGTGAATCAGGGTTTGACAGATTAAGACAAATTTCTCTTTTGATCTTTTTTCATTATTAAACATATCTATCTTCTCTCAATTTTTTGTGTCATGGTATGAATAGAAATTAAATAATTCAATGGACACAATTATTTTACTTGGTTCAACCACACTGGGCTATGTTAAAGGATAATACAAAGGATATGTGATAATATACCAAATATATTAAAAGAGCAATACTATTTATAATGTTTTAAGAAGAATAACTATCCCTCCTTGTTTACAACCAATAATAATTTTAAAAGAGAAATACTATCTATAATTAATTCATCCTCCACTATAGGTAGATACTCTATTTAGGTCACATTTTCATTAACTGATGGATACAACATTACCAAAAGAGTACTGGGGAATCATAAATCCTTTATGCAAACATAGGGAGAACTAGATGCTTCTTTTAGCCTGGCGTGCAAGTTCTACACAACCACTTCCATGAAACTCCCTTTTCCATATAAAAACATGGGAGACTCATATTGTACTACACCCAAACCAATATTGATTTACTACTATCTACAGGTTCAAAAAATTTGAATAACTTTATACTTGCACTCCCAATCCAATTGCATGACTAGAGATAAAAAATTCTCATAGTATTTAATTTCTTCTTAAAATGAGGATGTGTAGCTGTCTGTTTATAGAAATTTTAATGACCATGAGCACTTGGAATACAACTTTTCTTGGGTGTGGAAGCCTATCCTCCCAAGCCTCTGTCAGCCTAGTCACCTTCAACACCCAATCCAAAACATTTGCACCCCACTTTCATTTTCTATATTTTGAAGTTCTGGTCTTGAAAAACAAAGGTTGTGTAACTTTTCAAGCCTCGAAGATACTAGTGCACAAGTCCTATTTCCAAAAAGACATATCTCCACCTTATATATATACTTTGTGTACGCCCTCTAGATCATCCATTCATTTTTATGGTCCCTTTTTCAACATCAATGGTCAACAAAAACTATTGAACATGAAAACTATCTATGAAAACCACATTTGACGAAAACCTAAACATCGAGGTCCCACTTTTCAATAAACATAACATGGATGCCTGATTTTTAAATAAACTCAATCACTTCAAAAATGAATCAATGTTACCATGGAGTATTTTTTCACAACATCAACCAACATATTTTCCTTTTATAATGGGAAAATAAAACACAATGAATTTTGGATAATGAATATCATTAACATCATGAATTTTAACATCCCAAGACTCGGAGTCCCTCAAATGAAATTGATGAACAAAGACAAAAACTTATGATCTACCAAGTTGAAGAAATTAGACCATGAGTACATCATTGAATTTAACCAATCATAATTATATAATGTAGAATTTAATTAATAAATAAAATACATTAATTAAAAATGTTAAAAATATACTAATGAAAATTATGGAAAAGGACAAGAATTCTGAAAATGAAATTATCCTTCATGATTTTATGGGACTGTTGTACGAAAACGAACACTACTATCATATACACTCCATATTCATTGGTGTATTAAAATGAGGTAGTTTTTTTCCATTGACATCGAGTTTCCATCACACTATATAGCTATATGAGGACATCTATTATATGATTATGTGTCATAAAAGTTGATGGATTATTTATAATGGATTGATGCGAAATGGTTTTGTACACTACACAATAATGAGGTACATCAGAATCAAAACCCATGAGAATTTGATAATAGAATTTCTCATTATCATTCCTTCAAAGAGAACTATTATTGGATCTCAAAACATCAATGATAAATAGATTGAAAACTATATTTACGGAACCAAAATTGGAATTTTATTACAACATATATAATTTATATTCAAATAAATCTTACTCAATGGCTATAATGGATAGAGAAAATTCATTCCCCCACTATAGATGGGTTTATCAAGTAGAACATATCATATCTACCATCAAGAATCCAATTTAATATTCACATGATTGAAAACAAAAAGATGATATTTTTTATACGACATTTAATTAACCTAAATAGAATTTGTCTTTACAACGTAATTATAAATTGCACAGAAAAGTCTTTACCACGTAACCCTAAAATGAACTAATATTATCTCCCAAGTAACAAGAAACTAAACTGTATGAAAAAATATTATAAATAAGGTTCTAATTTTTAGTCTTACAATATGTACAATGCATTGGATTCCCTGACGAACCAGCTTATTAAGAATCATGTCATAAAAATGGGGTTCCACTAATGAAATGATTTCTCAATCTCTATTATATTAACTCTTCAGAATTATTCTATCTTTATTATATTGGTTGACCTAATTTTTACTACAAGATGTTAACAAGAATGGTTGACTTACCACTCATTCCATAATAAAATTATTTTTAACTACATATGAATTTATCCACAATAAAATGAGATATATACGGATTCTAATATCCTATATCATGGACATGCCACAACATGATACAAAATTTCATTTTACATTATTTTAATCAATTATATGTTGTGAATAAAACCTTCCCCATTTTTGTGTTTAGACACAAGGAACATGCCACATTAATTTTAGAAATTTTTTAACGGATTACCTTCATGATGATGACATATCAACTAAAAAAATAGTTATCTTGTTCCTAGATGAATGTATTTATAAGGAACACCATATTTTCATACAACATAATTTAAAATTGCATGGTTAGTATCTATATCATGAAATTAAATTATTAATTCATATTACCCGATCCTTAGAGGTGAACTACACTTTGTCATGGTATAATCAAAAGACCTCTATATAAGAACTATTTTTCGACTGATTCATGAAATTATATGAAATGTAGTGACATCTGGATCTCTAATCCTGGATCCACACAAAATAACAAATCATAAAACATAATCCTTTGTGCTTCGGTTAAAGATGAGTGGAATGTTTTCCATTCAATAACAATTTTTCTTTGGATTTATTTGATCAAAAAAGCTGTAGTGGTTTGTAGACATGAAATCATTGGTCCATAGACAATATCAATGGATAAATTTCCCCCTATTTGAAGGGTGAAAACCAATGCGGAGAGTTTTCCATTCATGAATAACATGTGGATTGATTCATATTATCACAAGATATGTAATTATGAAAAGATGTCTAATATAAGGTCATTCCACAACATTCAATTGAAAATATTCCCCTCTTCATATTGGTCAATCCTATATGGAGAAATTTCCATTAATTTACTATGTCTGTCTTGATTAATATTAAAAAATGATATGTAGTGCAGTTAGGATCTCAAATCCAAGGTCTTTCCATGATAACAATGGAAAGACAGACCCGATCTTCTTATGGATAAGACCTTTGGGGGAATTTTTTATGTCCATGAATTTCATGTGGCATGATCAATCCCATAATAGGATATGTAGTAAAGCCCAAATCTTTAATCATGGGGGCATCATAAATAACAATAGAAAAAATTCCCACATATTCTTACGAGTATGACATGCAAAAAAAGTATTTCATTAAATAACAATGTGTTTCTTGATTCCTACCATTAGAGGATATGTAATGATAGCCGAATCTCCAATCCTGGGCCAAAAAACAGTATCAAGGGAAAAAATGGCCCCATATCATATGGTCCAGACCCACGTAAAGGTTTTTATATTAAATAACAATTTATGTCTTACTTAATTTAATAAAATGATATGGAGTGATAAAAACGTATTCAATCATGGGTCAAGAGAGAATATAATAATGTTCCTCTTTTATGGTCATGAAACAATCTAGCATAGGAAAAATTCAGACATGTATTACATATGGCTTTATTCATATTATTATATGATACATAGTTACTCTTAGGTCTAAAATATTCAGTCTAGCTGTAGCATGTAAAATGATTAAAATACACCATCTTTATAAGGTATGGAGATATTTGGGGTACTGTCTGAGAACTATATATGGATTTATTTATGCCATTACAATGTACATTGGGGAACATAGGGAATCACAGGTATAAAATGGAATATACCTCTATTTATAGAGGTCTGGGTTATATAGACTACCTCTTCATATGCACAATACATATGGAGTTCTTAGGCATAGGATAAATCTCAATAAAAAGGTCTCTAGAATTTTAATACCAATTAGTAATTCTATGTCTGGATAACATGTGATTCTTGCATATAAATGGCCATTTCCATTACAATTTATCATTAATGATATATTTCCCAGTATCATTGTTGTTCCTATATCCTTACCACATAACATTAAAATATATTGAAAACCTGCATAACATATAACTTTAAACTACATAGAAAAATCCTTAAGTGACATTTAACTATTTGGAAGATAAATCCTTATAGTATAAAAGGTAAAATGTACCGACTATTAGCCACCATCAATCTTTATCAAATGAACACAAGATCCTACAGTATTAAACAAGTGTAGAGGGTGATTCAATCATCATTTCATCATGTGAACTCAAAAATATCACATCATATATCAAGGGGCTTAGGTTACCTCCAACCTTCCATGGAAAATGGAAAAGGGAACACAACATCATGAGATCTTATTTTACTACACATATCTACCATTTTTTCCTACATATGATATCCCGACCATCAACTAATTTTTTCATAAACTTATATAAGGGAATTCTAATCCTTTGGAGTCATGACATCATTACTATGGACCCTATCATCGTAGAGTGGTCCATGGTCATTAATGACATGTTTGAACCATATCATTACTCAGGACCCAATAACCATGATCTAGGATTTATAAACTCTTCATATCCCACTCAAATAAATATTGTAGTACCCTTAAACCTAGGTATCAAAATTTGGTTACTATGTGAAATTACCCTCGTAGCAGGTCCACACACATGATGACCATAAAATTCATGAACATTGGTCAAAACCATATGGACATAAATAACATTCTTTTATGGTCCAAATTATAAGACCCTAAACTGCTATAGAAATAGACATGAGACTTATCAAGCTACAAACCCACTATACATAAACAGAAAAAACACCAAATATCTTCATGAAAATTCTTCATCTCTAGTGTTTAAAAAATATATATAGAGTAGTGAATAAATGAAAAAATAAAATGGGTATTATCTTGTATCCCTAGTAAATGAAGATCCATGTTATCTAGATAATCTAGTCAAGATATAAGTTAGAGTGATGATTTTTCATAGCTCCCCACTACGATAACATGTTCACTATGTGGAAAAAATATTCTAGGCATTTGGACCCTTCTTGAATATTAAATTTTCTATAAACCACCATAATTTAAATGATGTCAGAGCTAAAATAACCATTTCCTAAATTTGGTATCCTTCTGTTGGACCTCAGTCTCTCTTTCACATGGTTCATCCATGTATCAAACTATTAATAGGGACTTGATGATCTTGAATAAATCCATTAGGATTCGTTATCGATTTTAACCGTACGCCATTTTTTGTTCCTAGTGGATGTTTGGTCCCAGAATAGATCCCCTTAAATCCAACATTTATTTTCCTTATTCATTGAAAATAATATTACACCACTACCATTGGTTGACATGTTCTCACCAGTTTCCAACTTCAATTAACTATGATATTCAAATTCCATGATTTTTATTCCCCATGACTAGACTACTCAAGTTTGATTCGACATCCTTGAAATTACAAAAGTATTTTTTTTAATTTTTATCAAAAAATGAATGAAATGTTCTATTCTGGATCCTTTAATGGCCATTAACATATCACTCAGTTTCACATGTTTTGGGGCTCGGGATTCCTAGAAATAAATGTTCTTGAATTCCAAAACCATTATATAATATTTATATTATCCAACCCCCACTTCATAATCATAACATTTGAGTCTTTAAATTCAAAAATGGTCCTTGGAAATTAGTTGGAATCCAATTTACATGAACATTCATATTCTCTAGATAGGACCATGAATAAGGGCCTATAATCTACGAACTAGTGGGATCACCTACAAGTTAGAGAGAAACACTATTCTTTAGGAGCCTTAACAATACCTTGACTAAACTATACAACTTAAGAAGTTTTATGTAATTCCTAAAATGACTCCCCATTTCAATATTAATAGATTCATGCTCTTGGAAATGTGATTTTCACTACCCATATTCCAAATATACCAATTACCTTAGTATCCTTAATAGTATACCATCAACTGATACCAATTTAAAAATATCACCCATCTACCTCAAAAATTAGTGGCAATTTTCTTCACATGAAAATTCATGTATGACCTATAGGCCTAAACATTTTGGGGTTGAATGTACAAATTAGATTAATATCCTCCTTGGATGAAAGGAACTGCAATCATTATTGTTGAAAAAATGAAATGGTAGATCTACGTACCTTAGGGTGTTTTGGGTCATACCTGGTATGTCTTCCACATTTTTTATCCATTGAAAAAGTCCTAAAAGCAAGACTCGAAACATCATAGTGTTTGATGTCCTAGAAGTAGAAATTTATACATCAAAACATCTCGAGTATTGGAAGAAAGTCATTAAAATTTACATTGTCTTATGTCTTATATGAAATACCTTAAATTTCAAAGCATTGATCATCCAAACAGTAAGAAATTAAACTTCATGAAATATGTCCTTACTATAAGAAATAAAAAATTCATGGACAATTTTACTTTACATATATTTATTTACGCAATAGTAAGATGGTCTAATCTAGAAGAACCTAAACTATATTAAAATAATGTATAAGATATAAAACCCTAATCTAATATCATAGAATTCCAATGATAGAATTTCATAACATATAATAGTAGAATGTAAGATCTAGAATAAATTAAATTACAATTTAAAACTTGTCTAGTTTTCAAGAACATAAAAACTAAATTTTCGTATAAAAAAACTCAATAGGTTTAAATAAAAAAAATATAAACTTAATAAAAAGATGAGTCTCTAATCCATGGAAAATCAAATTACGTGATTTTGAAAATATTGAGAATTTATAAAAAAGAAAAAGTAAAAAACATTTAATACCGAATGCTCATATAAATGTGGCCTAATAATAAAAAAATTCCACAAACTCAATGATTTAAATATATATATAATAGGAATATGATAGGGAAAAATAAAATATAAAATATAAATTTTGGGTTAAAATATTATCTCTGTAAAAATTTATTCTATTTTTTCTACGTCTATTGAATTATTAGGAAATTAGTGTTATCTCCCCCTGATATATATAACTGATGTTATCCCTTTTAAACAATGTAATCCAAGGATATCTAGGGTGAATTTGTCTATGTGTAATCCCATGTAGGTATGAATTCATGAAAAATTATCTAGGGGAATATTTTCTGAGTTAGGTATTCAAATAAAAGAATTTTGGTTTATTTGGTATTATATAATGTATGTGTATCATTGATTATACAAATGATATCAAGTCAACAAAATTTCATGAACATCATGAATGAAATAAATCTATACAATTACATGTAACGTTTATAATGTTTATTCACAATATGAAAAAGGAGGGAGTAATGTTTACATTATAGAGTCTCTCCCTTGAATTCAATAGTAAATATATTTTCCAAAAACAATAATCCCATCACAAAAATGTTCTCATATGATCCCATTTGCTCTACAAAATTATTTATAATGGATTACAAGTACTAGTACAATTTATCAATATATTCAATTTTATCATCCTTAACCTATTGAAGTGATTCCAACCATTAAACAAAGTCACATATTTCCTTTTATACCAGGTCATAGAGCCCATCTTTATCCAAAAACATTATCTCTCTTGTTTTCAATGCATGATACCACTGAGAAATATATTCCTAGAGATGGAAAAATCTATACTGTAATTCAAAAATTAATGTCGCCCCATCACGAATCATGTTTAGGTGGGATATAACCTCTATTATTCTTTGGGAATCATAATTTAAGGACTCATACCCATGTTATTTGACTAAAGGAAAAGCCTCTCCCACTACCACCGTAATCTCTAGAGCCCCCCATTTCCCTATCAGAGTTATTTCTTCCTTCACTTGTTTATGAAGATAAATATATTCAAAAACCCCATGTCAAAGCATGTTAATAATATACTTAATATTACACAGCTAATATTAAATTCTTCTAATTTGACCATTGAAATTAAGGTACAAATCTCCATATTATCTTTCTTTAGCACTAGTTAATAGAGTGATTCAGACCCTAAAACTTTCCTAAATATGAATAAATGAATATAAATATACTCTAAGACTATTTTTTATAGAATACGACACTTACTCATGGGATTTGACAAGTTGGTCTGGGATTTTTAAAATCCAGTAGTCAGCACGGTCAGAGGGATTCTTGAAGAAGAAGTGATCATGTTGCCATTTCATCAAGATGAAGGTATTGTACCCATAGTAACTAAATATTATTATTAAATAGGGACCTAATATGATATTATTTGATATTAAACATAAATGATGGATTTTTGAATCTTACACTTATAAATTCAATCATTGGAAATGTTTATCACCCCATCCATGTCCTCAAGAGAAGAGGAAACAACGTCTTGCAATAAGAAACCTGGTTGAACCACTGATGTTTTCACAATATTCATACTTATGTTACTACCTATATGGGAAAAAATTAAATAACATGTTATAAATAATTACACAAAGTGGACTATGTGTTTAGTTTCTTATGAAGTGATTAAATTCACAAAAATATTCATCTATCAAGGTTATATCAATAGAAGTATATCTACCTACATCATCCTCCTTCAGAAGTGATTTTTCATGAACATGATCCAATGGAAGGACTAATAGAATGTTAGTATAAGGAACATGACCTAATTATTCTGGAACCAAAACCATTTCCACATCCTTATTTTACGGGTATGAGATTCAAGGTTCTACTAAAGAAATTTTACTCCCACAATATCCCTAGAAAAAAATGTGTTCTCATCCAGGAAGGATCAGTGGGACCGATACATTTTTAAAAACCCTGAATAAGAAACTAAAATGGTTGAGAGGTTGAAAAGATTATGGTTGAGATCATACATGTTGAATTTAGGTGATTTGGGTTTAATATATTTGAGAACATCCTTTTCCCTTTTAACGTTTAGTAAGGGCCCGGATAAGCTTTTGAAGATGAAGGAAATGAGGATTGAGCCTCTAAAAGTATTGATTGGGATGCCATTGGTAAGGTGTTAACCACACTCATCCGAGCTAGTTTACCTAGAAAAACCTACTTATTGATCCCCTTTTCACTGAACACATCATCTCTAAAATAAAATCCCCCAAGATGATATATCAATTATTAAAGAGGTGAGTAGTCTCTATAGATTCCATCCATACCAACAGAAATGAAGAATTTATCAGTACACTTGAAAAAACACAACTCTATTTGAATATGTTACAATATAATTACTAAAAATATCATGATTATGGGGTGGACCTTTAATCACATAGAAAACATTATCATTTAATGAACTAAAATTTGTTTTACCAAAGTCATGTTGGGGATCTATCCTTTCACCCCTACCATCATTGCATCAAGGTCTAGATGGAAATCCGCTACCTCAATAGACATTTCTTTGAATGAGATTAGTGCATGAGATGTTATGAATAGATGGTATTCCATGTTTATATCCTTTTGGTGTAGTTTCCCCCATTGAAGAACATCATGTTTTACATCCCTCATGATCATCCATTCCTAAAAACAATTTAAAAAAATAGTGAAAATGAATCTTCCCTCATATTTTCCACACTCATTACATCATTGAAAGTTGACACTTCTCAGTGTAATGAAACTACTTAAAAATGTATCACCTCTATATGTGGTATCTATGATGTGGTTGTTAAATATTTATAAATATTTTTTTTTCACATATTGGATTTAATAGCTAGTGTCTAGTTTAAATGTATAGGTATTGATTTGGATAATTACTTATTCATATGTGAGAGAATCCAAATATTAGAATAATATTGATATAAAATGATCATAACATCGTTTGAATAGAAATGTATCTAAACATTATTATCCTCTATATTAATCATTACATTGAACTAGAGAGCCTCCATATAGTGAATTTTATATTGTATGTGAAGAGGGGAAGAACGTTTTGTCTAAATGCATCCGAACTGAAATCTAAATAGACAAGGAACATACAATTAGCATTAAATGATACCTTCAATACAGGTAAAAATGAACCCTTCATTAATAGAAATAATATATGACCAATACACATATATTCCCCAACCATTATCAGTTATTCTACTGATTGTTATCCTGTGGTGTTTTAAAGAAATGATAATATGAAGAATCTAGATGGACTTGACAACAATTTCCATTAATGTGTCAGGACTCACTCCACTGATAAACTATATAAAATTAAATAAATGAATTATAGGAATGAATTAGATTATCAGGTATTCATTTCCTCCATGATTCTCCCACATGTATCCCCATAATAACTAAAAGGGAAAAACAATTATTTACAATTCCATGCACCATTAGATCCTTATAAATGGACTAATTACCTATCATGATCATATCCATAGAAATGTGAGGGGTTTAGTATGAATTATTCCATACAAAATATGGATAGAGGTATATATTATTCTTTCCTCATAAAATTATTTCACTACAAATCTATATGACCTCCCATAGACAAATTCCCACTTATCCATGAATTATATAGAATGTAATTGTAACTAAAATCCATAGGATAACTATTGCCACCATAAATTGCCAATTAGATTTGGTGATGGATGTGGACAACTATACTAATTCATGTATCCATTTTTTTTATCTATAGAAAATTCATAAGCACTATGCTGGACCCAGAAATGTTAGTCTCAATCTATCCTGAAGCCCCTTCTGGATCAAAGGTCCCAGAAAACAACCAGAACATGTGGTTCATTTTAAATATCTATATTATTTATTAGTACAAGTCAATTTCTAGGTCATAATTATAGAGATTCTTACCAAATTACATAAACCTCATTGTTTACCCATCTAATAATATTTCTTCAGTGATAATGTCTCCCATTTTGGAAATATTTTCTCTGATGGTTTTATAGTTACATAGGTCCCAAGAAAGATTCATCATCGAAGACTGTGTGGGAAGGATATGATCATTATTTGTAAGAAGAAACCTGTAAAGTGGTATATAGTATAGTAGTGTATATTTCATGAGACATATACCCAATAGTTCAATCAAGTTCTTATGTGATGAATTAACAAAAAATTATTGAAATCATCCACACCTGGGAAAATGGTATTTCAACTAGTCAAATATACGGTTAATATTTATATTTATGGATAAAAATAATTGGAAACCATGTGTAGAATAAATAAGAACATGTAAAATAAAAATATAACCATTATAAAAGCAGATCATGACTCGAATAGAGTCACATGCATCATATTAACCATACATGTATTAGTGTTCACATAACCAAATATAGGTCTTTCTAATTTTGTGGCCCATAGATAATCTCACGGTCTCATGACCCATTCAATTATTATGGATCCTGTAACCTTGAGTTTGTCATGAAAATACCATAACTCACATAAAATCACCTGATATATTCATTAGATCAAGTTAAGACCATAAGACATCACTAAAACCTAGGAATGATAAAAGGATCACAAAATTACTATAAATTGGATATTATAACATTTGAACAAGCACTAATTGAAATATTTAAAGGGATTAAGTCTTTTGCTGATATCACATGGTCGAATATTGAAAAGTGATTTTGTAATGTTTTTCATTTAAAGTGGTTCAAGTAGAGTGGTCACATGATAGAATAAATCAAAATATATCAGATATATGAGTCATTTATGGAATGAGTGGCTCCATTAATCCCATGTTTTTCAGATGTCATCTAAAATACCAATATTAGACTAGAAGAAAAACTACACATGGAATAGTAATTAGGTGAATCCTCAAGGACTCTGGAGTGAAATTAATTTCCTTAGATCTGAGTCTATGTCCATGGAGACCTTTCTCCTGCTGGGTGGGGGATATATTGATGCCTTCCAAATGAGACTAAAAATTTTCATAATTGATTAAATACATATATAAGTCTTAATATTTTCACTGAAAGACTAAATTAGTAAAATAATGGATACATGTATACCATGTGGCTAGGTCAAATGGATCATATTACCCCAATGAAGACTCATAATCCCAACACCCAAGGAAGGTCCAATGAATAGTTAAAACACATTCCATGACCTATTCATAATCACATCATTCCCGTCTGACAATCCCTCCTATTCTTATAAGGCATCTATAGAATTACCGATGAAAAAGTGAAAGATTATTAATGAAATGCTCAAATTGTGTGATGTAATAGGTTAAAAATTCTACGAAATCACTCGAATCCCCTTGTAAAATAATGAAAAAATGGTAAAATATTATGGGGTATTCTTGTGATCAAATTTACATAATTATTCTTATAAAGGGCTCATCAGCCTAATTTGATCTTAACTGATAATGTGAATTCACTTTGAAATTCCATCGCGATCTCATGAAGGGAACCATACAAGTCACCCTTTATCACATGAAATAATCTCCGATAGTTTTACTGATAATGAACATAGCATTTGATATAATGTATTGATCAAATGATGTCTCTTTGACATAAATGACTGATATTGATAAGTCTCTTTGATAATCTATTTTAATCTCATAACGGGCCTAGTATATACCTCTCTGAATAATGTTAATATATCTCTAGAGGCCTCCACTTATTGTGAATGAAAATTGAAATTTCATCTTAATCTTAAAAATTATATTTAACATGACTATATGATCTTGAAATATTCATTTGATATGATCATGGTCCAACAAATAATGGAAATATGGATTGTTATCATGTCCTCTATTTATTGTGTGGCATTGAGATGATTTGTTTTATGAACAATGGAAGGATTATGTGACACACATTTTGTGAATCACTATCCAATGATAGGTTCCCATATTTTTAATATACACATTGTGAAAGGTGGTGTATAATTGGATTATAGAATCCTAAATATTCTTTCCCCTCATCACAAAAAAGATACTACACATACAAGGAACATCCATGCAAGTTAAAAACTAAAGTAGGAATTGCGGTAATAATGTTCCATGAAATATAAATATACTTTTGCAAGGTAAACTCAATGAATGACCTAAGGGGTTACATGAAATGTATATGCTCATAGTGTGATAATCATATTGATTACATGAAGGAAATGCAGTTTTCAGGACTAATTCTATGAAGGATGTTCTACACATCGACATAGTCACACGAAACCACAAAAAATCTAATTATTAAATTCATTTAAGAAAGAATGAAATAAAGGATGAAAAGAAAGAAAACCATATGTGAAGGTATATATTTTTTATTTTTATACAAATGAATCATTCAGTTTACATGACCTCTATAGATGATGAGACATCACACAAACACATCAGTCTAATAATGTGACAATACCTGGACATTTTGTATAGAACCGATGACCAAATAATGAAATGTCAGCTATATCATGCAATAGTACCTGGACACATTAGAAATACCGTTCAACAACATCTTGAAATGTATTCTAGATCATGTTATAGTACCCAAACATATTATCTATGACATGCGACGTCCTCCGATCATATCCTTCATGTAATGTTATTTCTTATAAACATGTTATCATGTCATTAAAATTATTCCAAATATTCTATCTAGATCATGAGACTTACTTCAAATATTCATAATTTTTTATGTGAAACCGTTGGATATGTTTGAGATGATCCTTTGTAGATCTCCATACATCTCAGTATAGCCAAGAGAATTTTCTCAATATAAGTCATCATGATCGCGTGGAAGACCACTAACATATATGATAAAATCATGAAAAAAAACCTAATACATTTTTTCCTTGTGAGATAGGAAATCTTGTAATGTCATGGAGACTCCTAAGACACGTTAAGAAGACACTCAAAATATGCCAGACAAACAATAAAGACATGTAGGGAAGACACTCCGGACATGTCCAGTAGACACCCATGACATTTTAGTCATAGACCCTTCAACATTTCATGCATGTTAGGTAGACACCCCATGAATTGACAAATATATCATGTAAAAACATTAATAAATAAATCAAATTGAACTATGAGATCTCTGGTTTTGGTCCAAATAGGATACAGAAGACAACATACTAAGGCTTGATATCTAATGGACTTCCACCTGGGTGTTTTTCACTTCATATTACAAATTTTTTATCTTATGGGTCTGAATTATCTTATATGTCTTCCATCATTTGTCATCCATCAAAGGATGAGTATTGGGCTTATACATGGTCATCCCATTATATGTTTGACCTGAAAATTCCTCCCATGTACTTCAAAACCATCATAGTGTTAGGGATAAGTTGAACTATGAGAACTATAATTGTTTCCAATTATAGAATATTCAAGACTCTTTCTTAAGGATTTAGATCCAATTTGGTATCCACTTAAACGAATGCCCCATTATATTTTATACTCTCTAACCCATGAGACAAAAAATCACCTATGTGTTTATCATTACTTATCATCAATTAATGGATTAATAGGAATTTGAACAAGAGGAAATTGATTCCTCATATAAGAATGACATGTAGGATGACTTACCAAGAAAGTAGATTTATATAAAACACCCCATTAGGGCCTCACCAGTGAATTAGTCCCAAATCATTATATGATGAGTCTCATCACTTTCTATCTCTTATTTATAACACCATGAATGACTTGTGTGGGATTAGGTTATCACAATGACCATATCACATATATCAAAAATTTCACATACCATGGAAACCTCCTTGTTTAATCCTTAATTTCCACCATATTATCCAATCAACCGTAGTGTATGTTTTGATGAAATTTGATTTTTTATAAAATATATGGAATCAAACATCATGGGAACTAATTATATTTCACCACCCATTAGTGGGTTGATCATATTTTAAAAATTACAGTATCATTTTGCTGTTATAAACAGACTGTGTAAGATGCCTTCCACTAGATTGATCCCAATTATTGGGATTGATGTGACCTTATATATTTCATATACGTATGATTTTAAACTAAATGTAATGAAATAAAAATAAAAATTACTTATTTTTATATTTGATATAAATTATATATATAGAATGCCTCATAATGTTTCTATCCCATCCTTGAGACACCACTTAACTTTATGGATGGTGTTAAACTCATGATTGACTAGTTATTTGTATTAAAAATAAAAGATGATATCCATTTCTTGGAAAACATGTATAATGGATAGATATTGTCAGACCCATATATATGGTCTCATTGATATACCTCCATTACACAAAGAAATATACAACACCTCGCCATTATATTATGGTATCTAGACCTATGCTGGGTTTTTGTAGAGATTTGTGATCATATCATAAATCTCTAATAGAGTCCCAAAATTTGAAATAATCCCCCAAAAAGGGCTGAGTATCCTGAAATCCCATCCACTGGCCCAATTTGAGTTCTAAAGCATAATTGGTTCTAAAAAACCAAGTGGATTCCTATTTTTTAAAATAATATCTATATTATGTAATAGGTAGTGTAAGAGTTGGGAGATTCATTGAATTATTGAAATATTAAAACTTATGTGAGGGACTTTGAAACCATTATTTAACCCCCTAATGAATCCTCAAACATGAAAAAAATATGATGAACTCTGGGTAAAATCAGGTAATAATAGTATAACTGAATCTTTATTGGCATAATACATCATGTCTCACAAACCATGAGGATAAACATACCATATGTCAACATTCATTTAAAAAAGTGTTGAAGAAGTTATATTAATGAATTATATTTTTGTCTATGCTATTGAATACAAGATGATATTGTGGTGGGTAATATTGGGTAATGTAGACAATGGGGTCCAAATTATATTGAAGATGTTTGATATAGGGTATTGTTTGTAATATAAACAAAATTTTACCATACTAAATGAAAATTCATTTTTAAAAATAATAAACGTTATGGAGACCAATGAACATTTTGATACATAATACACAATGATAAATTGTGAATCAAGAATAAATCTCTCTATCAACATTTTCTATAAATATCAACTTGAGTCACCGGAGTATAAATATAAACAGTGATTGATTTCATGCTATGATAATTGAAACGATGATTGAGATACATGTCATGAGGTATAAGGAATTTTATTCCTCTATTTTTGGAACACATACAATATTTATATCATATATTCTCATTTTTATGTGTGAAATTCATTATTGGTATGATAGAATCTATACAAAATGTTGAGGAATGTTTTTTGGGAATTGGGATATGAATGAATGGGATCTAGATAATGGGGATATATTTGAAGAGAATATATCATATTTCCTTATATATTTTTCATTTATTTTATTCAATTTATTGATTCATATAATTAATATATTTTTCACATTGAAAATCTATAGATAAATTCTCTTAGGAGTAAAACTATAATGTGTTGAAAATATTAATACTTTTTCTCAATATCATGTTGTTGTCTATTTTTCTACTGTATTTATCCTTGTTACATTTTATTATTAATCGTGGATGGAAATTTTATAGTGCCTAATACTATTAATCCTCAATTTTATATGTTTTTGAAGAGTTATCGCTTTCCAATTTAACATAATATTTTTCTGGATTTTAATAAAAGGATCTTAGTATGAATCTTAAATTCAATTTCCACCTTTATATTCTCATTTCCATTTTCTCTGTACTCGACAAGTACATATAGGTGAATATGATGGATTATCTTCACTGAAGTCATTAGTCAAAAACATAATTATGAAAAAAAGGATTATTTATTTTCCATGTGACAAATGTGTATTACATGAATTAATAGTTGATAAATAAACTAATATAGTAGGTAAATTGAGTTTTTATTTAATCAAAAATACAATATTAAATAATACATTTTTTACAACATAATTGTTCACAACTATGATATCTTTTAATTCACGTGAAGAAATAATTTACTATGTTTAGTTCAATCAGAATGACTTAAACTCATAATTATTTATCATTTTTATATCTTTTACTTACCCATTACCCATTAATTCTCATGATAATTCATCTATATGTGTTGTTTATCATTCTAATTATTTATTAAATAATTATTATTGACCATTTTTGTATATTTTCATTGAATAATATATCTTGATTCCATGATATATTTTTTTCATTTATGTTGAACCCTTTTTTATCTAGATAGTTTAAGTAGAAATTTGTTTCATTAAGTTATATAAAAATGATCTCATCAAAATTTATATCAATTTTTAGAGAAGTAACTTCATTCCATCAAAAATAAAAAAAATTAAATATGTTTTAAAAAAATATGATAAGTTTTTTATTGAAATATTTATTTTCTTATAATGTGTATTGTGTCTAAAAATATTTTAACATAAATTTTCATAAATTATATATAATCATTCACATAAAATCTAAATTCACTGGTAACTAAAATATTCATACATTTTTAGCCATTTAGTAGATCAGGAATGAATAAGTGGATAAATCATTGATTTCGAGAGATATAAAATTACATGAGGATTATGTCCAATTTCAATAAAGGACTATGAATGATGAGAGGTAAATAAATATATATTTACATTTTCCTACAATTAAATGTAACCCATCATGAATTATTTTCTTACATTGTCTAAGAAATATAATATAAACAATTAAATTTTTCAATTATACAATCAATTTTTAGAAATCATAATGAGTAGTATCATGATTTAATAAGAGTTTTCTATATAGTACTTCAGTACCTTTCATTTTAAGGGGTTGTGTAAGTTGGAGATTAGGGTGACTATTGTTTAATGTTTCACAAAAGATAAAGATTATAAGTAATTCTAATAATGAGATGTTTATATTATTCGTATTTGAGAAAATATGTTTAATTTATTTTCTATTAATTTTTTTAAATGAATAATTATCCTTTATTTAAAAAATATTATTACAAGAATTTTTCTAAAAGAGGGGGAAGTCATACAAGTGAATAGGGATCAATTTTGATAAATTCATCGACAGAATCCCAAAAATCAAAACTATTCACTTATTTTAATGGAAACATGTTGTAATTTTATAACTCCGTACCACTAGTAATCAGTTGATCAATTACCTAATAGTAAATTTTATATATAATGGAAGAATAGTTGTTGGGAAATGTAATAAAATTCATAAAAATATTCCACACAATTGTTAAATTAAAATTACTATCTATTGGAGTGATTTGACTCTTCATGACGGAGGAATTTACGATTATGTTTAGGAAATTAAACATTGGTAATATTTCAACCATTTAGAATGATTCATAGTTCTAATATGTATTTTCATTATTTTTATGTACATATGCATAAATATTAATGTTCTCAATTGATGTTTTATTATTTATGAGCATAGGATACAAATGAACATTCTCAAGTAAAAATATTTAATATTATATGAATCATACTAACCGATAATGGAATATGGTATAAGTGTTTTCATTTGTTTTTTCCCATGTTATACAACCAAATTTAAAGATAAAATCTAGAAAATAGATTTTGACATAAAATTGATATTTATAAAGGGATTAATGGGGGTCTGATTTTTTAAATGAATTTTCAAATAGACTCTAAAGTTTCTAAGGATATCGTTGGAATGGACACTTAATATGTAGGTGACATTATTGAAATGGTATCTAAATTATCTATTCTAAATTATGAAATGTATATATTATAATTATAAATGGGTTAGCAATCTATAGATAAATTCAAAATATATGGGGGAATACATCCTTTTTCTACAAAAATGAATCCAAATGAAGATGTAAAATTTATCACCATAATAATTATTCTAAATAAAATATAAGGAATTGGGGTATTGTTAAGGGAATAAGGGATACATGTTTTAAGTGTTTTTTGAATTCAATATGTATAAAACGATAAATTTGGAAAAGTGAAAAAAATATCCAATAAATTAGAAGAGTTATTTTACACTGAAAAAACACAATGCTCGATAGAAAATAATTTTTTAGTTAACAACTGAATGGAATTATAATGTTGATTTTTATTTATCAAAAAAATACAACCAATTCTATTTCATTATTACACTCTTGTTTACATTTCCATTGATTTAATTCCAAAAAAATTTGTTAATGACTATTATAAATTCATTTATATGTTCAATATTGTCTATATGAATATTCGTCTTGATATTTCTTTATAAAAAATATAGTCATATATGATATATCATAATGTTTTTTGGAAAATAAATGAACTTGAAAGAGTGGGCCACAATAAGTTTAATTTATGAAATTTGTGTCATTGCACTGATGAATTTTTATCCAAAATTAAAATACATAGCATTCATTTCTATACCATGTATTGTGGGATAATTTTTTAGAACCCTATAACATCCATATAGGGGAGTGGTGAATGATAGGGTAAAATTTTTCCTTTTAAATAGATGTATCTTATTCGCACATTTGTAGGAACTATTAAGACATTTATTATATAATTGTGTAGTTATTAAACATGCACATGTAGAGAGACAAAAAAATAGTTTTAAAAGATACAACACTAAGGGATAGTCCAAGGACCATATGCAGATAATGTGTCATTCATACCTAAATCCACAAATGATAACATGTTATTGTGTATTAAATAATTTCAGATATAGTCATTATGTTCTATGGACACTACTATGCCATTAAGTTTAGGGATAGAATGTTACATCCCATAGAAAACATTTTCCGACTCCCATATATCACTTCATTTTAATAATTGTCACCTAGTTTAATGACTTGAAGGTTTTTTTAGTAAATTGGATATTTATGTATTTTTCCTGGATTAGAACGAAAAAAAATCTTGAATCATTGTCCTCAATCGATGCACATGGAATCACATTTCACTAAAACCTGATGTTCAGTACTGATATTTTTGACACTACCATACATTATAAAACCACATTTGTGTTTCAAATAAATACTAATATTTATAAACCCACACACTTTTATAATGTTTCAAACCATCATGGTGCCCACAACCATCTCAAAGCTAAATTCTTTTAAAAATCACTATGTCATTGTGAAATTTCACCTCTTCGTGAAAGTCAAATTTCAGGAAATCCTTCCCAGAAATTGATAAATAAAGTGTCTTTTGTGATTATAAAGAAGGAATTTTTTTTTATTTTTTAAGATCATAACCATCATGAATTCATAGAGATTCATACTTTTCTACAACTCTATTAATCTTTTCAAATTAGGGATGGACACCTAACAATAGATTATGTCTTTGGAAATGAACCAAATCTACAAGAAGTTGTTTCCAAAACCACTTATATCTTGTTCAAGATGATCAATTATTCATGAAGCTCTAGTTAACTTTTTCCCATTTGTGACCATGTCATGGTAATTTAGATTTACCATCACATCATCACACATTCTAGAAGAATCTCTAGTAGTGAGAAAAAGGTCCTTCCATTGTGTATTTATGTTGCACAACACCATCATGAACGCCAAAAATTCATGAAACCCAGCCATTATGAAAGAAATTAGTCTCGATAGTCATTCCTTCCAAAATTTTATGTAGAGTCAATCCAAGATATCTACCTTTCATGAATATTTCTCCTTTATCCTTATTTTGATCTCTATTTTTCCCAGTACTAGGTTATTACACCACCTTTAGCACTATATCAATATTCATAATATGATATTTTAGATTGAAAAATCCTTGATCACCCATTGAGTATATTGAAAAAAAAAGACACACTACATATCCATCTTTGAAAATACATAGTTTAAATAATATCACATATTGGGTAAGTTAGAAATCTATAAAAAAAATTAAATAAATCACATTCCAAGATTTAAAATCTAATAGGAATGAAATAGATCATCTAGCAGTCTGTGTATATTTGAGAAAATACAGGTTTATAAAATAAGAGTGGAAAAATATTTCCCATATATAATTTTATGCCCCCGAGATAAACCACCAAACAATCCTACAAACCTAAAAAATCAATCATTGATTTCCCCCATCCACTTATTTCCCTAATAGTCAGTAATCCCAAAGAATGAGTTTGAGAACATTTAGTTCTATAAAAGAAACATCCCCTTGATTGAATATCTCCCATATACTTGTATCACAATCAAAAATATATTAAAAATGTTTATACGACTAGAAAGGGGGGACCTACCACAAACTTATTATGCATACGGATGTGGCTAACACTAAGGTTCATCTGATGTTTCTCAAATATATGTAATTCCAATTGATTATTCATAATTTCAGCCACTTGGACATAAATTCCAACACGGTACATTTTAGTCAATTATTGTTCAAAATTTTCATTGATTAAGTTATATATGATCATAACATGTCTGTTATAGGAGTACTGGAAAGGATTATTCTTAAGATAAATCACACCATTGCTATCATAGTGAATTACCATCAGCTAATGCACCTCATCACCATTATCATTGAGTTTCATATTCATCCAAAATAGATTGGTTAATTCCTTTTTAGATGAGATATAGTAATCTTTATCCATAATAGGAGACATTCTTTCTTGTTTCTTTCTCAACTATCCCATAGAGTTGCTTCTAAAACATATTCTCACATACTTGTGTATTTTCTATCTACCACGTATCCCACTGAGTAAGTATCATATTTTTTATATTCATTTCCTATTCATGATGAAATGTATAAAACAAAATTGATATTAAATTTTATTATCCTAGTGATTTATTTAACAACTACAAAATTATATTCTTTCCTAGTAATTTTGTATCAGTTAGCTAAGCATGTTACATTGATGATATCATGTTGTGTTGTACTCTATTTTATTAAGATTACAATGATACTATTATACAATGTGGAATACATATATTTCCAATTATTACTCTTTAAATGTTTGTTTCCCATCCACAATCAGTGTTGATATTGGTTTGGAGTCAATAATGTTGAATTTTTTAAATAGATATATTGCATGATTTTTTTAGAGAAAATAAGGTGTAGAAACTCTTTTAAACGACCCAAATCATGGAAATCTATTTGAGTTCACCAATCATTTAAATTTCAAATTTTTATTTCATATTATTAGAAAATTATTCTTGCAATCCTTGAATTCATCCATGAAAAACAATACCATTCATATACAATAGCACCATAAAATTATCTTTTGGATAATTATTCACATATTTATTATAGGCCACAAGTTATATTTTAATTAATATCTACTAAAACAAGAATATAATCTATAAAACCATATTTATAGTTTCTATTTCAGACCATAGATATCATTTTTTAATATGGCAATGTCAATCTTATCATTTCAAATCAGAAATCCTACAGGTTATTAAATACATACTTATGCTTCAGGAACACCATCTAAGATGTCAATTTTGACATCAATTTGATAAAACACATAACGTATTTGAATTTTCATGAAAGGATGTACCTAATCGACTTCAATCTGAACACTATGGATAAATTTACTTCAATATCAATTCCATCAATCCATATATATCTCTTACATTACATGAATTACTTTTTTATCACATTTCCTTACTCATAATTTCTTAAAGGTACACTAGTTTCCAATAACATTTTTATTTTATGGTTTGTTCACTAGATCACATGTCCTATACATTTCAATCTGATCCAGTTCTTAAGTCAGGGCCTTATTAACCCATTCTTCATCTTTCATTAATTATTCAAACATGGTTGCTTCTAAAATTAAAATGATGGATGATTGTGATTTATCCCTCATTCCATTTGAATGTATATTGGAGTTACAATACCTAATGATTTTGGGATTATTAATTTATTACCCTCTATATATTTTTTGGGAAAAAATGATGTTGTATTAGAAATTTTTTCCTATTTCGATTCTTCTTTGATGTAATCATCATTTTATAATCCTAAATTAATTCCAATCCATAAACACTTCCTACATTTAAAAATAACATGTCATCACATACATTTTTATCCTCAATCCCCCCCCACACCCCCCATATATATATATGAGACAATTGAAGTATTTATGAGTTTACCATCAATGATATTGACATATTATCTTACGAAAATCATTCTATGATCATTATTGTAACATTTTTAGAATATACACATCATTAAATATCGAAAGAATATTATTTCAAATGGGACATCACTATACCATCCCTAATTTCCTTTTTTGTTTTGGATGAAATATTTACATTCAAAAACTAAAAAATAGTTTTGATAGAGATTAATTATATAGCATATCTCATATGGTTTTTTATTTTTTCCAAATAATTAACTATTTGAATTTGAGTGCACACCACTACTTGAACAACCTCTTTCATGAAATGATGATAATCACAAACCTCAATCAGTATGGCCATAGTTATATTATTCACTTGATAATTTATTTATTCAATGTCCTGATATTATTGAGTTGTCATCACTATAGAGACCTCATGATTTTTCTGATGGTTTTCAAGGTAATATTCATATTCAATTGATGTGTACTCTCATTCATTTTACTATATTATAATTTTGGTTGTGTGAACAGTTACATTCATATCTATTTGATGATAATTCTTCATGAAAATTTGAATTTTCTATTTCCTCATGATAAAAATCACCTATTCCATTTTAATATAATTATCAGTAAAAATAATGAAGTACTATTATCCATATGTTCCATCCACATTTATTAGACCCCATACGTCCGTGTGGATGGGATCAAGAAGATTAAGTCCCCTTTTATTATTAAAGAAATATGTACTCCTTAACATATTTCATTGAATGCATATGTTAATTTTATTTTCTCAATCATGATTATGATTAATAATTTCAATAGAAATATTAAGCGTAGATATATTATCCATATTCTTCTGATTAGTGTGTCCCAACCAAATGTTACACATGTTTTTTCCTTTCACAATTGATAATAAAATAACATCCTTCCTATTGTAAATATAGTATATGTATCAATACCTTATGAATAATTTCATGATAGAATTACCAAACTATTCGTTGATAGTTTACCTCTTCTAATTATATGTAAATAACAATATTGTGTCATTGAGATTTACTACACCCATGATATTGTACGGCAAATTTCCTATGAATAAAACATCAGGAATCCTTATCTCTTCTTTTTATAGCTCTGTATTTATATTTTCATTAATCATAAATAAGTCATCTCTACCGAACCATACTATTCCATTAAAACATTTTTTAACATTCTTCAACAGAACTGAGTTTCATGTCATGGGATTCAAAAAACTGTTATCCAGAAACTAGGTGCTATGTTTCATTGTAGCTTTAAGATATATATTTCCATGATTGGATTTCTCAATAATCAGCCTTTTCATCCATGAGGTTCTTGGCAATGTAGTGGTAAATGATTATTTTTAAAATATCATTTCATTATTCATCGGTTCATCATACACATATTTGTTTTCTGAAGTATAATATCTATTTTCAAGAGTAACCATTTTTTATTGATAGGTATTTACTTGTGTCTATGTTATATAGGTCGCGATCCTACATCCCCTCTACCTAAAATTTATAGAATTATAGTCATATATAGAATAGTGAAAATAATCCATAGAAAATATTTATTCTATATGGTGAAGTATATAAAATATTTTTTCTCTTTTTGATTTACTAATACTTCCCACTTCATATTTCTCCTTTCTATTTAACAATAAGACATGTTATAGAATATTTGTCCAAATAATTAGTAGTTCATAAGGGAAAATTTTTTCTTTCCTCTATTCTTCAATAAGCCTGTTATTATTAATGTTATATAACTAGTGATCCTCACTAGATACATGAGAATTATTTTTATATCATTATTATTTTTAGTTCAATGATTTCATTGTTCAAAAAACAAACCCCATTATGATATCTTCACATTTCAACATTGCTTTATTTTGGATGATCCCATTTATATCCATTGATGTTTCTTAATCATTTCAAATTCCACTTTTCCTATTATTGTTTATCTCTAATCATTATAGGCCTTCATGGTACATTAAAAAATAAAATAATCTATTTTTAACCGCTCTACATTGGAAATGTTTCCAAACATTAATTTATTCTTCATTTCCATTGATTTTGATTTTGTTTCTAGTTTTCAACTTAAGGTAAAAAATTATTCATCATAGCCATCAATTAATGTATCATTTTACTACAATATTGATGAAACATTATTTATTACATTTTCATGGTCTTAAATAATTCATTCAGCTAAAAAAACATCTTAAGAGCATTCAAGTGTTTTTAAATGTTCTTCAGCCTCCAATTATATTAAATCATTTTCAACATCAAACATATCAACCTCATCAGATTACCCTTACATAAATTCTATCATTTATATATTTATCTTTCATTAAATTTCATGTTCATCAAGAGAACCCCCAAGTTCCACCCAATGATCAATATAACCAATAAACATATTTGATCGATCTTTTGTAGGCACTAAATTTTCAAATGTATCCATCATGGATGATTTAAGTTTGGATTTAATCTCTTGGTCTATAAACTCTAAAAATTTATTTTCAAATTGTTCATATTTTAGATGAAGTAAATTTTTTGTAATTTCATTCCATATTTTAATTATCCATCATTAGATATCCTCTTATGTTACTTTGGGATGATTTCTAATTCACTTTCTTAAATATAAAATTTACAATGGGAATCATTGGGCAATTTGGGATACTTTATTGCACTGAAAACAATATAACAAAAGATTTACCTACTGTATACACATTACTATAATAATTTTATTTGAAAATAGATATATAATTTATCCTCTCTCATTATCAGTAACTCTAAAGATATCATGTTTTCATATTTCATTGAATTACATTTCATTGCTTATTCGAGAAGATGCATCATCTAGTTTGAATCTTATTTTATAGTCCACCAATCTATATAGAAGATCCTTAAGAGAATGATCAGGGAAAAATGTTTCCAATATAATTGAGGCATTTTAATTTTACACAGGTTGGATATATCATAATATTTTATTCACATTTCCAATTTCTATAATTTCTTACCCAATTATTTTAGTAGGACAGACAATGTTTTGTGATTGAAGATGTTATTACTGTTTTCATCAGGATTGATTTTTATACCATAGAACTAATTATAAAAAACTTTATATTTGGAATCCTTTAAATTTTTATTTACTTCATATATATTTCTCATTTTATCCCACATGTACTTGGTCGTATTACAATGTATAATCTTCATCTTGATTTGTTCATATAAATATGATATAAAATAATTTTCATCAATTGAATAATCATCAATCAAATCACTATTTGTTTGAGTCATAGAGAGACTTTTCACATTCTTGGACCGAATCCCTTGATATGTGGCATAGATAAATTTAATCCAAATGGATTGAATATGAGATCCCATTATATTCTCCCAAATCGTGAGGTTCCGTTCATAAAAAAGTATAAATCAAATAAATTTAATTGAATTATATATAACAATAGATGACATATTTAAAACCAAAAACCTGGATCTGATACCACTTATAAGACACCTGACCACACTATGAGGGTAGGGGTGAATAAAATTTTCAACAACATATTTTAAATAGATGAATATTTTTCAGACATTGTTAGGTTCTTGAAAATCCACTTTATTGAAATCGTGATGTTATTAAATAGACACATTAAAAGTGATAACATAATAGTTTAATACGGTTCAACACTAAGAAATAGTATCTAAAAAATAATCGAACAGTGTTTCAATTATACATAAGTCCACTTACCATCATCATTCATTTTGGAATATATAAGTTTAGACATAGTCACTCTATTGATGGCACATTATGTTTACATGAATTTCAAGGATATCACATTGACTCCCTTATAATAGTTCCATCTACTACCCCTAGATCACTATATAGGAATATTTCTCACTCATTTCAATGACTTTTAGGTCATTTTAATATATTTTTAATTTAAATTATTGTCTGATATTTACCTGAGACACTTCTTTCATAATATAAATGAGTTCATGAAATTCAAATAATTTTTTAGTAAAAATGGATGTATAATACTAATATCCATAATTCTCACAGTCTTCATGAAGCCTCCTTTATGTTACAAAAAAATATCAATATTCATGAACATTCACACTCATTTGAATATCAAAACCTTCACAAATATTGCATCATTCACGATTCTCACATCTTTTGTGAATATCATACTTTGTAAATAACTAATTCTTCATGAAATAACTAGTCTATATGAAACAATGTTTCCCAAAATTCCATAGCATTATCTAAGACATAAAAATACTATTCAAAATGATCAAGATCATAAATAATTCATGATTTATTATGCTCCCAAACATTGTGATGTCAAAATGATTCAACCATTTGTCCACTCATCATTCTCATTTCAAAGGAGGGGTGGTAACATATTTATATATATTACCTTTTGTGAGGATCCCAAGTAAATATAATCAATTTTCCAAAAAAATTATATAATGTTACCAAATATATTTTATTCAAAAAATTCAATTCCAAATTTTCCCATTTTCAAACCCCGTCGTAGTCTTTTAGATTTACAATCATTCCATAATGTATTTTTAAAGCATCTCATAGTCTCCAGAACACCATATATCCATCAAATGTTTATGAGCATACCAACCTTCACAAAAACAAAATCATCATGAAAATACAGGGTTCTAAAAAAATTGAGTTGAATATTTTCTTGTATGAAATATGAACGTGTGTAAACCATTTTTCTCACCCCTTATTTTTGATATTGGTTCTAGTGAATCTAAAATATAAATTTATTTCACTAAACCTAAATGATTAGTAAATCACTGAACCCAATGCAACATTAGACAACATATAATTCAATTTACGTTATCTACGATAATTCAATGACATTATCATTCTATATATGAAATATGAAAAAGGTTTATACTATATTAATTATTTCATTTCTTTTAAATAGTAGGGTGTTATGATATTTCAAAGGGAAAACAACATTTGCTAGAAATTTATGATAAAATAGACTTCAATGTTTTTAATTAGTCCAAAAATGATGTGAGATATATGATTATTCATTTATTATAATTTTTTTATAATAGATATTTCGAGTGATATAGATGTCTTTTTTGAGGATGTTACTAAATTCATAGATAAAAACATTAATGTTATCATTATTGAATATGAATCCAAAAGGAAGCATGAATTAATTAAAAGACATCAGAGCATATTTTTGGATGTGATTAGAAAATAACAGCAGGTGTTCCATCATGAAAATAGTTGTTATCTTTCAAATTCATATATGGATGTTTATAAATGAACCAAAACCTATTTCGATGAGAATATCTCCTCCTATATACCTCATATAGATTTAATTACTTATGCCTCTCATCATAATATCAAGAAGTATATTTCCTTGGGTAATCTAGTTAAACATGATTCTTTAAATATTGACAAAAATTCCTTCATGATGTTTCATCAAATTATATGTTCTCATTATTCTTCCCAAACAAGTTTATATTTTAGTATATATGAATCTGTAAAAGTATCATAACAATTAAAGTCAGTGTAATTACTTTATGTATATCCAATTGGAGGATTAATTATAAATAAATAATATTAAATATATATTATGTGATACTAATGATTAATCCCCAACTTTTGATATTGAAAAATGGTTTATATTGATTTTTTGTGTGTGGAATTATTGGATTTGTTTGTGGTATTCTCTACACTTGAATCTACAAGATTTGGTATTGCCTGTAGGGGTGAATATTGTAATGATTTTTTTGGAAAATAAATTTAATTTTATGAGTAATTTTATAAAAAGGTTTATATATTTTTTGTGATATTTTATGAATTTAATACATAGTGTATATAAATACTACAGTTTATTGACATTGTGGAATTAATGATAATGTTAAAATATTCTAATGTCATTGAAATACTAAAAGACAAAAATAAAATTCCCCTAAAAATAAAATATTGTAAAAACTAAATAAAACATACAACATAAATGATAATGGATAAACCATTAATGTTCATATTTTCGTTATGAATATAAACATTGATTGAAATGGGCGGAAACCAATGATATATTCAATATTTTATGACATTCCATAATTTCAATTATTTTCACCTCTATTATTTCAACCCATCCCATTCACTGTCACATGTAACCCTTTTTCTATAGTTCATGCTAAAATAATAATGGCATATGTTTGTTTAAAAATGTTTCTAATTTTCCTTCTTTTATATTTTAACAATCAAACATTCATTTCTTTAGATAATATTTTAATATTTTTTACATGAATGTGAGAATCAGTGGGGTACTAGAACTGTCAAGAGAAATAACTTTTCTAAATGTTTGTGAATAACTTCATAATGTTATCATGGAATTATTTTTCAAATATTTCATTCCATTTGATATGATTACACACAAAAACCCATCTCAAATACATGAAATAAATAAATTATTATATCATATATATTCCTAAAAACATTTATGATTAAAATATTGTGGAAATAAAAAAATAAAAAAATTATGTGTTTTATAAATAGAAAATATTTTATGCAATATATAATAAAATTATCATTCCATAAATATATTTAATAATTTCCCAAAAATCTCCCACAAACTCTAGTATTTTTGAAATATTTCACATGTCACATTTATTCATATCATATAAAAATTGAAATATTATAATGTGGTGAACAAAAATTCTATATATGAGAAAGCATAAGAGATAGAAATCAATGACCATATATGGGAATAATACGGTCACATGGGTATGGTAATATAATAAAGGTTAAAGAACAAAAAAAGGGAAATCTTAACCGTGTATCTATATACCATAACCCATGAATCATCAAGTGATGCTTTTCAAATTTGGGTATTCTTACCAGAGGATCTTGGCATCAAATGATTCTAACCATAACATAATTCCTGAAATTATATTTATTTCACATTTTTCCATCACTATGGAATTTTAAAATCATATTACCTAGGATTTTTGTTATAATATTATAAAACATAACCATTTCATGCCACTAGGGTGTCATAAAAAAAGTCAACTCTAGAGATTTATTCTTTAACCAATGCATTTTGATGAAATCATGGTGTATACATCCTTACATTACATTTAAATCCTATATATCTGTCATGTAAAATAAATAATAAACATATCATAACGTACCCATAGCAATATAGTGGGTATCATGCCATTTTAAAATGGAATAATTGTCATGAACCAGCCTAGGAACCCTGGAATCCCGATAACCGAGACCACCATAAAATAGCCCGACGAGCGTTCATGATCCCCATGGGTCGGCGACGAGCACCTAGAATTGTACACCATACAAGTGGGAACGATTTTTTCCACAAGAATGCAGAAGCAAAAGAAACAAGACAGTATGCATATCAAAAAGAAACTCCACAGGGAGTAATGTACCAGAAAACAAAGAGGCATAAAAAACAATGTACTAAAAACCAAGTACTAAAAAGGAAAAAATAGACCCAAAGTCCCTAAGGACACAATACACCAAGAGAAGATCAACAGTTGGATCCTCCTCAGAGAGATTCCTTCCCTTTTCTTAAACCGAGAAGAAGGAAATCTGTAATTACCCGAAGGCAAAAGTAGGGTGTCAGCCTAAGCCCAGTACGATACCACCAAAGATACCATAAAAGATGCCAAATATAGATTATCCAATGATAATCTTTCAATTTTCAAATAAAATGATTTTGAAATTCAAAAGCATATTCTAACAAAACATGCTATACATTTTCAAAGGATGAAAATAAATATTTTAAGAAAAGGCTTTTCAAATGATGGAATATTTCTAAAACAATGGCTTAAGAAAACAATTTATATAAAATAGTTTATATAGATTCAGTAGGCATGTAATTTAGTTCAAAAGCATTGGAATACATTTATTTCTCAAATATAAATAAACAAGCGAGCAACATGGCCATCTGACAAAAGGTACAATGGTGTTAACCCGTAATAAGATTCCACACTCCCTATGTTAACTCATCAAATTTGTATACACACGTCCTTATGACACTGGCCAAAGGAGACTCGTCACTAACCCTTCGGGGATGTGACCCACTGCAAGTATGTTTTAGAACATTGTCGTAGCGTAGAGTGTATCCTAATAACTCACTAACTACCTAAGGCTTGCAAGTGCACTTACATGATGGGAGAACTATTTTAGGAACTCTTAAAATATGATCAATCCCATTCTTCAATTTCAAAAGTGCAAATTTTAATCCATTTAAAACAAAAACAGGTTTTATTCAAAACATGCCTTTTTCAAAAGATAAAACCACTGGGTTTCTATAAAATCATTTTAAGCCATCTTCTCCAGTTTGAAATCCATTCGAAACCAATTCCATCATCAAAAAATTTATATCCACAAACAAATTCAACAATTTAATTGAATTAATTTCCATCAAATCCACAATTTAAATTAATCAATTTAAATCAGTAAATTTCCATAAACACATCCAATTCAATGGAATTGTGTTTTTACCAATTTCCATGCCAAAACCATTTCAAATATCTCGATTTAGAGGAATCCAGTTTTTATAAATTTAATTGAATGAAAATTTGAGAAATTGAATTTAAATCAACAATTGAAATAAATCAAAAAAATACAATGATAATAAATTTGGTATGTTGGGACAGAACCACCTACCTCAATGGTTTTGACGAAAACCACAACCGTCGATAACGCTTAAAAAAATCCGGTTGATTTTTCAATACCACGCCTTATATCTCTTCTCCTAGAAAGATCAAGACCAAATATCATCATATTTGGAATCCACACACTTAGATCTTCCCATAACAGGTGTGGATCTATGAAACTGAGATAAGAGGAGAAGTAGATCTAAGTAGATCTATGAAACCGATCAAGAACGATAAAGAACGATCACATACCTCAAGAATATGGCTTCGATTCACCAAGAGGAGCCTTTGGATCGCCTCCATAATGATGGTAGATGTAATGCCCCGACCCTAGTTACCCAGAGTCGGTGCATTATTACATAACATTGGCATGATCACAAGAAAGATCAAATCTCGAAAGACCGATTGGTTTAGTAGCCTTGGAAACACTAGATATATTCATAAGTTTTACATTACATCATAAAATGAAAAACTACTACAAAAACATAATGTCTCCATAATCCACACTCATATCCCCACATAACATCCCTGCAGGTCATTCATACTTTACTTATTCACTTCTTGGGAAAAATAAAACATAGAAAAGGGGTGAGCTCAAATGCCCAGTAAGGATAAAAATATAGCGGAAACTTTCATAAATAAGAATAAACATTTAAGGCAACGTATAACTAAAACAAAAGCCTTTCAAACATGAACTTTAAACATGGTATGGCATAAATAAAATGAAATAATGTCATTTACCTATTCACATGGATATTCTACTAATCGAATAATCACATGCAAAAATCAATAACCACTTTCATAATGATGGAATTCATAATGCCAGACTATCATAACCACATAGTCAAGGCCTCATGCCAAGACTACAAATAAAATTTTGTCAAGGCCTTGTGCCAAGACACTAGTTTGTCTCATTAGACCTACCGATGCATCGAGGATCTATAGCGGGCTCCACCCGTCACATATTAAGTCCAATGCATTCCCATATGAAAAGGTTTAAACATAACATAAACATTCGTATTAAAACTAGCATACGAAATGTCAATACTTTCACCATAAACTATGAATGGTATAAAAATAGCACATCCACAGTCAAACATATCACAAAACCTTAAATACAATATAGAAGTTTTGTATCATAATAAATCAACTTCAAATAATCTTAAAATCCATCAAAGGATGTTGACATAGATGAAATCAAAATTCTTTTTAAAGAAATATCTCCTTTTATTTTGAAATAATTTAAGATCCATATAAAATAAAACATTTTCTTTGAAAATATTCTTATAAGCTTGTAAGGAATGCTTTTAATATTTTATAACGGCGGAAAATAACCGCACCCGCTGTATAAGATAAAAAAACATTCTTACCTTAATTCTGTCGAAAAGGTTAAAAAGGACCTTGTTTTGAAAACGACAGAAAGATTCCTCTTATAAAAAGTAAAACAAGGGTATAAATGACTTTAACCCATATTCTTGTAAAAATGTTTTGAAATACATTTTGAAGAAACATGGATGTGGATGATAACGAGATCCCAGCAGATTATTACGTATAAACAACCTCGGATAATGAAGAGATTGTGAAATAACCCTTACCTTGTACTTTTCCTTGGTTGAGGTAGGTTAACCTCCTGTATAATGGCGAAATAATTGTTATTAAATTATACAATAATCATATACATTAATATGATATCATATATGATCTTTTAATATTGATTTGATAATAATATCTTAGTATTATCGTTGTTTCGGGTGTTAACTTACTTGTTTTCTTTTATATGTTTTGTTACGTAAGACATGTTTGTAAAGGATAGGTTTTATATTATTCATATCCAGAATGATATCAAGTCCTTAAGAATCATTTTTAAATCATCAAATGATAATTATACTTGAATGGATACGATGGAGAATGAATCTCATCGCGTTCGTGGAGACGGTAGTCCGTCTTTACGCACGAGCGACAATATCATTCTTTTGATATTAAAATAATATATAAATGGATGGTATATCATATATACAGAATCATTAACATGTTATATTTATTATTTACATGAGTTACACATCATTATTATACCCATCCAAATAATATTATATTGAATAACAATTACACCACGACGTGGAGACGGTAAGCCATACGTACGCACGTATGGTGACATGTTATTCAAAGGGTGGATAGAATACTGAATATGGTTGTACCATATTTATAATAACATCACAGTATATATATGATACTGGATTTATTATTTTAGAATAGTAACAACAAAGGAAGAAGAAGTGGAAGAAGAAATGAACTTGGAAAAGGGTGGTGAAATCATTACCTCTTCTTCGGGTTCTTCCTTTTGATTTGATCAAAAGGGCTCAATAGGTTGGCTTTATGATCAAAATAAGGCATCTAGGTTGTAGTGAGGGAAGTTGGGATAGTAGTTGGGTAGATTTTGGCCGAACCAAAAGGCTTTGAAGGTGTGACGAAATGAGAAGGAGGAGTGCCCTTTTATAAGAGGGGTGAGGGGCACCTTTGGAAAAGCTAGAAATATTAATTTATAATAAATTCATATTCAGTTTCTAATGGCTCAAAATTTGACTATTCAAATGTTAAGGTGGATATGGGTCGAAAACAACCCAACCAATAGAATTTAGACCGGTTTGGGTACTTATATTAACCTTATCATTAAGTATTAACTCTAAGTTAATTAGTTTCCCTTTTACAATGTCTCTTTGTAGTTTTATATAATATGGTTAATAAACATACTATATACATCCAAGCGACCCCCAAGTGGTCCATTAATGATGAAACTATCATTATATAAGTCTCTTGGCCGAACCATATATTTTTAGGAATTTAATATCAATTAATAATATAATATTTGTTTTAAGAACTCTTTTATGTCAATTTTGACACTATTCAATAGTTGATTTTTGTGAAACTCATAACAGATTGATTACTTCGAAAAACGTCAATTAAATCAATCCTAATATATCATATTATCCTATAAAATTAGTTTAATTCATTAAAAGTTTCATATTATATTTATTTGGGTATTTATAATATCAATTATTTTAATTTTTCACTATTATAGTAATTACTGCATCATCATTGTGTCATAAATAAAATAAATTATATAATGTCTAAAAATTATAAATAAAATATCATTATGTAGGAAATCTGTTTATCTTTCTAATGAAAATTTATAATCTAAAATCCAACATATATAACCCTATGTAACAATTGTTTTTCTAAAAGATATATGCTTGTGTCATTTTTGTATTCATTTTAACTTAATTAAAATAAAGTGTCATTATCACTTACAAGTGGATCCATGGGGTCCCAATATCGACCCAAGGATGTCCATGGTCGACCATGTATCAACAAATAGGGTTAAGACACGTTTTAGGGTAATTTAGTATTATTATAATATTATTTTTTAACCCTTATTTACCGGATTTACCCTTAACCATGGTAAATAAAATATTTAACGCAGTAATTATTCAAAATTTCTAAAAATAAAAGTTACCTATTTACACAATTTGAACATCCTGATTCAAAATATGGAATCCATTTCCATAATTCAAAACACAGAAGTGGCAGAAATTACTTTAAAATTAATTCCCGCTGTCAAAACAAAAAGCGTGTTTTTAAGAGATAATAACTATCAAAAGATTGACACTTGTTTATGTTCGGTTTAATTGTAAAATTATGTCCAATGACCAAAATTATATTAAATGGTAAAAATATATTCTAAATATACTTTAAAACTACTAAAATTCATAATTTATCACTATTAATTATTTTGATTAAAAATGTTGTTTTCAATTAAAATTTAGTAATTTTCACTATTCATCAAAATATGAAAGTTATCCGAAAAGTACCAAAATTTCACCTTAGGCTAAATTAGATATTCCGAATCCAAAAATGAAGTCCATTTTGAAATATAAAATATATATAATTTGAAAAAGTAGGTATTACTATTCATAACAGCTAGTTTGATTGGTTGTTAGAACTCGGTGTTGCGTACAACACACGCTATCACATTATTCAAAGAGAAGCGTACCGTAGAAGTTTGGGGTGTTACATTCTCCCCTCCTTCAAATAATTTCGTCCTCGAAATTTCTAGAATACTATTACATGAAAAGACTCGGGTGGTTCTTCATCATAAGTTCCTCAGGTTCCCACGTTGCCTCTTCCATCTTATGGTTTCTCCACAAAACTTTTACCAGACGCGTCGTCCTGTTTCTCAGTACTTGTTCTCTTGTATCAAAAATCCTGACGGGCTCTTCACAATAAGACAGATGGGGTCCAGTTCTAATTCCTCGTAAGTGAGTACATGCGTTGGGTCAGGCATGTATTTCCTCAACAGAGATACGTGGAACACATCGTGAACTTTAGAGAGACTTGGCGGCATTGCCAATCGGTAAGCTACAACCCCAATTCTCTCTAGAACTTCGAAGGGTCCGATGTACCAGGGACTCAATTTACCTTTCTTACCAAAACGTATGACTCCCTTCCATGGAAATACCTTCAGGAAAACATGATCACAGACTTGACATTCCAAATCCTTCCTTCGATTATCGGCATAGCTCTTCTGCCTACTTTGAGCTGCTCTGATGTGATTTTGGATTACCTTCACCTTTTCCATCGTTTCCTCCACCAGTTCTGGACCTACAAGTTTTCTTTCACCGACGTCATCCCAACAGGTTGGTGTACGACATCTCTTTCCGCATAACGCTTCATATGGTGCCATCTGAATACTCGAATGGAAGCTATTGTTATAGGAAAATTATACCAGAGGTAAATATTGATCCCACATACCCTGAAAGTCAAGTGAGCAAGATCTCAACATGTCATCTAAGGTTTGAATACTCCGTTCTGATTGTCCGTCTGTCTGAGGGTGGTAAGCAGTGCTCAAATGAATTTCAGTATCCAGGGATTTCAGAAGACTTTTCCAGAATCTTGAAGTAAAACGGGGATCATGATTAGAAACAATCGATAGGGGTACTCCATGAAGTCTCACAACTTCATTAATATATAGTTTTGCTAGACGTTCCAGGGGTAGATCTTCTCTTATAGCAAGAAAATGTGCTGACTTGGTAAGACGATAAACAATAACCCATATTGCATCATTCCTTCTAGGAGTCTTTGGTAGCCCCATGACAAAGTCCATCGTAATATTGTCCCATTTCCACTCCGGTATGGGAAGAGGTTGCATGACTCCTCTTGGCTGTTTCCTTCTAGCTTTCACTTGTTGACAAACCATACATCTTCACACAAAATCAGCAATCTCCCTCTTCATGTTGTCCCACAAAAAATGTTCCTTCAAATCTCTATACATTTTTGTGCTCCCATGGTGTATAGAGAAATTGGAACTATGAGCATCATCCAGAAATACCCTTTTTAGATCCGGTAAATTAGGAACACAAAGTCTCTTCCCGAATTTCAAAATTCCATCTTCATACACAAAGTCTCTCAATCTCCCATCATTCACAGCTTTAATCTTATTTTGGAATTCTTCATCATCGGTCTGAGAACTCTTATTCCTTTCTAGTAAAGATGGTTTGACAACCATTTGAAAAAGCATTGATGTTTCACCTTCCCTGGTTATTCCCATT
Organism: Viscum album; assembly: GCA_963277665.1. Lineage (NCBI taxonomy): Eukaryota > Viridiplantae > Streptophyta > Magnoliopsida > Santalales > Viscaceae > Viscum > Viscum album. The sequence goes on from OY728129.1 coordinate 577,205,765, forward strand.
TCCATCTTCACTAGATCCATGAAAATTGGATCCCTTTCAATTCTCATATTGTTCAAAACACCATGGTCTTTTATACTCAAAGCATCTGCCACCTTGTTTTCCTTCCCCAGGTGGTAGTGTATCGTACAATCATAATCCTTGAGTAATTAAAGCCATCTCCTTTGCCTCATGTTGAGTTCTTTTTGTGAGAAAATATACTTCAAACTCTTGTGATCAGTATAAATCTCACATTTTTCACCATAGAGGTAGTGCCTCCATATCTTCAAAGCAAAGATCACAGCTGCTAACTCGAGATCATGAGTAGGATAGTTTTGTTCATGAATTTTCAACTGTCGTGATGCATAGGAAATAACTCTATCATTCTGCATAAGGACACATCCAAGTCCTTTCTTCGATGCATCACTATAAATAACGAACCCATCATTCCCCGATGGTAGAGTCAATATAGGAGCATTGACTAATATTCTCTTTAGTTCTTCGAAACATTCTTCACACTCTTTTGTCCAAACAAATTTAACCCCTTTACGTGTGAGATTTTTTAATGGGTTAGCCAATTGGGCAAAATTCTGGACGAAACGTCGATAATAACCTTCCAAACCAATAAAACTGCGTACCTCAGTTATACTCGTAGGTGCTGGCCATTCTTGGATTGCCTTGGTCTTAGAAGGATCAACAGAGATTCCATCATTAGAGACAATATGGCCAAGAAAATAAATCTCCTGAAGCCAGAATTCACACTTGCTAAACTTCCCATATAATTCATGCCTCCTCAGAGTCTTGAAGATAATGCGCAAGTGATTTTCATGATCTTCGTAGGTTTTGGAGTATACCAAGATATCATCAATAAATACCACCACAAATTCATCGAGATACTCCTTGAAAACTCTATTCATCAGATCCATGAATATAGAGGGTGCATTAGTCAATCCAAAAGGCATAACAGAAAACTCGTAATGCACATACCTGGTTCGAAATGCTGTCTTCGGAATGTCTTCCTTCTTTACACACAACTGATGGTATCCAGATCGAAGGTCAATCTTTGAAAAGTATTGAGCTCCATGTAGTTGGTCAAATAAATCATCAATGCGAGGTAGGGGATACGTGTTCTTTATCATTATAGCATTGATCTCCCTGTAGTCGATACATAACCTCATAGATCCATCTTTCTTTTTAACAAAAAGAACAGGGGCTCCCCATGGAGAAACACTAGGGCGAATAAATCCCTTATTACTCAATTACTCTAGTTGTTTCTTTAGTTCAACTAATTCTACAGTGGCCATTCTATAAGGGGTCTTCGATATAGGCCTTGATCCAGGAATTAAATCAATGGAAAACTCAACTTCTTGTTTTGGAGGATGTCCAGGTAAATCTTCCGGAAATACATCTACAAATTCTTTCACAACAGGTACATCCTCTATTTGAACATTCCTTTCCTCACCAGCAGTTATTTCATTCTCTTCCTCCCCAATAATTGAATTAAGTTGAGCTACTGGGGGTGGATCTAAATAAGAATTAGGTGGTGACGATTCTGCTCTAAAAATAAGGTGTTCCTTATCATTATCATCAAGAATCGTAACCTCTTTCTTCTTACAATAAATCTTCGCATCATAGTCCGAAAGGCAGTCCATACCGAGGATTAAATCAAACTCAATCATAGGTATGACGATGAGATTAGCTGATAAAGAAAATTTATGTGCTCTAATGTGGACTGATTCACAAAACTTTGTTGCAATGATACTTCCCTTAGGAGTTTTAACTGACAACTCCCTTATTAAATCAAATTGGAAATATCTAATTTTCTTAGAAAACTGGGAATATATGAAACAATGCGACGATCCAGAGTCAAATAATGAATTTGCTAAACTTGAGGAAACCATTAAATTACCTGCCACCACATCTTTCGGAGCTTCTACCTCAGCAGTAGTGATAGCATAATCCTGGCTTTGATCCCTTGGCCTTTTCTGAGGTAAGATCTCCTGACGCTTATGACATTCATTTGCATAATGCCCCATCTCCCTGCAATTGTAGCACTGAACATTGGTAGCTTCCTTCTTCCCCTTGCAATCACGAGCTTGGTGGCCTTTTTCACCACACTTGTAACAGACTCCCATTCCCTTCAAGCAAGTACCAGGGTGTTTCTTCCCGCATTTACCACAGGATGGATATTCAACCTTTCCCTTCTTCCCCTTATTTCCATTCCCAGATTGATCAGAAGGTCTCTTCTTCTCTTGCTTTGCTTTAAAGTCATAAGACATAGAGAATTCCTTTTCGGTCTTGATAGAACATGAGACAATGTCTTCGTATGATGAAAAGGATTGTGAGACTAATGCTCGACGAAGAAATGGTTTTAACCCATCAAAGAAACGATCAATCTTACTTCTTTGGTTACGTATATAATCACCAGCGTACCTTGCTAACCTTGTAAAGTTAGCCTCATACTTTGCGACATTCTCTTCCTCCTTCTGTCTCAGACTTAGAAATTGTCTTTCCATATCTGCTCGATGGTCACGAGGGAAGTATTTTTCTAAAAAAAGATCTTTGAACTCCCTAAATTCCATATTTGATACTTCATCATATTCCTTCATGTTTTGAATCAATTACCACCATTGATCAGCATATCCAGTGAGGCGGTAAACTGCCATGATAACATTTTCCCTTTCACTGCTCCCCAAAGCCTGAAATATTTTCTCTAGGGAATTTATCCATTGCTCGGCTACTAAGGGATTTTTACTCCCATTGAACGTTGGTGGTTGTTGCCTCATGAATCGATCTAACATTGATCCTCCACGCTGTGGATCAGGGTGCTCCATACGGGTAAGGTTATTATTCATAACATGAGTAAGTTGTCCCAGTATGGTGATTAGCTGATCGGCACCAGTTGCATCACCAGCCCCACTATAATTATCTTGAGCAGGAGGGAAATCCCTATATGGAGTGCGTGCATTGATACAGTTTCCATTTCTTCCACTAGGCACCATTTCTAAACAATGGAATAAACTAGATCAGATTTTGAATCAAAATACATTATCCCATACTTATAAAACACTTAACATAAATTGAACTATTTATGGATATAATCCATAATCATAAAAATGTTTTCTTTGAGGAATTATATACCCATAAACCCTTCATAATGATTTGTAAATAAAATGAGAGTTATCCTAAGCATATCCTCCAGGAGTGTCGTAACCAAGAGTGCAGCAAGGCCCGTTGTCGTGCACCAGTTCCCGTTCGAGTCTATCTCAAAGCGGTGTTTTTGGGATTTACCCCTAGGTACATCTGTTCCAGAGCCGCCTCTACCCGATCGTATCCAGACAGGGATGTGTTGCTCGGAAAACTCACAAAATCTCTACAATACCAAAATTCTAGGATGTTCTTCTATATTAATCCTCAAAGATCATCTTAGGTCTACGTGCTCTAATTATAGTTTATCTAAATCTAGCTTCCAAGGTTTGTACTAAACTTCCTCTGATACCAACTGTAACGCCTCGACCCTAGTTACCCAGAGTGGGTGCATTATTACATAACATTGGCATGATCACAAGAAAGATCAAATCTCGAAAGACCGATTGGTTTAGTAGCCTTGGAAACAATAGATATATTCATAAGTTTTACATTACATAGTAAAATGAAAAACTACTACAACAACATAATGTCTCCATAATCCACACTCATATCCCCACATAACATCCCTGCAGGTCATTCATAATTTACTTCTTCACTTCCTGGGAAAAATAAAACATAGAAAAGGGGTGAGCTCAAATGCCCAGTAAGGATAACAATATAGCAGAAACTTTCATAAATAAGAATAAACATTTAAGGCAACGTATAACTAAAACAAAATCCTTTCAAACAAGAACTTTCAACATGGTATGGCATAAATAAAATGAAATAATTCCATTTACTTATTCACATGGATATTCTACTAAACGAATAATCACATGAAAAAATCAATAACCACTATCATAATGTTGGAATGCATAATGCCAGACTATCGTAACCACATAGTCAAGGCCTCGTGCCAATACTAAAAATAAGATTTTGTCAAGGCCTTGTGCCAAGACACTAGTTTGTCTCATGAGACCTACCGATGCATCGAGGAGCTATAGAGGGCTCCACCCGTCACATATTAAGTCCAATGCATTCCAATATGAAAAGGTTTAAACATAACATAAACATTCGTATTAAAACTAGCATACGAAATGTCAATAATTTCACCATAAACTATGAATGGTATAAAAATAGCACATCCACAGTCAAACATATCACAAAATCTTCAATACAATACAGAAGTTTTGTATCATAATAAATCAACTTCAAATAATCTTAAAATCCATCAAAGGATGTTGACATAGATGAAATCAAAATTCTTTTTAAAGAAATATCTCCTTTTATTTTGAAATCATTTAAGATCCAAATATAATAAAACATTTTCTTTGAAAAAATTCTTATAAGCTTGCAAGGAAAGCTTTGAATATTTTATAACGGCGGAAAATAACCGCACCCGCCGTATAAGTTAAAAAAAACATTCTTACCTTAATTCTGTCGAAAAGGTTAAAAAGGACCTTGTTTTGAAAACGACAGAAACATTCCTCTTATAAAAATTAAAACAAGGGTATAAATGACTTTAACCCATATTCTTGTAAAAAAATTTTGAAATACATTTTTAAGAAACATGTATGTGGATGATAACGAGATCCCAACAGATTATTACGTATAAACAACCTCGGATAATGAAGAGATTGTGAAATAAACCTTACCTTGTACTTTTCCTTGGTTGGGGTAGGTTAACCTTCTGTATAATGGCGAAATAATATTTATTAAATTATACAATAATCATATACATTAATATGATATCATATATGATCTTTTAATATTGATTTGATAATAATATCTTAGTATTATCATTGTTTCGGGTGTTAACTTACTTGTTTTCTTTTATATGTTTTGTTACGTAAGACATGTTTGTAAATGATAGGTTTTATATTATTCATATCCAGAATGATATCAAGTCCTTAAACATCATTTTTAAATCATCAAATGATAATTATACTTGAATGGATACGATGGAGAATGAATCTCATCGCGTTCATGGAGACGGTAGTCCGTACGTACACACGAGCGACAATATCATTCTTTTGATATTAAAATAATATATAAATGGATGGTATATCATATATACATAATCATTAACATGTTATATTTATTATTTACATCAGTTACACATCATTATTATACCCATCCAAATAATATTATATTGAATAACAATTACACCACGACGTGGAGACGGTAAGCCGTACGTACGCACGTATGGTGAATGTTATTCAAAGGGTGGATATAATAATGAATATGGTTGTACCATATTTATAATAACATCACAGTATATATATGATACTAGATTTATTATTTTAGAATGGTAACAACAAAGGAAGAAGAAGTGGAAGAAGAAATGAACTTGGAAAAGGGTGGTGAAATCATTACCTCTTCTTCAGGTTCTTCCTTTTGATTTGATCAAAAGGGCTCCATAGGTTGGATTTCTGATCAAACTAAGGCCTCTAAGTTGTAGTGAGGGAATTTGAGAGAGTATTTGGGCAGAGTTTGGCCGAACCAAAAGGCTTTGAAGGTGTGAAGAAATGAGAAGGAGGAGTGCCCTTTTATAAGAGGGGTGAGGGGCACCTTTGGAAAAGCAAGAAATATTAATTTATAATAAATTCATATTCGGTTTCTAATGGCTCCAAAGTTTACTATTCAAATTTTAAGGTGGGTATGGGTCTAAAACAACTCAACCAATATAATTTAGACAGGTTTGGGTACTTATATTAACCTTATCATTAAGTATTAACTCTAAGTTAATTAGTTTCACTTTAACAATGTCTCTTTGTATTTTTATATAATATGGTTAATAAACGTACTATATACATATAAGAGACCCCCAAGTGGTCCATTAATTATGAACCTATCATGATATAAGTATCTTGGCCGAAACATAGATTTTTAGGAATTTAATATCAATTAATAATATAATATTTGTTTTAAGAACTCTTTTATGTCAATTTTGACACTATTCAATAGTTTATTTTTGTGAAACTCATAACAGATTTATTACTTAGAAAAAAGTCAATTAAATCGATCCTAATATATCATATTATCCTAGAAAATTAGTTTAATTCATTAAAACTTTCATATTATATTTATTTGGGTATTTATAATATCAATTATTTTAATTTTTCACTATTATAGTAATTACTGCATCGTCATTGCGTCATAAATAAAATAAATTATTTAATGTATAAAAATTATAAATAAAATATAATTATGTAGGAAATCTTTTTATATTTCTAATGAATATTTATAATCTAAAATACAACATATATAACCCTATGTAACAATTGTTTTACTAAAAGATATATGCTTGTATCATTTTTGTATTCATTTTAACTTAATTAAAATAAAGTGTCATTATCACATACAAGTGGATCCATGGGGTCCCAAAATCGACCCAAAGATGCCCATGGTCGACCATGTATCAACCAATAGGGTTAAGACACGTTTTAGGGTAATTTATTATTATTATAAAATTATTTTTAACCCTTATTTACCGAATTTACCCTTAACCATGGAAAATAAAATATTTACCGCAGTAATTATTCAAAATGTCTAAAAATAAAAGTTACCTATTTACACAATTTGAACATCCTGATTCCAAATATGGAATCCATTTTCCTAAATTCAAAACACAGAAGTGGCAGAAATTAATTTAAAATTAATTCCCGCTGTCAAAACAAAAAGCGTGTTTTTAAGAGATAATAACTATCAAAAGATTGACACTTGTTTATGTTCGGTTTAATTGTAAAATTATGTCCAATGACCAACATTATATTAAATGGTAAAAATATATTCTAAATATACTTTAAAACTACAAAAATTCATAATTTATCCCTATTAATTATTTTGATTAAAAAAGTTGTTTTTAATTAAAATTTAGTAATTTTCACTATTCATCAAAATATGAAAGTTATCCGAAAAGTACCAAAATTTCACCTTAGGCTAAATTAGATATTCCGAATCCAAAAATGAAGTCCATTTCGAAATATAAAATATATATAATTTTAAAAATTAGGTATTACTATTCATAACGGCTAGTTTGATTGGTTGTTAGAACTCGGTGTTGTGTACAACACACGCTATCGCATTATTCAAAGAGAAGCGTACCGTAGAAGTTTGGGGTGTTACCGTAGAACCTTCTTTGACCTTAGGTGAAGAAAAATCCCAAGTTATGGCTACATAAGAAGAAAAACGAGGCACTTAGAGGGAAAATGATTGAGACTCACAATTTCAGGATCTCATTTAAGTGACTTCATGGTTTGTTCGCAAGGTTTAATAAACCGTGCACTAGCAGTGTGTTAGCTACTGTCTCGGCCAACCTTCACACATAGTTTGGACGCACTGTTAGACAAAATTTGCACTACCTATGTGGAATCTACTGCCTCTAAGACCAACTACACATGGTTTTCTACACAATTTAGACAACCCGTCTGCCGCCAGTGCGACATCCCATTTTGTCCAAAACAACATCTAATGTTCTCTCGACTTTCCAATTCATCACTACTAAAAAACAGAGTTACATAGAAACATCAAAAGTACCTGAAAACAAAAATTTATGTTACAACCTCCCCACCATAATATCTTTTCCCCCTGAAAGACAATGAATAAACCTCCACGTCAAAATGATGAGGCCACTACTCTCTCATTATTGAATCCATTTCCCACGTATCATGAGTATCAAGACCATGCGGCCATAGAACATAGACCAGAGGTGTCATTTTCCTATGAAGTACCATGGTCTCCGAATCAACAACCCTGACTGGTCGTTCAGTCACAGATAAATCTAGTTTATTCTCAAGATCACTCCAGCTCAAAACATGATATGGATCAGAGAGATACTTTCACAGTTGCGATACATGGAACATGTTATGTATCGACGTTAGCTATGGTGGTATAGCTAGACGGTCAGAAACATTCCCTACAAGACCAACTACCTCAAAAGGTCCCACTAAATGAGGAGCAATCTTTCCTTTCCTCCCAAGTCTTAGATAACCTAATCGGGGTGAAACATTCAAGAACACCTGGTCACCAAGTGAGAACCCTAATGGTCTATGATGATGATCAGCATAAGACGTGTACCAACTCAATGCTGTCAACATTCTCTGATAAATCAAATGGATCTTAGCTATCGTCTCTTAGACCAAACTTAGTCCTACCAAAGAACATTCACCAATCTTTGACCAACACAACAGAGATTTACAAGGATGGCCATACAATGCCTCAAAAAGAGCCATTTTTATCACAGAATGGTAACTGTTATTATAAGAAAACTCAAGTAGCCCCAGACGATCATCTCAAAACCCACCAAAGTCGAGAACACATGCGCAGAGCATATCCTCAAGGATCCAAATAACTCTCTCTATCCGTCCATCTAACTGTGGATGATATGCCGTGCTCAAACGGACCTATGATCTCTGTTCCACTTGAAGGCCTTTCCAAAAGTGAGATGTAAACCGAGGATCCCTATCAAAAACTATAGCAGATAGAACACCATGAAAACTAACAATTTCATTCACGTAGATATTTCCCAACTCCTGAACTTTGGTTGTATCTCAAATAGGTATAAAGTGAGCCGACATGGTTAGCCTATCAATCCTAACCCATATCATGTTCTTCTTCCACTGGGTTTGAGGTTACCCCAACACAAAGTCCATAAATATTTCATCCCACTTCAATGTAGGGACTGGAAGTAGTTGAAGAAAACACGAAGGTTTCTGGTGCTCATCTTTCACCTGCTAGCATGTATAGAAATGAGATACAAACTCAAAAATGTCTCATCTCATACCTTGCCACCAGAACTGTCGCCACATGTCATAAAACATTTTTTGGTTCTTGGGTGCACAACCCACTGAGATTTATGGGAATACCCTATCACATCATTCCTTGTCGATAATGTCACAACGTAACGGGTATGATAACACAGAACACCCTCTTTGGAGAATGACCACTGGGTGTCAGTCTCCCCACCATAAACTAAGTCCCTAATGCTATGTAATTCAACATTCTGTTTTTGTTCATGAATAATTAACTCAACGAGAGCAGAAGTCAACTGAACACTGGCTAAAGAAACATAATTCCCCTTCCACTGAACTCCAATATGAAACTGAGCAAAAAGATCCATCAAACTATACTCTTATGAAGATTCTTTCACAAACTATGATGGATGTTTCTTGCTTAATTTATCTGTAATTACATTCCCTTTCCCTGGGGTATAGGCAATGTCAATGTCAAAAGATTGCAGATACTCCACCCAACCCCTTTGGCAGAGATTCAAATCTTTTTGAGAGAATATATTACTCAAGATCTTGTGGACAGAATACACAGTAAACCTTTCTCCATAAAGTTAATGTCTCCAACACTTAAGAGCATTCATTACAGCTGGAAGCTCAAGGTCATGGGTATGATAGTTATTCTCATGAGGATTAAGTTGACGAGACCCATAGCCAACAACATGATTACCCTACATAAGGAAACATCCCAAACCTGATCCTGATGCATCACAGAAGACCACATAACCTATCCCAGCCTCAGGAAGAGTAAACACAGGCACAATAGTCAAAATACTCTTTAGATAAACAATAGAACTCTAAAATTTATCATTCCATGAAAACATCACTCCCTTTCAAGTCAGATTAGTCATTGGAGAAGCTAAAATTGACAAGTCTTTAACAAACCAACGATAATATCCTACTAAGACCAAGAAGCTCTGAATCATGAAAACATTTCACAGTTGTTCCCAATTCATAACAGCCTTCATCTTCTCAGGACCAACGAATATTCTTTGTTTTGACATGAAATGTACCATGAATTTCACTTCCTGAATCCAGAAATTACACTTTGAAAGCTTGGAATAAAGACGAAGATTCCTTAGAAGAGTCAGAACTATTCTAAGATAATGCACATGATGCTCCTCATACATGGAGTATACAACAATTTCATCCAAAAATAATACCATGAATGTATCTAGATACTCAAGGAAAACCTTGTTCATCAAATCCATGAAGACTGCAGGAGCATTTGTTAGGCCGAAGGGAATAACAAGGTACTCATAATGGCCATACCTACTCCGAAAAGTGGTCTTATGATTTTTATATTCTTTTACCCACAACTAATGGTAACGAGATCGAGGATTAATTTTTGAAAACCACTTTTCCCCTTTAAATTGATCAAACAAATCATCAATTAATGGTAACCGATATTTTTTCTTTACCATAACTTGATTGAGCTTTCGATAATCAACACATAAGCGAAGAGAGCCATAATACTTCATGGCGTAGAGAACTGGTGTTGCCCAAGGTGACACACTTGGGCATATAAAACATTTCTCAGGAAGATCGTCTAACTGAAACTTTAGTTCTTTTAGTTCTACTGGAGCCATGCAGTAAGAGGGAATATAAAACGGTTGAGTACCAGGCATTATGTCAATAGAAAAATCAACCTCCAATATTAGTGGAAAACCAAATATGTCAAAAGAAAACATGTCAGGAAACTCAACGACGAATATAGTATGATCACCACACATTGAATCTCTCTCCAGATCAAATGAAAACACTGATATAATTTTCCCCAACCTTGGATAAGAGGATCCAACTCTGCTTCAACTTGGGTCCCATTATCCTTGAAAAACAAGAGGCACACCACTAGGTGTAGTAAGGTAGAACCGTAAAAGATAACAATCGATCTAGGCTTTATTGGCAACGAGCCAATCCATCCCAAAAATTATGTCAAAATATTTCATGTCGAGAACCAAGAAAGTCCAAGCATGATCAACATATGAAAGAGAAAATACACAAGCTGGACTACAAAGACCTTTATCTCTAACTATACCAAGGGGTGTAGTAATATGCATCACACAAGATAAAAGCTACATAGGTAGATTAAGAAGATTACCAATATGGGTTGAAATAAAATATTGAGATGAACCAATATCAAAAAGATTTATCACTAAAGATGATGCTATGGAAATGTTACATCTCAAAGTTACAGGACCTGTATCAGCTACCTATGGAAACTCTTCCACTGTGCGAAGAAGCTTAATTCCGGATTCCTGTGGCCAGAACCCTTTTTCACATGAATCATTTGATTTCCCCGCTGTTTCTGGAGGTGCTGATGATCCCGTTCTACTACGTGGAGTAGAGAAGTGATGGAAAAGTCACTTTAAGTGCCCTAAACGTCTGTAGGAGCTATAGTTCTTGGGTGCCTCAGTGAAAACCCTCTTAGAATGTCCTATATTTCCACACTGATATCATGTCCATGAATCCCCTCATGCTGCTACTGTAGGCCTGGAATGACTCTATTGTCGAGAAAATTCATGAGATATTTCACACTTTTATTTTATTTTAATGCAACCAACACTGCCTCTAGGATAGAAAAGAACCACCTTTAACCCTGACTTCCCTTCCAGTTCCATCTCAACCATCATGGACCTGTCCAGCACATCAACATAAGTGGCTAGCTTCATTAAGAAATCCTAGCATTGGATATCTGATTGATGTCCCAACTCGAATCGTCGAGCCTTCATCTGCTCATTAGATACAATATCAGGAGAAAACTGTACCAACTCAAAAAAGAAATTTGAGTACTCAGTCATGGTTTTATTGGCCTGCTCAAGCATGGAAAACTCCACAGCCTTGTCCAACACCATTAATTCTGGATAGAACTATTTAGTCAAAAGAACCCTAAAGTCTCTCCACTCTAAACCCTCATGTTTCCCAACTGTTACCATCATGTCCCACCATTTCCTACATGGTCCCTCTATTACAAAGGTGGAACACTTCACCTTGATCACATCAGGTGTCTCCAAGAACCCAAATAGGCGTTCAATCTTACTCAACCATTACTCAGCATTTTGAGGGTCTGTGGAGCCTTTGAAAGTGGGTGGCTTCTAGTGTAGGAACTCTTGAGAACGATATTGTAGAATATCACTACGAGAATCTATAAGTAGAGTCTGAACATGATCTAGAGGTGGCGTCTTTCCTAGAACATGGAGAGTGCGAACAATAACCTCAACCAGACTCGGATCCACAACAGGACTCGCTTGCTGAGATTCAGCAGCAGCCTCTTTTTGGAATTGATTCTCACGTCTTCTAGGAGGCATGATGCTACACAGCATAAAAGTACATGATTAACACTCAAACTGAGTACCAAGAAAAACTATTCTTAATAGAAGGGATAACAAGATATGGATTCCACTCTATCCAAATTGAAATAGGGTAAATACTCAAACTAATCCACAAGTCATATTTCCTTAACCAACCCCGGTGACATAAGGTTAATTGTGGTGAGAGCTGCCTAGGAACTCAATGAAAACTACCTCATAAGTCCCAACAAGAATACTAAAATACATACTATCATCAGGGAAAGATTCTTAACCTTACCTTTGATACCACTTTGTCACAAACCAACCAAGGTACATTTGTAACCTGATAACCGAGACGACCCTGACATAGGCTGAAGGGCATTCCCGATCCCCACAGGCCGAAGACTATCACCCAGCATCGTAAAACATACCAGTGGGAACGATTTTTTCCACAAGAATGCGGAAGAAAAAGAAACAAGATAGTATCCATATCAAAAAGAAACTCCACTGGGAGAAATGTACCAGAAAACAAGGAGAAATAAAAATCCCAAAGTACTACAACCCAAGTACTAAAAAGGGAAAAATCCAAAAATTCCCTAAGGACACAATACACCAAGAGATGATCTACAACTAGATCCTACTCCAAGCGATTCCTTCCCTTTGCTCAAGCCTGGAAGAAGGAAATCTACAAACAGAAGAAGGAAAAAGTAGGGGGTGATCCTAAGACTAGTAGGATACCACAAAAGATTCTATAAAAAATTCCAAATATTGATTATCCAAAAAAAGATTTTAATTTTCAAATAAACAGATTTTAAAATTCAAAATCATATTCTATAAAAATATACTAGACATTTTGAAAGGATGGAAATAAATATTTAATGCAAAGGCTTTAGAAATGATAGAAAATTTCTAAAACGAAGTCTTAAGAAAAAATTTATATTAAATTGTTTATATAGATTCAGCTGGAATGTAAATCAGTTCAACTGCATTGGTATACATTTATATCTCAAATATAGATAAACAAGCGAGCAACATGGTCATCTGCCAAAAGGAACGATAGTATTAACCAGTTATAGGATTCCTCTCTCTATATGTGAACTCATCAAATATGTATACACACGTCCCTATGACACTGGCCAAAGGAGACTCACAACCAATACATCAGGGATGTGACCCACCGCAAGTATGTTTTAGAATGTTGTTGTAGTGTCGAATGTATCCAAATAAATCACTAACTACCTAAGGATTGCATGCGCTCTTACATGATGGGAGAACAATTTTAAAAATTCTAAAAATACGATCAATCCCATTCTTCCATTCCAAATGTTCCAATTTCATTCCATTTAAAACCAAAATAGGTTATATTCAAAACATGCCTTTTCTGTAAGATAAAACCAATGGGTTTCTATCAAATCATTTTAATCCATTTTCACCAGTTTGAAAACAATTCAAAACCAATTTCGTCATCACACAATTTATATCCAGAATTAAATTCAACAATTTAATTGAAATCATTTCCATAAAATCCACAATTTAAATTAAACAATTTAAATCATCAAATTTTAATAAACACACCCAATTCAATGGAATTGGGGTTTTCCCAATTTTCATGCCAAAACTATTTCTAATATCTCAATTCACTAGAATTGAGTTTTTATCAATTAAATTGAAAGAAAATTTGAGCAATTGAATTTAAATCAACAATTGAAATAAATCAAGGAAATAAAATGATAATCAATATGGTTAGTCGGAATGGAACCACCTATCTCAAAGCTTTCGATAAAAACCACAACGGTCGAGAATGCTCATGAAAATCGGGTTTCTTATTCAAGAACCCACCTTAGATCACTTATCCTATAAATATCAAGACCAAATATCATCATATTTGGAATCCACACAAATAGATCTACCCATAACATGAATTGATATAAGAACCCAAGAGAAGAGGAAAAGTAGATCTAAGTAGATCTAAGAAAACGATGAAGAATGATGAAGAATGATGACATAACTCAAGAATACTACATCGATTCACCAGGTGGAGCCTTTGGATCACCTCTAGAATGATGGTAGAACCTTCTCTGAACTTAAGAGAAGTAAAATCCCAAGGTATGTCTGCTTAGGTGAAAAAACGAGGCACTTAGAGGAAAGACAATTGACATTAACAATTTAAGGATCCCATTTAAGTGCCTGAATAGTTCGTTTGCATGGTAATGTGAACTAAATGTGCGTTAGATACTGTCTTAGCCACCCTTCAGGCATGGTTTGGCTGCACGGTTATACAAACCATGCGTTGTCCGTGCGGAAGCTACTTCCTCCAAGACCAACTACACACGATTTGGCCACACGGTTTAGACAACCCATGAGCCATCCGTGCGACTTCTCCTTTTCCCCAAAACAACATTTAATGTTCCCCTAACTCTCCCATTCATCACTACTCCCAATCATAGGTATATAGAAACATCAAAAGTACCTAAACATGTAACATGATGTTACAATAATATATTAAATTAATTTATAATTCAATTAAAAAACATTATAACACATGGAGTGTAAATATAACTCCAAGGATAAAAAATAATAATATTTGGTAGGTATAATTCATAAATTTAAATAGTATTTAAACCTTACATAATTATGATTTATAATTATGTAAATAAATTAAATAATCAAATAATGTTTTTCATCTAGATGACCACCATTTGATTAATGAAATGGAGTACATGCTATTAATTTATAAATGGAGTTTGAGGAAAATGATATTTCTATTAACAGTTGATTATTTGAAAAGTGAACATTATTTATGGATCATTCCATTTATAAAAGAGTAAATGAATTGAGACAGGATTACTTTACCGATTTGGTAAATTTTTGAATTGAAATGCCATAAAAGAAATATCCTCAAATTGATATGTTAACACCCAAAAATAAAATTATAATAATTATATAATTAATCCACAGTCAATATATACACCAAAAATAAGAAATGAGTTTTCAAGGAGGCATGTCTCTCACAGATATAAGAAGTGAGATTTGTAAATCATTACCTCAAATTATGAATTTATCTGTACATGTTCTAAACTCATGTATAATAATTTTATGTTTAATATAAATCTACCACATTACCATATTATTATATATGATACCATATAATATTTTCACATTACATTCTATTACTCTTTTATTAACTACTCCATGTAAAGGTTCTATTTTGGGGAATTCCCACTTTGATTTTTGTATATGTTTTAGATTTTTATAATTAATCATATTACACAGATAATTAATTATTCATTTGAATAATTTAAAACATGAAATAAAAATAATACATATTATGTATATGAATATTTATAATTTTTTTAATTAAAGGATAAAAATATGGAATATAATTCACTCTTCAGGGAAATGGTATTTCAAACATACACAAGAATGATGTGTTAATTTAATTATCATTCGTCTATAAATAATATAAATAAAATACATGTAACAATATTATAATAACATTATAATTATTCTTTTTCATATATATATATATATTATACTTTTTCTAAACACATCCTTAATACATTCAATGTAATGAGTGAACGAATCAAATTTCATTGAGGAGGTAGTATCCAACACGTCGAAACACAAAGCAATCAAATAAAAAAAAATAGGAAGAATGAAAGTATGAGTTAAATATTAATTAAAAAAAGATACAAAATCTTAAATATCACATATAATTTATTAAATCTATTTTTACATAAAAATTTCAAATCATGAGAGGTGATAATGGGAAAACTAACAACATCATTTCATGAGGCTGTACTTCACTGTACACAAGAAAGGTAAGTTTGTTTCCCATTATATTAATATGTATGTATGTATATATAAAACAGTTGAAGTAAATCAAATAAATACATTGAGGATACTTAAGTTAATATATAATCATTTTTTAGTATGATTTTAGTTGGTGAAGAGTGAAAAGAAAATAAATGTTCTTGAGAAAGGATGCCACCACCTTTTTGGGGAACTCTTATTTTTCCAAGTGGATTCAATGATTGGATTTCCCCACAAATGTTGGCATATATGATTATTTGTGTAATTATGGGAAATTATTTGAGTTGATTTTGGGTGATCTAAGGGGCTTCAGATATGTGAATTGGTGGGAGGGTTGAGTACATTTTTATAGTTGAGGTGTAATGACATTCCTATAAATTTTAAAAAATGGAATTCCACCACCATTTTTCTTATTTCACATTACTCCGATAATAATCTAAATTATAAATATTGGAGTATTTGGTATAAATATTAACATTTATTAGATTTATGAGATGTTTATAAATCATTTTGTGTCATATGGTTAATGTCCAATCCTTACTTATGCTAACTTTTCTCTTAATAGTTACAATGAATTTTAATCTCATTCAATAATATTTTTTTTATAAAAAACTATGTTTAAAATATTCTACATTAAAAATTAATATGATTCCTAATATGTAATATATTTTTCCAAAATCAGATAACATAATTGGAAATTTTTATTTAAAATTAATGATGTATATGGCATGAGAAAGATTCTTTTAATTTAAAAATGTCTAAACATTTTATAGGTTTATATATCATATTTCAATTTGATATATATTCCTATTTCCTAATTTTTAATAAGTTATTTTAAATTGTTATAATTAAACAATAAAACAAATAAAACATATAATTTATAATTATAAAATATATATATTAAAAAGAATTTTGGAATTAAATTTTAGTGTTTCTTAATATTCATCAAGAAATGTAACTTCTCTAAAATATAACAAACATTCAACAAAAATTATTTTTTATATTCAAATTCCAATAATTTATTTTATATTTTTTAAAAAAATTTAAAAAGTTACAAATATCAAATATAAAATGGGTTATCCTTTACAATGTGGTACAATTACCTCTTAAAAAATTACAACTTTTTCTTCATAAAAATGGATTTATTATTATATTATACATAAAAAATATACTAGATGAGTATAAAAACATTGATTGAATATATTATATATAAACTTATTTAAAAAAATAATAAAAAACAGTTTCTTTAATTTTTTGAAAAAGTATGTCTGTACATATATAAATAGTTGTCTAAGAAAAGTATTTTTTAAATAGTTATTATGTTCACTTATACTAATTGATAACCAGAAGATTCAATTTATATTCATGTGAAAATAATTTCACATTTTATTTAAACTATATTGAAACATCCATTCATATATCTAGTTTATAACAATATGAATATTTTAATAATATTATTAATAGTGTCATGTATTTTGGTAAATGATGACTTTTTCTGTGACACAACACATTGCGGTGACTCAGTATTTTATGTAATACAAGGAAAATAGAGTATTTCATGTACTATAAGATAATATAAGTTCTGTGTATCACTCAATCCTGACATGGTGTTGCATATAATGAAGCCACGCATAGTTATCTCATATAAAAAAGTTATATTCTGTGTTGCGGGAAATGAAAAATACCAAAAATATTAAATTAATTCAAAAATATACAATTCAAAAAAATATTTTGGAGTTAAATTATAAACCCCTTAATTTCTCCATCAAATTTTTTTTGGATTTCTATGGTCTAATACATGATTGATCGATTCATGAAAACCAACATCATAAAAATGAATACTGAAACATCATCTAAAAAGAATGTTATAAACATTCTGATTAGGCCATGTAACCCATAAATAGGTTTCTTTATAAGAGAACATATAGGGGAAGTGAAGACATATACATGAGAAAATGGATTTAATAATCATATAGACTAAAAAATATCCATGATCCCAAGAAAGTGGAAAATCCATAGAATGTTAATAATCAAAAATCCATTTCCTAAAGAATTAGAAGAGAGGTCACTCATATCAATAAAAATGATTATAATAGGAAAACAATTTATTTCATGATACTTTCTTAATGTTGAAGATTTTTTTTGAGAAGTTATGCTTACTTTATTTTATCATAATATCACCCTTTATTGTGCCATAATCAATTTCCACAACATCTTTTTTTCCATGAAATAAATGTATATTTTTAATTCCTGAGAAACAGAGAGATCATGTTGTATAATGGAAATTTATTTTTCAATCATTAGTTTAAATCACAACAAATGGTTAAAAAATTATCCAATAATCATAAATCTTCATATGTTGACATAATTCATTGACCTCTAAAATATCATCTATTGTTTAACAAAAAACATTCCATAAATGGTTAACCTTATAACCCTTCCGAAAGATAGAAGTATGAAACTATAAAAATAAGGGTACTAAATATTCCATAAAAATCCTAACTTTGATATAACATATATCATATTGTATATAGTGGTATTCTCATCCCAAACACGTTTATAACTTCATAATGTTTTTTAAACATGGTAATAAACTAAATTAAATAATATCCTTATTAAAAACATGCATGTTTTCTTATTCTAAATTTTATTAGATATATTTTGTAAATTGAAAAAAAATTAAAAAATCAACAATGATTACATAAAGCCATTTTAAATATGTCCTAAATTTTTTCCAAGCAAATTATTAACATAATATTAAATATTTATATAGAACATAATTTTATACAAAAAAACATTATGATAAAATATAGAGCATATTAAGGGTTATCCTTATGTTAATCATATGGTATCCATGAACATCACATTTACATTAAATAACATTTATAGTCCATCATAACCATTATATGTATTCTTGTAAATCTATTGTGAAAATACATTAAATGAACAATCTGTATATATTACATCATATATATAACAAATTCATGAATCCCAATACATAAACACATCGTTTATTTCACTACATCCTTAATACATAAGAAGTCTACCCAATAATAATTCATAATAACACTTTCCTTTCATAGTGTGTCTATTTTCTCATCATCATCATTAATATAACCATTACTCAAACAACCTTTTGATTCTCATAAAAATATTTCTACTTATGACATCAATATTCATAATGATTTTTTTTCCAGACTTTAAGAATATAACATTTTATGATTTCTTAGGGTGGGAAATATTCACATCCATTACATTAACTAAAAACTTCATATTTCCATTGAAATTACTTTATTTGTGTAATGATTTCTAAAGTTAAACCATCTTCTTATTCCACTATGATATTTAATAGGTGATTCACTCCACATTCTTGACACAAAAGAAAATGAATCTTTTTTCATCCATGGTCTACATTACCCAAAAAGTCAATGATCTCCTTAATTTATATCCACGGTGACTATGATTATTGGTAAACGTATATTTTTTTAATCACGTTCAATGAAAACTATTTGGGTGTTGTAACAACATCGTTCACTCAGGTGATCATCCCATTTGACTTCTCATTATCAAAATATTCATGAAATTAAACATTATATATATTTCCTATAGTTCCCCTATTGAATAAATACCTTAATTATAGTGAGAGAATAACATATTGTAGTGAAAAAACCCATAATCATGGAAAATCACATCATGAATGTAAAAATTATTAAACCTTTCTATTACACCATTTCATTATCCTTGGTTATTAATAGTTTTATTATTTTTAAATAATTCTTGATGGTTCATAAAGTATTTGTATATTTCCAAACCATACCCTTGAGAGTGTAAACTATGTGTATTGAAAGGAATGTTTTATTTCACATATTCCCAATCGAATCTATCACAATATAGTGTTTTAGGTTTACCCCTATGTACATATTCACAATAGCCACATCCAAATTAGGATCTATATAGGGATATACTACTAGGAAACAACTCACTCTATCATTTACCAAAATTCAAGGAAGATTTCTTAAACACTAACTCATCATTATTCCTATCTATAGAGACATCACTATACATGTCATTAAAAATATACGTTGGGATCCTAATAATGATTTATCATCATGGATTCCAATGATTAACTAAAACATTTATTGGATACGAACTATAACTATCCAGGCTTAATATAAAATGATATTACCTCATTTTAGATGAATATTCCATACATTGAAAAAATAGATAACCTAGGACAATAAAAGTTAAATTTCATTGGAATCATGGAAGAAAATATTCCAAATTAGGTAAAGATCATTAATGTTTTAAACAATGACCTTCCCCTTTAGTACATCTACTTAAAGCCATTATTTGGAACCTGAGGAAAAGAAACATAATAATTGGGTGATCTCAGATATGCAGTAAGGGTAAACATGTGACAAATGAAAGAATAAACATGAGAATAATGGTATAATAATGTGATCAGGGCATTCTTATATCATACCCTACATATAAAATAACACAATAATGAATCACGACATTAAGATTTTTATTTTATAACAAATTAATAATAAGGGTGGTAAATTATCATAAATCAATCATGAACCATATGATCATGAAATATAATTATGGCACAACCATGCGTTGTGAAAAACATTTCATGTGTCATGGATAAATACCAATAACATCAAAATAGTGGATAAATAAACACATGTTTCCAATACTGGATCACGATGCACCTGTTTCCCATAGTGGATCAGGACTCACATATTTCCCATTATACATAATGACACACTAGTTTCAAATTATTGATCAAACCTATAGAATTTTTTATCCATAACTATTTCATGAGATATAAATATTTACCAAATTCATTGGAGGAATACATAGGTCCCATCCATCTTATAATGAAGTTATACAAACAAGTTCCATAAAACAATTATCTTATCATACCACTTAAAAAGAGTTGGGTTTCATAAAAATCATATCATTACCTCATTAATGAAATGGTAATAATAAATATATAATCATATCTTATCCTTTGTAAAATATATGGGATTTATAATAATTTATTCTTATTATAACCCTTGATATGAATTAAGGTTTATAATCATATTACCCATAAAGGAGTAGCGTGTTCCATAAACATCATGGAATAAAAATATAAACCACTCAATGAATGAATATGAATGAAAACATTGTATAATTTCCCCACAAATTCATTATTAACACCAACATATTTCATATGACATGGAAAATAGTTTCTAAATATCTTTTATGAAGATTTCTTAGAAAAAATATTCATTTCACTTTGTAAAAATTTTTTTAAAACATAAATCGTTTTGAAGACCATTTTCATTGAATGAAACCTTGAAAATATATAAAGATTCTTGATATAATTTTTAAAACCTTTTACATTGAAATATAATAGTTGATGCTTGACAAAAAATTAAAATAAATTTCCTTGAAAACTTATAAAAGTAGCATGCATGTATTCTGAAATCCTTTTTCTTGAAAACATATAAATTATGTTTGAAAACCTGTTGAAAACCATTTTATTTGATAAAATATAATAAAAATTGAATCCAATTTTATTGAGAATACTTTGAAAACATATAATATAATCTTTTAGATAATTGAAATCATTTTTATTTTAATTGATTCTTTTTAAAACATTTAAATGGATCTTTAAAAATAATTTAAAACACTTTGTAAACATCAAAAAGCATTTGATATTCTTTTTTCATTAATTTTATTTAAAATAAACAATTTTAAATCATATCATGGAAAAAATATATATTAAAAAATGAATTTATTAATGTTAAAAAAATCACCTCATAAATGATTTTTATGATGGCGGGTAAGTTGGTACATGTCGAATATACATTTGGACAATAAATGATTTAAAATGTGACATGATTGTAAAACCAAAAAAACATTAATTTTTAAAATATTTATTAAAATAATAATAAATGGATAAATATATCATTAAATATTGAACTATAATAAAAAAAAATTTGAATCATTTTTAGAAAATATATTTTTGAATGAAAATAGATTTATGCCGAAAGGAAAAATAAATTCTGATCTATATGAAAACATTTTTTTAATTAGATTCATTACCAAAGAGTGAGAGAATGTCACCATTAATTGGAAATAACATGAAGTAAAAAATTTAATGAAATTTCATGTGATATATTGAGAGATTTATAATAATAATTTATCAATGTTAACATAATCATAAACTAGTTTGATAAATGATAAGATTGTAGCAATAATTTACTATGAATTTTTTAACACTAAATTGTAATAATTTTTACAAAGTAAACTTAATTGAATCATAAAATATCATAAAAATAAGTATATTAATGATATCACATGTCAAAGGCAGTACATACACCTCAATGAAAAAATATTGGAGCATAACATGACATGTGTCTCAAAGAAGGAAAATCAAGACAAATTTATATTATCAATTGGGTAAATTTCAAAACCTAAAACCCATGAGAAAATATCATAAAATGGAAATTTAGATAATAAAAAATTAAATTTTAAGAACCATATAATACATTCATGGTATTTATATACACCCCAAAATAAATTGAGTGGTGAATAAGGAATATATATCACAGATATAAGAAGTGAGATTAGAAAACCCTTACCTTAAGTTTTGACATTATTCATACACATTAAATCCTAATATATAATAAATATAATTTTTTTATACATCTATATTATAAAAATATTATTATATCTAATTCCATATATAATTTTTTATGACGTTATATTATTCAATTGTTAACAACCCTATGTCAATGTTATGTTTTTGGTAATATCCACATCATTTTTCATATGTGTTTTGAGCTTATTATTATTGAACCTTACGTATATAATGATTTAAATATTTCATGAATATAAAACATTTTATAAATATCATATATATTTAGTATATAAATATTTATAATAATATATTAATTATGGAAATACTAAATGGAATATACTATTCATGGAGACGGTAGGTTGCACATATGTATGAACACTGTTTCTGTTTAATTATAATTTTTAATGAAATTAAGTGAAAGAAATATATGTGTATATATTATTATTCCAATATAATTTAAATTTCATTTTTATCATTTAAGTTTACTAAACCCATTATTACTATGTCTAATGTCATGTGTAAACGAATCACACCACTTTTAGGGGGTAGTAGTCCACACGTCTACAAATGAAGTTATCATTTTTACACATAATGGAATGCATTAAGGTATGTGTTATAAAAAAATTATAGACACATAAATACATCTTAATTTTCTAATATATAATATAAAAATTCATTTTACATTATATTAATAAACCCTGATAGGTGGTAATGGAAAAAAGAACTACATCGTTTTGTGATGTGGTTGTTCACCATAAAAAAGAATAATATGTTCATTACCCATTAGATAGATGTGTTTGTACATATCGGTCCACTCCATAGAATAAAAAATATCAATATATTCATTATATGTATTATATTATATAATCATTTAATAATTTTTGTTGATGTGGTGGTGAATAAAAATAAAAAAAGGACCATAAGGAATGATGTTACATCTTATATGGGTAAACTTTTTTTTAACCAAAGGGACTCCTTGGTTGGATTTATTCCTAAAGGGAGGTTGCTAAGATAACGGTAGTGATTTTGGGATCTTAATTTAATAGTGATATATTGTGTAAAAGGTCTTTAGAGGTTTGTATATGTGGGATGAGTGAGTAAAGTTTTATAGCGTAGGGGGATCAAAAATCACGTTAATTTTTTAAAAGATAATTGTACGAACAATTTTCATAGGTAAATGGGGTACAATATTGGTTAAAATTATAGAAAATTGAACACATGGTCTAAATAAAAAACTATTTTTTGGATATGTTTCTAGGTAAATTTTTTCCAAAAGGATAATGTTTACTATTTTGTTAAGATAATTTTCTTATTAATTATAGTAAAGAGATTTAATTGCATTCACTATTATTTTTTGGTAGAAAATTGACAATATTAGACAATATAAATGAATCTAATTCCAAATGTGGATATCATTTTTAGAAATTAAGAGCCCAAATGTTTCCATACATAATTTAAAATTTATCCCACTTATGGGACAACAAAGTGTGTTTTTAAAGTAAAAAAGTTCAATAGTTTGATAGGTTTTCACATCCAATTTCTAGGTGACATTTATTCCAATAACCAAAATTGGATTAATTATTATAAAATTTACCTAAATATTATATAATACTTATAAAAAATATATTTTACCCTTATAAATAATTTCGTTGAAAAATAAATTTTTAATTAAAAATCCTTGTTTTCAGTTTTGATCAAAAAATGAAACTTATCATAAAAATACCAAAAATTAAACCAATGTAAAATTTTAAATTAAACTCCATGAATTTTTATTTAAAATAAAAATTTTAACAGTGTTAAAAATAATATTTAAATTGGTTTGACCATTAAAATGATATAAAATAACCTTTTAGAAAAACACATCATTTTATTCATAAAATTGGATTTATTTTTTTTATGTGTATAAAATATATTGGATCAGAATAAACAATATTGGTTGAATGTATAATGTAAAATCCTATTATAATTTCTTTTATTATCCCTAAACTAATATTTTTAATCATGATTTGGCTGGGTTTCATTTGGGGGTGAATCAGGGAAAATAGTTGATGTTTTAAAAATTTCAGGGTAAGTGAATGGTTGGGGAACAATTTTACCAAATTGTGAAACCTCTAAACGAAACACAATAAAACCTAGAAAGGGGGGTTTTAAATAGTTAAAAAATGTTCTTTAAAACTATGCATCCTTTTAGGAGAAACCATGAGTCCATTTAAAATGGATTCACAATTAGTCTATATGGTTGGTCAAACCGTGTTATTTTTCCCAAAAATCTATGCATACATTTTTTAGTATCATTATTATTTTCAAACTCCATAACCATCCATTTATATTCCCCAATATACTGGTATTCCACCAATCTAATTTCTTCATCCTTAGTGGCTCCCATGATTAGTTCTTGGTCCCTCATAATACTTTTGGAAGTGATTTGAAGCCAAGTGAATGATGATAGGTCCCCATCTGATTAGTTTCCTCTTCTAGTTTTCCCTATTTAGGTAACTATATTGTCTTACATATGGTTCCATGGAT
Organism: Viscum album; assembly: GCA_963277665.1. Taxonomy (NCBI): domain Eukaryota; kingdom Viridiplantae; phylum Streptophyta; class Magnoliopsida; order Santalales; family Viscaceae; genus Viscum; species Viscum album. The sequence goes on from OY728129.1 coordinate 577,230,928, forward strand.
CCCTATGTTGTTTTCTGGATCTAATACCCAATGTGTTGGTATATAAAACCTTGTTTTTACCCTTGTTTCCTAGTTTCTTTGATCATCATTATTCGTTGACGAATCCACCTTAGGGTTTTATTATTCAAAATACGGTGAGTTGAAGGTAAGTAGTTATATTAAGATTACGAATTTTTTCTATATGTAAATTTCATTAGTTAATTTCAATTTTTATTTAAATTTAATTTCTAAATTTAAATTTAATTTCGTTGAATTTTTTTGTTGGAAAAATAACCAATTCCACAAAATTGGGAAACAAATTAAAATAGGATATTATCATGAAATCAGGGAAACCCCCCCCCCCCCCAGTCCATTGATAAGGGTTGGTAAATAGAAACTGAGGAAATTTAAATTATTAAATTTAATTTTAGTAAAACCTAAATTCCAATGAATTGGTGGTTTTTTTGATAAATTTATTGAAAATTTGTTTGAAACATCAATTTTATTAAATTGGGGGGTTTTGTATAATTAGGAAAAATTGGGTGAAATAAAATCATTGAATTTAAGAGGAAATTGAATTGTAATTTTTTTTAACTTTTTATTTGTGAGAAATATCTTGAAATAACTTTGATTGAAATGCTACACTGTTTTCTTGGTAGAAGTAATGTCATTGATTAAAACCCCATTTTGTCTTTTAAATATTGAATTGAAAAGTTTTAAACGGATAATGTGATGAATTTTATTTTTTAAAATTAATAAAATAAATATCCTATAATTTTTTTATTAGAGAATATGAATTTCATGTGTAGTTATTGAGTTATTTGACAACCATCTCCAATTTGAAACATTATATACCATAAATTAAATATATCAAATCCCTTATAGAATTATGATGAAGTCAAACTTGGTTTCCCCAAAGGAATGTGCATATAAACTTATTGTCATGTCACCATTAGTGTGTGGAGTCCCTTTCTAGGGACTGTCATACCTTCTTAGGAAAATGAATTAGTTTCACTCTTGTTAGTATTTGAAATAAATATATCCCATTGTGTAAACTATTTTACATTTCATGTTAATTAATATAAACTCTTTTATATAAAATCTTTTTTATGCCATTAGTTTTTAAATATTCCATCATTGAAAATGTGATGAATTTGTTTTAATGTACTTCCATCATTTTAATGGTAAATCATGATTTGTTTAAATAATCTTCTAAAATTCCAAAAATAATTATTTCAAAATTGAAATATTTTGTTTGGTTAAATAAATGATGGATTGTTTTATATAATACATGGTGAGACCCACATTGATTTTTAGAGCACACCGTACGTGTTCCTTCAGGTGTTTGTAGATTATTTCCTTCTAGGTTTGGGTAGTGGTAATGCACAACATGAAGGTGGTTATAATGGAAGATATGTGAATATGGAGAGTTGAATCTGTTAGCATTTGGTATGTTTATCTATCTGGTTTTTCTAGTATGTTTTTTAGTATTTTGGGTTTTTAAACCAATTTGACTTCTTGTACACAAATCTCTCTTGAATTTTTTGTTGAATAATTATTTTTTTGTCATTAATAACATAATGTTTGTGGAAAATTCATTCCCACATTCTTATTATATGATATAGTTTCTAGTTTTTATCATATGTGGATCATGAATGACCTATGGGCCATATATGTTTTGACTTACTTATCAGGTTAACAAGGTGCACTGGGTGGTTCATGAAAATGTTGTATCAATGCTCTAGGTTTAACATTTTCTCTTGATGTCAATATATATTGTGTAATATTGTAAGGAATTAAGAGGAAGTTACGATTGAGTTTCTTTCCATTATCACCAAAATAAACCACAAAACACTCAGGATGGATAAGGAAATGAGTATTATGGATTAGTTATAGTATTTTCCGTAATTATCATATGGATAAACTAAAGTTTAAATCATACAAACCTCTATTGGGATAAATTTCCCCCATTAATCCATTTGAGTAATAATTTTATGTCTTCTATTTTTCATGATGATGTTTTCTAGCATCATAACACTAATAATACGATTGAATTGTATCTAAGAATTCGTCTCTTCTAAACCTTAGTGATTTGATCCTTTTATGGAGTTGGGATTTGTTGAGGTGATTGTGTGTGTTTTGTTCTTACTGTCGGACATGCGCCACCACCTTCCCTCATTCAGGCTCTAACCAAGGATTCTTTTTCTATATAATTGGATTTTTGAGTGAATCAACCTACCTATATGGAATTTTTTAAACTAAATAACAACCCAAACTCTAAAAAATCGTTAGATATTGTTCCCTGACATCTGAAAAATCATAAATCATCATGATTGAAACAACTGAACCTAAATATATCCCCTTAATATTTGATCCATCAATCATTGAGATGTAATAATAAGTTAATTATGAATAAAATGATGAATAACTACTTATCGATGAACATGTCCTCTAAAAAAACTTTATTCACCTCAGAAATGATCTCAGATCAAGAGGAATGGTCTTTTGTAAATTTGGAAGGAATTGAATTCATATTATAGCCAAAATAGTGGTAAAAATAGTTTTTACGGATGTTGTACTACTTTAATTGAAAAAAATAAAAAACTAAATTTCAATGGTGCACAGTTAGGGAACACTACTAGGAAAATCATGCACTACCCATGCATGTTCAATATCCACCAAACACCCCTCACAATATTAGAACTCATAGTTAGGAAAACTATGTAACAACTATTCTTAAAACCACTATATAAAAAGCAGTTATTCTCCATGGTGGATTTTTAGTCTGGCTAAATAGTTTGTATAACTCTGAGAATTCATAATGCCCAATGTTTTAGTTTCACAATTTCGTGTGTGGGGGAGTGTTTCATGGTGTATAATCACCTTTGTCAAACCATGTAATTCTAGAAAATCTCTCAAAACATACCACAACACATCCTCACCTCCCACAATATAAGATAATTACATTTTAGACATAAAATAATTAAATAATGGGGTTGTTATATGAAACTGGGGGTTCTATAAGAATGAATGGAAAATATAATTGTTATACTTACACGAAATTCACAATCCATGAATCATGCTGATCATACAAATGATAAATGGAGGGAATGATGTTTTGTAGTTTCCTTTAGGTGGGAATGTCCACATTTTGATAGTGAATCCACTGATACACTTGATTCTAATGAATATATCAATACCACTAAAAAGTTATTATATGTTCTATTATGTTAATGACATGACAATTCATTTTGTATGACTATAATTTTAAAAGTTCAATCCTATCAAAGGTGTTCTATAATACAAAAACGCAGTGGTACCTGTGAAAATTGAATCCATGGATTGGGGAGAGATAATGAACATATTTTTCTATAGATGAAACCATTTAATTATTTATTGAAAATTGGATATAGAATTTAATCAGGTAGATCATAAATATGACTATTTTTTTGGTACCAGTGATAAAAGTTTTCTAATATTTGTGAGATAAATGTTTATAAATATCTCCCATATAAACAGCTTGTTTCAACATTTCATTAATGCATAAAAAACGTGTATCTACATGGTGTTATCCATTTGGAAATTCGGTTTTAATTATTATGTCATTCATTGTGATATCAAGGTGGAAATAGATATTGGAGTGACCCATCAATAAAATTGATTTTATAATAATAGATGGATGGAATTCCAAAGAGTCTATTAAAAACATTGAGAGAATATTATGATCATTACCTTATGATCAAATTTTGTAAGGAAATAAGGAGGAAATTGTCTTAAAGGGGATACTAATTGATTTATGTGTAGAATGTATGGTCACAAAGAGGCTGACTATCAAAGTGGTCTGGAAAAGATAACTAATGATATGAGTAATGATAATGATTCATAAAATTCACTACCCACAGGTTTTTATTTCAATATCGAAGAGTTCTCTATTTATGCTAACATGTGTCTAAATCCAAGGGTTTATTATAGTTATTGAAAATGGAAACCATTTAAGCTGAGCATAAATTTGATATATCATTTCTTGTCTATTTTTAAAGAGGGGTGTGATAAAAACATCATGAATGTTACACTTACCATCCAATATATAACTTATAATGACTTATTTGACTCTAAATATAATAAATCATGAATATTTGATGAATTTTCTATGGGTTTCAATATTACCCCAAATTGATTATCTCTAAAATTAGGAGTGAAAATCCACAAAGGTATGATATCCACTTCTCAAGAATATGAAAATTATCTCATCGATGATTGTAGGAATGTTCTTCCTAAAAATCATTTCATTCACCTATAGTTGAATTTCATGTTATCTTCTACATAGATTGGATTTCTCTACCATAACCCGAAAATAATTTCCTAGGAAGGGAAGCCATTTTTTTACACTAAAAAAACATATAATCATCCTTAAATGTGATTAAATTTATTTATTGCTGATGGATATCACATGCATTTTATGAGTATTGATTCCCATAAAAAATGGTGTTTATTTCAGATGGTTGAGGAGGGACTTGAAATAAATTCTATTCCTTTTGTGAAATTTTTTTTAATGAATTTCTATAATTATTTCCCAATCCTATAGTAAATGGTGTTGTTGATTTTTCAATATAACTCATATCTATTTCCACACCAATTTCCAAAACTCCCTATTGAATGGAACTAATTATGTTGCATAAATTTAAGAATAAAATACATGAAAGTCATGGCAATGATTGATACAGACAAGTGTGTACCCATGTGGCACAACATTCCATTTTGTTGAAGAGAAATATTGATCTATGTCACTATGATTTTATTATAAGGATTTGAAATATATCAAAATCATGATAAAACAACTACTACCCCGTATTGATGGCATATTTGATCAACTCTGAATAACTCAATAGTTTTCTAATAATGACCTTAACATTGAATAAAATAAATTGAGAATCAAGGAGTATATACCCAAGACATCATTCCAAACAAATTATAGGCACTCTGAATATTTAGCAACTCAATTGGTCTTACAAAATCTTCTCTAATGTTCATTAATTTAATTAATAAAGTCTTTATGAATTGTCTTTATCAGTATATGGTAGACATTATTGGTGATAATCTTTTATATTAAGAGAGTTTGTATAAGCTTGAAGATCACATGATAATTGTTATAAAGACACTATAGATGAAAAAACTAGATGAAAAATATACAAAGTAAAAATTTTGTATCCGAAATGAATCATTATTTTTTCACATAACAAAAATAAAGGTTATATTTCTTGATCCATTAATGATGGAGTCTTATAAGGGTTTACCCAAACCAACCACACTGACTGAGATCTGTAGTTTTATTTGTTTACCTTGATATTATCAATGTTTTGGGGAGAAATTATCAATACTATATAATAAACTTACCAAGATAACTCAGAAGGGAGACAATTTCGTTTGGACAGATGAATGTGATGAAAATTTCGAGGATCTATAGAAGAGATTAGTTTGCATACATATATTTATAATACCACACAATGGGGAAGAGTCTAAAATTATAGCGATGTATCAAAGAATATATCGGAATATGTTACATGAAAAATGACATGGTTTTATGTTATCCCTCTTAATGATTTAAAATTAATTGTAATAAATACCAACTCATGATTTGGAGTTAGCTATTTTATTTCTGGTATTAATAATGTTGAGGAATTATCATTACGGATAAATGTCTGATATATATACTTATAAAAAATTATTAAAGTATAAATATTCACACCTAAAGATATGAATACATATCAAAAAAATTGTCAATCCTGATTAAGCATAATGATAACAACACTATAGGAATGAAAGCAATGTGGAGGATGATTTGAGCTGAAAAGATAACACTAGCATATCCGAGATAAGGATAAAAAATAACTTTCATATAAATGTACAATATATGGATCTGGAAATTTATATAGAGGGGTGAAATATTATATTTATCAATTTAATGTTCAAACATATTTTCATTTGAAGATTATAGAGGTTGAAAATGGTTATTTAGATAAAAAAATAAGGATATAAATATCCTCAAGTTTAACATTGATTATAATGTAATGATATGATTCTCAAACCATTTATATGTTGTATCTGTACCATATTAGAATATAGAGTAGTTAGAGGAAGTTGAGAGTTCATTACTCATTATTCATCTTGGTAGTACCATGAAGTATAATGATTTGAATGAGTATTTTGGTGGGATTAAATAAATAGAGACATCACATAGATAGTCTCTCAATGCTTTTTTTCATAAAATTATGGATTTGAGATAAATTTCTTATGGGATGTAACATCCATTATCCATACTAGAATAGAAACAAGAGAAAACATCGTGGATATGGACGATAGTGTCCCCAAAAAAATTAAAAGGAATTATTATATATGGGTGGTAATAAATCACATAAAAATGTTTGTATGATTCATCACTGTTATATAATATTTCTATTTGGATTAGATTTAAAGGATATACATAAAAGAGTTTTATTTCATTCATTCAATACCTCATTCAATTATTTATAATTAGGATCTGATGATTAACTCAATGTTCTGGAAAAGTATTCAATATGATTTTCATACAAAGTTATTCATTATTATTATATTTCATCCTTATATAGATGGTTAGTACTAGAGAAAAATCCAAACAATTGAGGATATACTGAAATCATATCCTATTTTTTAAGAGGTAGTTATGATCCTCACTATCCACTAGTTTATTTTTCATACACCAATATATTTTAAAAACTCATTTAGTTGGATCTTTATAAAGACATCCTTGGAAAGATGTGTACATATCCAACATTTTAGAATGAGACTCGAAAAATAAATATATTGGGACTTGAGATATGTAAATAAATTCAATAGAAGAATAAATACCTTCATAAAAACATTGTGGTTGCCTAATGTCAACAAAAATGTTATTTTAACGATAACATGCATGATCCATAATTTTATGTTGGTGATAATGTGTTCATTAAATTTACTGATTTTATAATGTCATTTGAATTAAAAATTATGTTAAAATAAGATCATTGAATATTTTTTCCTATTAAAATCGCTATCATTTGGGAATGGTAGCCTATCAGATGGTATTTCCAACATAGTGAATCTCCTGTTCATTATGTGTTCAATGCCTATCTCCTAATGAAGTACATACATAATCATTCACATGTACATAACACATAGGTTTTACAGTTAGAGAAATATTTTTCATAAGAGGAAAAACCTGTGGAGATACTGTAACGTTTATATAATTTTTTTAATAACCATACCAATCACCATGTCAATGATTTGTGGGAAATCGCTATTTTGAGGATGCTATAGGGGATCATAATGATATAATGGGGCATAATATTCTTTTTTTATTGTATTAGAGTGCTTAATTTTAGGGGATATAATTATTTTATATAGTGTATAATATAACACCATGTTTTTTTATAAATATTTTTTTTATAGATTCAATTTTGTTTATTTTTGGCATTACACACAACACTCTGTTTTGTTTTCATTACACACAACATAATATTTCAACTAACTATGATATATTAAAATTATTAAAAATATTATTAATTAAATTATTATGCAATAAATAAATATGTATTCAAATAGTTTTTAATATTAATATTGAATTCTTAAATATTTTTTATAATAGTTATATATAAAAAATATTTTTTATTAAAAATACATAATATTTACTAAATTCATTGAATTTTATGAAAGTAATATTTTTTCCAAAATAAAATTCATTTTACTTATTCTACGAACAATGAAAAACCAATTTCTATCTCTTTTATAAAATTGTTTTGAAAAATATGAATTCATTATAAAATTCAACATGTTAAAATTATCTAATCATGTATATTTTCGTTTATTCAAAAAAGTTCAATTTCTTTGTGAATAATTAAAAATAATGTTTTTATTAAAGAATTGAATTTTATTTAAAACATTTATAAGTTTAAAATTTGTTTTAAATTTGTTTTAAAAGTAATATTAATTAAATAATATATAAATTAATCAAATTTAGAACATTAGAGTCATTTTCATACTGAAATTTGATTGAGATACATTTCAAAATTTTGAACATTATTTATTTTGAAGAACACAATCTCTTCACATGTGCGAGTTTAATTTAAATTTTTTTTTCACATTTGTGAATGGAATTTTAAAAATTTTATTCTATATTTTAAAGAATATTTATTTATATTATCTAATATGTTCAACTTAGATTTTTTAGAACAGTGAATTATAAAAATTTTAAAAATTATTTACCACTATTAAGAAAGAAAAAGTGTTTTTCGGGTGGTTTAAACTAAAATGATAAGGGTTAAAATGAACCAATTGATGTTCATCTGCAAATTAATCGATATAATTATACCATATATCACATATTATAAATAATGGTCCAATTTTATATCTTTTGTAATTTTAAATATGTGGGCGGACATTTTTCATTCTAAAACACACAATATCACCACTAGCCCCACTTATAAAAGAACACATGAATGATATTCTATTAACACCTCAAAACCCCATATCTTCCATAAAATATATACCTAAATCACATTGTAATTTATAAAATCTAGTATGATAATACATTGTTTGGGAATAATTACAATCCTAAATTATTATATAATTAAGATGATATAAAATCATTAGTATAATCCATATAGTAGTATGTTATCATTCTATGTGAATGAGTTAAACCAATATCTATAAATATCAAATTGGTTACGAAATAATCATCTGTGAGTTCATCAAACAACCTAATCATGAACTTATGTGATTCATTATTTCATTACCAACTATAATAGATAGATATAAAGACAGATTAAATGTTTATATATGTTATTTTTTATTAAAATTATTTTTTAATTATGACATCATATGTGAAATCTTATATTCTTGTCAAAGGGAATATAACAACGTCGTTCATGTGTAAGAAATACCATTGTTTCACGAGCTGATGTGATTTATTCATGGATTACATGGAGGGAAATAAGGATGGGATTAACCAGAAAAATATTAAATTTATGTCATTAAAATTATTATTTAATAGTATTACATTATTTAACTTTCATTCCATCAATCCATTGAGAACATGGAAGCAATTTTCCTGTTTACATACAACCTATAATTTAGATGAATGTCGTATTTTGGTTTATATCCATAACTCACATGGATAACAATGAAATATGATATAATGAATAAATATTAAATTTATTTCATTATTAATTTTCTAGAGATGATGTAATCATAATCAAATTCATAGGACCATAATTCACAAATCAAAACATTCATGAAAACCCAAGCAATTATTTCCGGAAACATGAATTTAACATGGAATTGTGAATATATGGGAAATAAAATATCATAATGAAAAAATATTTCTTATAACTTATATAATTTTATATCTTTTATTGGTTTATAATTAACTTATATTTGTAATACATTCTTTTTTAACTTGTATGATTGACGTAATGAATTAAACTAAGGGATTTCTATATCAATTTTTTTACTTATATGAGACACATGCCATATTTACAACCTAATTATATTTTCTGTTATATATTATGAATATAAATTTATTATATGATTCATATCCTAAAAAATATTGGGATTTACATATCCATTCTATGCTCTCTTTTTCAAGAGGTACGTGTTTCAAATTTTACCTAAGCGGTTATAGTTTTTTGACAAAATTTTCAGTCATTGATATATATATATATATATAATTTTATGAACCTAAGTTCCCTTATAAGATGTATATAAAACCCCATTTAAATTTATTATCTTGAATATACTCATTTATATTATACATAATGACTTAGTTTATGTAGGAATTCACTGTTAATTTTCATTCAATGTTACCAAATTGGTAAGGGTTTAATGATATAATCTCATCATTTTTCAGGATTATAAATTATTATGTTGCAGATAATAAAATATTATGATCCATATCTCAATATACTTATTAATATTATAATCCATTATTTATTTCATTAGAATAAAAATTTCACATCATTATTTACACTTTGTACACTCTTGATTTGAGAATAATATTTTTAAATAAAACAATATTTATTTCTGTATATGATAGAAAACCCTTTCTCTTATATGTCAACGATTTATAAATACATTTCAAAAAATGTTTTAATGCTCCTCTATTATAATATAACGTAATTTATACACATTTTTACTAGTTAATGTTTTTCGAAATAATCTTTATTTAGTTTTACCAAGATAGAACATATTTTTTTACCTAAAATGTGAATGAGAAATTTTTAAATGTGTATGGCATGAACAAAAATTTATTAGTGTCATTACAATACATTTCACTAAAAAATTCATTATAACATTCTCATATTTATTTTCAATGAAATTTATTTACACAATATTTTATGAATTCTTAATTTTATTTAATCTTTTTTCAAGGAATGTACATTTTCATCATGAGATGGTCAATGTGAATTTTCATTCAAAATCATCTTCCATCAATTAAGGAATCATTAAATGTTGAATATTATATATTTAGGAGATGAAATGTTGTCACTTTTATTATTATTAATCTTGAATTTTTATTTTTAGGATGACATGATGTTTATGAAACCCATTTCTCTTTCACATATCTTTCAATGATAAAATCTTTATGATACCCACTTCTATTTCCCCATGTTATTCTGTGATGAAATGTTGATATGATTTTGAAACCCATTTCATTTAATTTTTTTATAATTATGAATGTTTTAATATGTTGTGGCACATGTATAAAATATTTTCATAATGTAATGGTTGGGACCTATATCTTCCTACAATGAATTAAAGAGAATTAATGTTATATGACCTGAATTAGTACAAGGGATGTTATCCCAAAGCTAAATAGAGGGAATTCAAGAGGTTATACCAAGACAAATAGAGTTAAAATAAGAGGTTTTCCTAAATCAAATATTTTACATGAATGGATAATATACTCCTATCAGGTTATTTATATCATTGTCGATATGCTTGACATGTGATTTGATCTGATTAGGTATATTGAAAAAATATATGGATAATTCCATTAATAGGTTTTCATGAACCATGTAATTTTATTCCATTATGATTCATGTATTATGAAATTCAATGATTTATTCGATGACTCATTTTTATGATCTATGATATATGGGGTATGGTTTTTATTTGTTATTCTCATATTCGCAAACTAATAGGTACATGTTATCAGCCTTTTTATGATTACAAATCATATGATCATACCCATTACTATTTTTCTTTTCCCAAATATATGAAGAAATTTATTATGTTTTATATTTATAATAAGGAAGATATTTATGAGAGAGATAATGGGAGATTATATAGATCAATTATTTCCTATAGTTTGTGTCCAAGGTTCCAAAGGCACTATACCTTTATGATCTAGAGTTGTGTGCTATTATAATTAATAAATATTCATCTAATATCATATAATATCTATGTATGCAAATCCATTGTCGTTATAAAGTTAATTAAACCCCCTATTTAAATTTGTTTCTCATTAATTTTAATGGTCTCTATGTAATAACAATACATAAGGGAATCAAAAGATAATCTACAATTAATATTTTGGTTCTAAGGGATTCAAAAAAAATTATCCTAGTGGATATATGGCGACTTATCTCTTCTCTCATTATAGGAATTTTTACAACTCTAATTCATTTATTCCCAATATTCCTCTATAGATATAAATTTAAAAAATTTAGATGCATCTCTTCCATAAAATAACAATTAAGATCATATTTAAATGAAAACTTTAAAACCCTGAAGTTGGGGAGCTAAGGTGATCAATTATACAAGACGCTGGGGAGGGGAAGTTCTAGTGGGATGGGCCTATGGGTCATGTAATTGGCATGGTATGCCTCTGGGCCTTCGGGTCATGTATTGCGGGTAATGTTGGGCCTTGTGACATTGGTTTACGGGTCATGTGTGGGTTTTCCTTCAACCCTTAAAAGGGGGATTGTCTATAATAAAAATAAAAAAGAAGGCCTTCAGGCCATTCAGAGGAGTATTTTTTTATATCTAATATAATTATAAGAAATATACATATGAATATAAATGATAAGTCTTAGGTTTTCTTCGCACAAGAAACCTTCATATCAAAATTTCATTCATCCATTAAAAATATGTCACAACACATTCATACTACAATCCGGTAATATCCTATGATTTTTCCTAATTTTATGTTATCTCAACATCATAACATAATCACTTATAATAAAATTTAAATAATCCTCTCAAAATTAATCTTCAATAGAAGGAAATTATTTACAACAAATCTTTTTTGAGTTTCTATCTTGGTGTGCAGTAACAAGATCCTTCCCCATACATTTAATCAATGATCAATTTAATTTTTGAATATCCTTTTTCAAGTTCACTATGGTTATGTTTGTCTTTTATACTACTACATCCACAATCCAGTATCAAGAAAAAAATATAATTTATATGAGAAAAAAAATCAGTACATTTCCAAATTTTCATTATGTTATGTTATACCGCCACATATCTAGAGTATGTTCACTATTGTATTCATATAATTATTCACTGAATATTAACCAATAGATAATATTTACTAATGTATTATTTATACCATTAAAATTATGACAACTCTAAATGTGAGAACCTCTAAATTATACCCACGTAACATAAACCACTAATGATATCTAGAACCTAGTTTGATACCAATGGAATGGTACTAAAAATAGGACAACATTAATTACATGGACTAATGAATATATTTAATTATATATATTACCAAGTCCTTAATGGTTTATAATTTTAAATAATTAGGAAAAAAATTAAACAATAAAGCCCATAATATTCTCACTAAATGTAATTAATCATTAATATTTAATAAATTCTACAATATATAACAATATTTCCAAATATCACACCAATAATTCAGAAAAAAAATTATTTTTTACACATAATATATATAAATTTTATTCAAAACATAACAAATTAAAATATAATAAATGGTGCGATGAAATTATTTGTAAGTGAAAACTTAAATGCTAATAGCCAAAGATTTTAATTTAGGTTAAGATGTGCATGTGGGTTTGATAATATAATCAGGCTACCAACACACACAATAGAGACATGTTGAACAATACAAAATGAATAATAATGCATGAATGATCAAATGAGTCTTTCATTATATTTATATTGTAAACATATGTTCATTAAATTAAAATATTATGACCACAACATTTTACATGATCCCATAATCATATCATCAATTTTAATCACAATGTTTTCATAAAAAAAAATTATTTTGTTAATAACCATAATATACTTAATCCTTACTAAGGAAAGTTTCTATGGGACCACAAGAATGTCATATTGAGAGAAATGGTGTGCTTTTGGTTTTTGATTCTAACCACCGATTCGTTGAAGATATAATTGATGCTTTCAAACATTAAATTATTACTCAGCTAAGCTCGAAGCATTCTTTGTGTAAGGTTGAAAACCTTATGAAATGTCTCTAGGAGATTTGGGGTCTTAGTGACTGGTAGATGGTATACAATGGTATTAATTTTTTCCACATTAATTTTTGATCTAATGAATTGAAAATGAGGGACTAGTGTCTTGGGTTTGGGAATCTTATGACATGGATTCTTAGAATTCAGTATCGGGATCCCTTGTTTGATCCCTTTCAAGCCAAAATATTATAGCTCAATCCTGGATCCAGATCAAAGGATTGAGCTGGGTATTCTGGCATCTAAGTATTCTTTAGGATGTTTCATTAGTAGTAGGAACTCCCATTAAAATTGATAATGAGACTGGATCAGTTTGTAATGGCCATATTTCTTACATTCTAGTTGAGTTTGACCTAACATTGCCTCTTATTGAGACATTTTTTTGATTGATGGGGATTTTTTGTTTGAGATTGAGATTGATTTTGAGCATGTTCCTTCTTTCTGTATAAGTTGTTCAATTATAAAACATGATAAATAAAATTGTTATAGAGGACTGCAATGTTCCAACTGTAAAAGGTATATACACCATGTTGAAATCTATAACATAGCATGTTATCCTGCTAGATCAATGCATTTTTCAGGGATGGAGGGGACCCCTAATTGGGGGAAGGGTGTCCATAATGCTACACTAATGCCTTTGTTTGTGAAAAAGGGTACACCTGATGGGGGTAAGGGTACCTATCCTTTTCCCATATAGGGGAATTTAGTGAAAAATAATTTATCTACATATTAGAATTCAATATATTTTTTCTGATGTCGTTGTTGGTAAGAGTCTCTCTTACAAACATATAGATGTTCAGAAAGGTATGGGTGTGCTATCTAATCCTTTGGGTGATGGAACACTCCCTATTTATAGCTTGCCTCTAATTAAACATGCAGAACCATCTTAATGGTGTGATATTTTTTCCATTAGTGATGATAATGATTCGGATATGGATCATTATATTTTACTGGAGGACAAATTCTTTCAAAAATGTAAGATAGGTTTCTATCCACTTGGTGGGAGGGGAACTAATGTCTCTAAAACTTTTGATCATTATGTTGTACAAAGTGGTGTGTAAGATTATAATTATATGCATGCTTCTATTTTACTTGATGTTGTCTATAGAGTAGGGGCCTCACATGATTTCATTTCTCATGCTAATGTCCATAAAATAATTACTGTGTAACAAAGAAACATGGGGGTTGTGCATGATCCATTTGGTTAAAACAATGAAAATACTTCCCATATGAATGATATAGTAGTATCTTTTGAGGCCCCTACTGGGAATGATTTCGTGCCTTCATGTGAACCTGTCACCTTTGTAACAGCCTCACTTGAGGCCTCTATTGTGCAAGTATATTTACTTTCTCCTTCCAATGCCAAGGATATTAATTCCATTGATGAAGGAGCTTCTAAAGTTTTCCTTCCTCACCAGGTACCTTTGGATGAATCTGCCACCAAAATAGAAGCGACTCCAGACACTATTGTTGTGGCATTGACTACTAACACTGGAGCTGTAAATTTCTTTTCCATGCTGGATTCAATGAACCCCCTAGACATTGATATTCTCTGTATATAGATCCATGAGAGGAAATCTAATACTAGAATGAAAACTCTTAGTACTGATGCACCTTCATTGGTTGCACATGCTAGTGATGAGAAGGTTTGATAACCCTGTACAGAGGTGCATCTGGAAGATAGGTATCAATTCATTTATGGAAATGTTCATGATTTCATTCATGTTGACACATCAGATAATCTAGTGGACGACCAACATGATGATCATGGCTCTTATGATGGAGGTGTGGATAATCAGAGTGATGCATTAAAGACTCCGAATCAGTGGAGAAGAGGTAGGAATCCAAGAGGATGTGGTGGTTGTAGTAAAAGTGGTGGAAGAGGTGGCAGGAATAGAGGCATATTTCTATTTGTATTACTTTGGTTTTTATCATTTGTACCCTAAATCTCTTTCCTTTCTTGTTTGCATACCTTTTAATATAATAATAATTTTATTGATCATGGATTCACCTCTATGATCCCACTATTATGGTATGATTTGTATTGTACCTACATAATATAAATAAATGATATATGGATTATCCAATAATATCTTATTTTAATTGAATTATAAAATATAGGATATGTCTATATAACCAAAACTATAGAATGTAATGTATCCACCAAGAAAAATAATTGGAACAAATTATATTCCAATTCATTACGTATGATTAATAAAGAAAATATTGGAGAATCTTTTTTATTACAGAAAACAACATTACATAAGATATAGAGTGACATAAGGATGGTGGTGTCCTTTGAATAATGTCATTTATTATGCATAATAAATTTTACTAGAAATAACTAATATAAAAAACACAATTTAGTAGTTTAGAAAAAATAAATTTTTATATATGAAATATCCCCAATATTTTAAAATAAATTTAGTTGAAATAGTTTAAAAATATTGGTTAAAATAATTTCATTTTAAAAAATAAAAATGTCGATATAGTGTTTCATAAAATACACTAAAGGTATTAGATAATATTTTCTCATGGAAACAGAAAATAATATTCTTTTATTTATGATGATCCCTATAGAAACCATTAAAATGGTTTTATTTTTCAAATTTTTCATTAATTATATTGGTTGATGAAAATTACCTGAGAAAGTTTTAAAATAATAGTAAATGGAAATAATTAAATTTTCATGTTGTAGATAAAATTCTAGTGAATATAAATATTCTTTTTTATTATATTAATAATTATTTACAAAATCACTTTTCTTAATTTTTTTAAAAATATAATTTAATATAACATATAGACTGTAAAAGTGGATTACATATACCCAGATTATAGAATTATTATTTTAATATTGAATATAATGAAATAGATATTTCCCATATGTGTTATCACATATTGGGATTTATATTTTAAAATCATATTTGGAATGGAAATTATATGGATTTTGTATATTCTTAATCAAAACCATTTATTGGATTATATTATTTAGACTACTATTTAAATACCAAGTTTGAATGATAATTTAGTATAATATATCAGAAATAGGTTTTATATACACCATTTAAATGTAAATATGTTCATAACATGATGTATATCTCAAGAAAACATAGTTAAGTTCATGAAACCCCTTTCAAATATCATATTAGTTGAGGAAAAAATAATTAATAAAGAGTTTGTAAGGAACAATTATAGAACCACACAAACAAAGGATGACATAAAATACAATGCATTGATTATGTATAAGAAAACAAAAATGGAAAAATAGATTTTAATGTTGTAGTTTGTATTTGAATGAAAGAAAATTGAGTTTCTAGAGACCTTATAATGTTATTATCCTTCAGATAAAAAATTACACGAATGTCATAATTTGAGACATATTTTCAATGTGAATATTTTTAATTAAAAATATGATAAAAATAAATCCATAGAAAATATATAATCTTAAAATGTAAAATATTGATAACTATAAATTATATCTCAATAAAAACTTTTGATATAATAAATATTACCTTGAAAAATAACTTTAAATTCACATGAACCTAACTTCATTATTAATAATATAATTTTTATTATATACCTTTTTAGGAACCTTATTAATTTATAATGCTTTAAATAAGCACCATTTATTATTATATACTATTTATTTATTTTACATATTTTCATTATAATGATTAGTTAATGTTGTTTGGTCAATTAATACCTAAATTGGTGGATAGGTTAACAATGGTTAATGATTTTATAGAATAACTTCATGATGATAATAATTTTAAATGAATATTTCTATAATTATATTATAAGATTTCAATTTATATAGATTTATCAGATTTTTTAAAATAAAAATTTCTTAGGAAACGTACTATGTTATGTTAATTTTACATGTATAAAGTGTTGATGAGAGTTTTTATCAAATAAACATAGGTAATGTCCTATATTATCTATATGGGACATTATATTTCATAAATACCTATTTTAAAATAAATATAGTAATTTCATCCACATTTGGTTGTTAGGTAAACAATATATTGTTACATCCTGAAATTGTAGTCCACGCAAAATCATATTCATCATTATTTTGTTTCCAAATGCGGATGTAATGTAATAAATAATGGTTGTGACATAATAATAATATTAATAAGTATCTATAAATATTACACTGAGGTCATTATATATCTCAGGATATGATGCATTTGTAAGTGAATGGATTAAAATACAAGGATAAGGATTATGTAATTCCCACTTTAGAACCATGAAAATTTTCTAAAAATCATCAATAGTAACGAAAGACGTAGGTGGGATAATGTTGAAAAGTTACTTAGGTAATGAAATATACTCCAAGGCTATTAAATTTACATAGGGTTTCCTGGAAATTTCAAATGGTAACTATAGAATTTCATGGGAGGAACTCATCCCCATTCATTATTGATGAAAATGGAACTTTATCAATACCCATTTAATTTCAATTTTAAAATGGAATAATTCAATTTTAATTATATTGAATAGATAAATATAAATAATTATTGAGATATTTAGGGTTGATAAATCCCATTCCCCTTATTTTCACACATGTTTTAAATAATTTTCATGCCACTAAAATTATAATATTCACTTTTAAAATTTTTCTTTTTACAATTTTGACAAATTATTTCCAATGTAAATTCAATTTTATTCCAAAAAACTAAATTAAAAATATTATAAAATTTCAGTTATACAAATTCTAAATATGAAATTTATTCTATGAAATAAAATATCATTTATTATTAAAATTTATTTTTAGAATTACTGAATCTAACATGAAAAATATTGTTTTAAGGGAAAGAATATTTTAAAGCTTAATTTATATATATGGGGAAATATTACAAGTTGGTTATATTTAAATTAAAAAAAGTATGGTATTACAAAAGTGAGATTTCATTCGTCTTCTAATGAATTTTAAAACATTATTTTCCTAAAATTTATTTAATGTAATGAATATAAAAAATAGTTTTTATTATTCAATATTATTGAAGAGCATAAAATGATAACAATATATTTTCAAAATTAAGCATATTATTTTCAATATAATGTATAGTTTTTTTAATTTAATATATATTGTAAAAAATTAAATTATTTAAATAATACAAGGATTCTATTGTGTAATGATTAATTCACAAAATATATGATTCCTATAAAAATTATATTTATCAATATTGAAAAAAAATTATTTCATATAAATTCTAATAGTACAAACCCATATAATAATAAATTTAAAAAATTGGTTTTATTTTTTCTATTTAATAATATGATGTTTATAATTTTATTTATTATTTAAAAAAATGAAAAAAAAAGTTTTTATTGAGAAATATTCTTTTTGAACATTGATTGTTTTTATATTGTTTAATACAATATTCTATTTCAGAAATGATCATAATTATATTGTTTTTTATAATATAAGATATTATAAATATAATTATTTAAATAGGGTCGATTGGTTTTTTTAATTATATATAATGTTCCTTGAGAAATAATATTTTTCAAATCATATTAAATATTTATCCTATAAATATAAGATATTTTAACTGAATACTGTATTTTTATTTAATATTAATTATTCATGTATAATTGTTAATATGGTATAAATAATATATCACATGTCAATTATGTTTTTTCATTGTATAAATCACTCTGTTAAAAAATATTCATTTAAGGAAAATACATTGATAAATTACAGGTTGTTACAATTTATAGATTTAATTATATTTTGTACACCAATGTTTGTGAGAATTATATTTAAATTTATTTCTGGAATATTTAAAAAATTATAATGGTTGTAAATTATGTATGTTATAAATTATATAAACATTGAAAAAAATAACATAATTTGATTACAATAGTTGGGTGACATTATTAAATTAATAATTTTTTTTTATAACATTTTAATAGAGTTTTAATTTATAAAAAAAAATTAAATTTTTTTTATGTTTTTTTGAAAAAATTTCAATATATTTTTGAATAAAAAATTTCATTATATTCACATTTCTATGAATGATTAATTTTATGATTTTTATTGAAAATAATTATTTTTGTTGGAAAATAAAAGACATTAATTTTTTAAAAAACAATTTTTTATTTTATAGATCTTTTGGAAAAAAAATATTATAGTACTCTTGTGACACAAAAAAATTAATTATCTCTATTGAGTTTTCAAATTATTCTTAGTGGAACTGTTTTAATGTATTCTGACATGTTGTGCTTAATATTGGGTATAATGTGGATATTTTTATTTTGGGGTGGGGCCTCAATTTTTAATAAAATTTATTTTTGAAATATATATATAAAATACCATAAATTAAATTAAAATTAAATATTTGAATTCCTAAATTTACCCATTTATTTCTTCTGATTTTTTCTCATTTTTGAATACCCTAAAACCTCTTTGGGTGAAAAATCATTTTCTTATACCTTGTATTAAATAGTATAACATTAATATAATTTATATCATTAAAATTTCTAGGCATGGGTGAAAATACAAGAGTTATTTTCCAAAGCATCATAGAATTTGAATATCATGATTCTTGTTAAACAAGTAAGCATTACATTCAAATACATTGAATATGAACACTAAATCCATGGTGAGGACAATTAATTAGTTTTAAAATATTTTGAGAGTTATTTATTGTGAAGCCCTTATCATTTTAGAGCTGTATCACGCTCATTTAAAGGTAATATTTTCCCTTTTGTTGATTACTTTTTTATTGGTTTATTATTTTGGAATTTTAGGGGAAAATATGAATTTCCAAATGAAGTGTGATGTGAATGGTTAAAGCATGATTTTTCCAAACTGTGTTCCCCAGCCCCAAAATACATGTGAATCAAGGAAAAGGGTATTCTATTAGTCGTTTCATTGGTTTTTCAATATGTGTTCCCTATTTTGAGAAACTATGCACGAACTACAAGATGTAAATAGTTAAGGTGCACGGTTCATGGATTTCATGTGCCTCTACCCATCAATCCATTACAAAAAATATAATCAACCCAAAAATTATATTATAAAATAATCAAACCCTCATATAAAACCCAAATTTCCCCCCACTCATCCCCTAATTGTTCCTCTTGATTTTGGGGGATCTCAAATGATTCCCGAGGACATCTATCCTCTGTTCATGGGGATTTAAAGTCAATATTGAAGATATACACCTTCCATGGTAAGAGAATATAATCATGTGGGGTTTCCTTATTATATCACATACCATTTTCATCATTTAGAGAGAATATTTCATTTTATGTGTCTGATATAGATCAATAATTGAAGGATATTGATAGTACAATCTTGAATTAGGGATTTCAGATCAAGATAGTGTTCTTCATCACGTTTTTCATTGACTTCATTCAATTAATGAAAATCCATTTTTGATTATTATTCTTATCCATTATTATGGTAGGATCTCTATAATTCAAATCCCAACGTACTAATTACAATTATGTGCATGTAAGTGTAAAATCTGTCTTAGAAGTTTATCAATTACATTCTTAATCAACATAATTAATTTGGGTAATTAATTTATTATGGTAAATTTTGAGATTTGGGATACTGGGATTATAGGTTGTGAATAATTAATTGTTAGGATAATTGTTCCCATATTGAATTTATATTTTTGGTTATTTTATTAATCTATATGGAATAATTAATTGATGATTTAATTCAGGATATTGTATTGATTGGGATACAATAATTAAATAGGGATATTAAATTGATTGAGATGGAAACAGTAATTGATGTATTAATTGTGGATATTTAATATATTTAGTTGGAAAAATTAATTAGTGAATGAATTGGGTTATTTGAATTTAGTGAGTTTGAATAATTATTTTATGAAATAATAATGGGGAATATTGGGTTTGGTAATGTGATCAATTAATTGTGGAATAAATTAATGGAATTGACGAGAACAATTTATTTATGATTTAATTAAAGGGATGCAATGAGATTTTTTAATTTTTTAATTAAATAATTGTATTAATTGGTTAATGGATTTGATGTGATTATTAGCTTTTTTAGTTAAATAAGAGGGTAGATGGGATTAATTAATTGATCAGTTAATTAATTAAA
This sequence comes from Viscum album, assembly GCA_963277665.1. Taxonomy (NCBI): domain Eukaryota; kingdom Viridiplantae; phylum Streptophyta; class Magnoliopsida; order Santalales; family Viscaceae; genus Viscum; species Viscum album. Next base: position 577,252,510 of record OY728129.1, read on the forward strand.
TTTATCTGGTTATTTAATTATTGAGTTAAATTATGGGATTGATGTGATTAATTAATTGATGAATTAATTAATGGAAGAATTTTTTTATTTAATTATTAAATTAAATAATATGATTTATGGGATTTATTAATTGATTAATTATTAAATAGAAGTAATTTGATTTTTTTTAAAGGTTGAATTAAATAACAAGATTGATGTCATTGAATAATTTATGAATTAATTAATCCACGTAACCTTATTATTTATTTTTTTAATTAAATAATGGGATTTTTTAAATTAATAAATTTATAAGTTATTTAATACAAGTAATGTGATTTTTAATTATTTAATTAAATTATCTAATTGATGGGATTAATGAACTGAATTAGTAACTAATGGAGGTAATGTGATTATTTGAATGTTGAATTAAAGAAAGGGAATTATGGGATTAATTTTTTATTAATTAATTAATTATATTATTAAATGGTTTGATTTAGTGATGAGAGTCTTGGGAGTAATTAATTGATGTATTATTTAATGGAATTATTTTAATTAATGTTATTATTCAATTTTGTAATTAAATAATGGCATTCATGAGAATTATTATTTGATATATTTATTAATTGAAGTAATGTGGGTATTTAATAGTTGAATTAAATAATTGGATTTATGGGATTAATTATTTGGTGGATTAATTAGTGAATGTAATGCGGTTATTTAATGGTTGAATTAAATAATTATATTAGTGGAAATTAATTAATGGAGTTGAATTAGATAACTAATTGAAGGGATTGAATTTCATTAATTAATTGAAGAATTAATTTGTCAAATTGGCATTAATAATTAATTGGTGAATTAATTGAAGGAGTTAAATATGGTTAATTAATTTCTGAATTAGTTAATGTAGTGGGCATGGAAAATAAGGTGGTTAATTAGTTGGGTGATGATATTTAATTGATTTTTGATTTGAGGTTACAAATTGTTTAATTAATAATTAGATATTTAGTTTGTTTGTAAGAGATAACTAATTTTAATGTTAAACATTACATATTATGATTATTGGTTTGGGGGATAATTAATTATCGAGTTAATTATCAGATTATAGAATTGTGAATTGAATCATTAATTGTTGATTTCATTATGGGGTAAAGAGATTATGAACCAAATAATTAATTTATTACTTAATTATTAAATACTAGGTTTGTGAATATTTACTAATGAATTAGTGAATTAATTAAGGGGTTGATGTGCATAATTAATTGTGTAAATAATTATGTGCAATGAGTTAATGAACTAAATATTGAATTAGAAGTTAGAATGATAATATTAATTAAATATTTAATTAATTAATGGGTTGATGTGAATATAAAATTGTTGCATTTGATTAATTAATATTTGAATTAATTAATGTGATGTTCTAATATATGTGAGTGTTGATAATGAATGGTAACAAGTATATTAAAATGTGATATTATGTATTATTAAACAATTTCTAGAAACATGAATAGTCAGCCAAGTATTATGTATGGAAATATACCCATTCAATTAGAAATTATTTAATAGTGAATGGTATCATTTTCATTTGATCATGTATTATGAATGGTAATCTTATTATTCAATTATTTAATATAAAATTCTAAATTGTAACGTGTTCATTCACTTATGATAATAATAATTTAACATTTTCAGTCAATTCTTAAATTTTGGTTGGTAATATGACCATTGAAATTTGAAAATAAAAATTCTAACATGGTAATTCATTTATGATGTTGTGCATGGTAACTTGGTCACTCACTTATTATATTGGGAACGGTAACATGTAAATTCAATTGTGTACTGTGATGATAAATGAAAACATGCTTAGCCATATGTGTGATAATCCTTGGGGATTGTTCATACACTAGTATGGGATGAATTAGGTATTGGAATTCATGTTTCCATGTGATCCTAGGAGATTATGTTATTAAATAACGAATAATTAATAATGAGATAAATTTGTACTTATGAATTGTAATTAAATATATATATAATGTCATACACATCTATTGACTGTATATTATTTTAGACACCATTTTTAGTCTCCTGCTATGTTGTACACACACCCTACTCAGGCTGCATGATCGATACCCAAATAGATTACCTGATTGCAGGACAATTTAAGAGAAAAGGTCTTGTTCTAAATAGCTTAATTGGGATATAGCATGGATAAGTGTAATGGACTAGGTTCGAGACTAGCTTTTTTATTTTCAGTTTCATTACTTTTCAGGTTTATTTAGACATGTGGCATGTACATGATAATGGAATATTGATTGTTTAGTTTTGAAATTGTTTTCCTGGTTTTGGTTATCTTATGATACAGTATCGTTCTCTTTATGTCATATCGTTTGGTTATTTTTATTATTTCCACTAATGTATTTATCTGATAAAAGGATGGTACAGTCTCTCTATTACTGATATTTGTCACTCGCATTAATTCAAAAGCATATAATGTATAGGGAGGCGTGATCGAGTTCAAATTGTGAACTAGATCAGGGTACCAGTGTCTGGAACCCTATTTGGAATTCTACCATGTTGTATCTGAGCTCAGTTTAATTATCTTTTCCTTCTATCTTAATGCATGAAAATGATAGAAAAGAATGTATAAAAATATTTTCCGTTGTTTTGATCTAATGCATACCAGTAGTTAACCCATTTAAGGGGGAGAACCCCATTACACATAGTTGAAATTATTGTTATCACACTTTTCTATTATTGATGAATATTATTCACCTTGGGAGACACACATGGGGTGTGATGTGATATTATTTATATTAATTATATTATATTTTACTTGTGGCACGGTATAGCACAATAGTTGAGTTCCATGCATTATTCTAGGCACTCATGATTATTATTAATATGAATAATTTTTGTAAATTCATATTAAATGGGTGTTGGGTATGTTTTTGAACATTACATGTTTTAATTTCGTGTCAAATTGATCTAAAAAATGTTCTTAATGTTATGTTGAAAATTTTCAAATGATTCAATTTGATATTAAATGCGTGTCTAGTGTAAAAACTAAATATGAGAATATGTTTACCCATATTAACCAGGATCTAGGTGTACAATAGTCAAGGGTATTGATAATAAATCATCTATTACCATGTGGCACGGTTTGGGGAAATTCATTATTGTGAAAATGGTGTTATTCATCAATATAAATCTTAGTGTTCTTTCAAAATTGAGTTGATCACGACCTATGCTACGACCTCCTCTTGGGTGCATTGAGAGTGAATTGGTTATATGGTAAGCTACATGATGATCTAATTTGGTGGTATATGTGGTCTTCTTAATGGTTGTTCCCTTCGATAATGTTAAAGTTGAAACTACTTAGTGGCTTGTGAAATTTCATACATACCCATGTGAGGGTCATTAAGAGGTTGTGTGTGGATTAATGCTAAGGTTACTATTTAGGGAATATGAGAATGGGTGTTCATTAATGTATTGGACTTTATGATACATGGAGGTCAAGATGACCATTCCCACATCTTTGACTCCATATGGGAGAGGTAATGAGCCATGTTAGTTGGTAATTTCTTATGTAATGTAATGAAAACAACACACCTATGGTGGGGATAATTGTGGAAGTAATAGATGCGGAATTTTGAATAGGATATGACATGTTTATTTGATTGGTGTGATAATGTGTTCTGGGGAATTACTATGCCAATAGTTCAAGTATTTATGTAATATAGACCTGTTCAGGAGGTAAACCTAGGGAGTGAATAAGATATAAGGGCCTAGTGGCACTATATTTTTGACTTAGAATCTTATAGATTTTTGGTAGTATTACATGACGAGCAATTATAAGGTGGGGATATTGTAAAACCCTATCATTTAATGGAGATATATTGGGATTTCTTATAGGTAATATTTTTTACTATGTTGATTAATTTTAATTTGGGATTCTAATTGGTGTGATTTCTGTGAGAAAATTTTTAATTTTTGATAGGTGTGGGAAAGTTCACAGTTTTTCATGGGTTTCTTATATCATGTGCCACATCCCAGAAACCTATGTGAACCTAGGAAAAATGGATTCACATAGCTATACCATGGTTTTTTCGACGATTTACCATTTAAGGAGAAACTATGCACCACCTATAAGAGAAGGACGATTAAGGAATGTCACTAGGAGAAATAGTGCACCTATACATAACACCAAGTGAGTGGGATTTAGTTCACATGAATATTATATTTTAAAATACCCTTACCCTTATATTAACACCAAATCGACATCCACTCATACCCTAATGGTTCATCTATATTTTGGATGATCTCATATCATTTCATTGAGTTCCCAACCTTTATTCATGGTTATTGAATGTCAAGAATGAAGATCTACACCTTCCCTAGTAAGATCTCTAATACCTTGTGGTTTCATTTTTTTCTCCCATGTCTATCTAATATTTTATAGGGAAGATATACTTTGTCTTGTTGGAGGTATATCTAGGATTAGGGGATCATGATTGTTTGATCTTGAATTAGGGTTTTCGAACTAGATCACATATTTTGTCCTATTTGTGATTGAATCCATTCAATTTGGGGATATTCAATGGTGAGTGCAGTTCATCGTAATTGTTGAGGTAGGTGGCCCATACCTCGAATATAATAGTATTAATTACAATTATGTGTATATAATAAATAATTTATATTATATGTTTATAAAATTCTTTCTTGAAAGAATTAATTAATTTGATGAATTATTAATTAAATAAAAGTTATAAATTGTCGATATTGGGATTATAGATTTTTAATAGTTTATTATTGGGAAAATTATGGAGATATTGAATTGAGATTTGCAGATATTGGGTTTATTGAGTGGTAACAATTAATTGATGAATAGCGGTGTTATTGAATCGATTAAGTTGGAATAATTAATTGGTTAATTAAATGGAAATATCGAATTGATGGAGGTGGAGTAATTAATTAATAAATTAATTAATATATTTAATTGAGTAAGATGGAACAATTTATTAGTTAATAAATTATTGTTATTTAATTTAGTGAGCTGGAATATGTAATTCATTAATTAATTATGTGGAATATTGGGATTATTAATATGATTAATTAATTGTGGAATTAATTAACAATGTTGTTGTGAATTATTAATTTGTGAATTAATTGATGGGATCAAATTCCATTATTTAATTATTGAGTTGAATAGTGTTATTTATGTGTTTAATTATTTTACAAATTAATTAATGGAACTACTCTAATTATATAATTATTAATTTAACAAATGGGGTTCGTGGGATTTATTAATTGATAAATGAATTAAGAACAGTAATTTGAATATTTAATTATGGAATTAAATAAATGGATTGATGGGATTAACAAATTTCTGAATTAATTAATGGATTAAATATAATTATTTAATTATTGAATTAAATATTTGTATTTATGGGATTATTTAATTAATAAATTTTTATTGGTTGTAACGTAATTGTTTAATGGTTTAATTAAATAATGGGATTGACGTAATTAATTAATTAATTAATTAATTAATGGAACTACTGTGATTATTTGAAAGGTTAATTAAATAATAGGATTGATGTAATTAATACATTGATGAATTTACTAATATTTTTAAAGTGATTATTTAATTGTTGAATTAAATAATGGGGTTGTAGGTATTAATTAAATGATGAAAAATATAATAAAAGTAATGTGACTACTTAAATGTCTTTTGGAATTTGGAAAGGTAGGACAATTCAAGACCACATTATCATGGCCCCTGAGTTGTTTAGTTTTTTATGGAAATAAAATAGATGTTGTATAATATTATAAAGGTTGATATTAATAAGGAACTAAAAAATATATATCATAACATTACTTATAATGTTCTCCATGACATTTGCTTCAATGGTATTCTTGATAACTGGGTCAAATCCATATTTGGGGTTTCATTTTTTTAGTTCTCATCAATATCACCCTAAATCAATACTTCAAATATTTCATGGGGGTTAGGGAAAAAGATTCTCTCTATACCGCCCTTTTCACTAATGAAGACTATTATTTTTGCAGGTTTCATACCCACAACATTGAAAAAAAAAACCCATTAATACTACATTGAAAATTTTCATCATTTCCCACATCAATTATACATATGATATCATTGTATTTATTCATAGTGGAAAAATAAATATTCAAGACCTCAATTTAGAACTCTCCCATTGTGATGATGTTTTGGCATATGGGATTAATTTGATCCATACATTCATCTACATTAGAAAGGGTATTCCTACTACTAGAATATCTCACACAATGAAGGAACTGATGAATAAAAAGGGATCAATGCCAATTATATACCTTATTGACTCATAATATTGTTTATGAACAATGTTTAGTTAAATTATTGGGATTTATGATCAAATTATGTATTAGACTACCATATTGGAAAGGGTTATCCATTTTGATGGATTTTAGAATTTTCATCGTAAATAATAAATTTTCTAAAAAAGTTATATTTTTTCTGTGGTTGTGAATTAAACATAAAGTGTCTAAAGAATCATATATCCAAATTCATTTTTTTGGAGTAGTAGAATTATTGAAATAAAAACGATCATTGTTTATTGTATAAAATTATGTAAGCCTCATTCTAATAGATTTTTTAGAATCAAATACATAGTGATTTTAAAAGATAATTTCGAAGATATATTCAATTGGATTCTACTCATTAGTGACTTGTTGGATATCAGATTATGTGAAATATATTTTATTGTAAATTGAAATGGGAAAACCTGAATTATATATACACATCCATATATTCATCCATTAAATCCGATTTCTTTAAATAATGGGAACTAATCCCTCTAGGTGTCATCTCAGAATGGTGTCAGTGAGTTTTTGTATATTGAAAAAGCCATATGACCATGAATGATCATGGTTGATGTTTTCAAAAGAAGGTGTTTATAGTGACACAGTTTTTCAATGAATGATAACTTTTGGGCCTAAAAATATGTTGTTTGAATTTTTTAAAATGATTATTTAGGTATTGGGGAACACAATATGTGGACCATGAATCCCGATTCATGGAAGGAATATGCTGGTATGAGGAATATTGAAATGAAATATATGATGGAAGGGAACCACGATGCATAAGATGGAGAAAGTTTATGGGTGCCGGTCCTGGGAAGAAAAAATTTCATGGAAAATACAAGTGGTATGTGGAATTATTTTATTGTGTAGGTTGTATTGTAATTCACAAAAATGAGGTTGTGATTTGAGAATCTGTGAAGGGCGTCGTTTGAAAAAATGTGATTGTGATTTGGTTTGCTGCGTAATAAGAAAGGTTGTTTATGGACCATGTAAGTAGGATCGATTACATATAGGGGAACAGTACATGATGAAGGTGTCACCACATTAAAGATTTAGGTAATCTAGGATTTGAGGATTTTGTAGATCTATTTTACTATATAATTTTACCTAATCCCGTTATTAAGAGAATTGAATTTCTATGAGAAAATAATTGAACCAATAATTCAGCGATGTCTGAAGGTTGTTTTTGAGGGATAATTCTGCAATGGTTGAAGTAGTTCAGGGGGAATAAATTATGGAGAAAGAGTTTTGTGAGGCACAATAACCCACAAAGGAAGAATTATCTATGGAAGGAAGGTTGTCCATGGAGGAAGAACTCACCTGCATAAGTAGGGCAGTACGCAGAGGCAGTTTGTGGAGTTGTTACGTGAAGGTAGTATGCGACATCGTAGGAGGAGGAAATCTGAAAGAGAATAAATCCATAGATGATATCGGTTCCTAGAAGTGAAGGTAGAACACGGATGAGGGGATCCTTATACAATAAATTCCACACAGTATGCGAAGGAGGAATGGTGGTGCATAATATAGGTAGGGTGGTTCACAGAGGACTCAAGGATGCCTAGAAAATATCTAAAACAATTTGTGGAAGCAATTTTCTATAACATAAAAAAACATGTAAAAGTGGATTTATTCTATGTATTAAAAAGGAACATTAAGAGAGAATATACGTATATTTTAGGATGCTTGAATTCATGAAAATGGAGGGACCAACAAATCCCCAAACAATGATTGGATCCATTCAAAGTGCTGTGAGAAAATGAAAAGGAAGATGATGATCCTTCCCACCGATAGTGATCTAGAGGAAGAATCACAAAGAGTGACCCCTGGGACATTAGTGAGTAGACCCTAAACCTTTTAAAGGATGTGATACATGGAATAGAAGATCTAGAAAAATCATTTTAGATGTAAGTGAGCATTAGTGGATTAGGTACATCAACACATCATAATTGTATACTCCTTGAACGTAGCACAGTGAGGGGAACTAAGTAAAAATCGATGTGTCATGTGTGTGATTTCATTTCTATTCATATATATCTAGGAAATAAAGGGAGACATGGGGTTTTTAATGAAAAAATAATAATCTGAATGGGTAGTAGTTTTAATCTGTCATATCCTGATTCACTCCCTCTCTTATGGTATTTTACATAGTGGACCTAACAATCATATGGAAAGGATAAAATTCGGTCGTTCTCTCTTAGTAGAAGAAATGTAGGTGGTCAATCACAAAGGAATTATGATTTCAACAGTAACAATTTCCAACTATGGAATAATTAGATGAAGAAATACGTCTAATCACTAAGAATGGATGTCTTTATAGAATATATAAATGACATATTAACCAATATCCATATTGGTGCACAATTAGAAGCTGAAAGGAGATAATTAGATGAAAATTTCAAAGGGATAAATTCTTTAAGAGGATCCCTATAAAATGAAATTCACATGAAAGTGATGTCATGTAACAAAAAACATTTTATGTGGGAAAAGATACTAAATATCTATGAATAACATTAAAAGGTTAGAGTGGCAAAGCTGTAGGTTTTTTGGAACATGTATGATGATCTGGATATACACTCAAATGAATCATCTGATTCATTATTTGATAGGGTGAATTTTGCAGTGGAATACCTGAATGGTATATAACACCCCAATAATCCATGGTACATTTCCGTTTTCATAATGCAATAGCTTGCATTGTATGGAACTTTGAGATTCTAACACACCACGGCCAATCAAACTAGCTGTTATGAATAGTAATACCCACATTTTGGAATTTTATAATTTTTTTTTCTCAAAATGGACTTTATTTTGTGATATTTAATATGAAAATTATCATTGGGTGAATTTTTTGTTCCATTTTGAAAATATTCAATATTTGATGAATAGTGAAACATACTAAATTTTAATTAAAACAACTGTTTTAATCGAAATAATTTATAGTTTTAAATTATATATTTGAATAGTTTTAATGTATAATCAGTTTAAATTTTTATAATTTAATATAATTTAAATTATTGGATGTAATTTGACATTTAAACTAGCCATAAACAACTTTCAATCTTTTGATAGTTATTATTTCTTAAAAACACGCATTTTTTGACAATGGGAAAAATTTTAAAATAATTTCTTCCACTTCAATGTTTTTAATTTGCAAAAATAAATTCCATATATGGAATTATGAGTTCAAAATTGTGTAAATAGAAAACTTCTATTCTTAGAAATTATGAATAATCACTTTGGAAAATATTTTCTTTACCATAGTTAAAGTGGTAAATCCGGTAAATATGGTAAAAAATAATATTATAATAATATTAAATTACCCAAACAAGTTTCTTAACACTATTTAACAATAAATTTCTGACCATGGGAATTTGTTGGTCGATTTTGGGACCCAATGGAGCCACTTTAGAGTGATAATGAAACTTTATATTAATTAATTTAAAGTAAAGACAAAAATGACATAAATATATATCCTTTAGTAAATCATTTTTTACATGATGTTAAATGAGTTATATATTCATCTACAAATATTCAATTGAAAGATAAATATATTTCCGAAATAATTGTATTTTTGTATAATTTTTAGACATCTAGTATGTCAAATTATTTATGACACAATAATGATGTTGTTTTTACCTCAGTAATGAATGATTTAAATAAATGAGATTATAAAAATTACAAAAATATCCAAAACCTATCCAATTATTATCGATTAATTTTTTTTTCAAAAATGAGTCATCTTATCTTCGAATTTAATGTGTTTTGGACATTACAAAACCGAAAATATTCATATAATAAAATAATATTTTCAAACATTCCTAAAGTGCCACTCCCCCCTTATTAAAAGCCCTCACCTATAACCCATTTTTGACACCAATCAAGCCCCTTGTATCATCCAAACTCGGACCAATAATGCTCCCAACATCACTATATTCCTCCTAGAAGCCTTACCTTAGATATAAGGCACTTAAAGGAAGCTTTTTTGTTCAAACCAAAGGGAGTTACCCAATTTAAAGGTAACATATCCTCTTATGTTCTATTCTTTTATTTTATTTCTACAACCCCCTAAACTCACTTTATTCCTTTGTTTTATAACAACACCATTATTCTCAATATTATATGATCTTTTTATTAGCTGTATTTGAACTAAACATACACACACCTCCATCTAATAGGTATAGAACATAATGTTTTAGTGGATAGTGAACTAGTGCCTCACGAAACGATGATTGTTCAATCTTCTACTACCACCTCTTATGGTGTCCATTATGATAGAACTGTAATTATATATGATATTTATGAAATTTATTTTATCTATAGTCTTATTTATGTCTCTTTTATAGTGTAATTTTATTCTGTTCATATTGAATATATATGATAATTTCATTTGAGGAACTGCGGACTACCGCCCCCTCAAAGTTATATGACTTGTGCTTACAAAACATAGAACATATAATGTATGGTGTTTATGAACTTATGTAACATATATATAATATTATATTTTAATTTGAGAATAATATAACTATTTATAATTTGGTTTTCCTTCTATTTAAAATAAAAAAAATGAAATGGAAGTATCGTTAATTCATAGGTACAGATTACCGTATCCACGAATGTGATGAGATTCATTCCCCATCATAACCATTATAGAATAATTTTCAAATGATTATTAAAAAAAATATTTATGAAAATAATATCATTATGGATATGAATAAAATACATCATATCCATTATAGACATAGATTATGTAACAAAACATAAAAAGGAAAACGAGTTAGCTAACACCCGAAACAATGATACTACTAAAATATTATTAACAATGAAATATAACAAGATCATATATGATATCAAATTTATGTATTTAGTTATTTAATAATTTAATAACCATGATTTAACTATTATAAAAGAGTTTAACGTACCCTCTACCAAGGAAAAGTACAAGGTAATGTTTAATTTTACAATCTCTTTATTATCCAAGGTTGTTTTTATGTAAGTATCTACTGGGACCATTTTATCATCCAGATCCGTGTTTCTTAATAATTTATTTCAGAACATTTTTACTATTTAATAGACTATGAGTTAATGTTATTTATACCTTTTTCTGACTTTTTATAAAATGGTTTGAATGGAATCATTCAGTTGTTTTCCAAACAAGGTACTTTATGACCTTTTCGAAAAATTAAGGTAAGGATGTTTTCTTTAACATATACGGTGGGTGCAGTTATTTTCTGTCATTAAATAATTTTTGAAGTTTCTCTTAAAATATTATAAGAATATTATCAAAATAAATGTTTGTTGTTATAATTATATGACTTTTAAATTATTTTAAAATAGAATGAGATATTCCTCTCAAATAATTTTGATTTCATCTATGTCAACATCATTTAATGGAATTTATACTTATTTGTAGTTGATTTATTATGATACAAATCATCAATACTGTATTGATGGTTTTGTGATATGTTTTACTCTGGATTTTTTATTTTTATACAATTCATGTTTTCTGGTTAACTAATACCATTTCGTATTCTAGTTTTAATATGAATGTTTATGTTATGTTTCAGCCATTTTATATAAAGAATGCATTGGACATAGTAAGTGACAAGTGGTACCTGCTATATCTCTTCGATGCAACGGTAGGGCTCATGAGAAATACTAGTTTATTTTTATAAGGATTTGACAAAATCAAACGTGTAGTCTCAGAACGAGGCATTGGCTATGCGTTTATGATGTCTGACATGATGCATTCCATCATAATGAAATTGGCTATTAATATTGCATGGGATTATCCGACTATTAGAATATCCATGTGAATAAGTAAATCTAATTATTCGATTTATATTTTCCAAAATATGTGGAAGTTTTGGTTTAAAAGTCTTATGTTTTAGTCTTATACATTTCCTTAAATTTTTTTTCTTATTTATTAATTTTTTGCTAAATTTTTATCCTTACTGAGAATCTGAGCTCACCCTTTTCAATGTTTTATTTTTTCCAGGATGCGAAGAAGAATTTTATTGTTGACCTGCAAGTATATGATAAGGGATATTAGTGTGTTCAAAGGGGACACAATTTTGTTGTTGTTTTTATCTCACTATATAATGTAAAACTTCTGTATATATCTATTACTTCTAAGGATAATAAACTAATCAGTATTTAAGGACAATATACCTTGTCCCATTCCAATGTTTTTTAACAATTAACCCACTATGGGTAACTAGGGTCGAGGCCTTCTAGTTGGAATCAGAGTAAGTTTAGTGAAAACCTTGGAATCTAGATTTAGATGAACTCTGATTAGGGAACATTACCAAAAGATAGAATTTATGGATTAGTATAAAAGAACTTCCTTGAATTTTGGTAATGTAGAGATTTTGTGAATTTTCTATGAAATACATCCCTATCTGGATATGAACATGTAAAGGGGGCTTCGACGTATGTGTACCATGGAGTGAAAAATCCAAAAATGAGTTTCAGGCTTGACTCGCGGTATCCTGGTATAGGACAATGGGCCTTAATACACTCTTGGTTACGACACTGCAGTGGGATATGCATAGGATAATTTACATTTTCATTAGAAACTATTATGATGTACTTAAGAGTATATACCTCCTCAATGATATTTTTTATGATTATGGGTTATATTCATAACCTGTTCATTTTATGTTAAGTGTTTTACAAGAATGGATTTACGTATTGGGATTCATAAACTAATTTAGTGTATGAAATTGTTTAGAAATGGTGCCTAGTGAATGGAATGGGAGCTGTATAAATACATGTAATGAATATAGGAATTTCCATCATACTCAAGATAATTATACTAGAGATGGTGATGCAACTAGTGAAGATCAATTTATTACCATACTAGGAAAATTCAGTCATGTTATGAATAATAACCTTACCTGTATAGAGCACCCTGATCCACAATATAGAGGATCAATGTTAGACTGATTCATGATAAAAAAAATCACCAACATTCAATGGGACTACATATCCATTTGTAGGTGATAAATGGATAAGTTCGTTTGAGAATATATTTCATGCTTTGGGGATTATCAAAAAGGAAAAAGTTTTCATGGCATTTTATCTCGTCACGGGAGGTGCGGATCAGTGGTGCTCATTAATTAAAAACCCAAATGATGATGATGAATTTTCAAATTTGGAATGGATGGATTTTAATTATATTTTCATAGAAATATAAATTCTTCATTACGATTTAGCGGATATGGAAAGACAATTTCTGAGTCTGGGGAAAAAGGAAGATAAGAATTTCACAATGTATGAGGCTAACTTTACATGGTTAGCAAGGCATATTGATGATTATATACGTAACCAAAGGAGTAAGATTGATCGATTCATTGATGAGTTAAACCCATTTCTATGGATAGCATTAGTCTCACAATCCTTCTCATCATATGAATATATTATCCCATATGCTATCAAGATAGAGGGGAAATTATCTAAGTATTATGACTATAACAAAAATCAAGAGAAGAAGGGATCTGTTGAGCAGTCTAGAATTGGAAATAAGGGGAAAAAGGGAAAAGTGGAACATCCATCGCATGGTGAATGTGGGAAGAAACACACTGGTACTCTCCTAAATGGAATGTGAGTCTGTTACAAGTGTGGTGAAAATTGTCACCAAGCTCATGATTGAAAAGGAAAGAAAGAGGCTTTCAATGTTGAATGCTATAATTATAGATATATGGGGCATTGTGCAAGATAATTTCATAAATTAAAAAGAAAACATACATCAAAAAAGGCCATGGGAGAATTTCCATTCTTAAGTGATCATTACTGCTGAGGTTTAATCTCTGAAAGACATAGTGGAAAGTAATTTAATGGTTTCCTCATGTTTTTCCAATACTTTATTTGATTATGGATCATCTCATTATTTCATATCTTCCCAGTTGGCAATCAAAATTATATATTTCTTATATGATTTAGCAAGTATTTTATCAGTAAAAACTCCCAAGGGATGTATCATTGCAACAAAAATATGTGAATTAGTCCATATTAGGGAATATAAAGGTTCTTTATCCGCTAATCTCATCATCATACCCGTGATTGAATTTGATATAATCCTTGGTATGGATTGGATTTCAGATCATGTTTTGAATATTTATTGTAAGAATAAGGAGGTTGTAATTTTTAATGCTGATAAGAAATTCCTAATCTTTATAGAACAAACTTCACCATCTAATTCTTATCCAGATCCACCCCTATAGCTATACTAAATTCAATTATTGGGGAGGAAGGTAGAGAAATAACTATGGGTGATGAAAGGAATGTTCAAATTGAGGATGTACCTATTGTACAAGAATGCGTTGATTTATTTCTAGAGCATTTAATTGGACATCCTTCAGAATGAGAAATTGAGTTTTCCAATGATTTAATTTCTAGTTCAAGGTCCATATCGAAGAAACCTTATCAAATGGACACTATGGAATTAGTAAATCTAAATGAACAATAAGAGGAGTTGATTAATAATGTATTTATTCACCTTACTGTCTCTCCATGGGATTCCCCTGTTCTTTTTGTTAAGAAGAAAGATAGATCTATGACATTGTGCATTGACTGTATGTAGATCAATGTATTAACAATAATGAACTTGTATCCCCTGCCTTGAATTGATGATTTATTCTACAAACTTCATGGAGATAAATAATTTCAAAGATTGAATTTTGATATGGATATCATCTATTTTGTGTGAAGAAGGAAGACATTCCAAAAACAACTTTTTGAACTAGGTATGCGCATTACATGTTTACAGTAATTCATTTTGGATTGACTAATGCACAATCAATTTTATGGATCTAATGAATATTTTTTTCAAGGAATAACATTATGAATTTATAGTAGTTTTTATTGATGATATCTTGGTATAGTGAAATAGATATTAATATAATAAAAAGCACTTGCACACTATTATAAAAAAAACCACAA
Source organism: Viscum album (assembly GCA_963277665.1). Classification (NCBI taxonomy): domain Eukaryota; kingdom Viridiplantae; phylum Streptophyta; class Magnoliopsida; order Santalales; family Viscaceae; genus Viscum; species Viscum album. The sequence continues at coordinate 577,267,789 of OY728129.1, forward strand.
TAGAAATGATATATATGGGATGTCTAGCAATTGTGAATTCTAGCTTCATGAAATTTCATTTCATGGCCATATTGTCTCTAATGAGGGAATTTCTATAGATATTTCTAAGAAAATAGCAATACAATAATGGATAGCACCTACAAGTATAATTGAGGTACTCAGATTTATTGGTTTAGTATTAATTATCGGTGCTTCATCCATAATTTTGCCCGATTGGAAAACCCATTAACCATGCTCACATATAAATGGGTTAAATTTGTTGGAAAAATGTGTTTGAAGAATGTTTTGAAGAAAAATAGTAAACAATATTCAATTCTTCTATATTGAATCTACCATCGGGAAATGATAGGTTTTTTATTTATATTGATGCTTCAATTAAAGGACATGGTTGTGTCCAAATGCAGAATGATAGAGTTATTTCCTATGCATCACGATAGATAAAAATTCATGAGCAAAACTATCCAACTCATGATCTTGAGTTAGCAGCTATAATCATTTCTTTGAATATATGGAGACACTAGCTCTATGGTGAAAATTTTGAGATATATACCAATTATAAGAGATTTAAGTATATTTTCTCACATAAGGAACTAAACATGAGGCAAAGGCAATGGCATGATATACTCAAAGATTATAATTGCACTATACACCACCACTCGAGGAAGAAAAATATGGTGGAAGATGCTTTGAGTAGAAATGATCGTGGTGTTCTGAACAAGATTAGAGTTGAAAGGAGTCTTATGTTTATGGATATAGTAAAGATAGATATAGTAATAATCAGGGAAGGTGAAACATCAATACCTTTTCCAATGGTTTCCAAATCAACTTTACTAGAAAGGATAAAAAGACCTCATACTGATGATAAGGAGTTTCAAAAGAAAATTAATGTTGTGAATGATGAGAGATTTATTGACTTTATATATAAAGGTGGAATTTTGAAATTTGGGAAGAGACCTTATGTTTCTAACATGCTTGATCTAAAAAGGGAATTGATGGATGATGCTCATGGCTCTAATTTCTCTATACACCCAGGTAGCACTAGGATGTTCAGTGATTTGATGGAAAATTTTTGGTGGGACAACATGAAGTGAGAGATTGCTGATTTTGTGTCAAGATGTATGGTTTGTCAAAAAGTGAAAGCTGGAAAGAAAAATCTAGGAGGAGTCATGCAACCTCTTCTCATACCTGAGTGGAAATGGGAAAATATTACGAGGTACTTTTTCATGGTGCTACCAAAGACTCGTTGAAATAATGATTCAATATGGGTCATTGTTGATTTCCATACCTAATCAACACATTTTCCTATTATAAGAGATGACTTATCACATGAAGGGTTTTCAAAAATATATATTAATGAAGTTCTAAGAATTCTTTTAGTACCCCTATTGATTGTTTCTAATCATGATCCCCATTTTACATAAATATTTTGGAAAAGTATTCAGAAATATCTATATACTAAACATAATTTAAGCACTTCCTACCACCCTCAAAATTATGGAAAATTAGAATGGACAATTCAAACCTGAGAAGACATGTTGTGATCTTTTTCACTTGACTTTCATGATATGTGGGATTAGTATTTACCTCTTGTTGAATTTTCCTATAAAAATAATTTCCATTCAAGTATTCTGATGGAACCATATAAAGAGTTATATGGAATGATATGTCACACACCAACTTGTTGGGATGATGTTAGTGAAAGAAAACTCGTAGGCCAATAACTTGTTGAGGAAATAATGGAAAGGTGAAGGTTATCCAAACCCACATCAAAGCAGCTAAAAGTTGGAAAAAAAGATACACCAATAGAAAAAAGGAATGTTTTTGAATTTCAAGTAGGAGATAATGTTTTCTTGAAGGTATCTACATGGAAGGGTGTTATATGATTTGTTACGAAAGGAATATTATGTCCCTGGTACATCGGACCTTTCAAAATCCCCGAATTAATTGGAGTTGTAGCTTATCATTCGGCAATGCTGTCTGGTCTCTCAAATGTTCATGATGTGTTCCACGTATCACTTTTAAGAAAATACATGCCTAATCCAATGAATGCACTCACCTATGAAGAAATAAAACTAGAATCTGATTTGTCTTATTATGAAGAGCCTATCTGAATTCTTGATACTAGAGAAAAAGTGATGGGAAATCGGATCACTCATCTTGTGAGTGTTCTATGGAGAAATCATAAGATGGAAGAGAAAACATGGGAACCAGAGGAAATTACGATGAATATCCACCCTAATATTATTATGTAGTATTATTATAAGAATTTTTAGGATGAAATTATTTGAAGTTAAGAAGGATGTAACACCCAAGCTTCCACAGTATGTTTCCCGTTGAATAATGCTATAGCTTTCCATATACGCAACTTCAAGATTCTAACACATCTCAACCAATCAAACAAGCAATTGTGAATTGTAATACTCTCTATTTGAAATTTTATAATTTTTTTTTTCAAAATTTACATCATTTCTAGATTTGGAATATCAAAATTAGCATAGGGTGAATTTTTGGCAGTCTTATGAAAACATTCAATTTTTGATGAATAGTGAAAAATACTAAAGTTTAATTAAAAACAACTTTTTCAACAGACATAATTTATAGTGTTAAATTATACATTTTATTGGTGTTTATGTATCATTAGATTATATTTTTATCATTAAATATTATTTAGGTAATTGGATGTAATTTGACATTTAAACTAGACAAAAAAAGTGTCAATATTTTGATAGTTATTATTTCTTAAAAACACACTTTTTGTTTTGACAACATGAATTAATTATAAATTAATATAAAATAGTTATTTATTTTGAATTTGGAAAAATGGATTCCATATATTGAATCATGAAGTCCAAATTGTCTAAATAAGAAACATTTCATTTATGACATAAGGAATAATTAAGTCGGTAAATATTTTATTTACCTTGGTTAAAGGGGTAAATCAGGAAATAAGGGAGAAAAAATAATATTATAATATTATTAAATTACCCTAACACATGTCCTAACCCTATTTATTAATAAATTTACGACAATGGGCATTCATTGGTCGATTTTTGGACTTCATGGAGCCACATGAGAGTAATAATGACACTTTATATTAACTAATTTAATGTAAAGATAAAAATGACAAAAACATATATCGTTTAGTAAATCAATTTTTTACATGGGGTTATATAAGTTATCACTTCGACTATACATATTAATTTGGAATCTAAAAGGATTTCCTAAAACATTGTATTTGGTTTTTAATTTTTAGATGTCATATAGGTAATGTTATTTATGACACAATAATGATGCAGTGATTATCTCATTAATGAATGATTTAAATAAGTGAGATTATAAAAATTAAAAGAATATCCAAAACTAATCCAATTCTTATTGGATGACAAAAAATTGAATATGAGTCATCTTATAATCTATATTTCTGAGTTTTGGACATTATAAACTTAAAATAACTATATAATAATATAATTTTTTCAATCATTCCAAAAGAGACCCTCCCCCCCTTATAGAAATCCCTCATATCTAACAAATTTATCACGCCACTCAAGCCCCATGGCTCGTCCAAACTCGGCCCAATTATGCTCCCTACATACCCCTCTTCCTCTAATAATCCTTACCTTATTCAGAAGTCACTACAAGGACGCCTTTTGTTTCAAACCAAAGGGAGTTACCCGATTTAATGGTAACATATCCTCTTAAGTTCTTTCCAATAATTTTACTTATACAAGCCACTAAACAGTATTTATTTTTTATTTTATAAAAAAAAGAGTATCCTAATTATACTTGGTTGTCTTTATGAAATTTATTTGAACTAAACTTACCCACAATTCCATAAAATGGGTATAAAACATAATGTTTTTTTGGATGACGAACTATTGACTCACGAAACGATGATTGTATAATCTTCTACTACCGCCTCATATGGAAGCCATTATAATGAAACTGCAATTATATATGATATTTTGGAAATTGATTTTTTCTACATGCTTTGGTAATTCCCTTTTATATATTACCTTTATTATTTTCATATTGTGTATATTATAATTTCATTTGGGGATGTGCAGACTACCGCCCCCTCAAAGTTATATGACTCGTTCATACCAAACATGGAATGTATAAAGAATGGTGTTAATGAACATATGTAACATATATATATATATAATAATAGAATAATAATATATGTATGTATCATTTAGTTTTATTTCATTTTAATATAAAAAATTAAAATTTAAGTAACGTTCTTACGTACGTACGAATTATCATCACCACAAACGATATAAGATTCATTCCCCATTGAAACCATTCAAGAATAATTTTCATTTGATTATTAAAAATAATATTTTATAATCTAATATCAATTTGGATAAGAATAAACAAACATCATATCTATAACAAATTGGACTTACGTAACATAACATATAAAGGAGATTAAATCAATTAGCACCTGGAACAATGATACTACTAAAATATTATTCACAAATCAATTTTAGATGATCATATATGATATCATATTTATATATGTAGTTCATTTATAATTTAATAACAATGATATAACTATTATATCGATGGTTAACATATAGACGACCATTGAAAAGTACAATTTAATGGTTAATTATACAATCACTTTATTATCTAAGGTTGTTTTTACGTAAATATCTACTATGACCTATTTATCATCCACATATGTGTTATTTAAAATTGAATTTATAAATTTTTTTACTATTTACTAAAATATGGTTTAAATTCATTTATTCGCTATATTGACTTTTTATAAAATGGTTTGAAAGGATTCATTCTGTCATTTTATTAACAAGGTACATTATGACCATTTCGACAAATTATGGTAAGATTGTTTTCTTTTAACTTATACAGTGGGTGCAGTTATTCTCAACAGTTATAACACCTTTGAATCTTCCCCTTAAAATCTTATGAGAATATTTTCAAAATAAATGTTATCTTTTATAATTACTTGAATTTTACATTATCTCAAAATAGAAATGGATATACCCGTCAAATAATTTTGATTTCATCTATGTCAACATCCTTTAAAGGATTTTATACATGTTTGGAGTTGATTTATTGTGATAAAAATAATCCATATTGTATTGAAGGTTTTGTGTTATATTTTATTGTGGATGTGTTATTTTTATACCTTTTATGGATTATAGTTTACTTATTAACATTTTGTATACTAGTTTTAATACGAATATTTATGTTTTGTTTCACCCTTTTAATATGAGGAATGAATTAGACTTAGTAATTGGTAGGGGAGACTGCTATAGCTCCTCGATGAATCAGTAGGTATCATGAGACAAACTAGTGTATTTTCACAATTCCATCACAAAATCTGATATTTTGTTTTTGCATGTGGCCTAGAATATGTGGTTATGATGTCCGACATTATGAATTACATCGTTACGAAATTGGATATTGATATTACATGTGATTATTCTTCTACTAGAATATTCCTATGGATAAGTAAATGGAATTTTTAGATTTATATTTTCCATATTATGCTGTTGATTAAGTTTAAAAGTCTTATGTTTTATTCTTATATATTGCCTTAAATGTTTATGCTTATTTATTAAGTTTCTGCTATATTGTTATCCTTACTGATCATCTGAGCTCACCCATTTCAATGTTGTATTTTACCTAGAATGTGAAGAAGTATTTTTTGGTTGACCTGTAGGGATAGGTTAAGGGATATAACTATGTTTAATGTGGGAAAAATTTGTTGTTGTTTTTATCTCATTATGAAATGTAAAACATATAAATGTTTCTTGTACTTCCAATTCTACTAAACTAATCGGTCATTGGGGACATGTTTCCTCATATCATGCCAATATTAGGTAATAATGAACTAACTCTGGGTAACTAGGGTTTGGGAATTACATGGTCCTGGAGAATTCATTGATGATGTAAAAATTGGGAATCTTATCATGAACAAACACCCACCTCAGTTTGATATGAATGATTTAGTATTGGAAGTTAATGATCCAAAGGAGATAAAATTGGATACTTTTATAGTAATTTTGTTGCATATGAGTTGATAAATGATGATAACACAGATGTGTTAATTGGAAAGTATAAATTAGTGGAGTTCCAGGCCATGAATATTCTTCTTATTGAAGATGGCCGATAGGAAAATATTTTGGATGATGTCATGTCATTCCCTAACAAAGTGTCATAAGAATGTTAAGGATGAAGATGAAGTCAATGATTTAATTCCCCAAAAGAATTATTAGTCTAATGAGAAATGTAGGATAAGTTCTAAGAGAAATTTCATTAAAAATATATATTTTTAAAAAATAAGATGAAGTTTAATAATAATCTGAGGCATAAGAGTTAGAGGACTCCAAGGATCATGAGGTAAATGATTTAGTGGTAGTTTTTTGAAATTTTGTAACAAAAGAGGAATGATACAATGAAGAAGGATAAGATGAAGGAAGAGTGGAACAAAATGATGAATTAGAAGCTTTTATTGAAGAGATATATGTTTGTAGAGGAAAAACAAATAAAGCTATAAATGTGGTTTGGTATTCCAAACTCCATATGTAGTAGTTGGATGAATAGAATTCTGTGCTAAATAATGAAAAAAAAAACCGATTTCTTCATCATTAGAAATCCCAAAAAATGATGTTGATTACAAAATCAAAATTGATGAAAAAAATAGAAATTGATAGTTTGACTTATTTTGGAAAAGAGAAAATCAAACACATCAATGATGATGAAGATGAAGTCATCGGTCTATGATAAAGTATTATGAATCAAGAAAAATAGATTACACATAGAACTTGACTGGGAGAATAGATAATTTAGGAAATAGAAAATTTGAAAGTGGAGCATGGGTTTCCATCAGAATAGATGAAATAGTCAAATTCAAATGATAAGACTAGTATTGGGCTTGATCAAAAAAATTAATAAAAGATGATGTCAGACCTCAAGCTCTTACACAAATATTAATAATTGATATGGGAATGAAGGAGAATTATAATATTTATATAAACTAGGGATAAATAGTGTTATAGTATTACCTCAGATGAATGTAACCCACCTAAGATGCTATTATTGTGGAAATATGAGACATGCACAAAATTATTGTTCCACAGTAAATAGTTACATCAAGTAGGAATTCCGACATAGTTATCCATACATATACCAATGTTCTAGGTCATCATTTGATTATCACTATTTCATGTGTAGAGGATTCGAAAACATGTAAAGATATTTATCATCATGAATACATAGGAATGTGCTAAATAGAATTGAGGTTGGTACGATGAAGTAGCAAAAATGTATAATCAAATGAGCTGATAGTGAAAAATTAATTTTCATCTGTATAAGATGAACTTGGTTGGTCATATTCTAAGGAATTTTAAGTGTATCAAACCATAAAATGTTTCAAATCAAAAACATTGATCACAATTAAATTATATGAGAATGAAGTGGTTTCAGAAAATTCATTAAAAGATCTAGATCACACTGCGATATGGATCATTGATAGTGGATGCACATCCCATGTGACTAGAAACAAGGATCTAGTGATGGGAATCATGTACGATAAATATGGTACCATAAGATTTTTCAATGATGAATGGTTGAAAATCATTGTCTCTTGGGATGAAAAGAATGTTGTAAAATACATGAGATGTGAACATGTCTTGGTTGTCGAACTTTATAGTCACAACTTATGAAGTATATGCCAATTGTGTGACTCATCACAAGCCAAAATATTTTCCATGAAATTATGTGTCATCAAGGGAAAATATGGTTATTTTTTTGTATGGAAAGCGTATAAAAGAGAATAATTTCCTCCTGAGTGGAGAAGAATTTTATTTCTTTCTATCAAAGGAAGACAAAAATAATTTGTTCTATATATATCTTTGAAACACGATACAAACATCCTTGGATGATCTGGTGAAATTAGATATTGGTCAATAACTTCTATAATAATCCCATGATCATCAAAATACATGTTATTCCTTCCAATAAGGGGATATCATTTAGAAGTTATATAAGGAAAAATACAAATGGAAAACAAGATTACGTGAGTTGGTTCATATCGTTGTGTGTGGACCCAATTAACCAAAAAAAATTGATGGGATGAGATATTATGTTCTCTTTATTGATGATTATATTAGAATGCCATGGAAGTCAATAATAAATAAAATGTATGAGGTATTCAGTTGTATAAAAATAGATCTAAATCAAGCTGATATGTTGATACGTCAAAAAATCCAATATATCCAGACATATAATGGAACCAAATTCATAATTTCCCATGTATAGGATTGTCTAAGGAAACATAGAAAAAGGAATCATGTTTCGAAATAAATAACTCTACAATAGAATGGAGTAGATGAGTAATAAATCATATTGTAAAAAACATTGTATGAACGATGCTCATTATGAGAGACTATCTAATGAAATTTTGGAATAAATCAGAAATGACAGCATTCTACACATCATATAGATAATTGAAATGTTCAAAATAAGGGAAGAATTCATATGATCTATGGTATGGATAGAATAAATCATTAATGTAATTTTAAATCTTTATATGTAAGTGCTTCATTCTCAATAAAGAGAACCATATAAATATTTAATCCCATGGAGATGAAGGTATATTTCTTGTCTACACAATGAAAATAAAAAAATATAAATTATTTAAAAAGAGAAGAAATATTTTTGAAAGAAATGATGTAATTATAGTGGAAAATGGTAAGAATCATCATAAATATCATGCTATGTCTCATAATGATAGTGATGAAAAAATTAGTAGAACAAGGGATGCTACATTTCCAGAGGAAGGTTTAGAAGAAGACTCATATGATGTGAAGGATGATAATAAATCCAAACCTTCAAAAATATAGAAGAGAAATGATTAAATTGATAGAAAAAATGTAACACCCTGAGCTTCCACGATACGCTTCTCATTCAATAATGCAATAGCTTGCATTGTACGCAACTTCGAGTTCTAAAACACGGCGACTAATCAAAGTAGCCGTTATGAATAGTAATAACCACATTTTAAAATTATAGAAATTTTATATTTCAAAATGGACTTTATTTTTGTATTCGTAATATCGAAATTATCCAAAGTTTAATTCTTTGTAATTTTCTGAGAACTTCCAATTTTTTATGAATAGTGAAAATTACTTAAAAACAACTTTTTTAATATAAATAATTTATAGTGATAAATTATACTATTTAGTGGTTTTAATGTATAATTAGAATATATTTTTACCATTTTATCTAATGGTGGTCATTATAATTAATTTAACATTGAAATTGGATATAAACAATTGCCAATCGTTTAATATAAATTGTTTCTTAAAAACACGCTATTGTTGTGATAGCAGGAATTAATTATAAAATTAATTAATGCGACTTATATGTTTGGAATTTTTTAAAATAGACATCATTTTTGAATTCGGAATATCAATTATAGCTTAGGGTGAAATTTTGGCATTGTTCTGAAAAACTTCAATTTTTGATGAATAGTGAAACCACTAAGTGGTAGTTAAATAACTGATTTCTCATTTAAATGAAATATTACAACTTCTGTTATTTGATTTTCAAAAATCAGACATACATGGTTGTCATTAAGAAGTAAAATGTGGTTCAATGAGATTAAAATAATTTTGTTGGCGAATAGTAAATTTTAAGTTCTTAATCGCGATTAGAGGTAATTAGTGTAGTTTAAGGTAAAAATAATGTTTTAATAATATGAGATGAGCTTGAAACTTGTCCTACTCCTATTGGATGAGTCATGGCCGACCAAGAAAACCCATGGGTCAACTTGGGGACCCCATGGAGCAACTTTGGTTGGAAAATGACATTAATATATATTTATTTAATTTTAAAGTAAAAAAATGACACAAACATGAAATGTTTTACTAAAAAAAAATTTACATGGGGTTATACAAGTCATATTTTTGACTATAAATAGTCATTTGAAATCTAAAAATATTTCCTACATCATAGTATTTTTTTTATAATTTTTAGACATTAAATAAATTAAATTATTTACGACATCATTATGATGCAGCGATGACCTCATTATTTAACGATTTTAATAAAATGAAAAGATAATGTACAATCCAAGGCTTACACTTGTCCAAACACTATTTTATGGGTATATTTCAAACCCTTATCACCTTATCCATGAATTTTATAAGTGTGGGACCTTTATAATCCGAAAAGCATTGTATAATAATGTAACATTTCAATCCTTACAAAAGAGCCCCTCCTCTCCTCTTATAAAAGGCCCCCACCTCTACCACCTTATTGACACTTTCAAGCCTTTTGGTTCAGCCAACCTCTGCCCAAATACTCTTCCCAAGGAAGCCTTTGGCTCAAATCAAAAAGAGTTACCCGTTTTTGAGGTAATGTCTTCTCTAATATTGTTTTGTTTTATTTTTCTTCTCCAACCCCCTAAACTCTTTTTATTCATTTATTTTGTAACAACACCAGTATCCTCAATATACTAGGATGTTGTTATAAGAAGTATTATATATACACTTACACACACCTACATCTAATGGTTAAAGAACATACGGTTTCTGTGGATGGCGAATTTCTGCCTCACGAAATGATGATTGTTCAACACTCATATAACACCTTCAAAGGTGGCCATTAAGATGTCACTATATTTATATATGATATATAATATGTTTATGTTTTACTTATGCTTCTGTATTTCTCATTTATGGCATACTTTATGATTTCCATTATGGGTAAAATGCAATAATTTAATTTTAGGAAGTGCGGACTACCGCCCCCTCAAAGTGATTTGAATCGTTAATGACATATATGGGATGTATAAAGGATTGAGTAAATGGTATTATACACTATATTATACTGGAATTATATTATAAATTTATATCATTATGATTTCATTCCATTAAATACATAATAGAAAGTAAAGTAGCGTTCATGCGTACGTACGGCTTACTGTCTCCATGAACGGTGCATTTCATTTCTTACCTCTAAATGTTACGTAATATTATAAATGAATGTATATACTGGATATAGATGATATATATGACATCTAAATAATGAATATAAATCTGGAGATAATGGATATTCTACCTCATAAACAACTTGTAATTATAAGAAGCTTATTGTTGACTCAAGTACCGAAGATCGACAAAACGACCGTTATTAACTTAAATAATTACATAATGTTCATAACATTTTAATAAGTGATATAAAAAGGATAATGAAATTAAAAATTGTTCTTATTAAGGTATATATTAACTCTAGTTTATTATTCAGGAGGTTAAAGAATGGTTGAGTCAAGTCAGACACGAGGTAAGGGAACTTCTTAACCCAATTTCTATTCTTTGGGTTAATCTCCTACTTTCAAATTATGTCATGATATAATTATGTCCTATCTTGTATTTTTACATTATTTATGTGTACTTATAGTGAATACACATAATAGACCTACTTTATAAAAAAATGATCTTTTTAAGGACTTCGTCTCAATCCCCTTTCATTGAGGCATATTTGGTTTTATACAAAACTTTCTTTTATACGGTGTATAAACCCCTTTGACTTTTACGTTTATTCAAAAGGAATCATTTTATATGAAGAGTTTTGCTAAATGACAAAAGGGAATGTTTTTCTTTCCATACTTATGTGTCGACACCGACTTCTGCGCCACCGTGACCATTATTTGAGTTTCGGCTTCCTCTACAAGCCATCTTTTTTTTTAATGAAAAATAAATACAAAGTTTTAACTTTATTTTATTTTGGTATTGAAAATGGTTTTGAAAGCGTTTTTATTATATCAATGTGTTGTATTGATATCTTGTGATTGAAATGTGAAAATGTTATGTTTCCTTTATGCATGTTTTATGTGATACGGTTATGTTATGGTTTATGATATGTTTAAACCTATTCATATGGGGAATGTATTGGACTTAATAAGTGACGGGTGGAGCCCGCTATAGATCCTCGATGCATTGGTAGGTCTCATGAGACAACTAGACGTGGAATTGGCCGAGGCCCTTTCCCAATTTGATTTATGGTTTTGGCCGAGGCCTTAATCATTTTAGACGTCTTGGCCGAGGCCTTGACAAAATGTTTCAGAATGTCTGGAATTATAAATTCCTTCATTATGAAAGTGGTTATTGATATTGCATGTGATTATTCGACTAGTAGAATATCCATATGAGTAAGTAAATGGAATTATTTAATTTTATTTTTTCCATATTATGCTGAAGTTCAAGTTTAAAAATGCTTTTGTTTTAGTTATACATTTCATTAAATGTTAATGTTTATTTATGAAAGCTTCTGCAATATTGTTATCCTTACTGAGCATCTAAGCTCACCCCTTTCAATTTTTTAATATTTTCCAAGATGTGAAGATGTATTTTATGAATGACCTGCAGGGATTTTCAGAAGAGAATATGAGTGTGGACTATGGAGACTTTGTTATTGTAGTTTTTCACTTTATGATGTAATGTAATGTTTACGAATGTATCTAGTGTTTCCACGGCTACTAAACTAATCAGTCGTTCAAGACTTGATCTTTTGTGATCATGCCAATGTTACGAAGTAATGCACCGACTCTAGGTAGCTGGGGTAGGGGTGTTACAGTTGGTATCAGAGGCAGTTTAGTACAAACCATGGAAGCTAGATTTAGAAAAACTCTGATTAGAGCACGTATAACTAAGATGAACTATGAGGATTAGTATAGAAGAACTTCCTAAAAATTTTGGTATTGTAGAGATTTTGTGAGTTTTCCGAGCAATACATCCCTGTCTGGATACGAGCAGGTAGAGGCGGCTCTGGCACAGATGTACCTAGGAGTAAAACCCGAAAACACCGCTTTGAGCTAGACTCGAACGGGAACTGGTGCACGACAACGGGCCTTGCTGCACTCTTGGTAACGACACTCCCGGGGGATATGCTTAGGATAATTCCCATTTTCATTACAAACCACTATGAAGGGTTACGAGTATATATTTCCTCAAAAAAACATTTTTATAATTATGGATTATATCCATAATTAGTTCAATTTATGTTAAGTGTTTTACAAGTATGGAATTATGTATTTTGATTAATAAACTAATCCAGTTTATGCCATTATTTAGGAATGGCGCGTAGTGGAAGGAATGGAAACCGTATCAATGCACGCACTCCGTGTAGGGATTTCCCTCCTGCTCAAGATAATTATGGTGGAGCTAGTGATACAACTGGTGCTGATCAGCTTCTCACCGTACTGGGACAACTCACGTAGGTTATTAATAATAACCTTACTCGTATGGAGCACCCTAATCCGCAACGTGGAGGATCAATGTTAGACCACTTAATGAGGCAACAACCACCAACATTTAATGGGTGTACAAATCCGTTAGTAGCTGAGCAATGGATAAACTCCTTAGAGAAAATATTCTATTCCTTGGGGAGTAGCGAAAGGGAGAAGGTTGTCATGGCAGTTTACCGCCTCACTGGAGATGCCGATCAGTGGTGGTCACTAATTCAAAACACAAAGGAAGATGATGATGTATCGAATATGGAATGGAGGGAGTTCAAAGAGATTTTCTTAGAAAAATACTTTCCTCGTGACCATCGAGCAGATACGGAATGGCAATTTCTGAGTCCGAGGCAGAAGCAGGAAGAGAATGTCGCAAAGTATGAGGCTAACTTTACAAGTTTGGCGAGGCATGCTGCCGATTATATACGTAACCCAAGGAGTATGATTGATCGTTTCTTTGATGGGTTAAAACCATTTCTCCGTCAAGCTTTAGTATCACAATAATTCTCATCATACAAAGATATTGTCTCGTGTGCTATCAAGACAGAAAAGGAATTCTCTAAGTCTTATGACAACAAAGTAAAGAAAGAGAAGAAGAGAATGGTGGAACAAGAGACAGATAAAGGGAAAAAGGGAAAGAAGGATTTTCCATTATGTGATAATTGTGGAAAGAATCACCCTGGTACTTGCCTAAAAGTAATGGGAGTTTGTTATAAATGTGGAGAAAAGGGTCACCAGGCTCGTGATTTCAAAGGAAAGAAAGAGGCTATCAAAGTTGAATGCTACAATTGTAGACAAATGGGTCATTATGCAAATGAATGTCCTAAGTTTCAGGGAAACTTACCTCAGAAAAGGCCAAGGGATCAAGGACAATCTTATGCTGTTACTATAGTTGAAGCAGAAGAACTAATGTATTGGTGGTTTTGGACTCATGGATTATATTCTGGTTATTAGAATAATTTGATATATATATAAAGATTGTACTGCAGTACTTGTTGATTTCAGTAAGGTTTTAATATGATGAAGGTAATTATATTTTTAGTATGTGACAATAAGAGAAACTTTACTTTGTTTGGGGAATCTGATAAATTGATTTTGGAATTAAGAGACCTTTTAGAGAAAGTCTGGACAGAGGTATTTTGGATAACTATAAAGGTTGGAGTGGATTAAGTTGATATTTGGATAGTATTGTTTAAGGTTAAAAAATTTATGAAGATTATTTTTGGAATATTATGATACTATAGTTTTAGGAAAAGGACAACCAGCAGGGTGGGGCATAACTTGTCGCGTCGGACAAAACTGTAGGAATCGAACCCACAATCATAGTGCGACAGGCCTTTATTTCCTACCACTAGCCTACAGGAAGTCCCTGGTTATTACAAAATAATTTTACTAATCTAAATGGTATGTGCTAACATTTGGAACCTTATACAATTAGGATAAGTATAATATTTTTGAGTTCTATTATATTTTTGAGTGAAAGATGAGTTGAAGGTTGAAACTCTAATTGTCAAGCATAAATATATATATACCTATCTCTTATTCAATGAATAAATTATTTCTTAAACATTAGTAAAGGGATATTAAAACAAAAAAATGTGTTATCCTAATACCTTATGTCTTGTTGAACTGATGATATTTTAAATCAACATAGATTGAAGGCTTTGAGGCCCTCAATTTGACAGTTGATTGTGATTGATGACCTCAATCACTCCCTACAAATATTTACTTTTTTCCTCCAATTATATGTCTCTAATTCCCACCAATGATCTCCTAATCGAGATCATAATTGGGTGGTGACTTTTTCATTTCCCTTTCCCTCTTATTAAGGCTAAATTTTATTAATCTTATTTCCGATGTGGGTTTTCCTCAAAGGTATTTTCTCTTTTCAACCTTTTATTTCAAAGAAAACTTTCAAATTAAGAGGACGCAATTTATTGAAAGAGGGGAGAATGTAACACCCCGAGCTTCCACGATACTCTTCTCATTCAATAATGCAATAGCTTGCATTGTACGCAACTTCGAGTTCTAAAACATTGAGACTAATCAAAGTAGCTGTTATGAATAGTAAAAATCACTATTTAAAATTATAGAAATTTTATATTTCAAAATGGACTTCATTTTTGTATTCGTAATATCGAAATTATCCAAAGTTGAATTTTTTGTAATTTTCTGAGAACTTCCAATTTTTTATGAATAGTGAAAATTACTTAAAAACAACTTTTTTAATCAAAATAATTTATAGTGATAAATTATACTATTTAGTGGTTTTAAAGTATAATTAGAATATATTTTTATTATTTTATCCAATGGTGGTCATTAGAATTAATTCAACATTGAAATTGGACATAAACAATTGCCAATCTTTTGATATAAATTATTTCTTAAAAACACGCTATTGTTGTGATCGCGGGAATTAATTATAAAATTAATTAATGCGACTTATATGTTTGTAATTTTTTAAAATAGACATCATTTTTAAATTCGGAATATCAATTATAGCTTAGGGTGAAATTTTGGCATTGTTCTGAAAAACTTCAATTTTTGATGAATAGTGAAACCACTAAGTGGTAGTTAAATAACTGATTTTTCATTTAAATGAAATATTACCACTTCTATGATTTGATTTTCAAAATTCCGACATACATGGTTTTCATTAAGAAGTAAAATGTGGTTCAACGAGATTAAAATAATTTTTTGGCGAATAGTAAATTTTAAGTTCTTAATCGTGATTAGAGGTAATTAGTGTAGTTTAAGGTAAAAATAATGTTTTAATAATATGAGATTAGCTTGACACTTGTCCTACTCCTATTGGATGAGTCATGGCCGACCAAGAAAACCCATGGGTCAACTTGGGGACCCCATGGAGCCAATTTGGTTGGAAAATGACATTAATATATATTTATTTAATGTTAAAGTAAAAAAATGACACAAACATGAATTGTTTTACTAAAACAATTTTTACATAGGGTTATAAAAGTCATATTTTTGACTATAAATAGTCATTGGAAATATAAAAAGATTTCCTACATCATAGTATTTTTTTTATAATTTTTAGACATTAAATAAATTAAATTATTTACAACATCATTATGATGCAGCGATGACCTCATTATTTAACGATTTTAATAAAATGAAAAGATAATGTACAATCCAAGTCTTACACTTGTCCAAACACTATTGGATGGGTAGATTTCAAACCCTTATCACCTTATCCACGAATTATATAAGTGTGGGACCTTTATAATCCGAAAATCATTGTATAATAATGTAACATTTCAATCTTTCCAAAAGAGCCCCTCCTCTCCTCTTATAAAAGGCCCCCAACTCTACCACCTTATTCACACTTTCAAGCCTTTTGGTTCGGTCAACCTCTGCCCAAATACTCTTCCCAAGGAAGCCTTTGGATCAAATCAAAAAGAGTTACCCGATTTTGTGGTAATGTCTTCTCTAATGTTGTTTTGTTTTATTTTTCTTCTCCAACCCCCTAAACTCTTTTTATTCATTTCTTTTGTAACAACACCAGTATCCTCAATATACTAGGATGTTTTTATAAGAATGATTCGAGCTACACTTACACACACCTACATCTAATGGTTAAAGAACATATGGTTTCTGTGGATGGCAAATTTCTGCCTCACGAAATGATGATTGTTCAACACTCATATAACACCTTCAAAGGTGGCCATTAAGATGTCACTATATTTATATATGATATATAATATGTTTATGTTTTACTTATGCTTCTGTATTTCTCATTTATGGAATACTTTATAATTTCCATTATGGGTAAAACGCAATAATTTCATTTTAGGAAGTGCGGACTACCGCCCCCTCAAAGTGATTTGAATCGTTAATGCCATATGTGGGATGTATAAAGGATGGAGTAAATGGTATTATACACTATATTATACTGGAATTATATTATACATTTATATCATTATGATTTCATTCCATTAAATACAAAATAGAAAGGAAAGTAGCGTTCATGCGTACGTACAGCGTACTGTCTCTATGAACGGTGCATTTCATTTCTTACCTCTAAATGTTACGTAATATTATAAATGAATGTATATACTGGATATAGATGATATATATGACATCTAAATCATGAATATAATTCTGGACATAATGGATATTCTACCACATAAACAACTTGTAATTATAAGAAGTTTATTGTTGACTCAAGTACCAAAGATCGACAAAACGACCGTTATTAACTTAAATAATTACATAATGTTCATAACATTGTAATAAGTGATATAAAAAGGATAATGAAATTAAAAATGGTTCTTAATAAGTTATATATTAACTCTAGTTGATTATTCAGGAGGTTAAAGAACGGTTGAGTCAAGTCAGACACGAGGTAAGGGGTCTTCTTAACCCAATTTCTATTCTTTGGGTTAATCTCCTACTTTCAAATTATGTCATGATATTATTATGTCCTATCTTGTATTTTTAAATTATTAATGTGTACATATAGTGAATACACATAATAGACCTACTTTATAAAAAAATGATCTTTTTAAGGACTTCGTCTCAATCCCCTTTCATTGAGGCATATTTGGTTTTATACACAACTTCATTTTATACAGTGTATAAACCCCTTTGACTTTTACGTTTATTCAAAAAGAATATTTTTATACGAAGCGTTTTGCTAAACGAAAAAAGGGAATGTTTTTATTTCCGTACTTATGCGGCGACAACGACTTCTCCGCCACCGTGACCATTATTTGAGTTTCGGCTTCCTCTACAAGCCATCTTTTTTTTAAGGAAAAATAAATACAAAGTTTTAACTTTATTATATTTTGGTATTGAAAATGGTTTTGAAAGAATTTTTATTATATCAATGTGTTGTATTGATATCTTGTGATTGAAATGTGGAAATGTTATGTTTCCTTTATGCATGTTTTATGTGATACGATTATGTTATGGTTTATGATATGTTTAAACCTATTCATATGAGGAATGTATTGGACTTAATAAGTGATGGGTGGAGCCCGCTATAGCTCCTCGATGCATCGGTAGGTCTCATGAGACAACTAGACGTGGAATTGTCCGAGGCCCTTTTTCCAATTTGATTTATGGTTTTGGCCGAGGCCTTAATCATTTTAGACGTCTTCGCCGAGGCCTTGACAAAATGTTTCAGAATGTCTAGAATTATACATTCCCTCATTATGAAAGTGGTTATTGATATTGCATGTGATTATTCGACTAGTAGAATATCCATGTGAGTAACTAAATTGAATTATTTAATTTTATTTTTTCCATATTATGCTGAAGTTCAAGTTTAAAAATGCTTTTGTTTTAGTTATACATTGCCTTAAATGTTAATGTTTATTTATGAAAGCTTGTGAAATATTGTTATCCTTACTGAGCATCTGAGCTCACCCATTTCAATGTTTTAATATTTTCCAAGATGTGAAGATGTATTTTATGAATGACCTGTAGGTATTTTCAGAAGAGGATATGAGTGTGGACTATGGAGACTTTGTTATTGTAGTTTTTCACTTTATGATGTAATGTAATGTTTACGAATGTGTCTAGTGTTTCCAAGTCTACTAAACTAATCGGTCTTTCAAGACTTGATCTTTTGTGATCATGCCAATGTTACGAAGTAATGCACTGACTCTGGGTACCTGGGGTCGGGGCGTTACAAAAAACATAATGGGTGGTCAGACAGTGCCAGCGGAGATAATATATATGATGAATCTACAACCAGCATAATGCATACCACAGGTAGAGCCTAAATGGTTTGGTGATGTATACGGTGGTAAAAATTTGTTTAAGGATATGAATAAAGAGATTGACTAAATTGAGAAGAATAAAAATTGTGAAATTGTATCATGACCAATAGACAATAATTTCATCGGGAGGAAAACGGTCTTTTACAATAAGATGAACAAAGATGGTATAGTGATTTGAAATAAAGAATGAATAGTTTGAAAAGGTTACTCCCAAATTGAAGGTATCAATGGCGATGAAACATTTTCACCTATTGTAATCCTCTAAAAATTAGATTATATGTCTCCGTATTAGTGGAAAGACCATTCAATGTGTTTCAGATGGATGTCATGTAATTATTTATAAACACAGTCCTAGAAAAAGATTATATTGAGTGGCCAGATGGATTTTTATTCCACGAAGATAAGAAAATGGTTTTCCAGCTAAAGAAGTCATTATATGGTTTAATGTAAGAACCAAGATAATTGTATTTAAGGCTTGATCAGTTTTAAAAAAAATCTAGAGTTTCCACATGATTGAGTTGATTATAATACATATGACAACCATGGTAGTAATCAAAGGATGATGGTGCTAGTATATATTAGTGACATAAGCATTGGAGGATCAAATTATGCACAATGAAGACAGTTTTCAAAGTTCATGAAAAGTGAGTTTGAAATGTCGATCATTTGTGAAATTATGGTTTTCCTTAGTTTACAAGTAGCACATGGAATGAATGTCAGATTAATTTCTCAATCTAAATATACAAAGGATGTTATAAGACGGTTTAAAATGAATATTTATAAGGAAATTAAGAACCCAGTTGATACATGGATGAAACTGTAATGGGATGATGAGGGAAAATCATTCAATGTCACAGAATATAAGAAGATCACTAGAATTATGTATAACTTAATAGTGACATGACAATATATTGTTTTTTCTACATGTCAAGCATCATGATAACAATGTATACCCTAGAATGTTCCACACATAAATTAAAAATTATAATTCATTATTTCAAGGGGACTGTGGATTTTTGTTTTATGTATATTGAAAATATTTTCCAGATATATTGGTATATAAAATTATGAATGGTCTGTCTAAAAAGTTGAAATGAAATTAATGTCTCTGCATGCATTCTATCTTATATTATTTTGTATTTACTATCTATACAACAAAGAATATTTCATTTCATTGATCACCGTAGAATCAAAATATATTCCAGCTAGTCAAGAGTGCACACAATTAATGTGAAGAAGATTCATGATGGGGATAGAGGAATTTATATAATTTCTCTGATTGGAATTCATTGGGATAATTGAAGTGCTATAAATCATTGAAAAAATTGATCCCATCACTCAAAGACAATGAACATGGAATTAAATTATAATTTTATCTAGGACAAGTTCTTGCATGGTATTATAAAGTAGGAGTTTGTTCCAATAGAACAACAATTAAAAATATACTGACAAAGGCCTCACCTAAAAACAATTATTGGCATTGACTATCTTAAGGATTTTAATAGACCCTCTACACTTGGACAATTGTGGATATGGGACCACCACTGTAACACCCCGACCCCTTTAGGCAGGAGCCAGTGCATTACTTGTGATAATGGAATGGTTAAGAAGGAATATAAATATATAAGGAATGATAATTTTAGTAGTCTTGAAGAATATATATACATATAAGTAACTCAAATTACATTGGTAAAAGGTTGAAAAATAAAACACATAAACAAAACTAAAAACTGCAACCATGGGAACTCAACAAACGATCACCTATTCATCACCTATTAATGGAAAACAATGATAGGGGTGATCTCAAACACTCAGTAAGGGTTAAAAATAGTGGAAACTTGAATACAGTAATAAGTGAATCATAATCAATCTAATATAATCAATATGGCATGGTAATTAAATGCAAAACACACGCCATTAATAAAATGAGAACGAAACTACATCCCTAGATTTTGTCATAGTAAAAACCTCATGGATAATAAAAACTGATAATGAAAAAAGAGAATGCTTATTAATTGGACATCATGTCTCTTGCACATGAAACCATAATATTGTTAAAATGGTTTAGTTCTATGGATATAATCCCATCTGATTTTGGGAAACCAACTCGAAGGGTTTGTCGCCAAACTAATTTGTCTCATTAGACCTACTGATGCATCAATGGGATATAGCAGGACCCAACTTCCACAACATGTCAAAAACATTATTTATACAATAATTCAATACAAGGGAAATATTTCTTTTCAATACCCTTATAGAGTAGATTATACAGATTCATCAATATTTCAATAATCAAAATAAATTTCCAATTAAACATCATTTGTAAAATGGTATACGGATTAGAAGATAAACATATCTATGATATGAGTTTACAGATATTTAATATAAATATATTTTAAAATGAAAATTGAATTCAAATGGGAATTAGGTACAACACATAAGGATTATTAGTTGAACAATACAATGTTATTCACATCAAAATAGTAGTTGACACGAAGCCTCTTACCACAATGTAATCTGTCGAATCATATGACCAGAACATAATAACCCTTAAATGTAACATTTAATAACATGATTATAAATAGAATAATGTTATTATATATCAAATGTTAGTACACATATACCACATATAATAAATAACTGTAAAACAATCAAAATATCACAGAAATGAAAGTGAGATGAGAAAACCCTTACAAAAATTTTGGCATGGTAACAATTGTTATTGTGAGGGATTAATGAGAGGTAAATGGGTATTAAATTATTTATATTTCACAAGGGAATTATGGGGAAGGTGATAAAACATAACCCATCATTATTATTATAATATAAAAGTGCACAACATAGGGGAGATTCTTGAACAAAAGGGAAAGAGAGGATACCTTACGTTATGCTTGATAACGTTCGTGACTTGTTATTAATGACCTCAATAAACAAATTAGGATTATTAACTCATAAGTCCAGAAGCTCTACTATGTGTAAATGATTTATTATAACCCTTTTTTGTTCATTAAAGGCATTTTTTAATAGTTATAATGTTCAATTTCATTGTTCATCCTAGTTTGATTAATTGTTTTTTGAAGATCGGTTCACTTATATTCAAGTTCAGATAAATATGAACGATTAAAGTGGTATTACAAAAACGAAGTTATATTATATTATTTATGTTCCAGGAGATTAAATAGTTTTAAATTTAATTTTATTACTTAGAGTGAGGTCGAATTATTATATATATAACCTTAATGACAACCATTTCGGTTAAACAGTGGGTTTGATTACAATGAACAGGTTGTGCTACATAATTTAATACCATTGGTAAAAAATGATTAAAGAACTAAAAATAAAATATATTGAATATATAATAATATGGTTCAACCATAACACAAATGGTTTCATTACTAGAATTACTGATTATTAGAAAATTGATAAACAGTTTTCCTTGAATGTGCTAAATTAGCACATCTCAAATGGTGCTTTCATTTATTCAAAATAAAGGGTGGGGAAAGGAGAGAAGACAATGAAAAATCCAATAAACATAAAAAAAATTTATTACTTTTATTTTACAGGAGTTATCATACTATTTGGGTGAAGGGAGGTGAAAAAGAAACAAAAAGAAAAGAACTTAAAAGAAATGATGGAATTAGAAAGAAGAGTTTACCTCTTTTGAGTTTGACATTTGACAAACTCATAAGGGGAGAGGATTTGGAATTTGTTAAGAGGATATGAGATTTTGGATGTGGGGGAGGATATTGGGGAGAGATTTTAGTAGAATATTGGTAATTCACAAGGCCTACGAGGAGTGAAGAGAAGAGGGAGTGAGGGGGGATTTATAGTGGAGGAGAGAGAATTTTTCTTAATATTATAATCATTAATTTATTATTTCCTCTCTAGACAACAAATAGTGAGTATTCCATGAACATTAACAGTAATATATGCATGTGAATTTTAACTAATTAGTCTTATATCATCATATCATCATCAATGACTCAATAAATTCCTTATTTAGCATTTATTGTGAATTATCAAATTTTACTATTCATAAAAAATTCATGTATTTCAAAAAAATACCAAAAACTCACACTAATAATATATAGATGTGTAGTATTCAAAAATTAAGTCCATTTTTCAAAAATAATTTCCTAAAATTGATTAATTAAATATTTAATTAAAATCATTATTTAATCGAAAAATATAAACACTTAAAATTTTCGTATTTATTTTTAAGGTGCCGAAATACACATATACACTCAAGGGTATGGATACCATTCATAAAATTCATATAAATATCAATAGGCGTAAGTTACTATTCATAAGGGAAGGTTACTATTGGTAAGGGTAGGTTACAATTCACTGAAAATTATGTTAATTCTATCAGACTCTAAATATCTTCTTGAACACAACTGTGTATGTTAGATTTTCAAAATTCAAATCGCAGAGTAGAAAAATTTATGTTTAATGGCTATGTTATTGATATATCTTATAAGTAACAATGTTCTATTCCATATAGGCTTCGTGATTCGTGAAATATAAGCTATAACTAGAATATTTTTAAGAGAAACATACCATGAAGTGTTTGGGGTGCTACATTATTCCCTCCAATGAAAATTTCATCCCCAAAATTTTATGTATGAAACTCACAAAAAATATGTGGATGATTCATTTTCATAACATCCTTAGGTTTGCATGTTGCTTCGTCCATATTATGGTTTCTACAATCAACCTTTACTAGGCAAGTTGTTAGATTTCTCAGTACCTGCTCCATTGTGCCAAGAATCCCTATAATCTTTTCACAGTATGGAAAATCGGGTTCCAGTTTAATTTATTCATATGTGAGTTCATGAATAGGGTCTGACATGTTTTTGTTTAACAATTACATGTGGAACACATCATGAACTCTGGAGAGATTTGGTGGCATCACTAAATGGTACGCTACAGCTCTGATTCTTTCCTGAATTTCAATTGGTCTGATGTACCTAGGGATCAGTATCCCTTTGTTACCAAACCTTAAGACACCCTTCCAGGGAGATACATTCAAAAATACATGATCCCCTCTTGGAATTCCAAGTCCATTATCTGGTTGTTAGTAGAACGCTTCTGCCTACTTTGGGCTTCTTTAATATAGGATTTTATTTTCTTCCCCTTTGTCGTGGTCTCTTTAATAAGTTATGGGCCAACAAGTTTCCTCTCACTAACATCGTCCCGGTAAGATGGAGTTCGACATATCTATCTATATAATGCTTTATATGGAAAAATTTGAATACTATAATGGAAATAATTGTTGTAGGAAAATTCCACTAATGGAAAGTATGGATCCCACATAACTTGGATGTCAAGAGAGCATGACCACAACATGTCTTCTAAAGTGTGAATAGTCATTTCAGATTGTCCATCAGTTTTGCGGTGATAAGTAGTACTCATACAAAGCTTAGTATTCAATGATTTATTGGTATTTTTTTAGAATATTTATGTAGACCGGGGATCTCGATCAGATAATATCGATAGAGGTGCACCATGAAGTCTTAAAACTTTGTTAATATAATGTCTTTCCATGCGCTCAAGTGGAAAATCCTCTCTTATAAGAAGAAAACGTACTGATTTTGTGATACGATCAATAATTAACCATACTGCATCATTCCTTCAAGGTGTCCTTGAGAGTCTGGTGACACAATCAATTTTAATGTTATCCCACTTCCATATAGGAATATGTAGAGGTTACATCACTCCTTTGGGATGTTGTCTCTTTTTGTTCACCTGTTGACAAACTAGACATCTTGACATGTAGTCAAAATTTTCCCACTTCATATTATTCTACAAAAAATATTCTTTTAGATCTCTATAAATCATGGTGATACTCGGGTGTATAGAGAAATTTGAGCTATGGGAATCTTCTAATAGTTCCCTTTTTAGCTCAGGTGCTGACAAAACACATAACCTGTTCCCAAATTTATGAAATCATTTTTCATACATGAAGTCATAATGTCTCCCATCGTTGACAACATTAATTTTTTTATGCATACTCTCATCATAAGATTGGGATATTTTTATCTTATCTAATAAATATGGTTTAGTAGTCATTTGAAATAAGATAGATGATTCCCTTCCCTTAAAAATTCTTATATCCATCATTAGGAGATCCAAAAATATAGGATCTATCTCAATCCTAATTTGATTCATAAGTCAATGATCTTTCTGGCTTAATGCATCTTCCATATTATTCTCCCTTATCGGGTGGTAGTGTATTGAACAATCGTAATCATTGAATAAACCAATCCATATCATTTTCCTCATGTTTTGTTTTTTTGTGAAAATGTATTTCAAACTCTTGTGGTCTGTATATATCTCACATCTCTCTCTATAGAGATAATGCCTCCATATTTTCAAATCAAAGATTACAGATTCTTACTCAAGATCATGAGTTGGATAATTTTTCTCATGAGTCTTCAAATATCTTGATGCATAAGAAATAACTTCATCGGGTTTAATAAGGATGCAACCCAGTCCATTCATTGATGCATTGCTATATATTACAAATCCACCACTTCGATATGGAAGATTCAAAATTGAATCATTCACCATTCTTCTTTTTAATTCTTCGAACCATTCTGTACATTATTTTGTTCACACAAACTAAACACTTTTACATGTTACCTTGGTTAGTGGGTTATCCAATCGTGTAAAATTATGAAAAAACCCTGATAATAACCTGCTAATCCAATAAATCTGCATACCTTATTTAGGTTTGTTGACGTGGTCTATTCTGGGATTTACATTGTATTTTCAGGGTCAACTAGGATTCAATCCATAGAGAAAATATGGCATAGAAAAGAAACTGATTGAAGCAAAAATTTGCACTTTCTAAACTTTCCATATAATTTATTTCCTCTAAGAGTTTTTAGAATAAACAGCAAGTGATTCTCGTGGTCTTCATTGATTTTTTATTATACAAGGATATCATCGATGAATAACACAACAAATTTATTAATATATTCCTTGAAAACTATATCCATTAAATCCATGAAAACATAGGGTGCATTTTTCAGTCCAAAAAAGAATTACTGTAAACTCATAATGCCCATACCTAGTCTGAAATGCTGTCTTAGTAATATATTCCTTCCTCACATGCAACTGATGGTATTTTGGTCAAAGGTCAATATTTGAAATGTATTGAACTCCATGATGTTGATCAAATAAATCATCAATTCGGGGTAGAGGATATTTATTATTTATTGTAATAGTAATGATTTCCCTATAATCAATTTAAAGCCTCATCGATCCATCTTTCTTCATGAAAAAGAGGACAGTGCCTCCCCATGGAGAAACACTAGGTCAAATAAATAAATTTTCACTCAAGTACACTAGTTGTTTCTTTAGATTTACTAATTCCACAGTGGCCCTTCTATAGGGAGTCTTTGATATAGGTCTTTCACCAAGAATTAAATCAATTGAGAACTCAAATTCCCACTCTAGAGGACGTCCTGGTTAATCCTCTAGAAATACATCAATGTACACTTTCACTATGTTCACATCTTCAATTTGAATATTTCTTTCATCACCCATATATATTGGCTTATCTTCCTCTCTCATTATTGCATTCAGCAGAGCTACTCAGGGTTTTTCTAGATAAGAATCAGGTACTGGTGTTTCTGTCCTAAGGACATGGGATTATACACCATTTTCAAAAAATTTAACTTCTTTATTCTTAAAAAAAATATGCACATCATAATTTTACTACCAATTCAAACTGAGAATTATATCAATGTAAGTCATTGGTATGATTACAAGGTTAGGAACTAAAGCGTTTTTGGTATATGGAGGGGGACTAGTTGACAAGCCTTTATTGTAATGATACATTCCATGGGAGTTTTGACTGACAACTCCTTTATTAAATCAAATTAGACATATCTAATTTTCTTGGAAAACAGAGAAGATATAAATGAATGGGATGATCTATAATGATAACAATTGTTGTCTAAGTTTGAGGAAAAAATTAATGTACCTACCACCAAATCATTAGTAACTTTAGCCTCCGTGGTTGTAATCACATTACCTCTACCTTACTATCTTGTCCTTTTCTGAGTCATGATTCCTTTGCGCTTAGGGAACTCATTTGCATAGTGTCCCTATCTCTCTACAATTTTAGAATTGAATATCACTGAATTGTGAATTCCCCTTGCATTCATTAGATCGATGACCCTTTTGTACACAATTATAGCAGACTCCCATGCCATTCAAGTATTTCTTCAGATGAATCTTTCCACATTCCTCACAAAATGGGAATATATTTGTTCCCATTCTCTTCTTTGGTGATTCTCTTTTTCATTTGTTATCAAAGTACTGATAATTATCTTAGATTCCTTTGAAAATAATTGATCTAGCATATTCCTTCTATTTATTAATGGCACTTGATATAATTTCATAATAAGATAAAATTGATTTAGAAGCCAGTGCCCTTCGAATACATGGATTATGACCTTCAAAGAAATGATCAATCATGTCTCCTGAGTCAAGTACCTAATCTGTGACATACCAAGCTCGCCTCGTGAACGTATCCTCATACTTTGCAACACTATCTTCTTCAATTTTTTTAAGATAAGGAATTTCATCTTATTTTCAGTTCATTGCTCATGAGGGAAATATTTTTCAATGAATATTTCTTTAAAATACCTCCATTCCATATCTTTTATTTATTCTTCCTCCATGGTATTCTGGATCAAAGACCACCATTGATCTGTGTCACCATTGAGACAATATATTTCCAGCACTACCTTCTCATTTTCATCACATCTTAAGGCCATCAATATCTCATCAAGTGACTTGATCCAATCCTCATATTTTATCATATTATTAGTCCCACTAAACGATGGGGGATTCTAATGCATGAAATGATCCAACACAGGTGTAGCAATGTTATTCGTCATGACCTGGGTATGTTGTCTCAATATAGTCGTAATTTGATCTGCTCCAACATTGTGTTGACTTGCTCAGTGGGCCAATCCCTATATTTTCCATGAGTATTGTTTCCTTTTATTCAATTAGGCACCATTTCTAAATAATGGCATACACTATGTTAGTTTATTAATATGAAATTGAAAAAACATAATGTCGATTGAAATTCAATGCATGGCTAATCTCATAAACATGGTTTCTCCGAGTAAAAATTTACATTTCAATACTTCATAATGGATTGTAAAGAAAATATTAATTATCCTAAGAATATACCCTTGGAGTGTCATAACCAAGAGTGCATCAAGGCCCATTGTCGTGTACCAGGATACCCCTGGTCAAGACCGAAACTCTTTGTCGAATTTTTCACTCCTAGCTACATCTATTCTAGAACAACCTCTACCTGCTCTTATCAAGACAGGGATGTATTTCCTAGAATGATTCACATAATCATTTCCATACCAAAATACCAAGACATTCTTGTACAATTGCCCTCAGATACTACATTATGGATTTTCTCTCTACTATATGTTTCCAAATCTAGTTTCCATGTTTCCTACTAAACTTTCTCTAATAACAACTGTAACATCCCGACCCCTCTAGGATGAAAGAGGTGCATTACTTTTGATATTGGAAAGGTTAGAAGAAATGAAAATCTAAAAATAGTGATCATTTTAGTAGTCTGTAAGAATCAAGATACATATATTTAACTCAAATTACATTGGGAAAGGTTACAAAATACAATACATAACAAAAACTAAAAACTGCAACAACATGAACTCAATAAACGATCACCTCTTCATCACCTATTGATGGAAAACAATGAAAGGGATGAGCTCAAATGCTCAGTAAGGGTTAAAAATTATAGAATCATGAATAAAATAATAAGTGAATCATAATCAATCAGACATAATCAATATGGAAAGGGGAATAAATTAAAAACTCACGTCATTAATAAACTGAAAATGAGACGATATCCCATGATTTTGTCATAGTGAAAATCTCATGGACAGTAAAAACTGATAATGAATAAAGAGAATGATTTTAAATTGGATATCATTTATCTAGAACATGAAACCATAATACCATTAAAACAGTTTAGTTCTATGTGTAGAAACCCATCTTATTTTTAGAAACAAACTCGAGGGGTTTGTCGCCAAACTGATTTTTCTCATGAGACCTACCGATGCATCGACGGGCTGTAGTGGGAGCCACACTCCACTTCGTTTCCAAATAATTATTCATATGTTGATTCAATAGAAGCATAATTTTGATTTTCAATATCCGTATAGAGTATAGTATATAGATCCATCAATATTTCATTATTAAAATAACTTTCCAAATAAACACCTTATGTAAAATGGTATACAGTTTAGAAAACATACATATCAATGATATGAGATTATGGATATTTAATATAAATATAATTTCAAATGTATATTGATATCAAATGGGTAGTAGGTAATCCAAATAAGGATTGTTAGGTGCACAATACAAAGTCACACCAAAATAGTTGTTGTGACAAAGTCTCTTACAACAATGTAATTAGTTGAATCATATGACCAAAACATAAAAAATGTCAAATGAATCATTGAATGAAATTAATATAAATAAAATAATGTTATTATATATAAAATGGATGTTTACATATACCACATAAAATAAATAAGAGTCTAACAATGAAAATCTTACAGAAATGAAAGTGAGATAAAAAACCCCTTACAAACATTTTAGCATGGTAATGAGTGTTATTGTGAGGGATTAATGAGAGGTAAATTTGTATTCCATTATTTATATGTAAAAAGGCCAGTATGGGGGAGGTGTGAACACATAACCCATAATTTTTAATTTAAAATAAAAGGTTACAACAAAGGGGAGAATCTTGAACAAAAGTGAAAGAGAGGATCCCTTACCTGATGCTTGTCGGTGTTCTTGACTTGTTATTAATTACCAGAATAAACAAATTAGGCTTATTAACTCATAAGTACAGAACATATACTATATTTAAAAGATTTTTTATAACCCTTTTTAGTTTATTTATGAGATTGTTGATGAGTTATAATGTTCAATTTCATTTTTTGGGCTCGTTTGATTACTTTTTTTAAAAGATCAATTCACTTATACTCAAGTTCGGATATATATGAAAGATGGAAGTGGTTGTCCAGAAATTAATTTATATTCCATTATGGAACTTCCTGGAGATTACATGGTTTTATTTTTAATTTTTTTACTTAGAGTGAGGTCGAATTATTACATATATAACATTGGTGACAACCATTTTGGTTAAACAGTGGGTTTGATTACAATGAACATGTTTTGCTTGATAATATACTACCATGTGTACCAAAGGATTACAAAACTAAAAATAGGATATATACATATATAATAATTTGTTTTAACCATATCACAAATGGTTTCATGACAGGAATTGATTATTATAATATAAATAGATAAAATGTTGTCCTTGAATGTGGTTAATTAGCACATCTCAAACGATGCTTTCATTTCTTCCAAAAAATGGGTGTGAAAAGGAGAGAAGATAATGAAATATACCTTAGCATAAAAAATTTCCAATACATGTATGTTACTAGATTTATTATACTATTTGGGTGAAGGGAGGTCAAAAACGAATCAAAAAGAAAATAACTTAAAAGAAATGAAGAAAATTGAAAGAGGAGTTTGCCTCTTGAGAATTCCTCCTTTGAGAACCTCTTTAGTCGGGGGGGGGGGGGTCTTGGTATTTTTGAAGAGGATAGAAGATTTGGGACGTGGGGGAGGATCTTGGGGAGATATTTGGGTAGAATATTGGAAAGGCACATGGCTTGAGAAGAGTGTAGAGAAGAGGATGTGAAGGGGGGTTTTTATAGTGGAGGAGAGAGTAGTTTTCTTAATATTATAATCATTAACTTATCTTTTACTCTCAAGAAAACCAATATTGAGTATTCCATGACAAAAAACAGTAATATATGCATGTTACTTAGAACCAATTGGGCATACATCATCATATCATAATCAATGACTCAATAAATTCCTTTTATAGTTTTATTGTAAATTATCAAATTTTACTATTCATAAAAAAATTATGTATTTCATAAAAATACCAAAAATTCACCCTAACAATTTTTCAAGTTGTAGAATCCAAAAATAGAGTCCATTTTTCAAAAATGACTTCTTATATATGATTAGTTGAATATTTAATTAAAATCATTATTTAATCGAAAAATGTAAACAATTAAAATATTCATCTTCATTTTTAAACTGCCTAAATTATCTTATACACTCAAGGGTATGAATAAATTTCATTAAATACATATAAATATTCATAGAGTTAAGTTACTATCCATAAGGGTAGGAAACTATTCATAAGTCTAGGTTACTATTCACTGAATGTTATGTTAATTCTATCAGACTCTAAATATCATCTTGAACACAACCATGTTTGTCAGTTCTTTTAAATTCAAATCACAGAGTTGGTAAATTTAAGTTTAATGGCTAGGTTATGGATATCTTCTATAAGTAACCATGTTTTTTTTCATATAGGCTCAGAGATTCATTAAATATAGGCAATAACTAAAATGTATTTAAGATAAACATACCATTAAGTGTTTGGGGTTCTATAACCACTCCCTGAGGTATGGTGTCATTTTCCATAATGTGTTAATATGTTTTATTTTCCCTATTTTAGAAAAATAATTTTTATCCTTGGGATTATTTGACAAAGGGGGATAAGATTTTCTTTTAAAACATATAAAATGTACTGTACAAGACATGGGGAGAAGCTGTTAAGTGGAGAATAAAGATAAAGGTAGTTAAAGAAAAGCTGAACAGAAGGTATTTAGGGGAGTAGTGATGTAGGGGAGTATTACATCTGATGATGCTAGTTTTGATCGATCAAATGACATATGTCATGATAGCTGAGGTTTGTGATGTAAGTAGAATAATGTTGTTAGCATGGAATGAATTGATTCATTGAATAAATTTTCATTATAATCTTGTTTCACATACTGAACATGGATCATCCTGGATTAGATTAAGTATTGAAGAAATCCATGATCACTATATTAATCCCAATAATTTAATGTTGGCATACGTTGGAGGAATCTATAATAAGCTATAAAATAATGGATTTTTGGTCAGAAAAACAAAGGGGGATATTGTTGTGAAAAAATCCCTCATGGGGTCTTCTTTATATGTTTCGGGTATGTTTTTATTTGTTGAATAAGACATATGACTGTGATTTCTCATGGTCAGTGTTTTCCAACATAGGTGTTTAAGGTGGGGTAATTTTCCAATGAATTCCATATTTTTTGGATTCAAAATTGGGTTTTTTTTAATGATTATTTCTTCATAGGTGATCGTATCACATGGAACATGAATCCAAGTTTTAGGAATGTATATGGTTGTACATGATACATCCAATGGAATAAGAGAAAGAAGGAAACCGCACTGCATGAGTAAGAGACGGCTTACTGGAACAGTTCATGGGGAGAACATAGTTAATGTTAAAGGCATATGGTATGAGGAAGGGTTGCGGTATACATGATGGTATGTCATTCACAGAAATGAGGTGGTGATTTTAGAATCCTTGAAGGGTGTCATTCGAAAAAACATGAAGATTATTTGGGCTACCACAAAGGAAGATAAGCAATTCATGGAATATGTAGGGAGGATTAGTTCATGGTAGGAGCATGATATGTATTGAAGGTGGTACCACATCGATGATTTTGGAAATCTCATACTGCAATATTATGGGGATCTATTTTCCTATATAAAAATTACTAATCTAATCATTTTGAAAATATAATTTCCTTAAATAAAATCATCATTTGTGGAATTCGGTGATGTTCGAACCATGTTCTTGAGGGAAAATTTTGTGAATGCTGAAGTAGTTTTCATAGAAGAAATTTTGGTGAATAAATTTTTGCGGGAATTTTTTTTTGAAAATGATGAAGGGTCCACAGAATGAAGGTTGTCAATAGGGGAAGAAATCACCTATAGAAAAATGGTAGATGCGGAATCTCTTCACAATGTTTGTTTGTGGAGTCGGCACACGAAGGTGGTATGTGACAATGAAAGCATAGGAACATCGCGGGAGGGGCTATCTTCAATGGAGAACGGTTCATGGAAGAAGAGGAATTATGAAAAAGAGGTGATCATTGTACCATACCTACTACACATTATGTAGAGTAATCAATGTGGTACATGTAAAAAGCACAATTTTTCATGGAGGACACACGGAATCATTAAAAGGCTCTAAAATAGTTTTTGAATGAAATTTCCAATAAACTAAAAATACTCAAAATAGTGGATTACTAATATGGGTGAAAATAGAAAACTAAGAGAGAATATACCTATAGTTGAGGATTTGTGCTATCATAAAATTGATGGGACCTAAAATTCATGAAATTTTTAGTGGATCCCTTCTAAGATAAATGAGCAAAAGAAGTGGAAGATGACGATCCTTCCCATTGGTAGGGAGCCTAAGGAAGAGACATAAATAGTGACTATTGGGAATGTCGTGAGCATACCCTAAAATATGAAAAGGTAGTGAGTCTCTGTATAGAAGATATCACATGAACCTTGTAATTTGAATAATGATTTTTTGGACCTTCTACATCATCACATCACTGTTGTATGCTCCATATACATATCCTAGTGAGGGTGAACCATATAAAAATCTATATGTCATGTTCAAGATTTCATTTTTATTCATTTATTTCTATTAGTGAATGAGAGACATGTTTTTTAGAATGAAACAAGATCTGACGGGGTAGTAGTTTTAATCAATAAAACCCTGATTAACACCCCATGGTATTTGAACTAGTGAACTTTACACCTACATTATGTCTCAATACATATGAAATTATAATAGGGATTTCTCTCTTATGTTTTGGCTTGAGCATTGGGTTCGTACACCACTAATATCTCTTGTGAACTCTCAACATCTCCCACTTGATCATAAAAATAATTTATTGTTTATTCCATTCCCATTGAATGCATAGAATATTAGCCATATTATTATAAATTATTGTTTTTTCCTAGTAATGATGCACATGTCTAGGAATCCTCCATTACTAGCATCATAAAATCCATGATTTTTCATCATTATAATTTTAATGATTCCAACCCTAATTTATCCAAGATAGATTTATATGATAATACTTGGATTGGTCCATAATGTCTAACTCTTATTTAGGGACTCGAAGTTAATACAATTCCCAATGATGATTTCTTTCATGATTTTATTTTTACTCGTTATTTTAGATGTCTCATTTTTAATAAATTTACAGAATAGGTTAACCATATCATCCTCTACTATTCCATAACCTCTTCATTAGGGAAATTAACATATAACCTCATAAAATTCATAGTACTAGATGAAACCTCCAATTCCATGAAATTCCATTTTTATATAAGTGTTCAGTTATCCCCTCTACTCTACATCAGTTTAATTATTATAATATTCGATGTACATCCCATTATATGGTATATCTAAAAAACCCGTAAACATATTAAATTTAATTTAATACATTCCATATAAACTTTTTGGATTATCACCATGATCAATGAGGCCAATATAGTATATTGTAGTCATGACTTCAATTCCATCCATGATTATCATTTTTATATGAGGATGGGAATTAATAATAACTTCAAGCCATTTAATATTACATTTTCATGTTATATGTTTGGATGCTATTTTTAAATATAAATAAGGTATTCACAAAAGTTCTTCAAATATTTATCTTGTTCGTTAGAGATGAAATTCGATTGTATGTGATTATAGTGTAAGGATCATCAGTTGATTCAATGAAAAATGTGGCAAGTCATAACCTTTGTAGAAAAAATGGATGTAATTATAACTATATTTTCATTTTCAAAAATGTGAGGTTAGAATAATCAATATATTGAATGTGAAATGAACATGATTTTTTTAGATTCTATTAATGGAATCATTAAACCATTATATAAGAACATATCTCTATTGGTGGAGTTGTTTGTCATATATAGTTCTATTTACAATAACACTCATATCTACAGAGATTATAACTTGTGGTTTGATTGGATTTCTTACAATAGATCTAATAGTGTTCTCTCATGACTATATAACCACCCTTTTTTATTTTGTTTTTATTTTTATGAAATATCATAAAAAACTATTTAAGAAAAAAGAAACCTTTTATTTATTCAATAATGTGGTATTTTCTACTTTTTCAAGAGTAATACCCTCATAGAAAACAGATAATTCCCATATTGTGATTTTAAGGGATATTATATATTTTATGTTGAGTGATTTAATATTCTAACCCACCCAATTTGGTAGTAAGACTAATGGAATGTGTAATTTTGGAATTTCTTTCCCCTTATATCTATTTTTGAATGGATTAGATGGATGAATACACCATCTAGTCATAGTCTTTTCACCTAGTAGAATAATATTATTTTCAGAATGGAGGATACCATTAAAATATATGTGTGTGATTATGTGTTGGGTTATTGTTAATTCACAGGCATATATATCTAAATATAGTATCATATGGATTAAAATTGGTATGAATTCTTTTTTTGTGTGATGGATTGAAGGATAATATATTATATACTATCTATGGTTTCACCTTAAAACTACTCAGGTACAATCTAGATATGTTTCGTGGGGTGATGAGATGATGTTATATAGGAGTTGTATGGTATATGGGAATGAAATGATGTGATTAACCTAACCCATGTTATGAAACATTTTTTAGTATTCGTTGGGATGAAATTATTTTTGAGAAGGACGTATTAAAACTTGTGGTGTTGGGGATATGTCGAAAACCAAAGGGGAAATAGTTTTAGGGTAAAAAAGTTTGATATTACATTATATATAAATCTTGAGAGAGAGACATAGTTAGACTGGGAACATAGTATACTAGCTTAGGTGTGTAGATTACCCCAAAAAAATAATCATATTTAGAATTCATTCATTATCCTTTTCCCAAGAGTCTGTTGTTAGGATCATAAAAAAGTATACATGTTATGATCACTTTATGTATATAAAAAATATTCATCATTTCAATAAAATAATATTTCTAATTGGGTTAGATATTACTTTCTCATGGGTGTTTTGGGAGATATTTAGGCCTCTATTTCACTTATGAATTTAATGTTTTCTACATGAACTATTCTTTAATGTTTTTATATTATAATATAATTCATGAATTTATTTGGGATATAAATATATATTTCTTGGGAATCCATTGGTTGGTTTGTTTATCTTATATTTTCTTTATCATGTTCATTATGAGGGTAATTCCTCACATATATATGTATAGTATACCATATGGTTTTTTACCAACCAATGGAATATTGATGGTGGGATTTAGGTTCTATTATATCACATCTCCAATTTCACGGCTAGAAGGGGTTCCATTTGAGGGGTAGGGTAGTGGGATATTAGTATAAATGATTCATGATAAAAGTTAAATGGAATTATGAGGAAGGTATTGTTATGGACTGTATGGGTTGATAGTGAAATGATCTCACCTATGACTTGTATGTAATGTAAACAAGGGAGACTAGTTGAGACATTAGTATTTCAGGCCTCCATAATTCTATGCACATAACATTATTTTTTACTTATCATAATTATTAATTTCATATTAGTTTCATAGTAAAGACCTCGTAAATTATCATAAATAATTCATCTTTCACATAGTTTTGAAATGGGTAGATTGTAGGATTAAGATGAACCATAAATTATTAATTAAATAAATCTTCAATATTAAATATTCAATTTTTAAGATTAAAATTTTTCTTTTTCTTGAATGGGTCTCATTTTATTTTAGTTATTTTTTATCTTGTAGATTGTTATAAAGATGGATCCAAATATTATTGTAGATATAAGGTCATTGAGGTTGACACATAGAGGTAGAAACTAAGAGTGTGTAACCTATTGAGATTACAGATGTATGGGGGATCATTTTAACACTTTGTGATAGAGGACGTGTTGGGGGTGGTGTAAATAGACTTATGTTTCATTTGTGCATAGAAGGAACACATGGTTTCATTTCTATTGATGATTATATAGTGATCATATAGGTAGTTGAGTTATATATTCCATAGAGATTTTTAGGTGATAATAATCTAATGGGGGAATACTTTAGACTATTTATAATATGAATTCCCCTCCTCATCCATGAGATGTGCCAATCATGAATAAATTATCACTCTTCCATATGATATTTTCAGCATGAATACTTTTTAGGTATACTTATGGAGGATTATGTTTTATTCTATAGACTCATTTCTTGTTGAGCATGATAGTTGTGGGAATTTTCTATAGGCATTCCATCCAGGGATCTAGTGTCAGTCCCCCTATTTACATGGTTGTTTAATCTCAAGCTGCGAGTGAGGGTGGAGTCCAATTATAGAATGATGGATAGGATTGGATCATCCTGAGATGGGATTCATTAGGATTATTCATGTAGTAGATCATTAGTATGGGTATCCTAGTTCCACGGACTAAATATCATCAACATTGTTGGGGTTAGGACATAAAATTCATTATATTGATTCATTGGGGGGGTATCTTTGGAGTATACCAAAGGATCAAATATGTTTTTATAATGTGTAAGATAATGAATTTATCAATAAATGTTCTTAAACATTCAATGTAGGAAATAGATAACAAGTTATTTTCATTGTGTTACTTTATTGAGTCAGTTTAAATTGATGTTTATCAAATATTTTACTCCAGCATTGGTTTATATATGATGATATGTGGTTGGTACATGAAAACAATGTGTTTATAGCTCACCCTCAAACCACAAAATGTATCCATAAATGTGATCTTAATTAATGTTATAGATGTTATAAATATGATAATACTCAACAGAATACCTTTGGAATTATATTTTTGTGATAACCATAGATCTTTCAAGGTATTTTTTATATATATTCAAATTTATTTCAATCTTTTATTAATGTAGAAGATACAAAATTATTCACATCATCTTACATATTGCATGTTATGGTCGTGAAGTATAGAGAATACTAATTACCTTAGAGTTAACCAGGAATGTAATAGGTCAAGCTAATTTGTATGTTGTCTGTAGGGATAGTGATAAATTTATAGGGAAGCATTACTCTTGTGGAGAATTCCAATTTATGTATACGAGATTACATCGTAATACAAAAACATAATCGATATATTTGGTTTAGTGTATTGTGGATTTGTTCTAGAGAAATAATGTGTAATATAATGATGATTGAGATCCTATAGATATTATTTAATGTAAAAAACCACTAATCTATCATAGATGTTTTTCATCCATGCTTTTCAAGATAGTTGAGCTAGTTTTGAGGACATAAACTATTTAATTGATGATGTTTCCCAGTGTAGAAGAATGGAAACATGATTTTTACAATGTGAACATTTTATAATTACCCCATTTATGGGAGAGGGAGTTTGGATAATAGCAGTAGTCTTGTGATTTTCATATCTTAATTCCACCATATAGAACTTCTCCTTATGAGTTTCTAGAACATTAGGTAAAAATTAATTATCTTTTGTAGTATCGATTTTTTCAGTTTTCCATGTCCCCTTGGTGTTCTCTTGTTATATTTATAAAGAAGTATGATTACAATATGTGTCTCTATATCAATTATTTCCCCTTTAATCAAGTAACAATGAATAACTAATATCCTCTTTCATCGATTGATTCTTTAATGAATAATCTAGAAACGTTTTATTTTGTTCTCATACATCTATATGATCTCTAGATATCATCAAATTATTGTAAAATATGGGGATATTCTGAGTAATTATTTCTATTGATTTTATATTAATTCAATTTTTTTCAAGTTATTTTGTGTGAAAAACTATGTAGTAAAGTTTAGGGGTTTGATAAGCATATTATTCAAAGATAATATAAATCATTTTGTAATGGTGCATATCAATGTCAACCTTACGTAATATATGTTTAAAGAGGTGATAATAGGACACATATATTCTATTTTTAATGTTTATCATCATAAAATATTATTTAGAAAGTTATCAAACTATATATTTTATAATAATAATTATAATTTCATGGGGAATTTGAAGTGATTATGTTGTGTAGTTGTGGATCTTTTAAATATCAAGGAATTTGTTTCATGTGACTCCATAATAGAGCTACATAGGTGTATAGTGTCCTTGATCATAATGAGTTTTATTTGATGTTAATAGCCAATTTTACTTGGTCTGTGACTCTAATGATTTCATTGAAAATAAATAATCATTTTTTTATGGGATTGTCAGTTTCGGGTGGATTTTAGGACCTAATAGAGATTATTTTGAACACATTATTTATTCATTTATGATAAGTTGGATATTAGTTTATGGTTATCATTAATACTTGAAATATTTATTTTTATTTTTTATGAAATTTAATGGATTGGTTTTGATTTATTTTTCTCTATAATTACATCCCTATGATCGTAACAATTTCCCCAATGATCTTATATTGGATGTAGTCTTTTTTTCATTCATGATGTGTTGAAATTGTATCAATGATCTATGTTTTATGATTTTCGCATATCATATGAGCCTATGGTATTTCTTATACTAATGATAAATGAACATTCTAAATCTATTTTATAAGGAATTATTTCCAAATTACAATATTTGAGAGTACATATATAGTGGTAAATGGTAATGTTGTAGTTGATGCACTAGGAAAGAAGTAACACAATGATTACTTCCCTAAATATAATGATAAATAGGAGTTAAGTATGTATTATTAAGAATGTATCATATTATGATAGAGGTAGTCTATAAAAGACATATTTTTAATATAATATTTCTATAAAAATGTGTGTATGATGTGGATGAGTCCTAATTGTGGTGTTTTGAGGAGGATGTCATGATAGATCAACCTCTCTTTTGTGACTCCCATTATTGGGTTTCTATTGATGAATAATAATGGTTGATGTCACATGAGTGGCTTCCATCTCATTGGTTATGAATTAGGTTGTTATTTATTTGTTTCATATCTCATCCTTGAAAATACCTCAATGAATGAAAATATTTATCAATGATTGATAGATTTATTTTACAAGACTAATATGAAACATTTAGTTAAAAATTTGGTCTCAATGATTTATATGCTATATGGTTATGTTCAGGAACAATGTCCACAGTTGTTTTCCTATTCTATATAATGATTCATAATTCAAGTAGGAGGACATCATGATATACTTCATCACATGTTTTCCTTTATCTGAGAGATGGTTTTGTTTTATATGGGTGAATTGGATAGTTTAAGGAATTAATCCAACAGTTTAGTGATCATGGATTCAAGATTGGAGGAGGTTTTATTTTTTCAATTCCTATAGGAGGCGAGGAGACTGAATGAAGACCCATGGATTATTTTCTCTGATATTACTATGTGTTTCACCTATAAGGTGTGAAAATGTATCCAACATTCCTTTGGATCTTTTTTGTAGATTAATAGTAATTTCTATATGTTGATGGATGTTCAAAAAAAGAATAATGTTCTATCTTTTGAAAGCCTTCTTCATGATTTCCAGCATGATTTTGGTGGTACATAGATGAGGAACCTACCTCTATTCATGTTTCCCCAAAAATATAGATTTTACTCCACCATTTTCACTAAGCTATCTGAAATATTTTATGACCATCAGGGAAATAATTTTTTTTTTCAACATACGATAGAGTGAAAGATATTATCAATACAAAACTAGTGACAATAAAGACATATTTGGTTCATGTGATTCATGATATGATTAAGGCATCACATGATCATCAAAATCACAATGGAAATTAATGGAGTACAACTATGGGGTTCAATGGTAGAGATCTCATATTACTAGAAATTAAACTACAACATGGGAAATAAAGGTTTCTCCATTGGAGAAATTCTTATACAGGTTTTGTTGCTTCATTTTTCGTATTGGCTCATGTAGGAGATATTGTGTATCAAATCAATCTTAACCCACATATGAGCTATAATGATGATGTCTTCCTTGTGTTTCATCATTGTTGTTATATTCGTAGAGATTTTCTTTTAATATTTTATGGATCAGTTAATATTTTTAATGATGTGATAATTGAGGATTATCCAATAAGGATATTGATCTCTTAGTGAAGGTTCTTGGTGGGATATATATATTCATTGGGTTAATGTCATGTTTTGAAACATTATCATGGATTATATCATATTGGAATGGGAGTTTCAGCTGCACTCCAATTATCATGAGTTTTTTATGTTTATTCTTTTTATAGTTCCAATTCTCATTCTTTTTTTGTGAAATTTATATATCATATATGATTTAACTCTATACCATAATTCCTTATTTTGGACTTTTTCTTATTTATAAGTATCCCCATTAGGATATTTTTTATGATCTCAGTGCTGGTGTTGTTTTGTTTTTCACATTGTTATTTTTAGTTAGGTGTCAAAGATGTTATAGTGGTGAGATTATTTATTAAAATGTCATAGGGTTCCAGCTT
Organism: Viscum album; assembly: GCA_963277665.1. Lineage (NCBI taxonomy): Eukaryota > Viridiplantae > Streptophyta > Magnoliopsida > Santalales > Viscaceae > Viscum > Viscum album. Next base: position 577,309,241 of record OY728129.1, read on the forward strand.
CGATGAGAAATTTTTAATTTCATTTTTCTATTGAAATTGTTTTAAATTCTATATTATGAATCTTTTTGAGGTGTCTTATGTATGGTATTAGACCAATCTATCAAATTCCATTGCATATATCCAGAATATTTGTATCCTTTAATAAATATACATTATTATTAGTAGAGATTTTGATCTAGAATCTATATATTAGAGATGTTCATGATGTGAACTGTATTCCCTGACATGATTGTTTAATTTGGGACACATATTTGAATTCATGGAATGGAAAGTAAATGTTTTAGGGTTTGATTCAGTAGTAAAATTAAACATTCCTAATATAAAAAGTAGTATGAATTTTTTTGAATCTACACTAAAAAAACCATAATGTGAACAAGAAGTTCAATTTTTGAATTGATCATTGATTATTTATTAAATGAAACAAATTTTTTAAAAAAATATTAAAACTCATACCATTCGTGATATGAATTTATAATTCATTCTATGAATTATAATATTTTATTTTTAATAGAAATGAAATCTAAAAAAATTAAAACCCTCTGATTCCCTCTAAAATGAAGACAGCCCTAGTATTCACTTCATATTATACTAAATACATTTTGATAAGGATTAGTCCCTAGTTTCTCGTGTTTGATATAAGGTGATATAAGGTGAATTTCACTCTTTCTAATTTAGGTAATTTTAATTATAGTTAAGTGTTCCTCCTATTCTATATTTTAATGATATATTTTTTCATCTCCTATTTTAAAATGGAGATACTTTTTTCTTGTTTTATTTCGGGTGATCCTATTTTTTCATTGAGAGGTGGTAAGATTATTTTTCATCTTCACTTTTTCTCTTTATAGAACATAGAAATACTTGACATAGCATATTTATTACATCTAATTTTATTTTCTATTAAACCATTATTTAATCAAACATACCTATTTGGGTGATAGTGTATTTCACCATAACAATGATCATACTAGAATAATGAATGAAATGGGTTATGGATTATAGAAATTGAATTTAATTCCAATGTGATAAATGTTTATCACTTTTTTTAGATTTTATATTATCCCTAAATTGGATTTGATGAAAAATGTAGCCAGCTTCAATTTCTAGTGTTAAATTGATGAAAATGGTATGTAATTTAATGCTATTAATTTTTTTTTTAATAAATACCAAATGATGAATAATTATTAAATATATTTATTCTTATAAAGTTATGGATTGAAATGATTCATGATTCATTATTTATTGATATTGTTCTTAAATATGTTAATTGAATTATCTAATGAACATACATATAGGAATTTTTAATATTTATTATAATTAATGTTCCTTTTAAATGAAACTTTATTCCCTGCATCTTAATGAAATTTCATATTATCTTGAATTCGTGTTTAAATAATTAATAGCTTGTTGTATATATATATATTTAGGTAAACTTTTGTTTTATCCTATGATAAATGAATTAGGTAATATATAATGGATAAAATATTGGTTGTTTGATAAAGATTAAACTATGTTTTTGAGTGATAACATTTTTATAATAATGGTGGATGTATTTTTTTGGTGCCTAAAAGCCTTTTTCACTCTAGTTTTGGATTTGTTACTTCTATGTTTTTCTAGATTAAATCCAATTTATATGACCAGTTCTGATCCTATGATAGATATTGGATGATGAGATATGTACACCGTGGTCATGGATTTTAGTAGAATTTAATGGTAATGATATATATATATATATATATATATATACACAATGATATTCATAATGGTGTTGAATAAGGAGTCGTAAATAATGGAATGAGTTAAAGATGTGATTGCTCATTTTTCTAATGAATGATGGAAACTCACTAGATAATGTTCATCTTAAATGGTTGGACAATTTTATTTATTATATAATTACATTTTCCCCCAATACATGATCCAAAATTCTATTTTTCATTTCTGAATCAATTTTATTTTAGATATGTATTTTTTATATAATACCTAAAAACAAATAATGATAATAAAAAATAATTTTTTTAACTCATAGGGTTGGTTCCTGAATGGAATGTAATTGTGGATAATATTAAAAAATTGGGGAATAAAATGGATTATGCGTGGATGGTATAGAATTGAATTTGGGGATAATGAAAAGTCATTGGATTATTGGTAATTAATGGATAATTTATTAATTAATTTGATATTAAATGTTAAAATAACATAATTAATTAATTGATACTTCTTAAATTCATGTGTGCGTATAGGATATCATGTTCTTCGTGGTGGGTGTCTAGAGTTCAACAGATGAGAGATCTAATTCATCCTATGAAAATGTTAATTACCATATTTAAGATATGGGATATATTATATCACATATGTTATGATATTTTATATTCCAAACCACCCATTTTAGTATGGTGAATGACACCTAGTAGACACTAGTAGGGTTCATTCCCCAAAAATCAAGGTTTGTGAGGAATAAATTGTATATTAATCCCTATGTCCATACTCACTTCTAATGGTACAATTATCTATTGTTATACGAGGTTGTTGTCATTACCATATGTATGTATAGAGTTTTGTAATGGAATCATATTATTTCAACACATATATCCCTAGATATAGTATCTTATGGATTATTAAAGACCAGAAAAGTATGAAATAAGACTTATTGAGGAAAAATAGCAGACATTTGGGCTATTGTGTCTTTCAATGACTTCTATGTTAGTATTTCGGGATTTCCCATTTGATGCTAATATTATATGTCACATGAGGTTCATATCATGTCATGATGAGATGATGTTCTTCAAAGGTTTCAGGTTATGATGGCTAAGACAATGTGCCTTTGGTATGCCTTACATTTATAGAGATATATCTTATAATGTTCTTCATTTAAAAGGATTATACAATGAGTGGGGACAAAAAGACACAAAAAAATATTTTTTTTATTTATGGATCTCTTTCTAACCAATAACATTTATTTTTTTACAATATAAGCACATAGAATTTTTTTTATTTCATGACAACATTATACATCATGCATAAATTTATATTAGTACAACTATAAACAATAAGGGGATATAAAAATTTAATAATAGTTTTGTTTATTAAAATATATGTTTAATAGAGACAAATTTTAAAAACCGCCCTTTCAGACCATAATTATACCTTCCATATGTGATGTAATTATTATAAAAAATTAAGGAATTTTTAATAATGATTATATTAAATATAATGTATTTTTAAAGAAACCATTTTTAAACATAAACAATAAAATAATTTTTTTAAGTGTTAGAAATTTTACTGTGAAATTTCACTATTAATTTTATATCTTCTATAAATTTTAATTATTAAGGATTTTTATTTTTAAAATTTAAATTCCTCAAAGATAGATAATTATTATCATAAAATAAACATAATTTTTGAATTTCAAATTTCAACGTTAATCTTGGGTAATGTTTTTGTAGTTTCTTAAAAAGATTCAATTTTTTGATGAATTATATTTTATGTTGAATAATATTTTTTATGAATGGTAATATTTTTTAAAGAATTATTAAATAATTGATTTTATAAAATTATTTTCAAAAAATATACATACACGGATGTGATTAGTAATAGATTTATAGTCTAAAAAGATCAACTTATTTTTTGGTGAATAATAACATGACCCATTGGAATAGTAATGTAACTCTTATGTATTGTAATTTGACCAATAGAATAGTAACCTCGCCTATGGACGTATAAATATATTTTAGGCATCTCACATAGTAATGTGATATAATTATATAATAGTATAAGTAAACAAAAATTTAAAAATTATTTATTTTGTTTTTCAATTTTATATATTTAATTGAATTTAAAATTGAGTAAATTTTCATAAAATTAATTTAATTTCATATTTATATATGTCAAAAAATGGTTAGGGTGAATTTTTTGGATTATTCTGAAATAGTGGAAGTTTTATTGAATTGTAAAAATATATTTTTGAGTTTTGGTTATGATTAATGATAGTATAGCTATGCCATAACGATGTAATTAGTAAGATAAGATGATGGTCGACTATTTTATATTTAACTATTTTATTAGGTGTCCCATGTACCCAATGCCATGGGAAAGCCCAAGGTTTTTCAAATACCACAAATGAGGTGTCCTTTGAAATTAATAGAAAACTCTATCTCATTGGTAATAAATACGCACACATTACTTCATTTTGATTCATTAAAAATTCATTTACCACTATTATCTCATTATATTACCTACATATGTGTCCTCCAAAGGTGTCCACAGTACCTCAAGGTCCCTATATTAGAGTTTAATAAGCTACTCTTCACGGTAAGTAAATCTACCACCCTTCTCTTTTCAAGACCTCCATTAATATTATGACTTACTAATTTCTATTTTATTATGTTTTTATTCATAATTATGTATCCCCATTATTGTAAATATTATTTAAATATGATGAAATACCAATTTTTCTATCAATAAACTAATTTTATGAATTTTTAAGTGACACCGTTAAGCTAACGAAATTTCATGTGGGAATTATCAACATCCCTTTTCCATTAAATTTATCTTTTATGAATATGTATTTCAATTTTATATACCATGTTCTTATTTCTATTTTATTTTGTAAGAAATACTATACTTGGAGTATTTTATGAATGGTTTAACCTTCTCCCCTCTCTTTTTAAGTTTTTATAAAACCACATTTGATACCTATTATACTGCATAACTTTCGTCTCAAATTCTATATATTTTTCTCAAGAAATTATTATTTTTCCTTTCTGTTTTTATGAACTTTTAAAAACTCCATGATTTTGATATGAAACCTATTTCATTTATTATATTTGGTTTATTTGTAAAATTACTATTTATGATCTATCTGACTCACATGAAAATAATGAAATATTAATGGTTCTCCCTTATAGTGTTCTAATGCATTGTATAATGAAATTAATCCCTTATCATGACATGTTTTTTGATACCTAGATGAATAAACATGGTAATTTCTATGACTCCTTGGTTATAAACCACAATGATATTGTTTTATAATACCTCAGTGAATTACATTTGTAATTTGATATGAAACATTGGGGACTATCCTTGGTGATATGATTATGAATTTCTAAATTAAATGTTGTATGCATATTTTCATGTTATGATTCTTGTTATTATTATTATAATATGCCTCTTTATTATGACTTTCGATATATTTCCCATGTTTTTATTGATATTTCTCATGTTCACATGTAAAATATTTCACTTGTTTTCCCTTACTAAGCCTTATGTTCACCCTTTCTTTAGATGTATATCCCTAGTTTTTGAGATGAAATACATGTACTTAGGATACACATGGAATAATCCTTTCAAGTGGATTAGAAGAGTATGTTTTATGTTTTCATGTACTATGCTCCTAATTTCCAAGACACTAAACCCCAAAAGATCTTCTTTTTGTAGAATTTCATATATTGTTTAGTAAAAATGGTGGTATTCTATAGTAGGTATCAAAGGATGGTTTTCTTATTTATGGAAATTATGTTTAGAAAACACTATGAAGAACCCTAAAAAATTAAATATTAGAAAACTTCTGGGTATTTTGGTGAAATATAAAGTAAGTGGTATCTAAAAAATAAATCCTTATCTAGATACGAACAAGGGGATGTGGATCCAACAAATTTGTATTTAAGAGTAAAACATGAAAACACCACTTCAAGCTAGACTAAAACGAGTACTGGTGCATGACAACTTGACTTGCTTCAGTCCTAGTTTGACACTCTCAAGGTGTATGTTTGGTTAATCTCAATAATTTTATGAATAATATTTAATTATTTAGAGAAAATTTAATTATTTTTAAAGAAACATATTTTCCTATGAATGATTTTTATGTCTTAAAATTATTTTATAATTATAATTTTCTTAATATTAACGACATTATAATTAGAGAAAATTGTGAGAAGGTAATTAAATTAATGGGGGAAGAATCTAACAATGAAAAAATGAACTTCTTTTATTTTTAGATATCTTTTCTCCCAATTAGTTTATGTTTTAAAAGAGTTTCATATATAATTTCTTTTTATTTCATGAGACCATTATACATGATGCATAAATTAGGATTTGTAAAACTGTAAACAATAATGGGATACACACATTTATGAATAGTATTTATTAATAATATATATGTTTATTGAGAAATATTTGAAAAATTGTCTTTTCAAACACAAATTTTAATTTCTATAAATGATATATATATTATAAATAATTATGTTATTTTCAATAATGATTATTTTAATTAAAATTTATTATTTAAACACCCTTTTAAATGTAAATGATAAATTATAATTTTTATGTGTCAAAAGATTCATTATGTATTTTAACTATTCATATTCAATCATCTATTTTTTTAATTACTAAGGATTTTTATTTTTAAAAGATAAATTTCTCATTCATTGAGAATAATTATATTAAAATAAACATATTTTTTTTAATTTCAAATGACATCCTAATCTAGGTTGAATTGTTATTAGTATTATAAGAAGTTTCAATTATTTGATCAATAACATTTTTTAATGAAAAGTATCTGATGAATTGTATTTTTATGGATAGTACTTTTTTAATAATGATTAAATAATGGATTGTGTGAAATGATTTTTGAAAAATTGAAATACAATGTTGCGATCATAATGATATTTAGAGACTAATATGATCAACCTAATATTTTGGTGAATAATAATTTGACCAATGGAATAGTATCCTCACCTATGGTAGTATAAATATATATTAGTAATGTTAAATGGTAATGTGATATAATTACATCATTGTATAAATAAATAAATGATTTAAAAAATTATGAGTTATGTATTTTATTTGATTAATTTAATTTAACTTAATATTAAATTCATTTTAATAAAATTGACTTCATTTTTTAATTCTACATGTTGAAAAATAGTTACGGTAAATTATTGGGATTTTTCTAAAATAGTTGAATTTTTGATAAATAATAGAAATATAGTTTTTTCTTCTTGCTATGTTTAATGAAATAATTACTATTTATTAACGATTTGATGACTAATATACGATTATAGTAGACACATTTAAATTAAAATACGATATGAATTTTCCCATGTGGCCAAAAAAATGGGCAAATACTTTGTTAATTCCAATAGTTTTGCAAATACCACTAACGAGGTGTCCTGTGAAATTGATAAAAAACTCCCTCCATTTTTCTTCAAATACCCAACCATTATTTCATTTTAATTCATTCCAAATTTATTTCCTTAGAATATATGATACTAATTCCTTTAAATGTGTCCTCCCAAAGAGTTATCAAGAGCTCAAGTTCCTAATCATTGAGTTTTAGATGATACACTTCAAGGAAAGCGAATATACCACATTTCTTTTTTCAAGCTCTCCATTAATGTTCTAACTTTTTAATTTCTATTATCTTATGTTGGGATTTGTAATTCCACATACCCATTACATTCCATATCATTTAATAATGATGAGAGACAATTTTTTCTCTGAATAAACTATTTTTATAAACTGTTATGTGATGCTGTAAGGCTTCCAATGTTCTGTATGAAAATTCGAAACTTCCCTTTTCATTTTAGGTTCACTTTTATGTGCACCATTTTCTTATTTATATTTAATTTTTTCAATTATATAATACAATTAAAAATTTATGCATGGATTACCCTTGTCCCCTATATTTTTTTGTTCTATAAAATTTTGTTTCAAACCGGCTATCCTACCAAATTTTTGTTTCAAAATCTATCTGTTTTTCTCAAGAAATTATTTTATTTTATTTATGTCAATACCCAAACCACTATAATTTCTTAAAGAATTAGTCAAGAAATAAAAATTATTTATTTGAATTCGGAATTAACATACATAAAACCCTCATTCAATTTCCATGGGCTAGAAATTTCATATTGATCATGTGTGTAAGTTCTTTAAAAACACCATGATTTTGATATGAACCCCATTTATTTTATTATATCTAGGTTATTTGTTAATATTTGTATTAGGATCAATGTGGATCACACAAAAATAAATAAATATTAATGGTTCACCTAGAATCCAGTCTATTTCACTGGGTAATGAAATTAATCTCTAGATATGACACGTTTTGGGATACCATGGTGAATAACGTTGGTAATTTCTATGACACGTCTGTGATAAACCATAGTGATATTGTTTTAGATACATTAGTGAATTAACTTGGTAAATTTTTATGATTCCTTGGGGATGGACCATGGTGATAAGCTTACAAATGTCAAAATTATATGTTCTATCCACATTTTAATGTTATTATTCACATTATTGTTATTATGATATGTCTAATTTTCATGCCGTTACAATATTCCCCATTTTCTTATTGATATCTCTCAAGATCACATGTAAACAATTTCACTTGTTTTCCATTACTGGGCATTCTAATAACCCTTTAACTTGATATATGTCCATAGCTTATGATATGTAATATATGTTTTTAGTATGGTCCTTGAATAAGCATTTCAGAGGGACAATAAGAATGATTTTATGTTTTCATATACTGGGATCTTGATTTCCATGAAACTGAACAAAAAAGATAATTGTTTGAAAAAGTCCATGTAAAGTTATGTAAAAAAGGTTTAACACCAAATTGAAAGCATTAAAAAAATGTTACTATTTTTCATTTTTCCCTTAATTAATGTGATACATTGTGAGAGATATCCATGGTGTGGCTAATATCAATGAAAACATGTTTATGTGATACATTATAATCAGTTTCAATTCACTAGGATTTATAATTATTTTTATATCATTTTCCCAATAGGATATAGGCAGGATTATAAAGAACCAAACATATAATACATAAATATTACATATTAGATTATAAATATTAAATTCATTGCGTAAATATCCTTTATATAATTTTTTGGATAACTACATTTGGAAACATGAACACAATTTTTTTTCTATAAGTGAGTAATGTAAACTACCACTATGTTCTTCATAACCATATACCTTCTTATAAATATCATATATAATACATTCTATCATATCTTGGGAAAACTGAATATAATAAATGGTTATTTATAATTTTCTGTAAGGGTATGAATGGATGATATCAACAATCAAAAAATAGTGACACAAGGTAAAAGGAATTGAAATTAGATCATAACATTTAAAATCCATACCCATAATATTATAAAACATAATCATGATTCATGGAATAAATCAAGATTGTTTATAAAACAAGTATCATAATTGAATCAAAGAACATGGTCCACTAGAACATAACATATAAATATTTTATAATTTTGTATAAAATTAATAATCATAGAAAATCAATTCATTATTATTCAGGAATCATTTAGAAAACTATAATTATATAACAAGTTTACACCCAAAACCACCATAGTTTTCAAGGTTTACTCATAATATTATCATATTGGAAAATTTCACTTACATAATTAGGTTCATTCCCCTTTATAGAACTGTTTATCTCATCTAATATCAATCACTAAATAATTTATTATTAGAAGATATAGGTCTCACTAGTCCTTGTTTTAATGATACAATCTTCTAGGTTATATCATAGCTACTATCCATGGTTATAATGTAACCATATTTTTTGGTATAAAAAAACCACCAATACATAATTAAAAACATTATTATGTTTTCTACATTATCATAACAAAATTAATAACATATGAACTCATTAAATGAAATGTCCTCCATAACACATTAATCATATCATAACCATTTAATAGAAATGTGTTTCATAAATAATTATTCTGAGAATAACCCATGCAAAGGAAATTAAATTCATAAAAATTTTGTGATCATTAACATAATCTGTATAGAGAAAGGATAATGATGGTATCATATTTTAATTTCTTAGTAAAGAATATGTAATTTTAATAGATATATCCTTCATGGAAAATTGATTTAGAATGTTCACATGGAGTATTTAAAAAATAAAATAACCTTTATCATTTTAAAATCACATCTCCAAACCTAAAAAAAATTAAAAATCATATTCAATGAATTTTACATTAGAAACATATAAACTAATATTTAAATATCAATAACAACATCTCTTATAGAGAGTATCTAAAAATTTTGAAGTCCATTTTTTAAAAATTAAAAATTCCTGAAATATTAAATAAAAATATTTGTTGATAAAATATCATTTGAATATTAAAATGGATTCATTAAATCATATATCATAAATTATATAAAGAAATAAAATTCATCCCATAAAAGTTAAAAACAAATATTTCGTTCACATTTTTGTTAAAAGACAACAACTCATTCCCGGAATTTAGACAAGATGCTTCCTTTAAACTATTTTTAACATCTCAATCATGGGAAAAAATTTATTTATATATTCATTAAACAATATTATATAATTTTTTAATGCATTTTTGGAAAGCACAGATATGGAAGAAAATGTGGTTTTGACCAAAGAGAGAAACGAAGAATGTTTTTCTTGGAAAATAATTCTTATGTTTTAAAGAGTATAATAAGGTAAAAATGATAATAAAACATGTATTTAATATAAATTAATATATTATATTAATCTTAATGACTTTCTTGAGAGGTATATCATAATATTACATCATTTATAGAATTAATATAATCAATCCTAAAAAATATGAGATAGGTTAATAATCCCAAACAACATTGGATACATTAAATAATAATCCCAATAAAATAATAATATTAAATAAAAATTATAAAATAATTATGATAAATATATTCAATGATATTACATGTAAAATGGGATCTATATACATCATATTATATAATATTGGACGATGACATAATGTACGTGAAAAAATGAAACTAATATCCATTAACTTATATGATAAAATTGAAATTTAAGCCCTATGAAATTGAGTTACATTGATGGATATATATATATATCCATTAATTGTGTTAATATGAATCATAAAATTCATTAATTTTTAGTATATACACCACCCAAACGAAACATGTTTTCATTATGGCATGTGTCTCCCAGAGCTAAATGGTATACTAGAAATCCATTACAAGTAGTCTCCAAGTACTTTATACACCTTATAACATCCTATATAATACATATATGACTATTTTATATTTATTTCATTTTAAAATTAACATGTATCATACCATATATTATTTACTTGTTATCTTTTATTACCAGTTTATTTAAAATTCCTTGTTAAAAAATGTTTGAGGTAGTAATAACTTTATTATTCATGATTGTTTTTGTTTGGTATTTTTTTCCTTATATTTTGATCATGGAACCATAAAATAGATAATTTTAATCATTATATAAATATAATATATATTTATATTTATTTAGTAACATGTAAATGTTAGAAATAAAAATAATAATTACACGCTTCATAAAGACAGTATGTCATATGTACACGTGAATATTGTTTCCATTTTCATGACGAATGAAATGAAGGTTATAAAAATAATATATTGAACATAAATAAAAAATATTATGAAATATATATATATATATATATACATTATTTAAAAGAAATATGGTTATTAGTTTCCTTTTAATGTTGACGTGAAGAAACAGTGACATCGCTACGTGAGGTGGGACTCCATCATACACACAAGCGAAATTATTTTAATCCTAATGACTATATAGTAAGATGGTATATGTGATATTATAATTCAATAATTATAAAAATGTAACAAATATTATATACATATATTAAATCAACCATTATATCCATTTATGGGATATGGGTATTAGAAATGAATATTAGTGTTTCGTGAGGTAGTAATCCTCCGCATGCATTATCAATGGTTTCAGTTTCCATTTAATGAAAGAGGAGATATATAAAGGTTTTGACAGAAATATAAATACATATTAAAATATTTTATATACTAATTATATTATAATATAATTAATATAACAATAATGATGATTTGAATAGAATAATTAAATATAATGATTTAGTGATGCAGATTTCATTTACTAGGATCAAACCCATTTGTAACTATTATTAAGGACCCTATAGATTTTATTTATGTAGGGAAAGAAGCTATAGATAAATATAAATGAATTTTGGGATGTATTTTTTGAGGTTGATATTGATCCAATGATAATAAGAGGTGTGATGAAGTGAGTTGAGGAGGTGACCTTTCTTAGTGGAGGAGGAGGGGAATTTTTGAAAATACCCGAAACTATTCAATAATTTGAAGTCACTCCCACCGAGTAATCCTCCAAAAACTGATCAATTATATTTTTGATGGATGGTATGGTTGATAAAAACTTCTACAACTAGAAAAACACATATTTTAAACATCTTATACATTAGTCTGGATGTTCACTTTATTTTTCCATTTTTCCCCAACATAACATGTCTCTTTATATTTATTTTAGTAATTTATCCATTAAAGAAATAAAATTGAACCATTTAATATATTTTTTAAAAAATAATTTTAAATATTAAATCCAATTTTTTAATTAAAATCATATATATGGAGAAAAAAATTATTTTAACAGAAATGCATGTAATGCACAAACCCCTATTTTAATAATAATCATGGTAATTATTTTTTATTGTATATTTCATTATTTTTGAATATAAAATTTTTGTGAAAGTATTATATGATATATATTGATTTTATTCCAATTATGGAATCTACTTTTTCCAAATAAATTACATAAGTGGCATCTTTAAATTTATGATTTATACTATAAATGTGGTTTTAAAATATTTTTCGAATGAGAAAATTTTCAAAAGTATAGAAATTATCTATATTAGGATTAACAATAAAATTGATTTCAAGGAAATAATTTGGATTAATAATAAATTTATTGATGTCATTTTATTTATTTAAAAATATTTTAAAAAAATATACACTATAAATCCTTTAAAAATGAGGCCATTTTAAAAAATAATTTTTAAAAATAATTATTAATTAAAAAATAACTCTTTTATAAAAACCCCTATAAATTTAACCAAATATAATTTTTTTCATGTTGATTCAAAAAAATTGATTAAATTATTTTTACATTTGTTTCATAAAATTTTCTATGTTAAAATTTATTAGGTTTTCCGTAAGAGATAATAAAATAGAGTTCATTGAGAAAAAAGTATTTTTTAACCATATAAACAAATTACAGAAAAAATTAGTAAATTATTAATAGAATGTTTTATTTATATATATCCATTATAAAGAATATTTAGAAAATTTTTATGCATATTTATAATAAATAGTCTAATGTACATTTAATGACAATCTTGATTAAATTAAAAAATTATTAATAAATTGTGTTCTGTTAAAAACAATGTGTTGCATATAACACACGATATCAAAAAAGATAAATTAGTTAGAAAAATTATATTTCAAACAATATCTTAGTGTTACATTATAACCTCTTTAAGATTAATTTATCCATTGAAATTATTTCATTTGGTTACTAAAAATTGAGGATCTTTTTTCCTAATTAAATATTCTGGTTCCCACATAGCTTCCTCAATATGGAGGATTCAGTAAAAAAATTTAACATCATAGTGGACGTATTTCAGAGTTATTTATTGTATGATCAAGATGTCCACTAGTACTTCCTCATGAAAAATATCGTGTTATAGCAGTATGACCTCTTATTTCATTATATAAAGGATAAGGTATATAATTTCTCAAGAGATATACCTAGAATACATCTTGTACTTGTGATATGTTCATTATAAAAACCATTAAAAATGTTACCAACTATATAAAATAATGAATTTCAATAGGATGATATACCAACGATATATTTTTATTTTCATTCCAAATCTCATTAACTTCATTAAATAATAATTCCCTAGAAACACCTACAAAACATGTACAAATTCTAGATCATGACAGATATTTCCATTATATATTTTTTACTGAATTTATGAAGCACTTACATGTTGTTATATGTATATAAACATTTACAGAATTTAATCATTCAAATATGGTCATAATAGATTATTTTTTATATAATAATTTTATTATGTTTTAGTTCCCCCCAACATTCCCCAAATTTTTTATAATTTTCTATATAAATAATTTTTAAAGGAAATAATTGAATAAAAACACTACATGATTAAGGTGTTTCTCCTGATAACAACTGAAACCCATATAAAAAATACAATAAAAACCCCTATGTCTCATCTATTTTCTCATAATAACCATCAATACAAGGATGACATTAAACTCTGAAACTCATATATGTATCTAGGTATTTCTAAAGTAATCTCTTGAACATTGTGGTGCACCTCAAAAAATTATTACATACAACAGAATGGGGTGCACCATGGAACCATACAACTTCCTTAATCTAAACCCAGAAAAATAATCTACAGTGAAATATTCCATAATTGTGATTAATTATTCAGAATATGTATGGATATGGACTAAAAACCATATATAATTTTTCTCCATCAGCTTTTTTTCCGGAGGCTAATGAAAAAATACATGGTGATTTTTTCCAAATTTCATTCTAGTATGGGTAATAGATGTAAGATCCCCTTATAATTTTATAAAAAACTATATATTATATAACATAATAAGACATATGATACATACCTTGTAATATCAATATTCTTGTCGTCCAACTCAATATACTGTTTACGATATTCCAATGGTAGGTGATATAACATTTTCCTAGTTTGATTATTTATTGAAGCCTCATTCACATGTTGTATGTGATAGGTTGATTACAAGCATGAGGTTTATCCATTCTCCAAAATGATATGAATATTATTACTATAACATTATAAAAATTTAGTAACATATAATTTTCTCCACATAAATGATATGATAATATATATAAGTAACAAATACTATATATTTTAGCCTTATAAAGTTTAATGGAATTACATATCTATTTTTTTCTAAATATAAAAAATTAAAGGGTTGAATTTCAATAAATTTCTAAATAATATATATAATATCGATAAACACCCATCATAAAAAACATCATTAGGGGGTATGAATGCTGTGGACGATGAAACTAACTCTTTGATTCTCTAAAACTCGCTTCTAGGCTCTCGTCATGTCCCCTAGTCTATTTCCAAACCCATCCAGATGTTTTGACCATTCCTCTCTTTCAACATTGATCGGAGACATTCTCGGTGAGGGGAAAAAGGATGGTAGACCATATGGATTCACATACATCCCATGGGAATGATACCTCCTACAATTTCTACTTATACCAACTGAAACCTGATGGTGTTAACATTATAAGAGGGGATTCCCCCATGTATCATTTCTTCTAGCCCCCATAGGCCTAATTTTTTGTGTCAGTGCCTTTTTACTCATCCCAAATCCAATAATTAAATAAGAAATGATGATGGGTCTCTTATTCCTTGAAACCACTTTCCATTCAAATATATTCTCCAATTGCATCATAATTCTTAACAAATACACTACATTTATTGACACATTTATCCTTTTTATGTTTTCCCCCAAGTAAATCCATATGTTAATTCATTTACTTACCAAATTATGATATTCAAAAATTTATGATGAAGATGGTAGATTGTTATTTTCTTCCATTTCAATTTCATAACATTTAATTTTATCTAGGAGATTTTATACACTATTCTATTAATCCCACCAATAAAACATATTATCATTCCATTAAACCATTCCATAGAGAAATTACTCCCACATTATATACATATAGAAAACAAAATCATCTTTCTATCATCGTCTCCACCACCTGATGTTTTAGATAACCCTGCCATTCAGTTCATTTTTTTAGTTTAAGAGCTTTTTATGGTGTATGTTGTTAATATTTTATCATGAAAAAGTAGTAGGAATAATAACAACATCCTTCACACTATTTATCATCCAATTTGGTTTCCCATGGCCACCATTTTTTCAATCATATTCAACGTATAATTATTCAATCTACTTATGGGCATTGAATGAATAAAAAATATTGTGTGAGACACACAAATCATAGTGAAATCCCATGAAATTATCAATAGTAAATTATATGTTTTCTATATCAAGACATGTGTTTTATAAAATCATTAATACCATATTATTAAATTTTGCCTTTTCGGGTTACCATTTATTCTAATCCTTCAAGAAGATTCACAATGGGGTTTTAATTAAGAAAACCATATCCCTCAAGAGTGTCAATATATGTGTGGATGATTTCTTTTTATCATGAACCAGGTGATTTTAGGGTATAACTCAATGATCCATTTTACATATATTACTCTTTAGTACCTATATATATGATCCATATCCATTAACAGTATCTTGATGGGGCTGTAATTTCAAGGACACCACTCACACTATCCATTAAAAAAATCCAAGAATTTTTTGTATAATTTTACTAACATATAGAATTACACAAATAAAAATACCTAGATATATCCATAGAAATATCTATACTTATATCTACAGGGATATCCCTATCGTTTTCTCATCCTAGTTTTCAAAGGATATCATATACTTTCTCTGATACCAAATGTATATATCCAATATTTTAATACATATATATTTAATCATAATAGATTAATATTAACTACATAAAATAGTGATCACCACCATTATCTTTTAGGTCTAGTGGGTTTGGAAACAATGAAATTGAGAAAAATAGTCTTTATGATATCTATGTCATCTCCCATTATGTTCTTAAAAACTATCAACCCTCAAAGACACATCACACTTAATACATTTCATTATATCATGTAGAGGATATATATAATTAATGGAAATATCATATTCTTAATAAGGATGAGAAGTAAGATATCAATGATCACATAAAAATACCATAAGAGTAATAGAAATTGAACATGAACCTGCCATTTAAAAACAATATACTACATATCAAATTTCACATACATGATTCATGGAATAAATATTTTCATTTCACAATGCAAGAATGAAAATGATATCAAATAACATGAGATAAGAGAACATAACATTGGAACATGACATAAATTTTTTATATTAATTTTGCATTGAAAATCATGTATATAATTTCAAGGATCAATTTCAAAACGCTCATAATGTAATTGGTTCTCTCTCTAATCCATCATAGTGTTAATGGTTCATTCCAAATACAATTATAATAGATGAATTCCCTTGTTGAATAGGATTCACTATCAATTCAATTCCCTTTTATATATTGAGTGATCAACCACTAACCAATCCACTTGAAATAGATATAAGTCCCAGACATACAAGGTTATAATTTGAACACCTTATATAGTTATTACATAAGAATTATCCATGGTCATAACATTACCACCATCATTGGTCCTAATTCAACCAATGTCTCATAATGGAAAACATTCATATTTAAGACACAAGGACATAAAAAATTCATTACATTGGGATCCTTGAAATGAAATGATCATCATAATACATTTATCATATAATAACTCATGAAAACAAATAGGTATCATAAGAAATTCAATATAAAACAATGCATAGAATGGAAATGGGTTTCATAAATATATTTTCTTCATATGGATAAACGATACAAAGATAAAATCATGACGTTATCATTTTGAATTTTATTTTTAAAAAAATAAGAACTTCTAATATATTAATGATACCATTTTCAGTTAATTGTACACATTGAAACCTATAATAGAATATTTAAATCAATGATAATTCATGATATAGGGAAACAAATTCATGTATTACACATTAAAAACTAATATTCCTTTAAAATAGTCTATAAAAATACAAAATGGGGTTTTTTAAACTAATATTTTTATTCATTAAATTTTTTTAAATTTAAAAATTATAAAAAATGTATTCAAAAAATAATATAGTAAAAAAAATGAAAACATTTTTATGAAAACTGGATATGCATGAAAAATGATTTTTACTAAAGAGATAAATAATGCAATTTTTTCCCTTATAAATAGACTTTTGGTTTCATTAGTATGAGTAGATTAAAATAAAATTAGCAAATATATTTTCATGAAATAACTAAAAGAGCATAAAATTTATCAGTTTTATTAGATATAGATAATAATATTTCATCAAACCCTTACCACATTGGTAAAATTAAATCTCAAACAAAATTAAATATTTTCATTAAAGGAAACATAAAAAATATATATAATTGATAAATTCATGATATTATATGTCCAAGGGGTAATATACACTCTTTCTGAATGAAGATAGGTTTCTAACATATTGTATTTCCCATAGAAAAAAAATTCAGAAAAAAATATCATACCATGTAAAACAATTTCTATAATAAGGATCATGAAAGAGATAATCATATATGTATATTTTTATAGAAAAATATTTATTTGAATAATATTAAAATATATTCATGTTCAGTATATAATCCATATAAATGAAACAATTGGTGAATAACATATATGTCACCAAGAAATAAAAGAGATACTTGAAATCCATTACATTATGTTTTTACATATTTAATAAAAATTAGACCCTCTTATATATTAAATATTTTTTATTGATTATCCACTAAAAATAACCATTTTTATAATACCACATATTTTTCACAAATGGTATAATATTACTTGATTATTGACAATTCCTTATTAAAATCACGTACCTGGTAATAATATCACTGTTTTTCATATATGCATTTATAAAAAAAATTCTTATATATTTTTCATTTTAACATAATGTATCATTTTTTAAAGTGATTTCAATTTATTATTTGTCAATTATATATTAATTTATAAAAATCCATAAAATTTTGAGATTGAAAATGAATTACCTCATCCATTAAGACAGTTGATCCTTTGTACATGTGAAAATTGATTTAATTTTATTAATGGATAAATAAAATGAAATTTAAATAGTAGACCCCTAGAATAATTTCATTTTAATTTATAAAATATATTTTCATTAAAAAATTATTATTACTTTCCATCTATTGTTTAACATAGGAATAAATTACATTGCTTTTGAGGTTGTATCCCACCATACACATGACTGAAATTTTTGTATTATCATTAAATATGATGTAAAATATTAATATGAGAAATTTTACTTAAATAGATAAAATAATGATATAGAATTCATAAAAATGTGCTAAATCCATCATTATATACATCAATAATAGATGGTAAAGGATAATTGATAACATTTCTTTGTGATACATTAGTTTATCCAATACATGATTTCCAGTTTCGATTCCCATTTGATGGATGAGGATATAGTTATATTTTGTTCCATAAAAATAACAAAATATATGTATATTTTATATATATAGATTATTATATTTGAATTACAAAAATTAATGTCAGTTTTATTAGAAAAAATGAACATAATGAGTTTGGATATGATAGTTACCTTTTCTTACAAAAACCCCTATCAGATATCTTATTATGGACCATAGTTTTCTTTATTTAGGATGAAAATTAGATGCAAATTATTTATAAGGATCTATGTATTTATTTCTCTAGGGTTTTTTCATTCATGTTGGTTTAAATATTTTGACTATGTTATGAGAGGATGAGGCCTTTTAAAAAATGGGGGAGGAGTGGTATTTTGGTACGTTCCAAAACGTGTTCGATAATGGGAAATTTATCAATCCAATTTTCTTAAAAATTTGTTAAATAATTTTTTGATGGGATTATATGGTCGTGTAACTCATGTTACACAAAAAATCACATTATTTAAATATGTTATTATATAGGCTTTATGTTTATCTAAATTTACTATTTTAGTTTTTTCCATGGTAAATTATATAATTATATTTTCCTTAGAAATTTACAAATTATTAATCAAATTTAAATGATCCTTGAAAGATAATATGGATTCAATGATTATTAATATTAAATAAAATTTATTATATAAAAATCCCATGAGCTGGGAATATTATTTATTACACAGATGCACATAGCACGTAAAACCCATGTTTAAAAATAATAGCGGTAATTAATCTTTATTACCTTTATTAATATATATCAATACAAATAAATTTTAAAATAAAATAGAAAATAAATAATAATGATTCAGAAAATAGATATCATTTTGTAATATTTATATGATTTAGTTTTCAAAATATTATTTATGATTAATCCAAGAGATGTGATAAAAAATTTATATTTTATACAGAAAAGTTTCCAATGATTTAAACGATTATACGTAAAAAATTAATATGAAATTGACTCAAATGAACAATATTTGATTAAACATAATATAATTAAGTTAAATTTAGTATAGGAACAATTTTTAAAAATTAGGTCCCTAAAAACTATTTAAAAAAATTGATGTTATCAATAAAAACCAGTATTTTTCAATATCCATTCAGAAATTTATCATTTTTGAAAAATACCAATAAATTAGACTAATATATTTTTTATTTTTTAAAACAAATTTATTTTATAATAATTTTCCTAAAATATTCAAAATTTAATTTTATATTTGTTAATGAGAAAGTAATAAAAATTATTTTTTGACAAAAGACGCATTCGTGGATAATATGTTGAAATTATCCAAAAATCAATACATTTTTAGTAATATATATTTTATATATAAAAATTAACATTAGAAAATTATTAATTCTATTTCATATCACAATGTACAAATGGCCAGTTATAAAAATCATGTTTAGATAATATTATTGACTATAAATTTAACTTCATCAAAAACTCGGTGTTGTGTATAACATTGGATATTGAAGAAATTAGATTTATTTTAAAAAATATATTTCCTAAAATATCAAGAATTATAAGGATCCCACACAGTGAACCATATAGGTTAACCATATACAGACAAACACACACACACACACACACACAGACATATATATATATATATATATATATATATATATATATATTGTTTTTCCTGGTATTCGGTGGAGGTCATCGATCTGGATGAATATTTGATAGCACATGGAAGTTTTGGAGTGTTTGGGATCTGTGTTTATTGCTGATATTATAATTTTATGCTTATATTTTATTTTTTTATTATATGAAATTAATGTCCAATATTTATATTCTCTTACATATATCATCGGATAGTTTTTTTTCTTTTACCTTATATCTCTTTTCATGTTTTATATTAGTGAAAAATGACAGCCATATATGTTCATAATATACCATTGATTTTTATTTCAATACTATAGAATATTTAAGTAAAAATCCAAGGATCATTATATCCTTTGTATCTTTTTTTCCTAGGAGGTATTCCATTGTTGGGAGGGTCATCATAATGGAATTACAAAAATATTGGGATCAACACCTCCCCTTGGAAATGATATTATATAACAACATTGTACCACTGTGTGATTTTATCAAAATATCCTTTAAAATAATTATAAAACACCTTTTTAATTGATTTAAATAAAAACCCACATTTAAATTAACCGGAGTTATTGTGTATATATATGTGTTATTTTTCTAATCCCATATTTTTTATAGTATACCCCTTATTTAGTCTTGTTGAACATCTTTTATGTTTTTTTATATTTTACAAACCATACTTAAAACACCCTTTTAGGGGACATATATATTTTTATGTGGAATAAATAAATACCCTTTTGGGATTTTTTTTAATTAATTTGGTCAATTTATTTTGATGGTTTCCATATTATTTTCAGAATAATAGGTGGTTAAATAATTTATTGCAAAATCTAGGTGCAGAGTTGTCTTATAGACACTCTCATATTCCAAATGGTTTACATGTTCTGAATATATTGTTGTGAATTTTACATGAATTGGATCTGAGAAAGAAATATTTACATGTCATAAATGTAGTTCACAATATGAAATTTAAATCGGAGTTATTTTAACAGGATGAAAAGGTTTTATTTGTATCTCATAAATTTAAAATTTTATTTCATGAAAGAGTCTTAATTCGCGGATCTCTATGGATAAGAAATTTTAAACCAAAATCTTCATATGATTTTATTTAACAATCAGTGTGACCACCACTCTCAAACCCTATTGTGACTCAATGTGACATTTCAGTGATTCATTCCCTCCCCGATGTCAAGCTCAAGTGGTTGTTCATCAGATTTCATTGTGATCCCAATTGAATTAATTCTTAATGAAATTAAAATTTTAGAATCATTGATTCGATTAGCATATAAGGGTACGTGGTCTATAAAAAATTCAAATGATCTGTTTCTATTTTCTGAAGATTGTGAAATATTTTTCCTTTGGGATGGATCATGTGCATGTTAACAACTATAATAATTGGTGATGATAATAATTTGTATCTACTACTCTTTGGATCCAATTTTATTCAATGTTGTTGATTCATAGCTTGAAACTAATCATATGGAGAGCCTACCATGAATCAATATTGAAATAGATAATAGCTTAAAATACGATTCAGTACAACATGATATCTATGGTGATTGCATTAGACCAATTCACCTTGTAAAAATAGCTTCCTTCATTATTGAATTACTAATGATGATTTGAAATAAAAGGGATTTTGTGATGGCTAGAAAATGGGTTCAGGTATAATTTAATGAATGAATTAATTATTCAATGAAAAAGTTAATTTTTTAAATTTCACACTTTAAAATTTTATGTTATGTTGTATGATTATAGATTTTATGATTTTTGGTGCTCTTTATCATGTAATTGTTGTAAGATTATTTTTCAGATGATTTAGAGGTTCATGTATAAATTTATATTCCCAGTGATGTTAATATTATTATATAAAGTCCTTGACCCTATGATTATGAAATTATTTAATATTTCAATTCTCATAGTGACACTGATGTTCATGTATTAATGGATTTTTGGGGCTATGCTAAAATTATTATATAGTGGTCTTAGTCCGGTTTTTATAAAATGCTTATATATAGAGATTTTTTTCATGTTTTTTGATTATTAAATGGACATGTGGATTGATTTGGAAAGGTTGTGATACATGATCATAGTTATTTCTTCATTTTTTTAAATTATATTTATTTTTATATTGTATTAATTGAATAATTCATACACTAGCATATCATTCATTATCAATTTTGTATTATCATTCCAGTTTTTTAGGCATGTTAATGTCGACTAACAAATTTTTACTCAGACCCTATATGAGCTCCCTTTTGGTACTGAAAATGATTACACAAATGATAGTTTTCAAAATGCCTTTTTAATGATTTTTTAATTGATGGCTTGGAAAATAGAGGTAGGACGAGCAATGGAATCTGGATTATGGACTTTTGAATTTTTTCAGATTATAATTTCATTTGTAGGAATTACAGCTTTCATTTTGTTACATTTTTTCTTGATATTAATTGTTCATTATTATTTATATTACATCGTTCATCCATTATCTTGAATGATTTTGATGTAATGTTTTAAATAATACTGCTACTGTTATATTGGATTCTTTTAGTTGTATTTAATCGCTATATTAGGTTTTATAGTCTTCCAATAGTGTTTTATACACCTCTTTTTCAAGTAGGAAGCCTCAAGAATATAGAGAGGAATATTAGGGGTCTAGAAGAAATCATTGTTTGTCTTGTTGAGTGAGTTATTGATCATCATTCATTACAATGTGGTATTATAGAATAATTTTTTTCTATTATTTCACTATTTGGGAAAGGTATAAAGGAGACATAGATGTGAATGGAATTGAAAATCATATTCTTTACGGAATTAGATAATCCATATGTGTGTAGAAATATACTTGGATTGGGATGTGGATGGTGTTCATTATTTTATCTTGTTACATTTGATATTATTTAACCTCGAGTGATTCACATGTTTTTCATTATTGTTGTTTCCTTAAATTATTACCCACATCTTGATATGGAATTAAATGAGTATGGATGAATCATGATATGAACGTAGGGATATATCATCATATTCATTTTTCATGACAGTGATATATTTAATACAAGTTATAAATTTTCCAACACGAGAATTGAAATGAGATACCAGTTATATATCTAATAGATTAAAATGAAAGAACTATTATTTCATGATAATTAACATGATAAGGCACTTTTATAGTGGCAAATAGATATTTGTTCACTATTTTGTCACATTTTTAGTTTTATCTTAATTATAACCAATTTTTTATGATGGTTTTTTGTCTGGTAAGATAAATTTCTCATCATCTTCTTCAAATTGAGAATTGTGAGAGAAATTACCCTTAATATAATAACATTAATAAATTTGAATATCTAGTATCTCATGAAGAATGGATGGATATTCAGTATATGGATATCATTAAAGAGTTCGTGTAATCAATGGAAATAGAGACTATGCACAGCATTTCGTCAATGTGTGAGTTGTGGAAAAGGATTCAGCTAAAATTTCCCCTACATTTACTAGGTATGGAGGCTCTTAGGTAGCTATGTTCACGATCTACATAGTACAAGTGATATCAAATAAATTTAATAAACCCACAAAAATGATGGTTAATCCTGATACATAAATTCTTTTTCAATTATCTATGAATCGGTTAGTCACGGTAATGAAATATGTTTTCCAAATGAGTTATCATAGATGGATATTGAGGAAAATATTTTGAGTAACGTTTTTCTTGAAATGTTGTGTGGTGAGAAATATCTTGATTTCATGCACAAGACCCTAGAGTGAATGCCATTGATGAACTATTATATACGTTTCACTAACATTCAGTGCATTTCCCAATCTTTACTAGGTGATGATATTTATAAGGAATTGGATTTCCATGAAGAGATTCACTATAGGATCATGTCACAGTTGAATATTTTTCACATAAGTATCTTTTTAAAAGTGGTGAATCATGTTATCATCATGGATTGGTTTATTAGAGAGGACCCGGGTAGATGATATTTTATTCATTAAGGTGACCCTAGAGTTATTCTAGTGTTGATAAACCCAACTATGATTATTATCTCTATGGAAATAGTGGGTATAACAGTCAGGGTAGTGAATAACCATCTCAAGACTATGTTCCATTATATTTCTTTAAGTGTGGATATTTTGGCCAAAAGAGGACTCAAAAACATTACCTTTCATTTAAGTTTCATTCATATGGTATAGTGTTTCATTTATACAGTATTTCAAGGGGTGTTATGTTATAGAGTAGTGGTATGAGATTAAGAAAACTACATGTTTTATATATGCACTCTGCTACCCCTTGGCAGACAATCAGTTGAAGTTCTACCATATGCTTAGGGTGAGGAACATGATGTTGAACCTCAATAAAGAAGCAAAAATTCTGTCTATGTGATTTATTTAAGTAGACCTAGACTTGATCCGAGTGTTTGGGGAATTTATGTTGCAACTATAAAATCTACTGTGGATGGATTGGATGCATGATCATCTACATTCAATGGTAATATTCTTGTATTAACTACAATTTTATGTATTTTTTATATTTTATAATATCATCCATTTATATCTAATATTTCCAATACATTTTGGGTTTGTTAATAGAAATATTGGATGATGTATTTTCCATCTATACTTCATTGGTAGTATAGATAAAGAAATTAAAACATTGTATGGAATGTTATCTATAAATTAGGAATATCGTGTATTTTTTGAATTAGTTATACTATTAATAAAATGATTCAATTTTATTCTTATTATGGATTATATAATTTTATAATAGGATCATATTAACTATTATCATATGAGAGTCAATTTTCAATCACTATATGTGGGTGTTTACTTCGACCAGTGAAGTGGGATCATTTGGGTGGTCATTTAAGACAAATGTAGTTAATATTGTATTTTACCAAATATCATATGGTTGGTCACACTCAATATTAATGTTTTACATAGAAGTATTACTTTTCTCCAAATTTTGACCATTTTAGGTTGATATTCAAGAATAATTATACTATTTTACCACCTTTGTGGGATGTTGATTTAATTGCCAAATTAGTGTTGGGAACAAAGGTATCTTCTTTCCCACCTTAATGAATAGAACTAGTAGATGTTCATAAGTATAAATTTCATTTTATTAATATATAAACTAATGATTTGATTTGTGTTAGTATATTACCATGGGGTTCTTCTTTTTCATTTTACTATGAATGAGGATATGTCATTGAACTTTTGTGAGGAGAATTAGTGATTGAACCAAATCACAATCAAGAACTCATACCCTCTTCCATGAATAAATGATCTATTTGAATAACAAAAACGTGATAATATATTCTCCATGATCTATTTGAGATTAGGATACCACCAGTTGAGGCTCATACCATTAAACTTGTCTTATTAAACTTTTAAGAGAAGGTATATCATGAATGAGTTTATAGTGATATCATTTGGGTTGATGAACACACGTAAGGTATTTATGGACTTGATGAATTAGATCTTCAATAATATTCAAGATTAGTATCTAGTGATTTTTTTAAGATTCATGATAGTGTATGCCCAATTAGTAGATGACCATGCACAACCTGTCACCATCATCTTGAGAACATTGAGAGACTATAATCATCATACCAAGCTAACCATATATTGTTTCTAGATAGATAAATTGATGTTCATGAGTAATGTTATCTCATAAGATGTATTTATAATGGAAGTACATAATTTTATATAAATGTTAGATGGAAAGAATCCTCATAATGACTTCGAGATTAGAATTATTCAGGGTATAGTAAGTTACTATTGTTGTTTTATCATTGAATTATTCTGTATAGAGCAAAAGAAGTTTGATTATTCCCAAAAGGGGTGGTGTTTTTTAGATAGATACATATGAGAGATATTTTCTAGGGATGAATGAAAATATGACCTCAGTACTAATACTCACAATACTGATTATGCGATAGTAAAATACC
This sequence comes from Viscum album, assembly GCA_963277665.1. Taxonomy (NCBI): domain Eukaryota; kingdom Viridiplantae; phylum Streptophyta; class Magnoliopsida; order Santalales; family Viscaceae; genus Viscum; species Viscum album. The sequence goes on from OY728129.1 coordinate 577,335,906, forward strand.
ATTTATAATGAAAAATCAATAGTTAGACCTAGAATAGTTCTCAGGAAGGAAGAATTAGTGCTTTCATATAGATCCATAAAACAAAGACCGAATGATGGGAATTATCATACCCATGATCTATTGACACATGTAGATGTAAAATCCCTATGATTATATAGACACATCATTTTGGATAATGTATTTTGGTGTATAAAGACCATAAGACCCTATGGTATATATTTTCCCAACATGACCAAAACATTCCGAAGTGGATGTGGGTTGAGTGCATGGAGTATTTTCTATTTGATTTTTCTAATACACCATGATATAAAAACATCATTTTTGATTCCTTGATTGCGAAGAAATAGAATGATGTACTGTGGGAGTCAAGATAGAAGTTGTAGATTATATCAGGAATTAATGTCTTGCGTGTAGATATATAGGATTTTTATTGATGAGTACCTCTAATATAAACATATGTTATATCCATGATTCTTGATTCTAAGATAATAGATAATTTGTCTTAAATGAATGTATTAATTCTATGTGATAACATAATGGTGGAGATCACCATCAAGGTGGTATCTTGGTATAGGTAATGATAATCTAGTCCATAGCTAGGAATATGTTCTTATAGACTTACACGAGGATATGATGAGGGAGTTTTATGCATCCAGATGTGATGTACATCGAGTCTTGGAAAAGATATATTTCAATCTTCATAAATATTACTTGTTGAAAATAATGGAGAAGAGGTTAGTAGACATTGTGGTGATATGATTTACATGTTATTAGGTGAATACCGAGCATCAATGTTCATATAGGCTATTAAAACCTATTCCCATTCATGAATGAAAATGGGATGATGTAACAATAGTGTTTTTGATAGTATTACCTAGAAACATCATAATAATGATGTATTATTGATGATTTTTTATCAAAAAATGATGGTATTACATTTCCTACATATCAAGGAGACCTTCAATTTTTATTAGTTGGGTAGTTTTTTTGTTTAGGACATAGTCTCATTTCACGTCGTTCCAGGGAATATCATTTCTAATATAGATCCTAATTTCACATCCTATTTATTTCATTATCAAAAGAAGGATATAATATCAAAGGTTCATCTGATTATAACCTATAACTCATAGATTGATTCCCAATCCAATTAGACAATTATTATTTTGGTGAACATGTTATGGTATTTTGGTTTGGATTTCAGATTTTCATATGGGAATCATTTTGAAGTCTTAGAGGTTTAATATAAAAATAAGATCATGGCATTCTTAAAAATTGAACATTTGAATTATTTGTTTCATATGTAATTGCATTCTCTTATTTGTTTTTATGTGGTAGTTGAGATTTCTTTTGCAGTACCAAGTCTCATGTAAGTGATTCCTAAAGATGTTTAGTTTATCAGGGAGTGGTTAGTGAAAACATAGAGTATGAATATATCTTGTGATTATTTGTGGATTTGACCTACGGATTTGATGTGGGTTATAATTTTTTCCTTGGGGTGTCAACTATGTTAGAGAAATTTCAGTTCACGAAACAGGAAAAGGAAGCACATAAGCTTGTTAGTCCATTCAATAGAGTGGAGTGGTTTTGTATTGTGGATTACTTATTGTCATATCCATAGTGTTACAGTTCTAGGCACATCGTGTTTCACATATCATAATAACATATACATCATCTATAACCATCTATCATGATAATTGTTGATGAAACAAATTTTCATGTAGAATCACCATGTAAATACCACCCCATAAATAATGCGAATCTTTGTGATATGTATCTCTAGTGAAAGCTAATTCTTCTAGTTTACGTGTAACAGAAGCATGGGCATGTTCATAAGGAGGCATGGGAGAGGGAATCTGATATGCATTCATAAGGTCCATATTTTTAATCTGAGATCCCACAGTGTAACTTAAATCTTCTATGAGATTAGATTTTATATGTTCATTTGGTTATAAGATTCTTTCATTTTTTACAGAAACCCTTTTTGAGTTTTTGTCATCCTATTTCAGTTTGGTTTTAATTAATTTACATATATGAGTAATTGACTCCAATATTTATACATGGATAATTTTCTATGTAATATGACTTATATATTTGGGATGAAACACTATATGTACAAATGTTGTCATAGGATAAATAAGTATTTCCATGGATTGGAAGTCGTTGGAGGTGGTGTGGTATTTTCTAGTAAGATCTATGTAGATTTTTGTCTGATACAAAAAATCACATCAAAAAATCTTTTAAAAAAGTTAATATTTTATCAAGAACAATACATGATGAATTTCTGAGTGTGAAATTTTTACATTATATGAAAATGGTTCATATCAGGAAATGTTCCATCAAGGTTATTTTAACATGTGGTGACATATTTGTCATCTTATCTCATAAATTGATATATTCTAATCATAAGAGGGTTTCACATCATGAATCACTTGGGATGAGTAGTTTTAAACCACATTATTCATATTATATTATTTCACCCATCATGCGACCTTCTTGGCTGAACCTAAGGGAGACTCCACATTATTGTATTTTGAATACTTCTCTTCTGGATGTACACGTATAGAGGTTGATATATAATTTTCCTTTTGATCACCACCACCAATTTCTCATTTGAATTGACAGTAGAGCGTAATTATATTTTTTTTATATAAAATTAGGTGGTATATAATTTATTAGAATGGTCTGTTTCTATATGTTTAGGTATATGCAATATTATACTATTGCACTAGCACAATGTGTGATTTAACAAATAGAATAATGGGAGATGATAATAATATGCAAGGAAATTTTTTTTGATATATATGGACCTAATGGTGTTGACATGTGGCTTGACAATCTAAATAGGGTGATCCTACTATGGAAAAATGATGAACTATATAATATCTTAATATATGATTTTGCATGACATTAAATTCATGTGGAACATATCATTAACCCTTAATCAACATGAAGATGATATAAAATTCACATTTCAAACATGTGAATTACTTCATCATATATCCTCTTGAAATATAAAAATCCGTTGAATTACCATAAAAAACATATTGAAAATACCCATTCTTCTATATTCCTTAAGTAAGATACATGTTATTGGATATATTCCTTATATTAAAATTGTTCTTTATAGTCAAATGATGATAGCATAAACCACTTCTCAACGAGTCAAAAAATTAGTTCTAAGGTAGTCAGTATCTATCCAAATCAATCATTTCATCAAAATTTTCTCAACATCAGATATATATTTATATTAACAATTATCTTTCCCAAAATCATATTTATAATATTAGAATAAATTTTATCTTTCTTCTGAATTGCTTTTCCTTTGTAACATTCATCATAAAACCATAAATCCTTAATTAAGGAGTACTCTAGTATGATCATTATATATCTCATAATTCATATAACCAGTACAATAATAACAAAAATATTGAAATTAAATGACTTATGACTAGGAATATTAATTATTCTACCTCATCTGTGGTGGCATCATAACGTGATCATTTTCCAAAACTAGCATTTGGTGTATATTCCTTGGATTATTGTGACATAGATTCACATAGTTTTCAATATCCTTACAATTGAATCATTTTACATTGAAAACCATTTTCATAATCTTGAAATCATGAACTTGGTGTCCTTTTTATCCACTCATGTAGAAAACTCCCATTCCCTTAAAGCATTTACTTTGGTGATTCATTCCACAATTTTCACATGTGAAAAAACTCTTCTCTCCCTTCATCCCTTTATCCCCATAATAATCTACCATCCTCTCATTATATTTATTCCCTTCAAATTCATATTACTCAAAGAAGCCTTTACATACCATGTTAACACATAATTTGATTCCTTCATAAGATGAGGATACTTGAGACACAATCTTACTTTGAAATGATGTCTTCATACCATTAGTTATATGATCCTTCATATGATTTGCATCACGTTCATTGGTGATGTTTTTATTCCTTCTTATAAGATCCATTTCTAATCAATATCCATATTATATATTTGCTAAAAATAATATGAACTCTCTGTAACTATAAACCTGGTATAGAACATAGCATTGTAAATCCTAGAACCATATTCTATGGTCACTTTGGGGGCATAAATCCTTCATAATGGAGGGTAAATAAAATGTGAATTATCCTAATAATATCCCCTGGGAGTTTCAAAACAGGTGTGAAGTGAGGCCCGTTGTCGTGTACCAAGATTCCCCAGGTCAAACCCAAAACACCTTGTTAGATTTTTCACTCCTAGGTACATCGATGCCAGAGCCACCTCTACTTGTTCGTTTCTAGACAGGGATATATTTTATTGAAAGTATTACATTATCTATTTCATACCAAAATTATATGATGTTTTTGTTTATATATCCTCATATACAATTTTAGGGATTTGTTTCCCTAACCTACAATTTCTAAATCCGGTTCCCAACGTTTCTGATAAACATCATCTGATACCAACTGTAACACCCCGACCCCTCTAGACCGGAGCCAGGGCATTACTAATTACATTGGCATGATTTTAAGAAATCAGATCCTGAAAGACTGTGTAGTTTAGCAGCCTTCAAGAAACACGATTTATACATGTAACTCATATTACATTGGAAAAGGTAACAAAATACAACACATATCAAATACAAATAGAAAACGTCCATGAGAAATAAATAAATTCTCTCATCTTCATAACTTGTTGAAGATAAAAAATGAAAGGGATGAGCTGAAATGCTCAGTAAGGGTTACAAATAAAAAAATCATGAATAAATAAAAAATAAATCATAAACAATTAGAAATATACAATATGGTATGGTGAATAAATTAAAAAAAACACACTCCAAATAAAATGAGAATGAAACTACGTCTATAGGTTTTGTCATAGTGAAAACCTCATGGATAATAGAAACTGAAATTAAAAAAAGATAATACTTATTAATTGGATTTCATGTATTTGGAACATGATACCACAATACCATCAAAACGGTTTATGTCTGTGGGTAGAAACCTGTCTGATTTTTGTAAATAGACTGGAAGGGTTTGTCGCTAACTGATTTGTCCCATGAGACCTATCAATGAATCAAGGGGCTATAGCATGCCCCACCTTCCCCTGCACATCCAAATATTTTTTTTAAATAGATTTAATACATGTAAAATATTCCTTCTCAATATACATATATATTTGATGATACAGATTCATCGAAGTATGATGGTATAAATAATGATACTTTTAAATGAGACCATTGAAAAATTCTTGAGGAAATAATCCATAAACACTCCAAAGTGTCCTATACCACATTGAATGATTCAAATCATAATCCCTTATAATATGAATATAATAATTAGACTATATATATGATATACCAATTGGAAGTACATACACCACAAGAATGAAATATGTGGTGAAAAATAATATATCTCAAAAAGATGAAGCGTGAGGAGAAAAATTCATTTTACATTGGAAAGAAGGGTTCTTTTGGTAAAAAATTTTTATTTTCCATAGATTTGGTTTTAAACATGTATATAAATTAAATTTTGAAGAAATTTAAATCACATTTGGATCATAAATGATGTCTTACTGAAGTGAAATCATGTAAGAAGTGATTTTAATGATTCTTTATAATTAAATAATTTTAGGGCAGTTTAAGGAATTCATTAAAGGGATTTTAAAGCATGAAGTAATGTTTTATGTCATAAAACCAGAAATGAAACAAAATATAATTTTCATGTTAGATTTTTTTATTTAAATGGATAATTATGGCTTAAAACAGATTATATCGTGAACATCAAAATAATAAAAAATTAAATAAGTTCCTTGAATCATGCATGCATATAGGATTAAGTATTGAAAGATTATTGTATAACATGTGTCTTCCCCCAAAATATTGATGGATTATGATTGGTACAGATATAGAGGACATTCACACAGAATTTATGAGGGGTACATAAGAATAAATAATAATTTCATTTGGGTGAATAGAGAATAAGAGCAACCTGAATGAAAATGGATGTTCGGGTAGATAATACTTATTAACTTGTAATCAATTTAACCCTATGCACCAAAATTAATAGTCATCAAATGATGAATTTAATGTCATAAAAATAAAAATATTCTTGTTATGAAACATTATTTGGATGTATACATAGTAATAGTGGTGAATATAGAATATCTCATAAAGGCAGAAATGGGATAAAGAAACCCTTACAAAGAATGTATAATTAGATTGAGAAAAAATTAATGACATAATAATGTGCGACAAACATAAAATCACACAAAAAAAGAGGATATATATAATAAAAAAATTATAGGTCATTCACACATATTTTGGTAAAATAAAAAACCAATTACATTTAAGATTAACTCAACGAATGGAAATTGAGTTAAGATATCCCTTACCTTAAGCTCGAAGGGGTTCTTGATTATTCTTAATGACCTGAATAATAAAATTTATCGTCATTAAATATTAATTAAATAACATAATGAACCTTGAATTGATATGGTATAACTTTACTATGTTCATTCATGACTTTTTAAATGGGTTTAAGAGATTCAATTTTATTGTTTTGGAAGCATTTTCTCCCTTGGTTTTCATGATCTGTTTACTGGTATTCAGGAATGGAAGTTTTTTTGAAATGTGGTTAAATAACCATAATTATTAATAAATATTATTAGTGAAATTGAAGATATATAAATTATTTTATAATGATTTTTGTTTATACATTCTTGAGGATGATTCGTAAGTTAATAGTTATTGATAAATGCTTGGATTAATTTTTCTCATTGTGTTCATAATGAACTTGTTTGGTATTATTATATTATATTATGAGTGTGTAATGATTACAGAATATTTAATAAGGTAAATTAAATATATTAATATTTTTTTCAACCATTAATATGGTTTCATGACCAGTATTGAAGAAATTAAACGACATTGAGAACCTGTCATCCTTGAATGTGATAAATTAACACATCTTAGACAGTGTTTCCATTTTTAGTATAAAAAGAGGGAGAAAGAGAGATGATGATGAAATATTACATTAGCATAATAAATTTCCAGTTCATGTATGTTAATTTAATTATCATATAATTTGTATGATTTGGTGAAGAAATAAGTATAAAAGAACTCAAAATAGATGAAAAAATTGGGAAATCTCTCACGAAAATTCGGCAGTCTAATGACATCACATAAAATTTCATAAAATAGTTTGATGATATAAAGGGGTTATCTGACGAATATTAATTAATATTGGATGTATGGGGGATATGTATTAACACATCCCAACAAAATAAAAAGGAAAATTAAAAAAAAAACATAAAATAAAATAAAAAAATAAAACTTAAGAGGATGTTTCCCTCTTAATCACTTCTCCTTGAGATCTTATTTAAGAAGTTTGGTTTTGGCCTTTTGGTGAGAAAAAAATCTCTATAACGTGTGGAAGATTCTTGGGAGGAGTATTGGGAGGAACATAGGTAAGGATCAAGGGTTGAGATGTTTGGGAGGAAGAGAGAAATGAGTGTTTTATTTATAGTGGAGGTGAGGAGGTATTTTTCATTATTTTAATCATTTTTATAATATTTTTGATCAATACTATGAATAATCTTAATTCTTGGGACCCAAAATAGCAATAATGGTAGTTGAGTTCGATCCATCTATACTTACAACACATATGATGTCATAAATAGTGTATTATACTGATAATTTGTATATACGGTATTTTTCTGTATTTCACTATTCATCAAAATTTCAAAAAATTCTGAAAAATCCCAAAAATTCACCCAAACCATTTTTTTCGATGTGTAGAATTAAAAAATGAACTCCATTTTTAAAATATAACTTTTTAAATATTATTAATTTAAATTTCAATAAAATCATAGTTAATTCAAAAAATAACAATGGTAAAGGTATAATTAGTTTTATATCACATTGAAAAATTAATTAAGATCTCATCATCTTATTACCATAAGAAAATAAAATTATATTATTATTTACTATTCATATGTGTCGTATTACTATTCACATTACCATTCAAAAGGGTATTGTTACTATTCATCAAAAAATCCAGTTGGTTCTATCAAACTCCAAATGAATTACTGATCACAACTCTAGATGAACATTTTTTTGAAATTCAAAACACAGTAGAATTAATGTTTTTCTTAATGGCTAGATTATAAAATGAGTTTTTTATAGGGACTTATTGTTTCATACAATCAAAGTTAAATCTATTTGTTAATTCTTGGGGTGTAACATTATTCCCTCCATACAAAATTTTCTTCCTCAAAATTTGATATTTAACTCCAAAAGTTAATGGTTGATACTTGAAAATCTCTTTGTGGGAAACCCACATCATTTTTACAGTTAAAATATCTTATTAATAAGATGAAGGGGAAATGAATCGATTACTAAATAACAATGAATTCTAATTAGACAACATGGTCATGGAAGAAATATAAAACCATCATATAGTGACATTAAACTCTAAAAACCCCCATAAAAATATCAATATAAACCATATTTTAGATGGTTGAAAATTTCAAAATATAATGATTCAGGGCATTACAATGATGTTCTCTAAATTTTCATTAGGAACGTCTCATTAATCCTTTATCTACAAAAATTAGATCTAAATTCACATTCCAAACATGTTAATAACATCATCATGTATCCACTTGTAATATAGAAATTCTTTTAATTACCCAAAAACCCGTATTGGAAACAGACATTCTTCTATATTCCTTCAGTAAGATACATGTTATTTGATGTATTCCTTAAATCAAAATAGTGTTGTAAACTCCATTGATGATAGCGTAGACCACTTCTCAACAAGTCATAAATCATTTTAAAGGTAGTCATAATTTATCCGAATCAGATATTTAATCATCATTATCTCAACATCAGATATATACATTAAGGGTTGTCGTTACATCAATCATTTATATTTTTCTAAAAATTTTAACCTTCTTCTGAATAACTTTTCCTTTGTACCATTCATCATACAACACAAATCCTAAATGAAATAGTACTATAGTAATATCCATAGATAACTCATAATACATATAACTGGTAAATTACTAACAAAATAATGAAATGACCTGATTCATGACTACACATATTAATCATTATACCTCATCTACAGTAGCATTATAACTTGATCATTATCCAAAACCAACATTTGGGGTATATTCCATTGATGATTGGGACATTGATTCGCATAGTGTCTCTTCTCCTTGAACTTGAAGCATTGTATATTGGAATCAGCTTTTTTACCCTTGTAATCATGAAATTGGTGTCCTTTTCCTCTAAACATATACAGAAATCTTATTCCCTTCAAGAATTTACCTTTGTTATTCTTTCAAAAATTCCCACATGTGGGAAAATCATCTTTCCCTTAAACCCATTGCCCTCGTATTTCCATGATATCCTCTCATTAATTTTCTTCCATTAAAACCAATAGGACTTAGATAAATCTTTATGTACCTTATTTACACATTATATTATTTCCTCGTGTGATGAGGATACTTGGGAGACAATTTTACTTTGAAAATATGGCATAATACCATTATAGATATGATCCTTCTTATGCTACGTATCATGTGCATTAGTGATTTTTTTATTCCTTCTACAAGGCTCCAACTCTAATCTATTTATATAATATATATTTTCACATAAAATTATGTAATCTCTATAACTATAAACATGGTATATCGCATAGAATTTTAAATCATAGAAGCATATTCTTTGGTCTCTTTTGGGGCATAAATCCTTCGTAATGGTGGGTAAATAAAATGTGAATTATCCTAAGCATATCCTCTTGGTGTGTAAAACCAAGAGTGTAGAAAAGACCATTGTTGTATACCAGGATACCTTGGGATATGCATGAAACTCCTTGTCAGAGATTTCACACCTAAGTACATATATTTCAGATCCACCTCAACTTGTTCGTATCCAAACAGGGATGTAATTTCTTGGAAGATCCACATAATATATTCCTTAGCAAAATTATTGGATTTTCTTATTTATTTATCCCCATAGACTATATTAAGGTGTTGATTCTCTATTCTAATAAAATTTATTTGATACCAACTACAACGCGCTGACCCCTCTTGACCGGATCCTGTGCATTACTAATTACATTGGCATGATTACAGGGAATCAGATCCCAAAAGACTGAGAAATTTAAAAGTCTTGACGAAACTAGATACACACATGTAACTCAAATTACATTCGTAAAGGTAAAAAAATACAACACAAAACAAAAAATAATAGACTTAATGAATGAGAACTCAATAAATTGTCTCATCTTTATACTATATTTAAGGTATACATATGAAATGGGTGAGCTCAAATTCTCAGTAAGGGTTACAAATAGTATAATCATGAATCAATAATAATTGAATCATAATAAATTAAGCATAGTCAACATTGCATGGTGAACAAATGAAAAACATGCACCTTTAATAAACTGAGAATGAAACTAAATCCATAGGTTTTGTCATAGTGAAATCCTCGTGGATAGTAATAACTAAAAATATATAATGAAATTTTTTATTAACTGGGTGTTATATATTCCGCACATGATACGACGACACATTCAAAACTATTTATGTCTCTAGGTTGAAACCCATAGGATTTTTGGAAGCCATCTCTAAGGGTTTGTCACCAACCGATTTGTCTCAGGAGGCCTATTGATAAATTGAGGGGCTATAGTGGGCCCCACCCACCGCTGCATTTCCAATGCGTTATTTATACATAGATTTAATACCAGTATAATATGCCTTCTCAATATCTGTATATATTTATAGATACAGATTCATCAAATGATGTTGGCATAAATAATATTACTTTCAAATAAGACAATTGAAAAATTCTTGAGGAAATAATCATTAAATATTCCAAAGTGTCTCATACCACCATGAAACATTCAAATCATAATCCCTTAGAATATCATCTAAATATGTAGACTATCGATAAGATATAAAAAATGGATGTACATACACTACATGAAAGTAATATGTGGTGGACAAGGCATATATCCAAAAAAGTTAAAATGTTAGGAGAAAAAATCTATTTTACTTTGAAAACAAGGGTTCTTTTTGTAAATCATTTGTATTTTCCAGAAATTTAGGTTTAAACATGTATATAAAATAAAAGTTAACAACATTGAGATTACATTTGAGGAATAAATGACATCCTACTAATGTGAATTCTTGTAAAAAGTTATCTTAAATAATCATTATAATTAACACATTTTAGGGTTGTTTTACAGAATTCATTAAAGTGATTTTAATGTGCAAAGACATGTTTTCATTCATAATACTAGAAATGATCAAAAATAGAATTCTGATGTCAAAATGTGTGATTTAAAAAAAATATGGCTTAAAATAGTTTTTATAGTGAACATCAAAACAGGTAAGAATTTTATATGTGGTATTTTAGATTATTTCACTATACACCAAAATTTCTTGAATTTTAGAAAAATCCCAAAAATTAACCCTATCAATTTTTCAACATGTAGAATTCAAAAATGAACACCATTTTTAAAAAATAATTATCTAAATATTATTAATTTATATTTGAAATAAAATCATAATTAATTCAAAAAATAAAAATGTTAAATTTATAATTTGTTTTCTATCATGTTGAAAAATTAAATAAGATCTCGTCATCTTGTAACCTTAAGAAAACAAAATAAAAATATTATTTACTATTCATATAGGTAATACTACTATTTAGATTACTATTCATAAGGGTATATTAATATTCATCAAAAAATAATGTTGGTTCTATCAGACTCCAAATGACTTACGGATCACAACTCTAGATGACCATTTATTGAAATTCAAAACATAGTAGTGACATCGCTGTGCTTAACGACTAGATTATAATTTTTTTGTAGGGACATAGTGTTTCATGCATTCTAAATTAAATATTTTTTGTAAATTCTTGGAGTGTTAAATTATTCCCTCTATACACATATTTTTCCTTGTATTTTGATATTGAACATCAAAATTAATGGTTGATACATGAAAATTTCCATGTGGGAATCAAACATCAGGAATATAGTTAAAATTTCCTCTTAATTAGAGGAAGGGGAAATGAATCGGTTACTACAAAATAATGAATTTTAATTAGACAACATGGTCATGGAAGAAAAATCAAACCATCATGTAGTGACATTAAACTCTAAAGACCTCATACAATGATCAACATAAACCATTTTTAAAATTATTAAAAATTTAAAAATATAATGATTCTTCACATTATAATGAAGGCCTCTAAATTTCCATGATGAACTTATTAGTAAACATTAATAAACAAGAAGCAGATCTAAAATTAATATTCCAAACATGTGAATAACTTCGTCATGTATCCTCTTGCAATATGCAAATACCATGAATTACCATAAAAACAATATTGGAAATATTCATTCTTCTATATACATTAAGTAAGATATATGTTATTGGATATATTCTTTAAATCCAAATTGTGTTCTTAAATCCATCATTGATAGCATAAATCACTTCTCAACAAGTCAAAAAAGTAGTTCCAAGGTTGTCAGTATTTATTTAAATGAATCATTTCTTCATCATTATCTCAAAATTAGATATATATATATATATATATATATTAAGGGATTTATTTCCCATAATCTTATATATACATATATATATATTAAAAAACATTAACATTCTTTTGAAACACTTCTCTTTTGTACCATTCATCATATAAGGACAAATCCTTAATGGAAAAGTACTTAAGTACAATTCCTTATATATGTTATAATTAATATAACCAGTACATTACTGTGAAAATATAGAAATGAAATGATTCTTTATCAGGAATATTAATCATTTTACTTCATTTGTGGTAGCATCATTACATGATCATTATCCAAAACAATCATTTGGGGTATATTCGTTTGAAAATTGTGATATTGATTCGCATAGTGTCTCGTCTCCTTGTAGTTAAAGAATTATTCATTAGAAACCATTTTCTTATGCTTACGTTCATGAAAATGGTGTCCTTTTTCTCCACAAATATAGAAAAATCCCATTCCTTTCAATCATTTACCTTAATAATTCTTCCCACAATTATCACAAGTGGAAGAAATATTCATTCCCTTCTTCCTATTATCCCCATATTTCTTATCTATCCACTCGTTCATTTTATTCCCTTCAAATCCATATGAATCAGAGAAGTCTTTATGTACCTTGTTAACACATGATATTATTTCCTTATATGATGAGGATACTCAGGGGACAATCTTCTTCTGAAAAGATGGCATAATACCATTAAAGATACGATCCTTCTTATACTTCACAACACATGCATTGGTGAATATTTTATTCCTACTTATAGGAACCATTTCAAATCAATTTACATATTATATATTTTTTCCTAAAATTATAAACTCTCTATAACTATAAATATGGTTGATAACATAGCATCGTGAATCCTAGAACCATGTTCTTTGGTCCATTTTGGTGCATCAATCCGTAAAAATGGTTGGAAAATAAAATGTGAATTATCATAGAAATATCTCTCGGGAGTGTCAATACAATAGTGCAGTGAGGCCCTATTTCATGTAACATGATACCCCAGGTCATGCCCAAAACTCCTTGTTAATGTTTTCACTCCTACCTATATTTGTTCTAGAGTCACCTCTACTTGTTTGTATCTAGATAGGGATGAATTTTATAGAAATATCCATATAATCTATTCCTTACCAAAATTATAGGATGTTTTTGTTTATTTATTCTCATAGAACATCATAAGGAATTTCTTCCATAACCTATGCTTTCTAAATCTAGTTTCCATGGTTTTTACTAAACTTCCACTAATACCAATTGTAACACCTCAACCCCTCTAGACCAGAGCTGATGAATTACTAATTTCATTGGAAAGATTACAAGGAATCAGAACCCAAAGGACCATGTAATTTAGTATTTTTAAAGAAACAAGATATATACATTTCACTCATATTATATTGGGAAAGGTAGAAAAATACAAGACATAACAATAACTAATAGACTGCATCAAGGTGAACTCAATAAATAGTCTCATCTTCATAACTTTTTGAACGTAAAAAAATGAAAGGGCGGAGCTCAAATGATCAGTAAGGGTTAAAAATAGTAGAATCATGAATAAATAATAACATAATACTAAAAAATAGGCATTGTGAATATATCATGGTTAATAAATAAAAAATGCATTCCTTTAATAAACTGAGAATGAAACTACATCCATAGGTTTTGTCATAGTAAAAACATCTTGGATATTAATAACTGAAAATAAATAAAGAGAATGATTATTAATGGGACGTCTTGTATTTAGAACATGATACCACAATACTTTGGAAATGATTTAAGAGTGTGGGTAGAATCTTTTCTTATTTTTGGAACCAAACTCGAAGGGTTTATCGCCAACTGATTTGTCTCATGAGACCAATCGATTAATCATAGGGCTATAGTGGGCGCCACCTGCCACTACATGTCCAAAACATTCTTTATACTTAAATTCAATACATGTAAAATAAGACATTTCAATACCTATATATATTTTATGATAGAGATTCATCAATTGATGATGACATAAATAATGATACTTGTATATGATATCATTGAAAATTTCTTGAGGAAATAATCTTTAAACATTCTAAAGTGTCACATACCACTATGAAATATTCAAATCATAATCCCATAGAATATTGTGAGAGTAATTAAACTATTGACATGATATACCAATTGGTAGTACATATACTACAAGAAATTAATAAGTGGTGAATAAGGCATATATCTCAAAAGGTTAAAGTTTGAGGAGAAAATTACATTTTACCTTTAAAAGAAGGATTCTTTTGGTAAATAATGTGTATTTTACATAAATCTGGTTTTGAAGATGTATATAAATAAAAAGATAAGGAAATTTAAATTACATTTTAGATAAAAATGATGTCTTACTGAAGTTAAATCATGTAATTTTTTTTAGATATTCTATAGAATTAAAACATTTAAGGGAGGTTTACGGAATTTCTTAAAGGGATTTTAAAGTGAAAGGCATGATTTCATTCATAAAACAAGAAATGAACCAAAATAGAATTTTTAGGTTATAATGTGTGATTTAAAAAGATATAAATCACATAAAAAGGATTATAGAGTGACCATAAAAATAGATAATAATTTTTGATGTTCCATGAATCAAGGTTGCATTTAGGAATATTTTTTGAAAGAATATTTTAAAACATTTAACTTCCAAAAAATAAGAATGATACTGATTGGAAAATATATATACGATATTCAAGAAAAAATTATGAGGAGTAAATAAAAATAAATAAGAATTTCACTGAGGTGAATAGAGAGTATGTGAAACTTGAATGAAAATGGAGGTTCATGTATAGAATACGTACTACATTGTAATCAATTGAACCCTATGTACCAAAATTAAAAGTCATAAAATGATAAATTGAATATCATGAAAATAAATAGATTCATGCTAAAAAACATCAATGGGATGTATAAATACACCATCAACAAATTATAGCAGTGATTACTGAATATCTCACAATGATGGTAGTGGGATAAAGAAATCGTTACCTTGAATGTATCATTAGATTGAGAAAAAATTAGTGACATAATTATTTTTTAAAGACATAAAACCAAAAAAAAGTGGATATATAGAATAAAAAAATCATTTTTCATTAAAAAATATTAGTGTAAAATACAAAACCAATGACATTGATGTTTAACTCAGTGATTGGAAATTGAGTTAAGATACCCCTTACCATAAGCTCGATGGTGTTCTTGATTGTTCTTAACATCCTAAATAATAAAACTTATCTTCATTAACCAATATTTAGGGAACCTCATAAAAATTTATTTGATATGTTATAACCTTATTTTTTCCATTCATGACCTTTTAATGGGGTTTAAGAGATTTAATTTTATTATTTTGGAAGCATTTTCCCCCTTTGTTTTCATGATCCATTTACTTGTATTCATGAAAGTAATTTTGCTTGAAATGTGGTTTAACATCGGGAATTGTTAATATATATTATAAGTGACATTAAATATATATTAATAATATAATAATTATTTTGTTTTTTATACTTGAGGATGATTCATTAGTAAAATGTTATTGATAAATTCTTGGGTTAATTTTTCTAATTTTGTGTATAATAAACTTGTTTTAAATTATTATTTTGTATTATGAGTGTGTAAGAATTATAGATTATTTAAAAAGGTAAAATTAATATATTATGATTTGGTTCAACCATTAAAAAACTATCATGACCAGTCTTGAAGATATTAACAGAAAATGAGAACATGTCGTCCTTGAATGTGATTAATTAACAAATCTGAGACGGTGTTTTCCTTTTTAGTATAAGAGGTGGGGGAAAGAGAGATGATGAAGAAATATTACATTAGAATAATAAAATTATAGTTCATATATGGTACTTGTATTATCATATAATTTGGAAGATGGGGGGTGGAGAAATAAGTATAAAAGAAATCAAAATTGGCGAAAAATTTGGGAAATCACTCATAAAAATTCAGCAGCCTAACACCATCACATAAAATTTCATAAAATAGTTTCAAAATGGGATGGGGGAATCTCATCACTATTAAAAAATATGGTATGTATGGGGGATATGTAATTATGTATCCCAATATAATAAAAATAATATTAATAAATAATAACAAAAAATGATAGGAAAAAAAGAAAACTAAAGTGGATGTTTACCTCTTAATCTCTTCTCCATGAGATCTTTCTTAAGTCCTATGGTTTTGGAATATTGGTGAGACCAGAAGAACTATGATGTGGGGAAAAGTATTGGGAGGAATATTGGGAAGAAAATAGGTAAGGCTCAATGATTTAGGTGTGTTCGAGGAATATGGGAATTAGGGTGTTATTTAAAGTGGAGGTGAGGAGGTATTTTTCATTAATTTAATAATTATTATAGTATTTTTCTCAAGCCTATGAATAATCATAATTAATGTAAAAAAAATAGTAATAATGGAATTTTTATTCAATATATGTGTGCTTACAACATTTATGAAGTAATAAATAGTGTATTATACTGATAATTTGAATATATGGTATTTTATTGTATTTCAGTATTCAACAATGTTTCCATGAATTTCAGAAAAAACCCAAAAAATCACTTTAATCGTTTTTCGACATGTAGAATTCAAAAATGAACTCCATTTGTCAAAAAAATTCCAATATTATTAAATTAATTTGTAAATAAAATCATAGTTAATTATTAAAATAACAATGTTAATGGTATTGTTAGTTTTATATCGCATTGAAAAATTAATTAAGATCTCATCATCTTATTACCTTATGAGACTAAAATTATATTATTATTTACTATTTATATGGGTCATATTAATATTCATATAACTATTCCTATGGGTATGTTACTATTCATCAAAAATTCATGATGGTTCTATTAGACTCCAAATGACTTACTGATCACAACTCCAGATAACCATTTTTCAGAATTCAAAACATAGTAGAAGAAAGGTTATTCTCCATGACTAGATTATTAAATGGGTTTTTTGTAGGAACATAGTATTTTATGCATTAAAAATTAAATATATTTTTAAATTATTGGTGTGTTACATTATTCCCTCTATACAAAAATTTCTTCCTTGAAATTTTATATTGAACATTGAATGTTAATGGTTGATACTTAAAAACCCCCTTCTGGGAAATACACATCGGAAATACAGTTTAAATATCCTCTTAATAAGAGGATGGGGAAATGAATCGATTACTACAAAAAACTGAATTCAAATTATACAAAGTTGTCAATGAAGAAAAATAAAACTATCATATAGTGAGATTTAAACTCTAAAAACCCCATACAATGATCAATATAAAACATTTTGTAGATGTTTGAAAATTTTATAATATAATAATTAAACACATTATAATGATGGTCTCTAAATTTCCATTATGAACATATCATTAACTCTTACTCAACAAGAAGAAATTCTAAATTCACATTACAAACATGAAAATAACTTCATCATGTATCCTCAGGAAATATGAAAATAGCTTAAATTACCATAAAAACCATATTGGATACATGCATTCTTCTATATTCCTTATGTAAGATACGTGTTATTAGATATATTACATAAATCCAAAACGTGTTGTAAACTCCATCGATGATATCATAAAACACTTCTCAACAAGTCAAAAAATCAGTTCCATGGTAGTCAGTATTTATCCGAATCAATCATTTCATAGTCATTATCTCAACATCAGATATATATATTATGGGATGTCTTTCCCTCAATCATATATATATTTTTTAAATAGAATAAATTTATTTTGAATCACTTTTACATTGAACCACTCATCATATGACCACAAATACTTAATGAAAGAGTATTGTATGACAATCCATATATATCTCATAATTTATATAACCATTACATTACTGAAAAAATATTGAAATGACATGATTCATGACTAGGCATATTAATCATTCTACTTCATCTGTGGTAGCATCATATCTTGATCATAATCTAAATCCAGCATTTGGGGTATATTCCATTGACTATTAGGACATTCATATGCATAGAGTCCCATATCTTTGGATTTGAAGCATTGTAAATTGGAATCCATTTTCTTACCCTTTAAATCATGAACTTGGTGTCATTTTTCTCCACACATATAGAAAACACACATTCCCTTCATGAATTTTCTTTTTTGATTCCTTCCACAATTTTTACATGTGGGAAAACTCTTCATTCCCTTCATTCCTTTATCCCCATATTTCTCTGCCATCCTCTCATTATTTTTATACCCTTAAAATCCATAGCACTCAAAGAAGTTTTTATGTACCCTGTTAACCTATGATATTATTTCTTCTAATGATGGGGATACTTGTGAGATAATATTCCTTTTAAAAGATGTATTAATACCATTAGGTATATTTTCATTTTTATGCTTCACATCACGTGCATTGGTGAAGTTTTTATACCATCTTCTAATGCCATTTCAAATAAATTTCCATATTATACATTAGCTCATAAAATTATTAACTCTCTATAACTATTAAAAATGTATATCACATAGCATCATAAAACCTAAAACCATATTCTTTGGTCACTTTTGGGGCACAAATCCATTATAATGGAGGGTAAATAATTTGTGAATTGTCCGAAGAATATCCCCCAGGAGTGTCAAACCAAGTGTGCAGTAGGGACGGTTGTCGTGTACCGGGATACCATGTGTCATGCCTAAATCTCATTGTTAGAGTTCTCACTCCAAGATACGTTGGTTCTAGATCCACCTCTACTTGTTTGTATCCAAATACTGTTTTCTTTTATCGAAATATCAACATAATCTATACCTTACCAAAATTATAGGATGTTTTTTATTAATCCTCATAAACCCTCTTAAGGATTTGTTTCCCTAACCTACATTTTCCAAATCCAGTTCCCAAGGTTTCTACTAAACATCATCTGAAACAAAATTTACTGCCCCGACCTCTCTAGACCAGAGCTAGTGCATTACTAATTAAATTGGCAGGATTACAAGGAATCAAATCCCCATGAACCGAGTAGTTTAGTAGTCTTCAATAAACTAGATACACTCTTGCGACTTATATTACATTGGTAAAGGTAAAAAATATAAAACATAACAAAAACTAAGAGACTACATCCATGAGAACTCAATAAATGGTCTCATATTCATAACCTATCAAAGGTAAACAAATGGAAGTGGTGAGGTAAAATTCTCAGTAAGGTTTAAAAATAGAAGAATCGGGAATCAATAATAACATAATCGTAAACAATTAGGCACAATCAATATGGAATGGGGAATAAATTAAAAACACACGCCTTTAATAAACTGTGAATGAAACTATATTAATAGGTTTTTTATTAGTTAAAACCTCATGGAAAATAATAACTAAAAATAAATAGAGAGAATGATTATTAACTATATGTCATGTATCTGGCACATGATACCAAAATACCATCGATGCAATTTACGTCTATAGGTAGAAGCCCGTCTGAATTTTGGAAACAAAATTGAATGGTTTGTTGCCAATTGATTTGTCTCATGAGACCTGTTGATGAATGCAGGGGCTATAGCGGGCCCCAACCACCACTGCATGTCCAAAAAATCATTTATACATAGATTTAATACAATAAAATATTACTTATAAATATTTTGATATATTTTATGTTAATGATTCATCAAAGGATGATGACATAAATAATGATTCTTTTAAATGAGAACATTGAAAAATTCTTGAGGATATAATCCTTAAACATTCCAAAGTGTCTCATACCACCATGAAATATTAAAATAAAATTACTTTATAATATCATTAAATAATTAGATAGTCGATATGATATACCAATTGGTAGTAAATACACCAAAATAAAGAAATAAGTGGTTAACAAGGCATATATCTCAAGAATATTAAGTGTGAGGAGAAAAATCCATTTTACATTGGAAAGAAGGGATATTTTGGTAAATAATTATTATTTTCCATAAATATGGGTTTAAACATGTATTTAATTGAAATTGTTATGAAATTTATATTACATTTGAGGGATAAATGAGGTCCTACTAAAGGGAAATCATTTAAAAATTGAATTTAACGTTTTTTTAGACTTAAAACATTTTAGGGCGGCTAAAGGAATTAGTTAAATTTATTTTAAAGAAAAAAATAATTTTTACATTCATTATAACAAAAATGATCCAAAATAATATTTTCATTTTAAAATGTGTGATTTAAAAAGAAAAAGGTCTCTTAAATTGATTATAGAGTGAACATCAAAATAGATAATAATTTTAGAAGTTCCTTGAATCAAGATTTCATTTAAGAAAAAATTTTAAAAGATTATTTTAAAACATGTAACATCCCCCAAAATAAATAAGGATTTTGAATTTCATAGATATATATGAAACTAAAAAATAATTTATTAGGAGTACTTAAGAATAAATAAGAATTTTATTAATGTGAATATGGAATAAGAGCAACCAGAATGAAAATGGAGTTTCTGGTAGAGAATACTTACTACTTTGTTATCAATTGAACCATATTCCCCAAAATTAATAGTCATCTAATTGTAAATTGAATATAATTAAAAAATATATTCATATTATAAAACAATAATGGGATGTAAAAATACTTCATAAACATGTAATAGTAGTGAATAAAGAATATCTCTCGAAGATGGAAGTGGGATAAAGAGACCCTTACCAAGTACGTATCATTAGATTGAGAAAAAATTAATGACACAATTATGTGTGACAAAGCTATACCCACACAATAAAATTAGATATACAACATAAAAAATTCATATGTCATTCACACAAATTAAGGATAAATACAAAACCAATGGCATTGATGTTTAACTCATCAAATGGAAATTGAGTTATGATATCCCTTTCCTTAAGCTCGAAGGTGTTCTTGATTGTTCTTAATGACCTCAATAATAAAATTTAGATTCATTAACTAATAATTACATAACCTCATAAACATTTAATTTATATTGTATATCATTTTTAGTTTTATTCAAGACAATTTAATGGGGTTTAAGAGATTCCATTTTATTGTTTTGGAATCATTTTCTCCCTTGGTTTTCATGATCCGTTTACATGTATTCATGAATGTAATTTTTTATGAAATGTGGTTAAACATACATAATTTTTAATATATATGATTAGTTAAATTAAATACATCTATAAGATATTATAATGATTTTGGGTTATATACATGAGGATGATATAATAGTTAAAAGTTATTGATAAATGCATGGATTAATTTTCCCATTTTGTGAATAATTAACTTGTTTTGTATTTTTATTTTGTATTATGAGTGTGTAAGGATTACAGAATATTGAATAAGGTAAAATAAATATATTATGATCTTGTTCAACCATTGATAATATATCATGAACATTCTGGATGATATTAATAGAAATTGATAACATGTCGTCCTTGAATGTGATAAATTAACACTTATCCAACGTTGTTATCATTTTTATCATAAGAGGAGGAGGAAAGAGAGACGATGATGAAATATTAAATTTTCATAATAAAACTCTAGTTCATTAATGTTACATAAAATATCATATCATTTGGATGTGTGGGGATGAGTAAATAAGTAGAAAATAACTCAAAATAGAGGTAAAAATTGGGTAATCTCTCACGAAAAGTCGGCAGCCAAACGACGTCACATAAAATTTCATAAAATTTAGTGATGAGGGAAAGGGGGTATATCACTGCTTGTAAATAATATGGGATGTATTTGTAACATTTAAGGACACATCCCAACAAAATACAATGTAAAATTAAAAAATAATAACAAAAAATTAAAGAAAAAAATGAAAACTTATGTGGATGTTTACCTCTTAACCTCTTCTCTATGATATCAATCTTGAGGCCTTTGATTTGGGAATTTTGGTGAGACCAGAAGCTCTAGGAACTGGGTAAGATACTTGGGAGGAATATTCAATAGATCATAGGTACGTCTCAATGCAAGAGAGATGTTGTTGGAAGAGGGGAATGAGGTTGGTATTTACGGTGGAGGTGAAGATGTATTTTTTAGTATTTTAATCATTATTATAATATTTTTTCCAAAGCCTATGAATAATCTTAATTCATGTGACCCAAAATAGTAATAATAGAATGTGAGTTTGATACATGTTTAATTAAAACAATTATAATGTCATAAATAGTGTATTATACAGATAATTTCTATATATTGTATTTTACTATATTACGGTATTCATCAAAATTTAAAGAATTTCAGAATACTCATTATGAATCACCATAACCATTTCTCGACGTGTTGAATTCAAAAATGTGCTCCATTTTTCAAATATAATTTTCAAAATATTATTAATTTAATTTTTAAATAAAATCATAGTAAATTTTAAAAATAAGAATGTTAATGGTATTATTAGATTTATATCACATTGAGAAATTATTTAAGATCTCATCATCTTATTACCTTAAGAAAATAAAATTATATTATTATTTACTATTAATATGGGTCATATTACTATACATATTACATTTCATCTGGGTATGTTACTATTCATCAAAAAATCATGTTGGTTCAATCAAAATCCAAATGAGATATTGATCACAACTCTAGATGACCATTTATCGAAATTCAAAACATTGTAGTGGCAATGTTGTGCTTAACGACTAGATTATAAAAAGTGTTTTTTAGGGACTTAGTGTTTCATGCATTCTAAATTGAATCTTATTGTAAAATCATGGAATGTTACATTATTCCCTCTATAAAAAAATTTTGTTCTCGAAATTTAAATTTGAACATCGAATGTTAATGGTTGATACTTTAAAAATACCTTGTGGGAAACACACATTAAGAATACAGTTAAGATTTCTTCTCAATTTAGAGTAAGGGGAAATGAATATATTACTACAAAATAATGAATTTTAATTGGACAACATGGTCATTGAATAAAAATCAAACCATTATGTAGTGACCTTAAACTCTAATAAAAAATACAATGATCAACATAAACAAATTTGTAAATTGCTAAAAATTAAAAAATATAATGATTCTTCACATTATAATGAAGGTCTCTAAATTTCCATGATGATCTTATTAGTAACCCTTAATAAACAAGAAGAATATCTAAAAGTCACATTCCAAACATGTGAATAACTTCATCATGTATCCTCTTATAATATTGAAATACCTTGAAATACCTTACAACCCATATTGAAAATAAACTATCTTATATATTCCTTACGTAAGATATATGTTATTGGATATTTTCCTTATATCCAAATTTTACTTTCAACTCCATCAATGATAGCATATACCACTTCTCAACATATCAAAAAAAGCCATTCCAAGGTAGTCAGTATTTATTCGAACCAATCATTTCTCCATCATTATCTCAACATCAGAAATATATATATATATATATATATTAAGGGTTATATTTCCCACAATAATATATATATATATATATATATTTTTAAAATATTTAAATTTATTCTAAATCAAATATCCTTTGTAACATTCACAATACAACCCCAAATCATTAATGGAAAAGCACATCAGTACAATCCTTATATATCTCATAATTCATATAACCAATTCATTACTTTGAAAACATTTAAATGAAATTATTCCTCACTAGGAATATTAATCATTCTACTTCATCTCTGGTAGCATCACAAATTGATCATTATCCAAAACAACCATTTGGGGTATATTCCTTTGACGATTGAGATATTGATTCACATAGTTTCATGTATCCTTGTAATTAAATAATTTTACAATGGAATCCATTTTCTTATTCTTGTGATCATGAAATTGGTGTCCTTTTTATCTACACATATAGAAAACTCACATTCCCTTCAATCAATTACCATGATAATTCATTACAGAATTTTCACATGTGGGAGAACTCTTCTTTCCCTTCATCCCTGTATCCCTGTATTTCTCTGCCATCCTCTCATTCATTTTCATCCTTTAAAATCCATAAGAAATAGAGAAATCATTACATACCTTTTTAAAACATGATATTATTTCCTCATATGATGAGGAAACTCAGGAGACACTCTTCCTATTAAAACATGGAATATGACTATTAATGATATGATCCTTCTTACACTTTGCATAACATGCATTGGTGAAGTTTTTATTCCTTATTCTAGGCCCCATTTTTAATCAATTTCCATATAATATATTATATCATAAAATTATGAACTCTCTATAACTATACACATGGTATGGAACATAGCATTGTAAATCCTAGAACCTTATTCTTTTGTCACATTGGGGGCATAAATCATTCATAATTATGGGTAAATAAAATGGGAATTATCATAAGAATACTCCTGGGAGTGTCAATACAAGAGTGCAGCAAGGCCCAGTGTCATGTAACAAGATACCCTATATCAAGCTCAAAACACCTTGTCAATGTTTTCAATCATAGGTACATTTGTGCCAGAGCCACCTCTATATTTTTTTATCCCGATAGAGATTTATTTTATAGAATTATCCACATAATCTATTCCTTACCAAATTTATATGATTTTTTTTATTTATCTTCATTGACCATATTAGGGATCTATTTCCCTAACCTAGGTTTTCTAAATTTAGTTCCAAAGTTTTCTTCTAAACTCCTCTGATACCGACTGTAACACCACAACCACTCTAGACAGAAACTGATGCATTAATAATTACACTGGAATGATCAAAAGGAATCAAATCCCAAAGCACTGAGTAATAATGTAGTATTCAAGAAAATAGATACATACATGTAACTCATATTACGTTGGTAAAGGTAACAAAGTATGATACATAATAAAAAATAACAGACTACATCTAGGAGAACTCAATAAATTATTTCATCTTCATAACCTATTGAAGGTAAAAAAATTAGTGGGATGGGCTAAAATGATAAGTAAGGGTTAAAAATAGTATAATCATGAATCAATAATAATATAATCATAAAAAAGTAGTCATATTCAATATATAATGGTGAATAAATGAAAAACATGTGTCATTAATAAACTCAGAATGAAACTACACCTGTAGGTTTTGTCATAGTAAAAACCTCATGGATATTAATAACAGAAAATAAATAAATATAATGATTATTAATTGGACGTGTAGTATCTGGCACATGATACCACAAAACTGTGGAAGTGGTTTAAAACTGTAGTATATACATGTCTTATTTTAGGAATCAAACTCGCAGGGTTTTTCTCAACCTGATTTGACTTAGGAGACTTACTGATGAATTAAGGGGATATAGTGGGCCTCACCTGCCACTAATTGTCTTAATATTTCTTCATACATAGATTTAACACAAGTAAAATATGTCTTCTCACTATTTGTATATATTTGATGATAGAGATTCATGAAAGGATGATTACATTAATAATAATACTTTTAAATGAGACCGTTGAAGAATTCATGACAAAATAATTTGAAAACATTTCAATGTGTCACATACCTCCTTGAAATATTTAAATCATAATCCCATTGAATATCATGAGAATAATTATACTATAAATATGATAAACCAATTTTTTGTACAAACACCAAAAGGAATAAATAAGTGGTGAACAAGGCATATATCTCAAAAAGTTAAAGCATATGGAGAAAAATCCTTTTTATATTAGAAATAATGGTTCTCTTGGTAAATAATTTGTATTTCCCATAAATCTAGTTTTAAAAATGTATTTAAATGAAAATGTAAGAAATTTATATAACATTTTAGATATAAATCATGTCTTACTGAAGTGAAATCATGTAAAATAGATTTTCAAGATGCTTTAGAATTATAACATTTAAGGGCAGTTTAAGGAATTAAATAAAGAGGTTTTAAAGCCCAAAGGCATGATTTCATTCATAAAACATGAAATGAACCAGAATAGAATTTTTACGGTAAAAATGAGATTTAAAAAGATTAATATGGCTTAAAAATGATTATAGTGTGAACATAAAAATAGCTAATAATTTTTGAAGTTCTATGATTCAGTCTTGCATTTAAAAAGAATTTTTGAATGATTATTTTAAAACATGTAACTTCCCCAAAAATAAAAAGGATTTTGATTGGAACATATATATAGGACATTATCACTGAATTTATGAGTAGTAAATAAAATTAAATAAGAATTTCATTGAGGTGAATAGAGAATAAGAGAAACCTGAATGAAAATAGATGTTCAGTTATAAAATACTTTCTACTTTGTAATCAATTGAACCATATGTCCCAAAATTAATTGTAATGAAATGATAAATTGAATATCATTGAAATAAATTGATTCATGTTATGAAACCTCAATGGGATGTATACATACAACATACACATGTTATAGTAGTGAATATGGAATATCTCACAATTATGGAATTGGGATAAAGAAACCCTTACCAAGAACATATCATTAGATTAAGAACTAATTAATGACATAATTATGGGTGAAAAATGTAAACCCACCCAAAAAAGTGGATATATAGAATAAAACAATAATATGTCATTCACACATATTCTGTTAAAATATAAAACCAATGATATTTATGTTTAACTCAACAAATGGAAATTGAGTTAAGATATCTGTTACCTTAAGCTTGAAGTAGTTCATGATTGTTTATAATAACATGAGTAATAAAATTTATCTTCATTAACAAATAATTACATAACCTCATAAAACTTTAATTCATATTTTATAACCTTATTTTGTTCATTCATGTATTTTTTACGTGGATTAAGAGATTCTATTTTATTGTATTAGAAGTATTTTCTCCCTTGGTTTTCATAGTCCATTTACTTGTATTCATGAATTGAATTTTGTTTGAAATGTGGTTAAACATCTAGAATTTTTAATATATATTATAAGTGACATTAAAAATATCTAAATGATCTTATAATGATTTTGTGTTATATACTTTAGGATGATTCATTAGTAATAAGTTATTGATAAATGCATGGATTAAATTTTCCCAATTTGTGCATAATGAACTTGTGTTAAATTAATATTTTTGATTATGACTGTGGAAGGATTCAATAAAATATATAAAAGTTAAATAAATATATTATGATCAGGTTCAACCATTAAAAGGGTTTCATGACCAGTCTTGAAGATATCAATAGAAATTTAGAACATGTCGTCCTTGAATGTGATTATTTAACAAATCTCAGATGATGTTTTTCTTTTTAGTATAAGAGGTGGGGGAAAGAGATATGATGATGAAATATTCCATTAGAATAATAAAATTCCAGTTCATATGAGGTTATGTAATTATCATAGAATTTGGAATATGGGGGTGATGAAATAAATAGAAAATAAAACAAAATAGGTGAAAATTTTGGGAAATCTCTCACAAAAGTTTGGTTGCCAAACGACATCACGTAAAATTTCATAAAAACATTTTATGAGTTAAAGGGGGAATCACATCAATATAAAATAATATGTGATGTAATGGGGATATTTAATGACATATTCCAACATAATACAAAATAATATTAAAATATAATAACAAAAAATGATAGAAAAAAACTAAAGTGGATGTTTACCTCTTAATTTCTTCTCCGTGAGATCTTTCTTAAGGCCTTTGGTTTTCGCCTTTTTGTGAGACCATATGCTCTAGAAAGTGTTAAAAAGAAATGAGATGAATATTGGGTAGATCCTAGGTCAGAATCAAGCCATGAGATGTGTGGGAGGAAGAGGAGAGTTAGGGTGGTATTTATAGTGGAGGTGAGGAGGTATTTTTCATTAATTTAAACATTATTATAATATTTTTTCTCATTCCTATGAATAATATTAATTCATGTGACCCAAAATGGTGATTATATCTTGTGAGTTCAACCATGTGTACTTAAAACACTTATTATTTCATAAATATTGTAATATATGGATAATTTGTATATATGGTATTTTAATGTAATTCAGTATTCATCAAAATTTCAATAATTTAAGAAAAAAAACCCAAAGATTCACCCTACCCATTTTTCAACGTGATGAATTCAAAAATGAACTCCATTTTTCAAAAAAAAAATTTAAATATTATTAAATTAATTTTTAAATAAAATCATAGTTAATTCATAAAATAACAATGTAAAATATGTTATTATTTTTATATCACATTGAGAAATTAATTAAGATCTCATCATCTTATTTCCTTAAGAAAAAATAATTATATTACTATTTACTATTCATATAGGTTATATTACAATTCATATTAGCATTCATAAGGGTATGTTACTATTTATCAAAAAATCAAGTCGGTTTTATCAGACACCAAATGACTTACTGATCACAAATCTAGATGACCATTTTTTAAAATTCTAAACATAGTAGAAGAAAAGTTGTGCTTAATAACTAGATTATAAAATGAGTTGTATTGTAGGGACTCAGTGTTTTATGCATTTTAAATTAAAACTGTTTGTAAATTCTTGGGGTGTTACATTATTCCCTCCATACAAAAATGTTTTCCTCAAAATTTGATATTGAACTTTGAATGTTAATGTTTGATACTTGAAAATACCCTTCTGGGAAACCCACATTAGGAATACAGTTAAAATATCCTCATAATAAGAGGAAGGGGAAATAAATCGATTACTACAAAATAATGAATTCTAATTGGAAAACATTGTCAAGGAAAAAACTCAAAACATCATATAGTGACATTATATTCTAAAAAAATCCATACAATGATCAATATAAACCATTTTTTAGATGGTTGAAAATTTCAAAATATAACAAGTCAACACATTATAAGGAAGGTCTCTAAATTTTCATTATGAACATATCATTAACTCTTAATCAACAAGAAGCAGGTCTAAATTCACATTCCTAACATGTGAATAACATCATCATGTATCCTCTTGAAATATGGAAATATGTTGAATTACTATAAAACACATTGTGGATAGACACATTATTCTATATTCCTTATATATGATACAAGTTATTGAATATATTTCTTAAATCTAAAACCTATTGTAAACTCCATCGATGATAGCATAAACCACATCTCGACAAGTCAAAAAATTCAGTTCCAAGTTAGTCTGTATTCATCTGAATCAATCATTTCATCATCAGTATCTGAACATTAGATATATAAATTATGGGTTGTCTTTCCATCAATAATATATATATTTTCAAAAATAATATAATATTCCTCTAAATAACATTTCCATTGTACCATTCATCATATGACCACAAATCTATAATTAAATAGTACTATAGAACATTCCTTATATATATCTCATAATTCATATAACTAGTACATTACTGACAAAATATTTAAATGACATGATTCTTGACTAGGAATATTAATCATTCTACTTCATCTGTGGTGGCATCATATCTTGATCATTATCTAAAACCTACTTTTATGGTATATTTTTTGACGATTGGGACATTGATTCATATAGTGTCCCATCTCCTAGTAGTTAAAGCATTATACATTAGAAGCCATTTTCTTTCCCTTAGAATCATGAACATAATTTCCTTTCACTCCACACATATATGAAAGTCACATTCCCTTCAATAATTTTCCGTGGTGAATCATTCCACAATTTTCACATGTGCGAAAACTATTCTTTACCTTATTACTTTAATCCACATAATTCTCTAACATCCTCTTGTTCTTTTTCTTCCCTTAAAATCCATAGGACTGAGAGAAGTATTTATGTACCTTATTAACCCATGATATTATTTCCTCATATGTTGAGGATACATGGGAGACAATATTCCATTGGAGAGATTTCTTAATACCATTAGGGATATTATCCTTCTTACGCTTCACATCACATTCATTGGTGACGTTTTTATACATTTTTCTAGGAATCATTTCTAAACAATTTCCATATTAAATATTATCTCATAAATTTAGAACCCTCTGAAACTATAAATAAGGTATACCACATAGCATCGTAAAACTTAGAATCATATTATTTGGTCTCTTTGGGGGAACAAATTCTTCATAATGGTGGGAAAGTAAAATGTGAGTTTCCTGAAGCATATCCCATAGGACTATTAAACCTAGTGTGTAGAAAGGCCTATTGTTGTGTATTAGGATACCATATGTCAAGCCCAATACTCCTTGTCAGCATTTTCACTCCTAGGTACATTGGTGATAGAGCAAGCCCTACTTGTTTGTATCCAAACATGGATGTTTTTATCAAAAGACCCAAATAATATATTCCTTACCAAAATTATAAGAATTTTTATTATTTATCTTCATAAACCATCATAGGGACTTGCTTCCCTAACCTATGTTTTCTAAATATAGTTCCCAAGGTTACTACTAAACATCCTATGAAACCAACTATAACTCCGCGACCGCTCGAGACCGGAGCTAGTGAATTACTAATTACCTTGGAATGATTTCAAGGAATCAAATTTTTTAGGATTGAGTAGTTTAGTAGTCTTTTGGAAAATAGATACATACTTGTATCTCTTATTACATTAATAAAGGTTACCAAATTCTACACATAAAAAAACTTATAGACTGCCTCCATGAGAACACAATAAATTGCCTCATATTCATAATATATTGAAGGTAAAAAAAATGAAAGTTGTGAGGTCAAATTATTATTAAGGGTTACAAATAGCAGAATCAGGAATCATTAACAGAATCATAAACAATTAGGCACAATCAATATGGTATGGTGAATAATTTAAAAACACACGCCTTTAATAAACTATGAATGAAACAACATCATTATGTTTTTTCATAGCAAAAACCTCATGGATAATACTAACTAATAACAAATAAAGTGATTGATTATTTACTGGACATAATGTATCTAGAACCTGATTCCAAGAAACAATCGAAATGGTTTATGTCTCTGGGTAGAACCCCTTCTGATTTTTGGAATCAAACTCGAATGGTTTTTCTTCAACAGATTTTTCTAATGAGACCTATTGATGAATTGAAGGTCTATAGACGGCCCCACCCACCACTGCATGTCAAAATAATTCTTTATAAATATATTTAATACAATAAAATACGCCTTCTCAATATTTTTATATATTTGACGATACAGATTCATCAATGGATGATGTCATAAATAAAGTTACTTTTAAATGAGGCCATTAAAAAATTCTGGAGGAAATAATCCTTAATCATTCCAATGTGTCCCACACCACTTTGAAATATTCAAATCATAATACCTTAGATTATAATGAGAATACTTATATCGTTGATATGATATACCAATTGGTAGAACATGCACCATATGAAAGAAAAAAGTGGTGAACAAGAAATATATCTCAAAAATATAAAGCGTAAGGAGAAAAATCATTTTACATTGGAAAGAAGGGTTATTTTGGTAAATAATACACATTTTCCATAAATATGGATTTAAACATGTGAATAAATCAAATAGTTAGGAAATTTATATTACATTTTAGGAATTAATGATGTCCTACAAAAGGGATATCATGTAAAAAGTGATTTTAAAGATGCTTCAGAATTAAAATTGTTTTGTGCGGTTTAAGGAATTCATTAGTGTGATTTTAATGCGGAAATACATGTTTTCATTCATAATAGTAGAGATAAACCAAAATATAATTTTCATGTTAAAATGTGTTATTTAAAAAATAATGATGTATTAAATAGATTATACTTGTTAACATCAAAATAGATAATAATATTATAAATTCTTTGATTCAAGGTGGCATTTAGGAATAGTTTTTGACATATTGTTTTTAAACATGTAACATCCCAAAAAATATAGAAGGTTTATTATTAAATTTGATATATAGGAAATTAAAACCGAATTTATGAAGAGTCCATAAGAATAAATAAGTATTTCATTGAGGTGAATAGAGAAGAAGGGCAACCTAAATGAAAATGGAGGTTTGGGTTGAGAATACTTACTACTCTAAAATCAATTGAACCCTATGCCCCAAAATTAATAGTCATAAAATTGTAAATTAAATATCATTAATAGGTTCATGTTATGAAACATAAATGGGATGTATTCATAATCCCTAAACAAGTAATAGTAGTGAATAAAAAATTTCTCACAAAGATGGAAGAGAGATAAAGAAAACCTTACCAAGAATGTATCATTAGATTGAGAACAAATTAATGGCATAATTATGTGTGAAAAACCTAAAAACATAAAAGAAATATTGATATAATGAATAAAACATTAATATTTCATTCACACATATTCTCATAAAATACAAAACCAATGACATTGATGATTAACTCAATGAATTGAAATTGAGTTAAGATATCCCTTCGTTAAGCTTGAAGGTGTTCTTGATTGTTCTTAATGACCTGAATAATAAAAAATATCTTCATTAACTACTAATTAAATAACCTCATAAACATTTAATTGACATGGTATAACCTTATTAGGTAAATTCATGACATTTTAATGGGGTTTAAGATGTTCAATTTTATTGTTTTTGAAGCATTTTCTCCCTTGATTTTCATGATCCATTTACATGTATTCATGAATGTAATTTTGTTTCAAATTTGGCTAAACATCCATAATTTTTAATATAAATTATTAATGACATTAAATATATCTAAATTATCTTATAATGAATTTTTTTATATACTTTTGGATGTGTTATTGATAAATGCAGGGATTAATTATGCCCATTTTGTTCATAATGAAATTGTTTTGTATTATTATATTGTATTATGAGTGTGTAAGGATTCTAGAATAATGAAAATGGTAAACTAAATATATTATGATATTTTTCAACCTTTAAAATTTTATCCTGAATTGTTAGAAATATATGAATAAAAATTCAGAACCTGTCGTCATTGAATGTGATAAATTAACACATCCCCACTGGTGTTTTCATTTGTTGTTTAATAGGTGGGGGAAAGAGATATGATGATGAAATATTTAATTAGAATAAAAAACTCCAGTTCATGAAAGGTATAGGAATTTTCATATCATTTGGATGTGTGGGTATGAGGATATAAGAATAAATGAACTCAAAATAAATTAAAATTTTGGGGAATCTGTCACGAAAATTCGGCAGGCTAACGTTGTCACATAAAATTTCATAAAATTGATTGATGAGTGAAAGGTGGTAAATAACCAATAATAAATATTATGGGATTTAAGGGGGATATATAATGACACATCTGAACATAATAAAAAGGAAAATTAAAATATAATAACAAAAAATTAAAGAAAAAAAGGAAAATTAAAGTGGATGTTTACGTGTTAATCTCTTCTCTGTGATATATTTCGTAAGGCCTTTGGTTTTTGACTTTTGGTGAAACCAGAAGCTATAGAAAATGGGGAAGAGATTTGGGGGGAATATTGGGTAGATCATAGGTAAGGGTCATGGATTGAGAGGTGATATAGGAAGAGGGTAATGAGGGTGGTGTTTATAGTGGAGGAGAGAAGGTATTTTCTATTATTTTAATAATTATTATAATATTCTTGTTCTAGCATATGAATAATATTAGTTAATGTGACCCAAAATAGTAATAATGGAATGTGAGTTCGAAACATGTGTAATTAAAAAATTTATTATTTGATAAATAGTTTATTATACTAATAATTTGTATATACGGTATTTTATTGTATTTTAGTATTCCTCAAAATATTTAGAATTTCTGAAAAATCCCAAAAATTTCCCCTAACCATTTTTCGATGTGTAGAATTCCAAAATGAGCTACATTTTTTAAAAATGATTTTCTAAATATTATTAATTTAATTTTTAAATAAAATTATATTTAATTCTAAAAATAACAACGTTAAAGGTATTTTTAGTTTTATATCACATTGAGAAATTAATTTTGATATAATTATCGTATTACCTTATGAAAATAAATTTATATTATTATTTACTTTTCATATTGGTAATATTACTATGAAAATTACCTTTCAAAAAAGAATGATACTATTCATCAAAAAATCATGTTGGTTCTATTGGACTCCAAATGAGTTACTGATCACAACTCTAGAAGACCATTTTTCAAAATTCCAAACATAGAAGAGGAAAAGTTGAGCTTAAAGAGTAGATTATTAAATGAGTTTTTTTAGGGACTCAGTGTTTCATGCATTCTAAATTAAATTTATTTATAAATTTTGGGGTTGTTACATTATTCTTTCAATACAACATTTCTTCGATGAAATTTGAAATTGAACATCAAGAGGCAATTGTTGATACATGAAAATCCCTTTGTGGGAATCCCACATCAGGAATACGATTAAAATTTCTTCTTAATATGAGGAAGTGGAAATGAATCTATTACTACAAAAAATTAATTCTAATTTGACAACATGGTCCTGGAAGAAAAATCAAGCCATCATATAATGACATTAATATCTAAAAACCCCCATGAAATGATCAATATAAACCATTTTGTAGATGGTTGAAAACATAAAAATATAATGATTAAACACATTATAATGAAGTCTATATATTTACATTATGATCTTATCATCAACCCTTAATCAATAAGAAGCAGATCCATATTCACATTCCAATCATGTGAATAACTTCATCTGTATCCTCTATAAATATTGAAATACCTTGAATTAACATAAAAACAATATTGGAAACACACATTCTTATATATTCCATAATTAAGATAAATGTTATTTGATATATTCCTTAAATCCAAAATGTGCTATGGACTCCATTTATGGTAGAATAGACCACATCTTAATGAGTCAAAAAAACAGTTCCATGGTAGTTAGTGTTTATTTGAATCAATCATTTAATCATCCTTATCTTGACATAAGATATATTTTTTAAGTGTTTTCTTTCCATCAATGATATATATATATATATATTTAAATTTATAACTTTTTCTTGAATCACATTTCCTTTGTACCTTTCATCAGACGACCACAAATCCTTAATGAAAGAGCACTGAAGTACAATCCTTATATCTATCATAATTCATATAACCAGTACATTACTGACAAAATATTAAAATGATATGATTTATGAATAGGAATACTAATCATTATACATCATCTATGGTAGCATCATAGATTTATCATTATCCAAAACCAGCATTTGGGGTATATTCCATTGACGATTGGGACATTGATTCACATAGTGTCCCATATACTTGTAATCGATGAATTGTATAGTGGAATTTTTTTTAACCTCGAAATCATGAACATGGTGTCATTTTTCTCCACAGATATTGAAAAATAACATTCCCTTCAAGAATTTACCTTGGTGATTCATTCCACAATTTTCACATGAAGAAAACTCTTATTTCCCTTCTTCCCTTTATCTATGTATTTCCCTATTATCATCTAGAACATTTTCTTCCCTTAATATCCATAAGGCTCCAAGAATTCTTTCTTTAACTTTTTAAAACAAGATATTATTTCCTCATATGATGAGGATACTTTGGAGACAATATTCCATTGAAAAATATGGATTAATACCATTAGATATACGATCCTTCTTATGCTTCATATCATACGCATTGGTGATGTTTTTATTATATCTTCTTGGTTCCATTTCTAATATATTTATATATTATATATTAGCTCATAAAATTATGAACTCTCTATAAATATAAACATTTTATATCACATAGAATCGTAAATCGTAGAACCATATTATTTATTCACTTTTGGGGCATAAATCCTTCTAAATGGTGGGTAAATAAAATTTGAATTATCCTAATCTCATCCTCCTGGAGTGTCAAACCAAGTGTGAAGAAAGGCCCATTGTTGTATACCAGGAATCCCCGGGTCATGCTCAGAACACATTTTCAGAGTTTTCACTCTTAGGTACATATGTTCTAGAGCCACCTCTACTTGTTTGTATCCAGACAGGGATGTAATTGCTTGAAAGATCCAAAAAAATATATTCCTTACAAAAATTATAGGGGATTTTTTTATTATTTATCCTGCTAGACCATCATAGGAAAATTTTTTCTGAACCTACATTTTCTAATTTTAGTTCCCATGGTTTCTTCAAAACTTCCTCTTATACCAACTATAATGCCCTGACCCCTCTAGATCAGATCTGTTGCATTACTAATAACATTCACATCATTATAAGAAATAAAATCCTAATGGAATGACTAGTTTAGTAGTCTTGAAGAAACTAGATACATACATGTAACTCATATTACAATGGTAAAGGTAAAAAATACATCACATAAAAAACTAATTGACTACATCCATGAAAACTCAACAAATGGTCTCATTTTTGTTACACGCTGAAGGTAAAAAAATGAAAGGGGTGAGCTCAAATACTCATTATGGGTTACAAAGTGTGGAATAATGAATCAATAATTACTAAATCATGAATATTGGTCATTATTAATAGGGCACGGTGAATAAATTAAAAACACACACCATTAAAAACTGAGAATGAATCCACATTCATAGGTTTTGTCATAGAGAAAAACCCTGGTATAATACTAACTGAAAATAAATAAGGATAATTTTTATTAATTTTACATCATTTATATGCCACATGATATGAAAATACCATCAAAATGGTCTATGTTATTGGGTAGAAACTCATCATATTTTTGGAAAGAAAATCGAAGGGTTTGTCACCAACTAGTTTGTCACAGGAGACATGACGATAAATCGAGGGGCTATAGCAAGCCACACCCACCACCTCATTTCCAAATCATTATTTATACATAGATTTGATACATGTGTAATAATACTTCTCAATATCCATATATATTTGAGGATATGGATTCATCAAGCGATGTTTACATAAATAATGATTCTATTAAATAAGACCGTTGAAATATTCATGAGGAAATAATCATTAAAGATTCCAAAGGGTCCCATACCACCATGAAACATTAAAATCATAATACCTTAGTATATCCTGATAATAATTAGACGATAAATATGATATACCAAATGGTAGTACATACAACTCAAGAATTAAATAAGTGGTGAACAAGCCATATGTCTAAAAAAGTTAAAGTTTTAAGAGAAAAATCCATTTTACATTGGAAATAAGGGTTCATTTGGAAAATATTTTTTATTTTCCATAAATAGGGTTTTAAACATGAATTTAAAAGAAAAGGTAAGTACATTGATATGAAATTTTAGGAATAAATTATTTCCTACTAAAGTTAAATTATATAAACAGTTATTATAATGATGCTTCAGAGTTATAACATTATACGGCGATTTAAGGAATTAATTAAAGATATTTTTAAGCGAAAAGGAATTTTTTATTTCATAATAATAGAAACTAGGAAAAATATAATTTTCAGGTTAAAATTTGTGATGTAAAAAAGATAAAAATGTCTTAAAAAAATTAATGAGTGAACATCAAAATAGAGAATAATTTTAGAAGTTCTGTTAATCAATCTTAAATTTCAGATTAAATTTATAATGATAGTTTTAAAACATGTTCCATACAAAAAAATAAAAAAGGATTATGATTGGTACATATATATAGAACATTAAAAAAGAATATATGAGGAGTATATTAGAATGAAAAATAATTTTACTGAGGTGAATATAGAATAAGAGCAACCTGAATGAAAATGGATGTTCGGGTAGAAAATACACACAACTTTATAATCAATTGAACCATATTCCCAAAAATTAGTCCTCATCAAATGATACATTGAATATTATGAAAATAAATAGATATATGGTATGAAAATTAAGTGTGAATTTTACATAAACCATACACAAGTAATAGTAGTGAATACAGAATATCTCACAAAGATAGAAGTGGGATGAAGAAACCCTTACCAAGAACGTATAATTAGATTGAGAAAAAATTAATGAAATAATAATGTGGGAATAACCTAAACCCACATAATAAAAGTGGGTATAACAAATAAAACAACCATAGGTAATTCACATATATTCCGGTAAAATACCAAACCATTGACATTGATGTTTAACTCAACGAATGGAAATTGAGTTAAGATATCCCTTACCTGAAGCTCGAATGAGTTCTTGATTGTTCTTAATGACTAGAATAATAAAATTTTTCTTCATTAACTAAAAATTTTAGAACATTATAAACATGAAATTGATATGGTATAACCTTATTAGGTTTATTCATGACCTTTTTATGTGTTCTAAGAGATAGAATTTTACTGTTTTTCTGAAGCATTTTCTCCCTTGGTTTTCATGATCATTTTACTTGTATTCAGGATTAGATGTTTGTATGAAATGTGGTTAAACATCCATAATTGTTAATATATATTATTAGAGGAATTAAATAGATATAAATTA
This sequence comes from Viscum album, assembly GCA_963277665.1. Classification (NCBI taxonomy): domain Eukaryota; kingdom Viridiplantae; phylum Streptophyta; class Magnoliopsida; order Santalales; family Viscaceae; genus Viscum; species Viscum album. The sequence goes on from OY728129.1 coordinate 577,374,570, forward strand.
TCATATAATTATATTTGGGTAATATAAATTTTGATGATTCATAAAATAAAAGTTATTGACAACTGATTGGATTATTTTTTCCCATTTTGTGCATAATGATCATGTTTTGTATTATTATTTTGTATTAGGAGTTTTAAAGGATTAATTGTAGAGACCCGAAGCTTGACGTACATTGACATTACATTACTTTTGCGGAATACTTAGTACATAACATAAAACACACAGACAAGGACCGTAATAGTTTAGTGTCTTTGGAAACTCGGAACGTAATCTCCTAATCATGGTGAAAGATCTTCAACACCTCCCATAAAGATCTTCCCTTTTTTTCGTACCTAAAGCATGTCTTTATATCCTGGGGAAACAAAACCATAAAATGGGTGAGCTCAAATTCTCAGTAAGGGTAAGCATGGATAAAGGAAAAACAAACCATATACATTTGAACTTAAAAACAAGAACATAATGTTTAAACATCAAAAGCTTGAGAAATGACATAAAACATGGAAGTACGTAAGGCATAGATCATAAAGAAACATTAAGAATGATAAAATAGCATGGGAATAAAACTTGTATTTGTGGCATCCATTAAGAACATGATATGATTTCCATAGTAGCCAAGGCAATGCTGCCAATACCATCTTAGTGGACAAAGTCCCTTTCGGAATCGAGTTCACTCCTCGTTCCAGTCCTCTATTACTGAACCGGTTTAACTTGTCATTCCAGCCATGTCTATATCATGAGATATAAATCTTTACCCAATGCATTGGAGAGAGATATAGGTCCCACCCATCTCATAATGAAATCATTCTTTCGTGTTCCACAAAATCATAAATCATACATCATAGCATAACCCATGAAATAAAATGGGATTCTTAAACATCATGCCATCATAACATAATCCATAAACAATTTATATCATTTCATCATAAGAAAATTGAAACCATTTAAATCATAGATACATTTTACTTGAAACATACACATATGAAATAATGTCATTTTAGATGGAAAATAGTTTTGACAAAACACTTGAAATGAATTCTTGAGGAAAATATCCTTTCTTCTTTAAAATCATTTTCTTTTCACAAAATTCAATGAAATTTTAAAAGATAAGGTTTTTTTTGAAAATAATCATGCAATATTGTAGAGTTAGCTTCTTGAAAATGAGGCATTATGAAACCATAAAAATCTATTCACACCGTATAAGTTAAAAATAACATTCTCCTCATACTTTTGTCGGAAAAGTCAAAAAGTACCTTATATGGTAACCAATGGAAAGATCCAATTCATACAATGTGGTAAAAAGTCAATAAAGGGTAAAAATGACTTTAAAAATACATGGAAGAATGGTGTAAATTTTATGAAATCATTTTTAGAAAACATTTTCATGGATGATAAACGAAACCCCAGTAAATACTTACGTATAAGCAATCTCGGATGAAAATGAGATTGAAAATATATCCCTTACCTTAGGTCTGATATGATTCGCACGTATCCAAACCTCCTGTATAATGATTTAAATAATTTCATTGACTTATTAATGAATCATATTCATTGATATTATATCATATATGGTTCACTTATGACTTTATATTACCCGTTCTTTTGTAAATTCATGTTAATGTAGCGTTTTGGGTAAAATCGTTTCATTTGTCGTTCATGTTTTAACTTTTAATTATTAATATGATTACTTAGATCATGATTACTTACATACAGAATGTAAAACATGATTTATATATAATATATATTCAGAATATATATATAATGGATCGATAAATGGAAAGAAATACACCGTTCAGGGAGACGGTAGGCCGTACTTACGCATGAACGCTGTTTTTGTTTCCTTATTGAGTTGAATGGAATTAAGTAGATGACATACATATATATACACATAAATCCAGAATCATTATTATGTAATATATTTCATGATTACTTATTATATATACTTTATAATCATTCATGAATGGTTAATGTGGAGAATGAATCTCATCGCGTCGTGGAGACGGTAGTCCGTACGTACGCACGAGCGATGATATCGTTCTCATGATCGTGGAATTGTATTGGAGTGTATGTATACTATTTCAGAATCAATATCACTTTAAAATAATCATATATAGTTATTATGTACACCATTATACCCATCCAAGTAAGGTGGTGGTGGAAAATAGATTACACCACGGCATGCAGATGGTATTCCGTACGTACGCACGTGCGGTGATTTCATTTTCCGTAGGATGGATAGGTGGTGAAATAGGGTTGTTTCATAATTATAATAAAATATCAGTATATTAGTGATACTGATGTTATTAAATCATAATGAAAAAACCTAATAAGAAGAAGTGGAAGAAGAAATAAAGTTGAAAGAATCGGTAACGGACATTACCTCTTCTTTGAAGCGCCTCTTTGAGATCTCCTTTTAGGGCAATAAAATTGGTCTTTGAGGAAGTCCATAACCTCTAGGATGTTTCTAGGGAAGTTTAGAAGAGAATTTGGCTGGGTTTGTCCGAGCTTGAAGGCTCAATGTGGTGTGAGGAAGAGAGGGAGGAGGTGCCCTTTTATAAGGGAGGAGAGGGGCACCTTTGGAATAACTAAAAATATTATTTTATTATAAAGTAAAATTAGGTTTTTAATAGCTCCAAATAGTTATATTTAGATTCTAAGGTGGGGATGGGTCTAAACCCTCTCATCCAATAGAATTTATACAAGTTTAGGTATCAATTTTAACATTATCATTTAGATTTAAATTTAAGTTAGATAATTTAACTTTTACCGTGTCTTCTTGTTTTCTTACACTATAATGATAATAAACTTACTATATCAAGCCAAAAGAACCCAAAGTTGTTTATTATTAATATATATAACCGCATATAAGTCATTTGGCCTAACCTTAGATTTTTTAGGAATAAAATAACAATTAATAATATAATATTTGTTTTAAAAACAATTTAATGTCAATTTTGACACTATTTGGTAATTGATTTTTGTGAAAATCATAACAGAATGATTAGTTCGAAAAAATTTAATCAAATCAATAATAACATGTCATATTAATGTATAAAATTATTTTAATTCATAAAAAGTCTCAAATTTCATTTATTTGGGTATTTATAACATCAATTATGTCAATATTTCATTAATAAGATAATTATTGCATCATCATTGTGTCATATATAAATTAATTTATTGAAAGTCTAAAAATTACAAATAAAGTACCATTATGTATTAAATCTATTTATATTTCTAATGAATATTTATAGTTGAATTTATCTTATGTATAACCCTATATTAAAAATTATTTACTTATTAAACTTTGATTTTAACTATTTCAACCTTTCTTTAAATAACTTAATATTAAATGTCCTAATCTAATCCAAGTGGGTCTAAATGGTCATATTTTATTCCTGAGGTTGTTTTTGGTCGAATTACACTTATCAAATAGAATTTGGACATGTGTTAAGGTAATAATAATATCATTTTTACCCTTAATTACCCTATTTACTTTTAACCGTGGTAAAAAAGTAAAAAGTTACTATTCACCAAAAATTATTTTCATCTCATTGAACCACATTTTACTTACGGACACCAACTATGTCTCTCGGATTTTTGAAATTCCACTCACAGAAGCGGTAAAATTATGTTTTATGAAAAATTCATTTTTTTAACTACCACTTAGTGGTTTCACTATTCATCAAAAAATGAAAGTTTCCAAAAAAATACCGAAAATTGGACCTAAGCTATATTAGATATTATGAAGTAAAAAATGATGTCTATTTTACCAAATTCAAAACATATCAGTTTCATTTATTAATTTAATAATTAATCCTGTCGTCAAAACAAATAGTGTGTTCTTAAGAGATAATAACTATCAAAAGATTGACACTTGTTTATGTCTGGTTTAAATGTGAAATTACATCCAATGACCAACATTGTATTAAATTGTAAAAATATATTCTAAATATAATTTAAAACCACTCAAATTAATAATTTATCACTATTAATTATTTTGATTAAAAAGTTTGTTTTTAATTTAAATTTAGTAATTTTCACTATTCATCAGAAAATAGAAGTTATCCAAAAAGTAACAAAATTTCACCCTAAGCTAATTTCGATATTCTGAATCCAAAAATGAAGTCCATTTTGAAAAATAAAATTTAGAAAATTTCAAAAAGTGGTTATTACTATTCATAACGGCTAGTTTTAATAATATTTTAATAGCATATTGTTGTTTAGTAAAACTCGTTATTGCATAGTACACACGCTATCGATGAAGGTCGTGATTGTGTGTAATGCAAGGAAAGTAAAGGATGCAGGTTGTGCAAGATCCTTTTGGTGTAGCGTACAACACAAGGCATCAATGAAATTAAAAAGAATATTTTTCATAAAATCTCGGGGTGTAACATTCTACCCCCCTTAAAATGAATTTCGCCCTGAAAATTCGTCGGGGTTATAAATGGTTTAAGACTAGAAAGTTTCTTTAATAGAAACCCACATCGTAAAAAGGAATACCAAAACCAATATTTAAAAACAAAAGTATGAAACGTAACAGTTACCCAAATAAACTAATCACTGGGTGTCCACATAGGTGAAAATATTGATATGGAAGAGAAATCTAACCATCATGTTTTGATAGAGAGTGGTAGAGGACATGGCTATGGAAAAGCCAGCAATTTCAAATCCATAAATTTGTGACGATCTAAGGTACCATTTGATTCATCAGATATAAGATCACTAGGACAACATTTTTGGTTTTCAATATCATTTCCCTAAAGTTGGTGTGATTGGAATAAGAAGAAATAGTTTCGTGATTTTGGTATAGTCTCACCGTTGGTCGTTCTTTGGACAATTTCCACTTTATCTCATAATGAAATGAAGTTGAATTTTTCCTTCATGACGTGTTAGCAGATCATGTGATAGAATGATGGGTCATTCCATCTGTCTCAAAAAAGGTTGGAAAAGTTATCAAAAAATACATAAGTCCATCTATAGTGATATTAATCATATATGGTTCCTAAAATGGACTTATACTTCATATATTATACTGCTTAATGTAATAAAACTAGTTTCTACTAAACAGAGACTTCATGTAGTCCAATGGTAGGTGATAAAGTCCAGTCGCACTTCAGTTGTGGGTTCGATTCCCACAGCCTTGTCCGACGCGATGGGTTGTCGCCCATCCTGCAGGTTATCCCTTTTCTAAAGCAATATTACTATAACATCCCATCAATAATATTGAAAAAAGTTCTATCCTTAAACAATACTAACTTCTGTCCAACATAATCGTTTCCAATCTTTAGGCTTATCTAAAATACTTCGGTCCAAGCTCATAGTATAAAGGAAATGATTACTTGAAATGTCATATAACAATCACGTGAATGCCATCATTTATACCCCATATTTCATAATATATATCGTGTTGGTCAAATTACAAACATGTGAATACCTTAATCATGTATTCTCTTGAAGAATGAATACCCATTAATTGAACCATAGTGAAAACATGAATGCAGTTAAAAGTAAACACTTTCCACATACCAAAATCCTCAAAATTCTTTATACTCAAACCATGATATCACTTAGTCCTTATATCAATCATGAGATCATGAATACAATCAAACATCTCATTATCTTCTTATCCCTTCATTATGCGCATATCATCTGCATACTTAAAATATCTCAATCACTTTCCATGGTTATCGGTACCATAAAATTATTGAAAACCACAATATACCAATACATAAATATTCCTATATTCCACGATACTATATACAACATTATTTTGGAATCCCATTACATAAACACTTAATCATTCTACCACATCATTTTCATATTCAACATTGCCAATAGTGATCGCATGTGACTTCCCTTTGTCCTTTTCCTTAAGTGGTTGCTCATGTCGATCATCACTAACCCTTGGATTAGGGAATTTATTAGCATAATTCCCCATTTCATTGAACATGAAGCATTGAAGTGTTGTTGGTGCGTTCTCTACAGAATTTTCTTTATTCTCACCATTATCAACAGTTTTTCCATTACTTCGACACTCAGTTGCTCGATGACCTTCTTTTCCACACTTAAAACATTTTCTAGTTCCTTTAAGACAATCTCCACCATGCTTCTTTCCAAACATTGTGCATAAAGAAACATTCATCTTCTTTTCACCATTATTCTTAGATTTCTCCTTGAACCCCATCCTTCGTTTCTTGTGAAAACTATGAGATGGATAAGTAACACCAAATTCCATTTCTACCTTGATAGCACAATGCACAATTTCATCATAGCTTCTGAAGTATCTTATAGCTAATGCCCTTCGAAGATTTGGTTTTAAGCCACTGAATAATCGATCAAAATTACTTTTAGGTTGGATGATAAATCCAGATGCATACCTTGCAAGCCTTGTAAAATTCTCTTCGTGTATACCAACAGATTCATAATCCTTTTGCTTTAGTTCAAGAAACTCCTTCTCCAACTTTGTTCAAAGAATACGAGGGAAGTACTTACTGAAAAATATGTTCTTGAACTCGTCCCATTACATGGACTCAATTTCATCTCATGGCCTCGTATTCTTGATAAGATTCCACCATTGATCAGCATCACCTTCCAAGCGATACACTGCTAAGATGACTTTATCATGTTCATAACATTGAATAACTGAAAATATCTTTTCAGTAGTACTGATCCATTGTTCAGAAATAAGTGGATCAGAAGACCCAACGAAAGAAGGTGGACATTTCCTCATGAAGGACTCAATAGAATATTGTTCCCTTCTCTGCTCATTTGGAAGTCCAGAATGATTCATATCTTGTGTAAGAATAGTAATAAGATTTTTCACTCCATCTCCCATAACATTTGTTTGTTCAGGAGGACAATCATTGCATTGTCCATTGCATTGATCAACACGGTTCCTTCGGGTTCCAGCCATCGTCTAAAACCCAAAAAGAATAGTGTGAGGCAAAAATCATGCTAGGGAAAACAACATAATAAAGGGGGAGTACCTTCAATATCTAACATCTTAGGTTACCGTAATTCTAGTACTATAACCTATACTTATACTTAACCTTAGGGACATCCCTAGACATACCATAGAAATATCTCTAGGGATCTCACTAAAGTTCCCGCATCCTAGTTTCCAAAGGTTGACTAAACCATTCCTCTGATACCAACTGTAGAGACCCAAAGCTTCACATACATGGACATTACATTACTTTTTCCGAATAATTAGTACATAACAAAAATACACACACAAGGACCGTAATAGTTTAGTGTCTTTGGAAACTCAGAACGTAATCTTCTAATCATGGTGAAATATCTTCAACATCTCCCATAAAGATCTTCCCTTTTTTTCTTACCTAAAACCTTTCTTTATATCCTGGGGAAAATAAAACATAAAAAGGGTGAGCTCAAATTCTCAGTAAGGGTAAGCATGGATAAAATAAAACATACCATATACATTTGATCTTAAAAACATGAACATAATGTTTAAACATCAAAAGATTGAGCAATGACATAAAACATGGAAGTACGTAAGGCATAGATTATAAAGAAACATTAAGAATGATAAAATATCATGGGAATAAAACATGTAATTGTGGAAACCATTAATCACATGATATGATTTCCATAGTAGCCAAGGCATTGCTGCCAAGACCATCTTAGTGGACAAAGTCCCTTTGTGAATCGAGTTCACTCCTCGTTCCAGTCCTGTATTACTGAACTAGTTTAACTTTCAGTTCCAGCCATGTCTATATCATGAGATATAAATCTTCACACAATGCATTGGAGGGTGATATAGGTTCCACCCATCTCATAATGAAATAATTCTTTTGTGTGACACAAAATCATAAATCATACATCATAGAATATCCCATGAAATAAAATGGGATTCTTAAACATCATGCCATCATAACATAATCCATAAACAATTGATATCATTTCATCATAAAAAAATTGAAACCATTTAAATCATGGAGACATTTTAGTTGAAACATACACATATGAAATAATGTCATCTTATATAGAAAATAGTTTTGACAAAACACATGAAATGAATTCTTGAGTAAAACATCCTTTCTTCTTTAAAATCATTTTCTTTTCACAAAATTACATGCAATTTTAAAAGATAAGGGTTTTGTTGAAAATAATCATGCAATCTTGTAGAGGTATCTTCTTGAAAATGAAGCGTTATGAAACCGTAAAAATCTGTTCACACCATATAAGTTAAAAATAACATTCTCCTTGTACTTTTGTCGGAAAAGTCAAAAAGTACCTTATATGGTAACCAAAGGAAAGATTCCATTCATAAAATGTGGTTAAAAGTCAATAAATGGTAAAAATGAATTTAAAAATCCATGGAATAATGGTATACATTTTATGAAATCATTTTTAGAAAACATGGTCATGGATGTTAAACGTAACCCCAGTAAATACTTACGTATAAGCAATCTCGGATAAAAATGAGATTGAAAATTTATCCCTTACCTTAGGTCTGATATGATTCGCACGTATCCAGACCTCTTGTATAATGGTTTAAATAATGTCATTGACTTATTACAGAATAATATTCATTGTTATTATATCATATATGGTTCACTTATGACTTTATATTACCCGTTCTTTTGTAAATTCATGTTAAAGTAGTGTTTTGGGTAAAATCGTATCATTTTTCATTCATGTTTTAACTTATAATTATTCATATGATTACATAGATCATGATTACTTACATCCAGAATGTAAAACATGATTTATATATCATATATATTCATAATATATATATAATGGATCGATAAATGGAAAAGAAATACACCGTTCATGGAGACGGTAGGTCGTACGTACGCATGAACGCTGTTTTAGTTTCCTTATTAAGTTGAATGGAATTAAGTAGACGACATACATATCTATACACATAAATCCAGAATCAATATTATGTCATATATTTCATTATTACTTATTATATATACATTATAATCATTCATGAATGGTTAACGTGGAGAATGAATCTCATCGCGTCGTGGAGACGGTAGTCCGTACGTACGCACGAGCGATGATATCGTTCTCATGATCGTGGAATTGTATCGGAGTGTATGTATACTCTTTCATAATCAATATCACATTACACAAATAATATATAGTTAATATTTACACCATTATACCCATACAAGTAAGGTGGTGGTGGAAAATAGATTACCCCACGGCATGGATACGGTATTCCGTACGTACGCAAGTACGATGATTTCATTTTCCGTAGGATGGATAGGTGGTGAAATAGTGTTGTTTCATAATTATAATAAAATATCAGTATATGAGTGATACTGATGTTATTACTTCATAATGAAACAACCTAAGAAGACGAAGTGGAAGAAGAAGTAAAGTTGAAAGAATCGGTAACAGACATTACCTCTTCTTTGAAGCGCCTCTTTGAGATCTCATTTTAGGGCACTAAAATTGGTCTTTGAGGAAGACCAGAACCTCTAGGATGTTTCTATGGAAGTGGAGAAGAAAATTTGTCAGGGTTTGGCCGATCTTGAAGGCTCAAAGTGGTGTGAGGAAGAGAGGGAGGAGGTTCCCTTTTATAAGGGAGGAGAGAGGCACCTTTGGAATAACTAAAAATATTATTTTATTATAAAGTAAAATTAGGTTTTTAATAGCTCCAAATTAATATATTTCGAAGCTAAGGTGGGGATGGGTCGAAATCCTCTCATCAAATAGTATTTAGACAAGTTTAGGTGTCAATATTAACCTTATCATTTATATTTAACTTTAAGTTAGATAATTTAACTTTTACCGTGTCTTCTTGTTTTTTTACACTATAAGGTTAATAAACTTACTATATCAAGTCAAACGAACCCCAAGTTGTTAATTATTAATATATATAAATTTATCTACGTCATTTGGCCGAACCTTAGATTTTTAGGAATAAAATAACAATTAATAATATAATATTTGTTTTAAAAACAATTTTATGTCAATTTTGATACTATTTGGTAATTGATTTTTGTGAAAATCATAACAGAATGACTAGTTTAAAAAAAATTACTTAAATCAATACTAACATGTCTTATTGACATATAAAAGTATTTGAATTCATAAAAAGTCAGAAATTAAATTTATTTTGGTATTTATAACATCAATTATGTCAATATTTCATTAATAAGATAATTACTACATCATCAATGTGTCATAAATAAATTAAATTATTTAAAGTATAAAAATTAAAAATAAAATACCATTATGTAGGAAATCTGTTTAACTTTCTAATGAATATTTATAGTAGAATTTATCTTATGTATAACCCTATATTAAAAATTATTTACTTATTAAACTTTGATTTTAAATATTTTAACCCTTCATTAAATAAATTAATATTAAATGTCCTAATCTAATCCAAGTGGGCCTAAATGATCATATTTTATTCCTAAATTTATTTTTGGTCGAATTATACTTATCCAATAGAATTAGGACACGTATTAGGGTAATAATAATATCATTTTTACCCTTAATTACCCTATTTACTTTTAACCGTGGTAAAAAAAGTAAAAATTTACTATTCACAGAAATTATTTTCATCTCCTTGAACCACATTTTACTTACGGACATGAACCATGTCTCTAGGATTTTTAAAATTTTACTCACAGAAGCGGTAAAATTATGTTTTATGAAAAATTCATTTTTTTAACTACCACATAGTGGTCTCACTATTAATCAAAAAATGAAAGTTTCTAGAAAAATACCAAAAATTAGACCTAAGCTATATTTGATATTATGAACTGAAAATTGATGTCTATATTACTAAATTCAAAACATATCAGTTGCATTAATTAATTTAAAAAATAATTCCCTTCGTCAAAAAAATAGCGTGTTCTTAAGAGATAGTAACTATCAAAAGATTGACACTTGTTTATGTCTGGTTTAGATGTAAAATTACATCCAATGACCAACATTGTATTAAACTATAAAAATATATTCTAAATATACTTTAAAACCAGTCAAATTAATAATTTGTCACTATTAATTATTTCGATTAAAACGGGTGTTTTTAATTAAAATTTAGTAATTTTCACTATTCATCAGAAAAGGGAAGTTATCCAAAAAGTACCAAAATTTCACCCTAAGATAATTTCGATATTCCAAATCCAAAAATGAAGTCCATTTCGAAAAATAAAATTTAAAAAAATTCAAAAAGTGGTCATTACTATTCATAACGGCTAGTTTTATTAATATTTTAATAACATATTTTTGTTTAGTGAAACTCGTTATTACGTAGTACACGTGCTATAGAGGAAGGTCGTGATTGCGTGTAATGAAAGGAAAGTCAAGTATGCGTGTTGTGTAAGATTCTTTTGGTGTAGCGTACAACACAACACATCAATGAAATTAAAAAGAATATTTTTCATAAAATCATGGGGTGTTACAATAATAAATATTGAATGAGGTAAAATAATAATATTACGATCTAGTTAAATCATTAAAAAGGCTTCATGAATAGTATTGAAGATATTAATAGAAATTGAGAACATGTCGTCCTCGAATGTGATAAATTAATAAATCTCATATGGTGTTTTCATTTTTAATAGAAGAGGAGGGGGAAAGGGAGATGATGATGAAATATTCCATTAGAATAATAAAATTATATTTCATGTATATTATGGGAATTTTCAATGAATTTTGGTGTGGAGTGATGAGGAAATAAGTATAAAATAACTAAAAATATAAGAAAAATTGAGAAATCTCTCATGATGATTGGCTAGCCTAACGACGTCACTTAAAATTTCATAAAATAGTTTGATGAGGGAAAGGGGTAACTCACTACTAATAAATAATAAAGTAAGTATGGTGGATATGTAATGACAAATCAGAACATAATAGAAAGGAAAATTTAAAAAAAACATAAAATGAAAGAAAAAAAGAAAACTAAAGAGGATGTTTACTACTTAATCTCTTCTCCTTGAGATCCTTTTTAAGGACATTGGTTTGGGAATTTCGGTAATACCAGCAGCTATATGACGTGGAGAGGAGACATGTGAGGAGTATTGGGTAGATTTAAGATAAGGGTCAAGGCTTGAGAGGTGTGGGGGGAAGAGGGGTGTAAGAATCTGGACCTTCTTTTTAGGAATGTTTTTCCTTTTTCTGGAGTTTTTGAGAAAATAGGAGTTTCTGGAAAATTTTGAAGTACACCCCATGTACTTTATGAGTACACACTGTGTACTTTGTTCCCATAGGAGGTCATGTGCTGGCTGTGTCATGGCCACACACATGGTCGTGTGGGGTGACTTGGAGGCTGCCTAAACTAGAGTACTAAAACAGTAAGTACATGTCGTGTACTCCAAAGGTACATGCCATGTATTTTTTTCATTAAACGCACTGGGGTCACATCTAATCTCCATAATTTCCTTCTTCTAGGATTCATTCGGCCGAGAGCTCCCGTATGTCTGTGATATTACTCTGAGCCCCAACCGAGTATCTGAACTCCGATTTGACCATTGCGATTGCACTGGGATCGTCTCGATCTAATGTGTTCTAAATAGATTCATGCCTCATGGTTCAATTATATAGATCTCCTAACCCCGAGGTAGGTGTTCTGTGCCTTTCCATTCGGTGTCTTTGAGTTTTATGTGCAAATTCCTCCATTACCCTTGAATGGGGTATTGTGTGTTTACCGTTTTACCCATGTTGTTTTACTGCCATTCTTGTATGCCAGTGTAGAAGTAATTTTGATATGAATTGGGTTGATTACTATGATTTGGATTTTTTTTACCTGTGCATTTTTTTTGACAGTTTGGTCTTTTTTAGCCTTTGGCTTCATTGCTTGTTTCCCATGCCTGTTTCTGTAGGGTAGCGAGTTGTATTATCACATGGTTTTTATGATGTAATTTTTTATCCAAGTATTTCTGTAGGTTTACTTTGGATATGCTATACTTCTATGCTCGTTGACCTACATAGTGCTGTGAGAACATGGTGTAGTAGGTTGTAAGGGAGGATTGACTGAGTGACCATCCTCAGAGAGCCTAGAACCACCTGGGGCTATAAGGGGAATTGACCGAGGGAGCTTCCATAAAGGTCCTTGATTACTGTAGAGTATAAGAGGATTGACTACGTGATCTTCCTTAGAGAGTCTTTATTTGAATTTAACGACCTTATATTTAAGGAGAATTGACCGAGTGAGCTTCCTCAGAGAGTCCTAGACCTCAGGGCTATAAGGGTAATTGACATGTGAGCTTCCACTGAGAGTCTGTGACTACCTTAGACTCTGTGGGGGAATAGACTATGTGAGCTTCCTCCGAAGGTCTTGCTTTACCTAGACTATACAGGTGATGGACTATGTGAGCTTCCTCAGAGAGCCTTTCTTTACCTTTGACTATGAGGGGATAGACTGTGAGCGCTTTCTCCGAGAGTCTTATTAAATTTCTATGACATAACTAGAGGGGATGGCTGCAAGTACTTCCCAAAGGGTTACCTATATGAGTTTTAGCTATTTATTCACTACTGCTTGATATTGAGCAGTTAAATGTTTATTGCTGAGAACTTTCTTGTTTACAGCTTCCTTTACATTTACCATCCATATATTCAGTGACTGTTAGGCATAGATCTTTGGGTGGTTTCCTACTGGGATTTAGTCTCACACCTTATTTGGGTCATGTTTTTGGTCTCAAATAGATTATACTTTTGCAGGTATACATAAGGTCATGCCCCCTTCTCCTTCAGTTATTTGACTTGCTGTGGAGCTGGAGGGCATGGGACCAAGCATATTCATGCGAAGTTGAGGATTTTTTTATATTTTTTTGTACTCTGGTTTGGTATTATTTGTATTCTAGAATTTTGACATGTCCAGCTACTTTCATTGACATTTGTATCATGCATCATTTATTACGCATTACTCCAATTGTTTATTATCTCAGTATTCCACTGTTTACTATTGTTGGATATTTACTGCTTCTGTTATTTCATGTTTGATTACATCCACTTTTTACTCTGCCAATGAAGGCATATTTTTTCCACTATCACACCCAAGTCCCTCGCTGCTAGTCTACAGCCTCTGGCGTTTGGGGAAATGCGCTTGAGGCCATGTGACCAACCGAGTACGGGGCGCCTCTGGGTGGATTCTAGAACTGGGACGTTAAAAAGTTGTATCAGAAGAATTATTTTCTATTGACTTACTGTTTGGAGCTTTCATCCAGGGATAGGAAGAAATAGGTACGTGATAATATGTTGTGCCCGGGAGTAGCTAACCCATTTACAGGGAAAAACCAATCTACCTCGTTATTGAAAATTGTCTGGTTTCTCATTTTTAAGGTTGATTTGATTTTCACTGTTAGGTGACTCACACGTATTGTGCTATTACTTTTGATGATATTGTGGTTATATTTCTGTTTCAACCCTATGAGATGAGGGTATTCCATCTCATGTATCATATAGGCACTTTCTACAAATCACATTTCATGCATTCTTGCCATGCCATCTAGGATGCATTAGCAATTTCATGTTGTTGTGATAGATGATGTGTAGAATATGAATGTGGTTGTGATAGATGCTTTGATAATGATACCTGCTATTTGATATGGTATGTTTTGTGTATGGATTTGTCTGGATGAATGCCAGATAATTGTTCTTGAGGTGTTATGGGCCCTCATGGACCATAATTTGGCGCATCATCACTTTTTTCCTTGTTATAACTTGTTTAAGATGCCAAAATTTGATTCACAGGCCGTATGGGTCCTCACGGATTGGATTTTGGAACCTTTATGTTCATTTCAGTGTTTTTGTGGGCTCTAGAGTATTTTATGTGGCTTACTGTCCAGAAAAACCGAGAATACATGCCATGTAGTTTTGAATACATGCCATGTGTTCTTCTGTTCGGGAAGAAACATTTTTTCGAATGTACATGTCGTGTACTTCTGTACACGCTTGGTAGTCTCTAACAGTGTCTTAGGTCATGTGGGTAGAGACACAGGATGGGTAAATCCTTGTGGGACACGTCATGTAATAGTTTTGCACACTGTTTATCCTGACCTAGGTACCCGACCATGTAGCAAGCAACACTGGTCGGTGGAGTCTCTTCTTATACACGTCGTGTCCATCTTGACCAAGATGTGTAGTCTGATTCAGGTATCCGGTTGTGTCACGAACAAACACGGGTCGATGTTATCTTTTTCACATTCATGCCGTGTCAAGATTATACGCGTCGTGTGGTCTGGCCTCAGTTCCCAGCCATGTCACGAACAACACAGGTTGGTGTTATCCTTTCTTAGTACAGATCGTGTTTATTTGGAACACACCGTGTAGTGTAACCTAGGTATTCCGGTCGTGTCACTAACAACACGGGCCGGTGAAGCTTGTCCAGTATACGCCGTGTCTACCATGAACATGCTGTGTAGTCTTGTATTGGGAGATTCGTGTAGGTTAACCCTGTAGAAGGACCTGGGAAGGGGAAGAGTATTCAAGTACACACCGTCTTCTTGGAGAACACACCATGTGTTTCGGGTGTTACATAACCAGTTTGGGCAGAAGTACATGCCCTTGTGAATGAATTCATGGAACATGCAATGCAGGAAATGTATACACCATGTAGTCATGCTTTGTAAAACATGAGTTCTTTCTTCCTCTTACTCTCTTCTTACACTCTTTTTTTGTCCTTGATATCTTGATCTATGATGTGTGCTTAACCTTGCAATGTAATGACATAGAGACATCCTCTGGTTGTCTAGCAGTTGTAGGGCAGTGATCAAACACCTAAAATGGCTGATCAGGGACTTCCTATAGATACTCCTTTTGTGCTAGCCTTGGCACCAGTAGTTATACCAGTTGTTGGCATCGATGCACAGTTTAGGGAGGGTTTTTTGAGGATGATGCATACCTTTGACGGAGCAAATGCATCCTGCCCTATCGATGACAGATTTGATGCGGGTTTTCTAGAAGAAGCATCCTCCCACCTTCTCAGGGGAAGGAGGACCACAGGAAGCAGAGTCGTGGCTCGAAAACACGCTGACGGTCTTTGAGAATCTCAAGATAAAACTAGAGATGAGGGTGAACCTCGCAACCTATATGATTCTAGACTCCTCCAAGAGGTGGTGTGATGTCATATCTCAGGTAGGAAACCCACAAAATATGGCTTGGGAGGATTTCCAGCATATCTTTTACGATTACTTCTACCCAGAGACCTTCACGACCGATCGAGCCTGGGAGTTCATGATCCTAGAGGAGGGTACTATTTCTGCGATGGATTATTCCTCTTGCTTCATGGAGATGTATTTTTTCACGCCTTTTTGAGAAAGTGATGAGTTGTTCCTAGCTAGGAATTTTTAGGAAAGTCTCGGGAATGAGATTCATTCCAGGTTGAACATATTTAGGTTGAAATCGATATCCGCTATTGTCAACCAAGAGCTGATTATAGAGTACAATCTGAGGGATTATGGAGCTATGAGCTGGGGAGGTTCGACATCAAGGGTTAGTATTCCTCCAGCTGATGGTACAAAGTGTCGCATGGGAGACAGTAAGGGGAGATCAGAGTAGACGGAATTAATCTTCTAGTAGCCAGGTGGTGTGATACCAGTGTGGGAGTAGTGAGCATATGAGGCCACATTTTCTGAGAGACCTATATGATTGCCGATCTTACGACAATATGGGTCACCTTTAGCACTTTTTTATGTTCTTCTCACCAGCAGCTAGTGACAGAGGTTCCTCTATGACTCCTCGTTTAGGAGCAGTGCCACCAGTTTCTCATCAGTTAGGGAACTGGAGTTCTTCTACCTATTCAGGATGAGGTGGAGGTTGTGGCTGGGGTAGTCAGTCATCGATCCATCAGTGACAACAGGGTGGATCATGTCAGAGCAGTCAGGCAGGGTCATAGGGCAGTGGAGCAGTCCAGATCATTGTAGTGGAGTAGACCCAACATGATCAAGATCCCAAACCTTCTACAGTTCGAGGTATGATCTTAGTTACCTCATTTTTGTCTTCTGGTCTTTTCGATATAGTGGCTTCCCATATCTTTATCTCTGTTTCTATTGTAATGATCTTTGGTCTCTACATCTTTTCCTCAGCTGATATCCTAACGTTAGACACACCGTTGGGGATGAGGATGTCTAGTGTACATCAGTGCAAGGAGTTCCCTCTAGAGGTTGCTGGGTGTCACTTTTTATGGGACCTCTATGTCCAAGATATGACATGCTATAATGTAATTCTTGAAATGGACTAGTTGGTTCTCTTCTAGAATTCATCGACTGTTATTGTTGTAGTGTGAGCATCATATCACCCTAGGGTGGATCTTTTCTTCATAGAGACAAGTGCGATGTCCATGCAAGTAGAGAAAAACTTGAGCATCATGGGATAGGAGGAGAACAAACTCAGATTGCTAGTCTCTATATAGATGACTAGAGGGAATTCACAGATGGACATTCACCTAGTGGTAGATCGTTTCAGGTACATCTTTCCAGAGGAATTTTCAGGGTTTCCTCTTGAGCATGAGTTAGAATATTCTATTGATCTTTTTCGAGGGGTGACACCGGTGTCCCTTCATTCTTATAAGATGGATACAACAGAGTCGAAGGAGCTAAAGAAACAGTTGGAGGACTTGCAGGCCAAGGGTTTCATCTGACCCAGTACTTCTTCTTGGGGTTCGCCTATCCTATTTATGAATAAGGCACATCATACCCTTAGGCTTTGTGTGGATTATCGGAAGCTGAACCAGTTGATGTTCAAGAACCAATATCCCTTTCCTAGTATTGATGATCTCTTCTATCATCTTTGAGGAGCCCTGGTGTTCTTGAAGATTGACATGGGGTCCGGTTATCATCAGTTGTGCATTAGACCATATGATATACCTCTCATTGCCTTTCGGAGCAGGTATGGTCTATATGTGTATATGGTTATGCTGTTCGGTCCCACGAACACACCTTTAGTCTTCATGGAACTAATGAACTGAGTTTTCCATCTATACCTAGACTTCATTGTGGTTGTTTCGTGGATGATATATTGGTGTACTCTCACACTCAACACAATCATGCTACCCATCTTAAAATCATTTTGAGTACACTGAGGGAGAATTGGTTATATGTTGTGCTATCAAAGTGCCACTTTTGGATGGATCATATTCACTTTATGTGTCATGTTATCTCAGATATGGGAGTATCAATAGAACTAGAGAAAGAGAGGGTAGTAGTTTTATGGGAGCATCTGAAGTAGGTCATTGAGGTAAGGAATTTTATAGGGCTGGAAAAATACTACAGACACTTTATTCAAAACTTTTCACAATTAGCATCACCACTGATGGGTCTGACTAAGAAGGGTGTGAAGATCTAATGGTCAGATTTTCATGAGTCAGCCTTCTGAGAGTTGAAACTGAGATTGACTGTAGCACTGATACTAGTCTTTCTAGAGCCGGTAAAGAGCTATATTGTATATTGTGATGCTTCAGGTATTGGGTTGGGAGCTGTGCTTATGCAGGGAGATGGAGTCGTTGCGTACAGGTCTTTGCAGTTGAGGCCACATGAGTGTAATTACCCGACACATGATCTGGAGTTGGCAGTTGTTGTTCACCCATTACGATGTTGGAGACATTATCTTCTAGGAGGACATTTTTTGGTTTTCACTGACCACAAAAGTCTCATGTACATTTTCACTCAGCATTACCTGGATTTGAGACAACGAAGGTGGGTTGAGTACCTTCAGTCTTTCGAATTTGAGCTTTCCTACACATAGGGGAAAGGCAATGGAGTGGCTGATGCGTTGGGCTGAAGGACTCAGATACAGACAGATTAGGAGGCTATCAGTGAGTGGCAGCTTATGGCTCCGTTCTCTGATATGCATTTGGAGGTGAACGATAGATAGGGGAAGACATTCCAATCTTTTGTAGTTGTTACCTCTACACATATTGATCATGTACGAATGAGGAAGCTATCGGATTCTAAAGGCCTTGTCTTAAGGGAGAGTGTGTCAGGAGAGGTCCTTATTCCTAGATACACCATAGGGAAGGATGAGATCTTGATTTTTTAGGGGTGCGTATGGGTGCCAACATATATACGCAGGGAGATGATGTAAGACATTCATTCCTCAGTTTGGGAAGTTCATCTTGGCGTCACCCAGATGTATCATAATCTACACCATCAGTATTGGTGGCCAGGTATGAAGAGGGACATTGCTGGGTTTGTCATGATGTGTTCTACTTGATAGCAGGTGAAGGTGGAACATCAGTGACCAGCATGGCTTTTACATCAGATATCTATTCCCAAGTGGAGGTGGAATGATGTTTCAATGGACTTCATGACCAGTTTACCGAGGTCACCTCGAGGTAATGATGCAGTGTGGGTTTTCATTGACAGAATTATCAAGGTTTCACACTTCTTATAAATCAAGGAGATCTTTTGTGTTGATGAGATATGGCGGTTGTACATCCGTGAAATTGTACGTCTACATGGAGTTCCACACTCCATTATTTCAGACAGGGATGCACGTTTTACTTCTTGGGTATGGCAGGGGAATTAGAAGGTTTTAGGTACATAGGTACGTTTGAGTACCGCCTACCACCCCCAGGTAGATGGACAATCCGAGCATATGATTCAAGTGCTTGAGGACATGCCCCGAGCATGCACTCTAGATTTTTGAGGTTCATTGTAACGCCCCGACCCCAGCTACCCAGAGTCGGTGCATTACTTCGTAACATTTTCATGATCACAAAAGAACATGTCTCGAAAGACCGATTAGTTTAGTAGCCTTGGGAACACTAGATACATTCATAAACGTTACATTACATCATAAAGTGAAAATCTACAATAAAAAAGTCTCCATAGTCCACACTCATATCCTCTTCTGACTATCCCTGCAGTTCATTCATAAAATACCTCTTCACATCCTGGAAAATATTAAAACATTTAAAGGGGTGAGCTCAGATGATCAGTAAGGATAACAATAAAGCAGAAACCTTCTTAAATAAACATAAACATTTAAGGAAATGTATAACTAAAACAAAAGCCTTTTAAACTTGAACTTCAACATAATATGGAAAACGTAAATGAAATAATTCAATTTACTTATTCACATGGATATTCTACTCGTCGAATAATCACATGCAATATCAATAACCACTTTCTTAATGATGAAATGCATAATGCCAGACTATCATAACCAAATAGCCAAGGCCTCGTTCCAAGTCTACAATAAGATTTTGCCAAGGCCTCGTGCCAAGACACTAATTTTTCTCATGAGACCTACCGATGCATCGAGGAGCTATAACGGGCTCCACCCGTCACTTATTAATTCCAATGAATTCCTCATATGAACAAGTTTAAACATATCATAAACTATAACATAATCATATCACATAAAACATGCATAAAGGAAACATAAAATGTCCACATTTAAATCACAATATATCAATACAGCACATTGATATAATAAAAATACATTCAAAACCATTTTCAATACCAAAAATAAAAGAAAGTTAAAACTTTGTATTTACTTTTCATTAAAAAAAAGTTATGGCTTGTAGAGGAATCTGAAACCCAAATAATGGCCTTGGCGGCGGATAAGCCGTTGTCACCGCATACATACGACAATAAAAACAGTCCTTTTTGTCATTTAGTAAAACACTTCGTATAAATAGATTCCTTTTGAATAAACATAAAAGTCAAAGGGGTTTATACACCGTATAAAAGAAAGTTCTGTATAAAACAAAATATTCCTCAATGAAAGGAGATTGAGACGAAGACCCTTACAAAGATCATTTTTTTAAATAAAGTAGGTCTATTATTTGTATTCACTATAAGTACACATAAATAAAGTAAAAATACAAGATAGGACATAAAAATATAATGACATAATTTGAAAGTAGGAGATTAACCCAAATAATAGAAATTGGGTTAAGAAGTTCCCTTACCTCGTGTCCGAATTCACTCGACCGTTCTTTGATATCCTAATTAATAAACTAGATTTAATCTCTACCTTCTTATGAATCTTTTTCAAGTTCATTATTCCTTTTATATCACTTATTACCATGTCATGACCATTATGTAATTATTTAGGTTTATAACAGTCATTTTGTCGATCTTAGGTACTTGAGTCAAAAATAAACTTCTTATAATTACAAGTTGTTCATGTGGTGAAATATCCATTATATCCAGAATTAAATTCATGATGTATATATCATATATATCATATATATCCAGTATATACATTCATTTATAATATTACATAACCTTTAGAGGTAAGAAATGAAATGCACCGTTCATGGAGACGGTAAGCCGTACGTACGCATGAACGCTACTTTCATTTCTATTTCATATTTAATGGAATGAAATCATAATAGTATAAAGATGTATTATAATTCCAGTATAATATCATATAAAATATCATTTACTCCATCCTTTATACATCCCACATATGGCATTAACGATTCAAATCACTTTGAGGGGGCGGTAGTCCGCACTTCCTAAAATGAAATTATCGCGTTTACCCATAATTGAAATCATAAAGTATGCCATAAATGAGAAATACAGAAGGATAAGGAAAACATAAACATAATATATATATCATATATGAAAATAGTTTCATCAAAATGGCCACCATTAGAGGTGTTAAAAGAATATTGAATAATCATCGTTTCGTGAGGCAGTATTTCGCCACCCACAGAAATAGTATGTTCTTTAACCATTAGACGAAGGTGTGTGTAAGTGTAAAACAAATCCTTATCATAAAAACATCCTAGTATATTTTATATACTGGTGTTGTTACAAAATAAAGTATTAAAAAGAGTTTAAGGGGTTGGAGAAGCAAAATAAAACAAAACAACATTAGAGAAGACATTACCTTAAAATCGGGTAACTCTTTTTGATTGGAGCCAAAGGATTCCTTGGGAAGAATTCTGCCCAAGGTGAGGCTTCTAGGAGTAAGGGAGGGAAGTTGGGAGAGTATTTGGGCAGATGTTGTCTGAGCCAAAAGGCTTTGAAAGTGTGAGTAATGTGGTAGTGGTGGGGGCCTTTTATAAGTGGAGAGGAGGGGCACTCTTGGAATGTAATAAAATGTTACTTTATTATACAATGCTTTTCGGATTCTAAAGGTCCCACACTTATATAATTCAAGGCTAAGGTTATAAGGGATAGAATTATTCTCATCCAATAGGCTTTGGACAAGTGTGATGCTTAGATTTTACATTATCTTTTCATTTTATTTAAATCGTTAATTAATGAGGTAATCGATGCGTCATCATGGTGTCATAAATAATTTAATTTATTTAATGTCTAAAAATTATAAAAAAAATATCATGATGTAGGAAATATTTTTATATTTCTAATGAATGTTTATATTAAAAAATATGACTTGTATAACCGCATTTAAAAATTGTTTTAGTAAAAAAAAACTTATGTTTGTGACATTTTTATTTTAACTTTAAATAAAAGTAATTTATGTCATTTTCCTACCAAAGTAGCTCCATGGGGTCCCCAAGTTGACCCATGTATTTTCTTGGTCGGCCATGACACATCCAATAGTGGTAGGACTTGTGTAAGGTCATTTCATATTTTTATAATACCATTTTTACCTTAAATTTCACTAATTATCTTTAATCTTGATTAATTAAACTTAAAAGTTACTATTCACCAAAAAATTATATTCATCCCATTGAACCACATTTTACTTCCTAATGACAACCATGTATGTCGGATTTTTGAAAATCAAATCACAGAAGTGGTAATGTTTCATTTAAACGAAAAATCAGTTTTTTAACCACCACTTAGTGGTTTCACTATTCAAAAAAAATTGAAGTTTTTCAGAACAATGCCAAAATTTTACCCTAAGATATAATTGATATTCTGAATTCAAAAATGATGTATATATTGAAAAATTACAAACATATAAGTCGCATTAATTAATTTTCTAATTAATTCCCGCTGTCACAACAAATAGTGTGTGTTAAGAAAGAATATCAATCAAATGATTGACAATTGTTTATGTCAAATTTCAAAGTGAAATTAATTCTAATGAACACCATTGGATAAAATGGTAAAAATATATTCTAATTATAGTTTAAATCACTCAATAGTATACTTTATCTTTATAAATTATTTTGATTAAAAAAGTTGTTTTTAAGTATATTTTTCACTATTCATAGAAAATTGGAAGTTCTCAGAAAATTACAAAAAATTCAACTTATGATAATTTCGATATTCCGAATACAAAAATGAAGTCTATTTTGAAATATAAAATTTCTATAATTTTAAAAAGTGGATATTACTATTCATAACGACTACTTTGATTAGTCTCGGTGTTTTAGAACTCGAACTTGCATACAATACAAGCTATTGCATTATTGAAAGAGAGGCGTATCGTGGAAGATAGGGGTGTTACATACTCCCCTCCTTCAATAAATTGCGTCCTCTCAATTTGAAATTTTTCTTTGAATATAAAAGGATGAAAATAGAAAATACCTTTGTAGAAAACCCACTTCGGAAATAAGTTTAATATAATTTAGCCTTAATAAGAGGGAAAGGGAAATGAAAAAGTCACCACCCAATTATGATCTCGATTAGGAGAACATTGGTGGCAATTAGAGACAAATAATTGGAGGAAAAACGTAAATATTTGTAGGGAGTGATTGAGGTAATCAATCGCAAACAAGTGTCAAATTGAGGGCCTCAAAGCCTTCAATCTATGTTGATTTAAAATATCATCAGTTCATAAGGTATTAGGATAACACATTTTTTTTAATATACATTTACTAAAGTTTAGGAATTAATTTATTCATAGAATAAGATATATGTATATATATATATATATGCTGGACAAGTAGAGTTTCAACCTTCAACTAATTTCTACCACAAACTTATATTTCACTCAAAAAGATAATAGAACTCAAAATTATTATATTTATCCTAATCGTACAAGGTTCAAAATATTAACACATACCATTTATATTATGAAAACTATTTTTTAATAACCAGGGACTTCCTGTAGGCTAGTGGTAGGTCATAAAGGCCTGTCGCAATATGGTTGTGGGTTCGATTCCTGCAGCATTGTCCGAAGCAATCGGTTATCGCCTAACCTGAAGGTTGTCCTTTTTCTAAAACTATTATATTATTCCAAAAATAATATTCAGAAATTTTTTAACCTTAAAAAATACTATTAAAGGTTCAACTTAATCCATTCCAACCTTTATAGTTATCAAAAATACTTCTGTCCAACTCACAGTCCAAATTTTATAAGGAAGGTAAACATAATGAAGATCCTTTTTTCTGCGTAACAACATGTGAACACTTTCATCATGTATTCTTTTAAAACACTGCAATTACCAATGGTCCCTTATTCCTTATAGAATACTAGATATACTCCTTCTATCCAAAAATGTATACAAATCATTAATCAGTTTCATGGATGTTAAGAATATCCAATATAATTTATCCAAATCAATCATGTATTATTCCAAAATCACTATTTCGGTATCAGAACCATATTATGGTTTATCTTTCTCTCAACTATATATTTTCCAAAACTTTAACCTGCTGTGGAGTCACTTTTCTTGCTTCCACACAATCTCATGTCCTTTCTGAAATAGTACTGTAGTACAATCCTTATATACTCCATAATTATTATAACCAGTACATCATTTATTCCACACTCAAATGAAAAAATTATTTAATAACAACATAAGAACTCTAATCATTCCTCCTCATCTTTGGTAGTATCATAACTTGATTATTATCCAATAACATCATTTGGGCATACTCTGATGATTTGGACGTTGGTTTGCATAGTGTCCCC
Source organism: Viscum album (assembly GCA_963277665.1). Taxonomy (NCBI): domain Eukaryota; kingdom Viridiplantae; phylum Streptophyta; class Magnoliopsida; order Santalales; family Viscaceae; genus Viscum; species Viscum album. The sequence continues at coordinate 577,399,296 of OY728129.1, forward strand.
ACTCCTTGCAGATGAAGCATTGTACATTTGAAACCTTTTTCTTACCCTTGCAGTCACTCACTTTGTGTCCTTTTTCTCCACACTTATAACAAAATCACATTCCCTTCAGGAAATTTCCAAGGTGTTTCTTCCCACATTTATCACATATTGAAAAATTCTTCTTTTCCCACGTCCCTTTTTCCATCATTCTCTCTTCCATCCTTTTCTTCTCTTTCTTCCCTTCAAAGCCATAAGACTCAAAGAATTATTTAATTATCTTATTAACACATGATACTATTTCTTCATATGTTGAGAACACATGGGAGATTAGTTACCTTCTAAATGTTGGGTTAATACCGTGAAAGATATGATCCTTCTTACGCTTTGGATTATACGTATTGCTGGAGTTCACATTCCTTCCACTGGGCACCATTTCTATACAATGGCATAAACTAAGTTAGTTTATGAATTGTAATGAATAATTACAAACTTGTAAAATAATTAATGTAAATTTAATGGCTTATGGATATAATCCATAATCATAAAAAAGTTTTCCATGAGGAAGTATATACTCATAACCCTTCATAGTCATTTGTAAAGAAAACGAGAATTATCCTAAGCATATCCCCAGGGAGTGTCATAACCAAGAGTAAAACAAGGCCCGTTGTCGTGCACCTATTCCCATTCGAGTCTAAATCAAAGCGGTGTTTTTGGGTTTTACCCCTAGGTACATCTGTGCCAGAGCCACCTCTACCTGCTCGTATCCAGACAGAGATGTATTGCTCGGAAAACTCACAAAATATATACAACAACAAAATTCTAGGAAGTTCTTCTATAATAATCCTCAAAGTATATCTTTGGGCTATGTGCTTTAATCAGAGTTTATCTAAATCTACTTCCAAGGTTACTACTAAACTGCCTCTGATACCAACTGTAACGCCTCGACCCTAGCTACCCAGAGTCGGTGCATTACCTTGTAACATTAGCATGATCACAAAAGATCAAGTCTCGAAATACCAATTAGTTTAGTAGCCTTGGGAACACTAGATACATACATAAACGTTACATTACATCATAATGTGAAAAACTACAATAAAAAAGTCTCCATATTCCACACTAATATCCTCTTATGACTATCTCTGCAGGTCATTCATAAAATACTTCTTCACATCCTGGAAAATATTAAAACATTGAAAGGGGTGAGCTCAGATGCTCAGTAAGGATAATAATATAGCAGAACCCTTCATAAATAAACATAAACATTTAAGGCAATGTATAACTAAAACAAAATCCTTTTAAACAAGAACTTCAACATAATATGGAAAAAGTAAAATGAAATAATTCAATTTACTTATTCTCATAAATATTCTACTGGTCGAATAATCACATGCAATATCAATAACCACTTTCATAATGATGGAATGCATAATGCCATACTTTCATAACCATGTAGCCAAGGCCTCGTTCCAAGTCTAAAATAATATTTTGTCAAGGCCTCATGCCAAGACACTATTTTGTCTCATGAGACCTACCGATTCATCGAGGAGCTATAGCGGGCTCCACCCGTCACTTATTAAGTCCAATGAATTCCTCATTTGAACAGGTTTAAACATATCATAAACCATAACATAATCATATCACATAAAACATGCATAAAGGAAACATAAAATGTCCGCATATCAATCACAAGATATCAATACATCACATTGATATAATAAAAACACTTTCAAAACCATTTTCAATACCAAAAATAAAAGAAAGTTAAAACATTGTATTTATTTTTCATTAAAAAAAGTTATGGCTTGTAGAGGAAGCCAAAACCCAAATAATGTCCTTGGCGGCGGAGAAGTCGGTGTCGCCACATACGTACGACAAGAAAAACAGTCCTTTTTGTCATTTAGTAAAACAATTCGTATAAAAAGATTCCTTTTGAATAAACGTAAAAGTCAAAGGGGTTTATACACCGTATAAAAGAAAGTTGTGTATAATACAAAATATGTCTCAATGAAAGGAGACTAAGACGAAGACCCTTACAAAGATAATTTTTTTTAATAAATTAGGTCTATTATGTGTATTCACTATAATTGCACATAAATACAGTACAAATACAAGATAGGACATAATAATATCATGACATAATTTGAAAGTAGGAGATTAACCCAAAGAATAGAAATTGGGTTAAGAAGTTCCCTTACCTCGTGTCCGAATTCACTCGACCGTTCTTTGATCTCCTGAATAATAAACTAGAGTTAATCTATACCTTATTAAGAACATTTTTCAAGTTCATTATTCCTTTTATATCACTTATTAACATGTCATTAACATTATGTAATTATTTAAGTTTATAACTGTCTTTTTTTCGATCTTAGGTACTTGAGTCAAAAATAAACTTCTTATAATTACAAGTTGTTCATGTGGTGAAATATCCATTATATCCAGAATTATATTCATGATTTAGATAACATATATATCATATATATCACGTATATACATTAATTTATAATATTACATAACATTTAGAGGTAAGAAATTAAATGCACCGTTAATGGAGATGGTAAGCCGTACGTATGCATGAACGCTACTTTTATTTCTATTTCATATTTAATGGAATGAAATCATAATAGTATAAAGGTTTATTATAATTTCAGTATAATATAATATAAAATATCATTTACTCCATCCTTTATACATCCCAAATATATCATTAACGATTCAAATCACTTTGAGGGGGCGGTAGTCCACACTTCCTAAAATTAAATTATCGCGTTTACCCATAATGGAAATCATAAAGTATGCCATAAATGAGAAATACAGAATCATAAGGAAAACATAAACATAATATATATATATATATCATATATGAAAATATTGTCATCAAAATGGCCACCATTAGAGGTGTTAAAAGAATATTGAACAATCATCGTTTCGTGAGGCAGTATTTCGCCACCCACAGAAACAGTATGTTCTTTAACCATTAGACGAAGGTGTGTGTAAGTGTAAACCAAATACTTATTAGAACAACATCCAACTACATTTTAGATACTGGTGTTGTTACAAAGTAAAGGAATAAAAAGATTTTAAGGGGTTTGAGAAGAAAAATAAAACAAAACAACATTAGAGAAGACATTACCTTAAAATCGGGTAACTCTTTTTGATTTGAGCCAAAGGCTTCCTTCGGAAGAATTCTACCCAAGGTGACGCTTCTAGGAGTAAGGGAGGGAATTTGGGAGAGTATTTGGGCAGAGTTTGGGCGAGACAAAAGGCTTTTAATGTGTTAGTAAGGTGGTACTGGTGGGGGCCTTTTATAAGTGGAGAGGAGGGGCACTCTTGGAAAGTAATAAAATGTTACTTTATTATACAATGCCTTTCAGATTATAAAGGTCCCAAACTAATATAATTAGATTCTAAGGTGATAAGGGTTCGAAATATTCTCATCCAATAGGCTTTGGACATGTTTTATTCTTAGATTTTACATTATCTTTTCATTTTATTTAAATCGTTAATTAATGAGGTAATCGATGCGTCATCATGGTGTCATAAATAATTTAATTTATTTAATGTCTAAAAATTATAAAAAAAAATAATGATGTAGGAAATATTTTTATATTTCTAATGAATATTCATAGTCAAAAATATGACTTGTATAACCCCATTGAAATTTTTTTTAATAAAACAACTTAGGTTTGTGACATTTTTATTTTAACTTTAAATAAAAGTAATTTATGTCATTTTCCTACCAAAGTGGCTCTATGGGGTCCCCATGTTGACCCATGGATTTTATAGGTCGTCCATGAAACATCCAATAGTGTTAGGACATGTGTAAAGGTCATTTCATATTTTTATAATACCATTTTTACCTTAAATTTCACTAATTGCCTTTAATCGTGATTAATTAAACTTAAAAGTTATTATTCACCAAAAAATTATTTTCATCCCATTGAACCACATTTTACTTCCTAATGACAACCATGTATGTAGGATTTTTGAAAATCCAATCACAGAAGTGGTAATGTTTCATTTAAACAAAAAAAATCAGTTTTTTAACTACCACTTAGCGGTTTCACTATTCATCAAAAATTGAAGTTTTTCAGAACAATTCCAAAATTTTACCCTAAGCTATAATTGATATTATGAATTCAAAAATGATGTCTATTTTGAAAAATTCCGAACATATAACTTGCATTAATTAATTTTCTAATTAATTCCCGTTGTCACAACAAATAGCGTGTTTTAAGAAAGAATATCAATCAAAAGATTGACAATTGTTTATGTCCAATTTGAAAGTGAAATTAATTCTAATGAAAAAAATTGGATAAAATGGTAAAAATATATTCTAAATATAGTTTAAAACCACTCAATAGTATAATTTATCACAATAGATTATTTTGATTAAAAAAGTTGTTTTTAAGTATTTTTCACTATTCATAGAAAATTGGATGTTCTCAGAAAATTACAAAAAATTCAACTTAGGATAATTTTGATATTCCGAATACAAAAATGAAGTCTATTTTGAAATATAAAATTTCTATAATTTTAAAAAGTGGGTATCACTATTCATAATGACTACATTGATTAGTCTCGGTGTTTTAGAACTCGAACTTGCGTACAATGAAAGCTATTGCATTATGGAAAGAGAGGCGTGTCGTGGAAGCTCGAGGTGTTACATTCTTGGGACAAGCGTATACCTCTTATAGAGTTTTCTAACAACAGTAGTTTTAAGAAACAATTCAGATGGAACCTTGTGAGGATTTGTAAGGTATGTCATGTCAATAAACCTTATGTTGGCAACAGGTAGGAGAGGTATATTTGGAGGGACCTCGTCTTGTTCAGGAGACCACAAAGTAGGTAGAGTTGATTCAGAAGAGGATGGCTACTGCACAGTCTCGAAAAAATTCTTATGCTGATCAATGGAGATGACCTCTAGAGTTCGAGGTTGGGAATCTGGTTTTCCCTCGTGTCACACCGTGGTTGGGACACAAGAGGATTAAGAGATAGGGCAATCTTTCATCGAGGTACGTCGGGCCATTTGAGGTGTTGGAGAGAGTTGGGATGATTGCCTATCGGTTCCATCTACCTAAGAGGTACCTATCTATGCAGGATGTTTTCCACTTTTCTAAGCTACGAAATTACTTTTCAAACCCCTGTCATACTTTCCAACCCGAGGAAGTCGAGTTAGAGGTGGATGCATCTTTTGATGATCATCCTATATGGATTGTTGATCACAATACAAAGGTTCTCGGTGGTCGCTCTGTTCCTCTGGTACAGGTGCTATGGCAGCACAGGAGGGTATAGGATGAGACTTTGTAGAGGGAGGCTGATGTACGAGCACAGGGGCATGAGCTGTTTGGGGTTTCTTCTTCTACGTCGTGCTACGGGAAATTTGAGGACAAATTTATTTAAGGAAGATGTTTGTAAGAACCCGTACCTTCTTTTCAGGTATGATTTTCCTTTTTCTAGATTTTTTGAGAAAATAGGTGTTTTTGGAAAATTTTCAATTAGAGTTTGTGTACTTTATGAGTACACGTCATGTACTTTGTTGATGGAGGAGGTCGTGTGCTGGCCATGTCATGGCCACACACACGGTCATGCAGGGTGACATTGATGCCACCTAAAGTAGAGTACTTAATTCGTAAGTACACACAGTGTACTCTAAAAGTACACTCCTTTTATTTTATTTTTTTCATTATATTCACTGGGGTCGCGCCTAATCGCCAAAATCGTTTTCATCTAGGTTTTGTTCGGCCTAGAGCTCCCGTACAATAGTGATCATCCTCTAAGCCCCGATAGATATTCCGAACACCGATTCAACCACCGTTAATTACATTGGGATAGTCTCAATCTATGGAGTTATAAGGATATTCAAGCCTCATGGTTCAAGTATATTGATCTCCTAACCCCAAGGGAGGTGGTTTGTGCCTTTATTTTCAAATTCTTTGAGTATTATGTGAAAATTTCTCCAATACCCATGAACGGGGTATTGCATGTTTACCTTTTTAACCCTATTGTTTTCCTGCAATTCTTGTGTTCCTGTGTAGGGATAATTTGAATATGAATTGGGTTGATTGCTATGCTTTGGATGTGTGTTTCCCATGCATTGTTCTGTTTACGACCATTTGGTCATGTTTAGCCATTGGCAGCCTTGCCAGTTTCTCATGCCTGTTGATGTAGGGTGGAGAGTTCTATTTTGACATGCTTGTTATGATGTAGATAGTTTATCCATGTAGTTATATTGGTTTACTTTGTCTATGTTACACTGCTATGATCTTTGACCTACACAGGGCTGTGAGAACCTGTTGTAGTATGCTGTAAGGGAGGATTGACCAAGTGAGCATCCTTAGAGATCCTAGGACCACCTGAGGGTATAAGGGGAATTGACTGAGTGAGCTTCCTCATAGAGTCTTTTATTACATTAGACTATAATTGGATTGATTACATGAGCTTCCTCAGAGAGTCTTTTTTTGAATTGAACGACCTGGGCTATAAGAGGTATTGACCAAGTGATCTTCCTCAAAGAGTCTTAGACCTCAGAAGAATTGACATGTGAGCATCCTCAGAGAGTCCTTTAATACCTTAGACTATGAGGGGAATAGACTATGTGAGATTCCTCATAGATTCTTGCTTTACCTAGACTATACGGGGGATGGACTCTCTGAGCTTCCTCAGAGAGTCTTTCTTTACATTTTACTATGAGGGGAAATATTGTAAGCGCTTTCTCCAAGAGTATTATTAAAATTTTAATGATAGAGCCAGAGGGGTTGGCTGTGAGTACTTCCCAGAGGGTTACCAATTTGAGTTTTAGCTGTTGTTTCACTACTGATAGATATTGAACTATGGATTGTTTATTGTTGATCACTTTTTTGTTTACTATTTCTAGTAATTTTACCTGCCATATATTCCCTGACTGTTAGGCACAGATCATTGGGTGGTTTTCTACTAGGATTTAGTCTCACACCATGTTTGGGTCATGCTTTTGGGCCAAAACAGATTATATTGTTGCAGGTATAGATAAGGGAAAGCACCCTTCTACTTCAGGTACGCGACTTATTGTGGATATTGAGGGAGTGGGACCAAGCATATGCTTGCAACGCTGAGGATCTATCTATCTTTTATTTTGTACTTTGGTTTGGTACTATTTTCATTCTAGCATGGTGTCTTGTTTGGTTGCTTCCCTAGACATATATATCATGCATCATTTATTATGCATTACTCCAGTATTTTATTATCTCATTCTTCCACTGTTTACTATTTTTGGATATTTACTTCTTCCGCTATTTCATGTTTTATTACTTCCGTTGTGTACTCTTCCAATGAGGACATAGTATCCTCACTATCAAAACCAATGACATCGCTGCTAGTCGATAGCCTCTATTGTTCGGGGAAATGCATTTGAGGCCATGTGACCAACCGGGAATGGGGCGCCTCTGGGTGGATTCCGGAACCGGGATATTACAAGGGGAATGATGGTGGTATTTATATTGGAGGAGAGTAGGTATTTTTCATTATTTTAATCATTATTATAATATTTTTTCACAAGACTATTAATAATCATAATTCATGTGATCCAAAATGGTAATAATGGTATGTGAGTTTGAACCAAGTGTACATACAACACTTATGATGTCATAAATAGTCTATTGTACTGATAAATTGTATATAAGATATTTTACCATATTTCACAATTAATTAAAATTTCATGTGTAACGCCCCGACCCCGGCTACCCAGAGTCGGTGCATTACTTCGTAACATTGGCATGATCCCAAAAGATCAAGTCTCAGAAGACCGATTAGTTTATTAGCCTTTAAAACACTAGATACATTCATAAATATTACATTACATCATAAATTGAAAAACTACAATAACAAAGTCTCCATAGTCCACACTCATATCCTCTTCTGTCTATCCCTGCAGGTCATTCATAAAATATTTCTTCACATTCAGGAAAATATGAAAACATTGAAAGGGGTGAGCTCAGATGCTTAGTAAGGATAACAATATTGCGGAAGCTTTCATAAATAAACATAAACATTTAAGGCAATGTATAAATAAAACAAATGCCTTTTAAACATGAACTTCAACATAATATGGAAAAAGTAAAATGAAATAATGGAATTTACTTATTCACATGGATATTCTACTAGTCGAATAACCACATGAAATATCAATAACCACTTTCATACTGATGGAATGCATAATTCCAGACTATCATAACCATGTAGCCAAGGCCTCGTGCCAAGACTACAAATAAGATTTCTTCAAGGCCTCATGCCAAGACACTAGTTTGTCTCATGAGACCTACTGATGCATCTAGGATCTATAGCGGGCTCCACCCATCACTTATTAAGTCCAATGCATTCCTCAAATGAACATGTTTAAACATATCGTAAACCATAACATAATCGTATCACATAAAACATGCATAAAGGAAACATAACATTTCCACATTTCAATCACAGGATATCAATACAACACATTGATATAATAAAATATTATCAAAACCATTTTCAATACCAAAATAAATAAAAAGTAAAACATGGTATTTATTTTTCATTTAAAAAAAAGTTATATCTTGTAGAGGAAGTCGAAACTCAAATAATGGTCACGGCGGCAGAGAAGTCGTTGTCGCCACATACGTACAACAAAAAAAACATTCTTTTTTTTCTTTTACTAAAATTCTTCGTATAAAAATATTCCTTTTGAATAAACATAAATGTCAAAGGGGTGTATGCACCATATAAATGAAATTTGTGTATAAAACAAAATATGCCTCAATGAATGGAGATTGAGATAAGTCCCTTAAAAATATCATTTTTTTAAATAAAATAGATCTATAATGTGTATTCACTATAATACACATAAATAAAGGACAAATACAAGATATGACATAATAATATCATAACATAATATGAAATTTGGAGATTAACCCAAAGACTGGAAATTGGGTTAAGAAATTCTCTTACCTCGTACCGACTTGACTCAATCATTCATTAACCTCCTGAATAATAAACTAGAGTTAATTTCTATTTTATTAAGAACCTTTATCATGTTAATTATTCCTTTTATGTCACTTATTACCATTTTATGAACATCATGTAATTATTTAAGTTAATAACGGTCATTTTGTCGACCTTTGGTACTTGAGTCAAAAGTAAACTTCTTATGATTACAAGTTGTTCATGTGGTGAAATATCCATTATATCTATAATTATATTCATGATGTAGATATCATATATATCATATATATCCAGTATATACATGTATTTATAATATTACATAACATTTAGAGGTAAGAAATGAAATGCACCATTCACGGAGACGGTAATCCATACATACGCATGAACGCTACTTTCATTTATATTTCTTTTTTAATGGAATGAAATTATAATTATATAAAGGTATACTATAATTACAGTATAATATAATGTATAATACCATTTACTCCATACTTTATACATCCCACATGTGGCATTAACGATTCAAATCACTTTGAGGGGGCGGTAGTCCGCACTTCCTAAAATGAAAATATCGCGTTTACCTATAATGGAAACCATAAAGGTATGCCATAAATGAAAAATAGATAAGAATAAGTAGAACATAATCATATTACATATCATATATAAATATATTTACATCTTAATGGACACCTTTGAAGGTGTTATATGAGTTTTGAACAATCATCGTTTCGTGAGGCAGAAATTTTCCATCCATAGAAACAATATGTTCTTTAACCATAGATGTAGGTGTGTGTAAGTTTAGCTAGAATCCTTCTTATAACAACATCCTAGTATATTTAGGATACTATTTTTGTAACAAAAGATATGAATAAAAAGAGTTTAGGGGGTTGGAGAAGAAAAATAAAACAAAATAACATAAGAGAAGACATTACCTTAAAATCGGGTAACTCTTTTTGATTTGTGCCGAAGGCTTCCTTGGGAAGTGTTCTTCCCAATGTGAGGATTCTAGGAGTAATAGAGGTATGTTTTGATGTTATTTGGGCCATGTTTGGCCGATCCAAAAGGCTTTGATGTTGTGAATAATGTGGTAGTGGTGGGGGCCTTTTATAAGAGGAGAGAAGGGGCACTCTTGGAAAGATTGAAATGAAACTTTATTATGAAATTATTTTCAGAATATAAAGGTCCCAAAATGATATATTTCGAGGATAAGGTGATAAGGGTCGAAAATATACTCATCCAATAGGTTTTTGACAAGTTTAAGTCTTGTATTTTACATTATCTTTTCATTTTATTTAAATCGTTAATTAATGAGTTAATCGCTGCATCATCATGTTGTCATAAATAAATTAATTTATTTAATGTCTTAAAATTAAAAAAAATATCATGATGTATGAAATCTTTTTATCTTTATAATTAATATTTATAGTCAAAATTATGACTTGTATATCCCCATTTAAAAATTGTTTTAGTAAAACAACTCATGTTTGTGACATTTATATTTTAACATTAAATAAAAAGTTTTTAATGTCATTTTCCTACCGAAGTGGCTCCATGGGGTCCCCAAGTTGACCCATGGATTGTCTTGGTCGGCCATGACTCATCCATTTGGAGTAGGACAAGTGTAAAGGTATTTTCATATTTTTATAATATCATTTTTACCTTAAATTTCACTAATTACCTTTAATCGCGATTAATTAAACTTTAAAGTTACTATTCACCAAAAAATTATTTTAATCCTATTGAACCACATTTTACATCCTAATGACAACCATGTATGTCGAATTTCTTAAAATCAAATCACAGAAGTGGTAATGTTTTATTTAAACAAAAAATCCGTTTTTAACTACCACTTAGTGGATTCACTATTCATCAAAAATTGATGTTTTTCAGAACAATGCCAAAATTTCACCCTAAGAAATAATTGATATTCTAAAATAAAAAATGATGTCTATTTTATGAAATTCCTAAAATATAAGTTGCATTAATTAATTTTATAATTAATTCCTGCTGTCACAACAAATAGCGTGTTTTTAAAAAACAATATATATCAAAAGATTGACAATTGTTTATGTCCAATTTCAAAATGAAATTAATTATAACGAAAACCATTGGATAAAATGGTAAAAATATATTCTAATTATACTTTAAAACCACTAAATAGTATAATTTATCACTATAAATTATTTTTATTAAAAAATTTGTTTTTATGTACTTTTCACTATTCATAAAAAAATTGGAAGTTCTCAGAAAATACCAAAAATTCATCTTAGGATAATTTCGATATTCTGAATCCAAAAATGAAGTCCATTTTGAAATATAATATATATATAATTTCAAAAGTTGGGTATTAATATTCATAACTGATACTTTGATTGGTCACGGTGTGTTAGAATCTCGAACTTGCGTACAATGCAAACAATTGCATTATTGAAAGAGAGGCGTATCGTGAAAGCTCGGGGTGTTACATTCTACCCTCCTTCAATAAATTGCGTCCTCAAAATTTGAAATTATTCTTTAAAAATAAAATGTTGAAAATTGAAAATACCTTCGTGGAAAACCCACATTGTAAATAAGGTTAATAAAATTTAGCCTTAATAAGAGGGAAAGGGAACTGAAAAAGTCACCACCAAATTATGATCCCAATAAGGAGAACATTGGTGGAAATTAGAGACATGAAAAACATAAATATTTTTAGGGAATTATTGAGGTCATCAATCACAAACAAGTGTAAAATCAAGGGCCTCAAAGCCTTCAATCTATGTTTATTTAAAATATTATCAGTTCAACAAGACATAAGGTATTAGGATAACACATTTTTGTTTTAATATCCCTTCCCTAATGTTTAAGAATTAATTTCTTTATAAGAATAGGATGTATATATATATATGTGTAGAATTTCAACCTTCAACTAATTTCTACCCCAAATTTGTCTTTCACCCAAAAAGATAATAGAAATCAAAAATATAATATTTATCATAATCGTACAAGGTTCAAAATATTAACACATACCATTTATATTAGGAAAACTATTTTGTAATAACCAGGGACTTCCTGTAGGCTAGTGGTAGGTAATAAAGGCTGTCGCACTATGGTTGTGGGTTCGATTCCTGCAGCTTTGTCCGACGCGATGGGTTATCCCCCAACTTGCAGGTTTTCCTTTTCCTAAAACTATAGTATTATATTATTCCAAAAATAATCTTCATAAATGTTTTAACCTTAAACAATACTATCCAAAGTTCAACTTAATCCATTCCAACCTTTATAGTTATCCAAAATACCTCCATCCAGACTTTCTCTAAAAGGTCCTTATATTCAAAAATCAATTGTAACATTAGAATCCCTAAACAAAGTAAAGTTTCTCTTATTATCACATACCAAAAATATGATTTCCTTCATCATATTAAAATCTTAATGATAACAAAAAGTACTGCAGTACAATCCTTATATATATCACATTATTTTTATAACCAGAATATAATCCTTGAGTCTAAAAGCACCAATACATTAATTATTCTGCTTCAACTATAGTAACAGCATAAGACTGTCCTTGATCCCTTGGCCTTTTCTAAGGTAATTTTCCCTGATGCTTAGGACATTCATTTGAATAATGCCCCATTTCCCTAAAATTGTAGCATTAAACATTGATAGCCTCTTTCTTTCCCTTAAAATCATGAGCCTGGTGACCTTTTTCTCCATATTTGTAACAAACTCCCATTCTTTTCAGGCAAGTACCGGGGTGATTCTTCACACAATTATCTCATAATGGAAAATCCTTCTTTCCCTTATTCTGTTTATCTGTCTCTTGTTCCACCATTCCCTTATTTTCTTACTTTACTTTATTGTCATAAGATTTAGAGAATTCCTTTTCTGTCTTGATATCACATGAGACAATATCTTCATACGAAGAGAAAGATTATGAGACTAAGGATCGACGGAGATACGGTTTTAACCCATCAAAGAAACAATCAATCTTACTTCTTGGGTTACGTATATAATCTGCAGAATGTCTCGCTAACCTTGTAAAGTTGGCCTCATACTTTGCGATATTCTCATCCTCCTTTTGTCTCAGACTCCGAAATTGTCTTTCAATATCTGCTCTATGGTCACAAGGAAAATATTTTTTTAAGAAAAGCTCTTAGAACGCCCTCCATTCCATATTCTAAACTTCATCATCTTCCTCTGTGTATTGAATCAGCGACCACCACTGATCGGCATCTCCAGTGAGGCGGTAAACTACCATGACAACCTTCTCCCTTTCGCTACTCCCCAAGGCATGGAATATTTTTTCTAAGGAGTTTATCCATTGCTCAGCTACTAATGGATTTGTACCCCCATTAAATTTTTGTGGTTGTTGCCTCATGTAGCGGTCTAACTTTGATCTTCAACGTTGTGGATTAGGGTGCTCCATACGAGTAAGGTTATTTTTCATAACCTGTGTGAGTTGTCCCAGTATGGTAATAAGTTGACCAGCACCAGTTGTATCTCCAGATCCACAATAATTATCTTGAGCAGGAGGGCAATCCCTACACGGAGTGCGTTCATTGATATGGTTTCCATTCCATCCACTAGGAGCCATTTCTAAACAATGGCATAAACTAGATTAGTTTATGAATTAAAATACATAATTCTATACTTGTAAAATACTTAACATAAGTTGAACTATTTCTGGATATAATTCATAATCATAAAAAAAATTCTTTGAGGAAGTATGTACTCATAATCCCTTCATAATGGTTTGTAAAAAAAATGTGAATTGTCCTAAGCATATCCCCCGGGAGTGTCGTAACCAAGAGTGCAGCAAGTCCCGTTGTTGTGCACCAGTTCCCGTTCGAGTCTAGCTGAAAGCGTTGTTTTTGGGTTTTACCCCTAGGTACATATGGTCCAGAGCCGCCTCTACCTGCTCGTATCCAGACAGGGATGTATTTCTCGGAAACTCAAAAAATCTCTATAATACGAAAATTCTAGGATGTTCTTATATACTAATCCTCAAAGTCTATCTTTGGGATATATGTTCTAATCAGAGTTTATCTAAATCTAGCTTCCAAGGTTAGTACTAAACTGCCTCTAATAACAACTGTAACGCCCTGACCCCAGCTACCTAGAGTCGGTGCATTACTTCATAACATTGGCATGATCACAATAGATCATTTCTCGGAAGACCGATTAGTTTAGTAGCCTTGGAAACACTAGATACATTCATAAATATAACATTACATCATCAAGTGAAAAACTAAAATAACAAAGTCTCCATAGTCCACACTCATATCCTCTTCTGTCTATCCCTGTAGGTCATTCATAAAATACTTCTTCACATCGTAGAAAATATAAAAACATTGAAAGGGGTGAGATCAGATGCTCAGTAAGGATAACAATATTGCAGAAGATTTCATAAATATACATAAAAATTTAAGGCAATGTATAACTAAAACAAAAGCCTTTTAAACTTGAACTTAAACATAATATGGAAAAAGTAAAATCAAATAATTCCATTTACTTATACGCATGGATATTCTACTGGTCGAATAACCACATCCAATATCAATAACCACTTTCATAATGATGGAATGCATAATTTCATACTATCATAACCACGTAGCCAAGGCCTCGTTCCAAGACTACAAATAAGATTTTGTCAAGGCCTCATGCCAAGACACTAGTTTGTCTCCTGAGAACTACCGATGAATCGAGGAGCTATAGCGGGCTCCACCCGTCACTTATTAAGTCCAATGCATTCCTCATATGAACAGGTTTAAACATATCATAATCCATAACACAATCATATCACATAAAACATGCATAAAGGAAACATAACATTTCCACATTTCAATCACAAGATATCAATACAACACATTGATATAATAAAACATTATCAAAACCATTTTCAATACCAAAACAAATGAAAATTAAAACATGGTATTTATTTTTCATTTAAAAAAAAGTTATATCTTGTAGAGGAAGCCGAAACTCAAATAATGGTAACGGTGGAAGAGAAGTCGTTGTCGCCACATACGTATGACAAAAAAAACATTCCTTTTTGTCTTTTAGTAAAACGCTTCGTATAAAAAGATTCCTTTTGAATAAACAAAAAAGTCAAAGGGGTTTATACACAGTATACAAGAAATTTGTGTATAAAACAAAATATGCCTCAATGAATGGAGATTAAGATGAAGTCCCTTAAAAATATCATTTTTTAAATAAAATAGATCTATTATGTGTATTCACTATAAGTACACATAAATAAAGTACAAATACAATATAGGAAATAATAATATCATAACATAATTTGAAAGTATAAGATTAACCCACAGAATGGAAATTGGGTAAAGATATTCCCATACCTCGTGTCCGACTTGACTCGGTCTTTCATTAACCTCCTGAATAATAAAATAGAGTTAATTTATATTTTTTTAAGAACCCTTTTCATGTTCATTATTCCTTTTATATCACTTATTACCATGTTAGGAACATTATGTAATTATTTAAGTTAATAATGGTCATTTTGTCGATCTTTGGTACTTGAGTCAAAAGTAAACATATTATAATTACAAGTTGTTCATATGGTGAAATATCCATTATATCAAGAATTATATTCATGATGTATATATCATATATATAATATATATCCAGTGTGTACATGCATTTATAATATTACATAACATTTAGAGGTAAGAAATGAAATGCACCGTTCATGGAGACGGTAAGCCAAACGTACGCATAAACGCTACTTTCATTTCTATTTCATATTTAATAGAATGAAATTATAATTATATAAATGTATAATATAATTACAGTATAATATATTGTATAATACCATTTACTCCATCCTTTATAAATCCCACATATGGCATTAAGGATTCAAATCACATTGAGGGGGCGATAGTCCGCACTTCCTAAAATGAAAATATCGTGTTTACACATAATGGAAACCATAAAGGTATGCCATAAATGAAAAATATATAAGCTTAAGTAAAACATAAACATATTATATATCATATATAAATATATTGTCATCATAATGGCCACATTTTAAGGTGTTATATGAGTGTTGAACAATCATCGTTTCGTGAGGCAGAAATTCGCCATCCACAGAAACAGTATGTTCTTTAACCATAGATGTAGGTGTGTGTAAGTGTAGCTAGAATCCTTCTTATAACAACATCCTAGTATATTTAGGATACTGTTGTTGTTACAAAAGAAATTAATAAAGAGATTTTAGGGGGGTGGAGAAGCAAAATAAAACAAAATAACATAAGAGAAGACATAACCTTAAAATCGGGTAACTCTTTTTGATTTGAGCCAAATGCTTCCTTGGGAAGCGTTCTTCCCAAAGTGAGGCTTCTATGAGTAAATAGGGAAGTTGGGAGAGTATTAGGGAATAGGTTGGCCTATCCAAAAGGCTTTGAAGTTGTGAATAATGTGGTAGTGGTGGGGGCCTTTTATAAGAGGAGAGAAGGGGCACTCTTGGAAAGATTGAAATGTTACTCTATTATGAAATTCTTTTCGGATTCTAAAGGTCCCACAATGATATATTTCGATGTTAAGGTGATAAAATTTTAAAATATACTCATCCAATAGGTTTTTTTTACAAGTTTAAGTCTTGGATTTTACATTATCTTTTCATTTTATTTAAATCGTTAATTAATGAAGTAATCACTGCATCATGGTGTCATAAATAATTTAATTTATGTAATGTCTGAAAATTATAAAAAAAATATCATGATGTAGGAAATCTTATTATATTTCTAATTAATATTTATAGTCAAAATTATGACTTGTATAACCCCATTTAAATGTTTTTTAGTAAAACAACTCATGTTTGTGACATTTTTATTTTAACATTAAATAAAAGGTTTTTAATGTCATTTTCCTACCAAAGTGGCTCCATGGGGTCCCCATGTTGTCCCATGGATTGTCTCGGTCGGCCATGACTTATCCAATAGGGGTAGTGCATGTTTAAAGGTATTTTCTTATTTTTATAATATCATTTTTACCTAAAATTTCACTAATTAACTTTAATCGCGATTAATTAAACTTAAAAGTTACTATTCACCAAAAAAATTATTTTAATCCTATTATACCACATTTTACTTCCTAATGACAACCATGTATGTGGGATTTTTGTAAATCAAATCACAGAAGTGGTAATGTTTTATTTAAATGAAAAATCCGTTTTTTAACTACCACTTAGTGGATTCACTATTCATCAAAAATTGATGTTTTTCAGAACAATGCCAAAATTTCACCCTAAGATATAATTGATATTCTGAAATCAAAAATGATGTCTATTTTATGAAATTCCTAACATATAATTTGAATTAATTAATTTTATAATTAATTCCCACTCTCACAACAAATAGCGTGTTTTTAAGAAACAATATATATTAAAAGATTGACAATTGTTTATGTCCAATTTCAAAGTGAAATTAATTATAATAAAAAACATTGGATAAAATGGTAAAAATATACATTAATTATACTTTAAAACCACTCAATATTATAATTTATCACTATAAATTATTTTTATTAAAAAAGTTGTTTTTATGTACTTTTCACTATTTATAAAAAAAATTGGAAGTTCTCAGAAAATACCAAAAATCCATCTTAGGATAATTTCGATATTCCGAATCCAAAAATGAAGTCCATTTTGAAATATAAAATATATATAACTTCAA
Source organism: Viscum album (assembly GCA_963277665.1). NCBI lineage: Eukaryota > Viridiplantae > Streptophyta > Magnoliopsida > Santalales > Viscaceae > Viscum > Viscum album. Next base: position 577,416,899 of record OY728129.1, read on the forward strand.
AATTTGGGTATTACTATTCATAACGGCTACTTTGCTTGGTCGCGGTGTGTTAAAATCTCGAACTTGCGTACAATGCAAGCTATTGCATTATTGAAAGAGAGGCATATCGTGAAAGCTCGGGGTGTTACATTCTACCCTCATTCAGTAAATTGCATACTCACAATTTGAAATTATTCTTTAAAAATAAAAAGTTGAAAATAGAAAATACCTTTGTGGAAAACCCACATCGGAAATAAGGTTAATAAAATTTAGCCTTAATAAGAGGGAAAGGGAACTGAAAAAGTCACCACCAGATTAGGATCCCAATAAGGAGAACATTGGTAGAAATTAGAGACATATAATTGGAGAAAAAATGTAAATATTTGTAGGGAATGATTGAGGTCATCAATCACAAACAAGTGTAAAATTGAGGGCCTCAAAGCCTTCAATCTATGTTGATTTAAAATATTATCACTTCAACAAGACATAAGGTATTAGGATAACACATTTTTGTTTTAATATCCCTTCCCTAAAGATTAAGAATTAATTTTTTTCATAAGAATAAGATATATATATATATAAGTATAATTTCAACCTTCAACTAATTTCTACCCCAAACTTGTCTTCCAGCCAAAAAGATAATAGAAGTCAAAAATATAATATTTATCATAATCGTACAAGGTTCAAAATATTAACACATACCATTTAGATTAGGAAAACTATTTTGTAATAACCAGGGACTTCCTATAGGCCAGTGGTAGGTAATAAAGGCCTGTCGCACTATGGTTGTGGGTTCGATTCCTGTAGCTTTGTCCGACGCGACGGGATATCCCCCAACCTGCAGGTTGTCCTTTTCCTAAAACTATAGTATTATAATATTTCAAAAATAATCTTCATAAATGTTTTAACCTTAAACAATAATATCCACAGTTCAACTTAATCCATTCCAACCTTTATAGTTATCCAAAATACCTCCATCTAGACTTTCTCTAAAAGGTCCATAAATTCCAAAATCAATTGTAACAATAGAATCCCTAAAAAAAGTAAAGTTTCTCTTATTATCACATACTAAAAATATGATTTACTTCATCATAATAAAACATTAATGATAACAACAAGTACTGTTGTACAATCCTTATATATATCACATTATTTTTATAACCAGAATATAATCCTTGAGTCCAAAAGCACCAATACATTAATTATTCCGCTTCAACTATAGTAACAACATAAGATTGTCCTTGATCCCTTGGCCTTTTCTGAGGTAAGTTTCCCGGACTCTTAAGAAATTAATTTGAATAATTCCCCATTTCCCTACAATTGTAGCATTAAACATTGATAGCCTCTTTCTTTCCCATACAATCACGAGCCTAGTGGCCCTTTTCTCCATATTTTTAACAAACTCCCATTCCTTTAGGGAATGTACCGGGGTGATTCTTCCCACAATTATCGCATAAGGGAAAATCCTTCTATCCCTTATTATGTTTATCGGTCTCTTGTTCCACTGTTCCCTTATTTTCTTACTTTACTTTATTGTCATAAGATTTAGAGAATTACTTTTCTGTCTTGATAGCACATGAGACAATATCTTCATACGAAGAGAAAGATTGTGAGACTAAGGATCGACGGAGAAACGGTTTTAACCCATCAAAGAAACAATCAATCTTACTTCTTGGTTTATGTATATAATCTGCAGCATGTCTCGCTAACCTTGTAAAGTTGGCCTCATACTTTGTGATATTCTCATCCTCATTTTGTATCAGACTTAGAAATTGCATTTCCATATCTGCTCTATGGTCACGAGGAAAATATTTTTATAAGAAAAGCTCTTTGAACGCCCTCCATTCCATATTCGATACTTCATCATCTTCCTTTGTGTTTTGAATCAGCGACCACCACTGATCGACATCTCCAGTGAGGCGGTAAACTACCATGACAACCTTCTCCCTTTTGCTACTCCCCAAGGCATGTAATATTTTCTTTAAGGAGTTTATCCATTGCTCAGCTAATAATGGATTTGTACCCCCATTAAATGTTGGTGGTTGTTGCCTCATGAAGCGGTCTAACATTGATCTTCAACGTTGTGGATCAGGGTGCTCCATACGAGTAAGGTTAGTATTCATAACCTGAGTGTGTTGTCCCAGTATGGTAATAAGTTGACCATCACCAGTTGTATCTCCAGATCCACAATAATTATCTTGAGCAGGAGGGAAATCCCTACACGGAGTGCATTCATTGATATGGTTTCCATTCCTTCCACTAGGATCCATTTCCAAACAATGTCATAAACTATATTAGTTTATGAATTAAAATACATAATTCCATACTTGTAAAATACTTAACATAAATTGAACTGATTATGGATATAATCCATAATCATAAAAAAGTTTTCTTTGAGGAAGTATGTACTCATAATCCCTTCATAATGGTTTGTAAAAAAATGTGAATTATCCTAAGCATATTCCCCGGGAGTGTCGTCACCAAGAGTGCAGCAAGGCTCGTTATCGTGCACCAGTTCCCGTTCGAGTCTATCTCAAAGCGTTGTTTTTGGGTTTTACCCCTAGGTACATATGTGCCAGAGCTGCCTCTACCTGCTCGTATCCAGACATGGATGTATTGCTTGAAAACTCACAAAATCTATATAATACCAAAATTCTAGGAAGTTCTTATATACTAATTCTCAAAGTCTATATTTGGGCTATATGTTCTAATCATAGTTTATCTAAATCTATATTCCAAGGTTAGTACTAAACTGCCTCTGATAGCAACTGTAACACCCCGACCCCAGCTACCTAGAGTCGGTGCATTACTTCATAACATTGCCATGATCACAAAAGATCATGTCTCGGAAGACCGATTAGTTTAGTAGCCCTGGAAACACTAGATACATTCATAAATATAAAATTACCTCATAAAGTGAAAAACTACAATAACAAAGTCTCCATAGTCCACACTCATATCCTCTTCTGTCTATCCCTGTAGGTCATTCATAAAATACTACTTCACATCATAGAAAATATAAAAACATTGAAATGGGTGAGATCAGATGCTCAGTAAGGATAACAATATTGCGGAAGATTTCATAAATAAACATAAACATTTAAGGCAATGTATAACTAAAACAAAAGCCTTTTAAACTTGAACTTCAACATAATATGGAAAAATTAAAATGAAATAATGTCATTTACTTATTCACATGGATATTCTACTGGTCGAATAACCACAACCAATATCAATAACCACTTTCATAATGATGGAATGCATAATTCCAGACTATCATAACCACGTAGCCAAGCCCTCGTGCCAAGACTAAAAATAAGATTTTGTCAAGGCCTCGTGCCAAGACAGTAGTTTGTCTCACGAGACCTACCGATGCATCGAGGAGCTATAGCGGGCTCCACCCGTCACTTATTAAGTCCAATGCATTCCTCATATGAACAGTTCTAAACATATCATAAACCATAACATAATCGTATCACATAAAACATGCATAATGGAAACATAAAATTTCCACATTTCAATCACAAGATATCAATACAACACATTGATATAATAAAACATTATCAAAACCATTTTCAATACCGAAATAAATGAAAATTAAAACATGGTATTTATTTTTCATTTAAAAATAAGTTATATCTTGTAGATGAATCTGAAACTCAAATAATGGTAACGGCGGAAGAGAAGTCATTGTCGCCACATACGTACGACAAAAAAAACATTCCTTTTTGTCTTTTAATAAAATGCTTCGTATAAAAAGACTCCTTTTGAATAAATGTAAAAGTCAAAGGGGTTTATACACAGTATATAAGAAATTTGTGTATAAAACAAAATATGCCTCAATGAATGGAGATTGAGATGAAGTCCCTTAAAAATATCATTTTTTTAAATAAAATAGATCTATTATGTGTATTCACTATATGTACACATAAATAAATTACAAATACAAGATAGGACATAATAATAACATAACATAATTTTAAATTAGGAGATTAACCCAAAGAATGGAAATTGGGTAAAGAAAATTCCCTTACCTTGTGTCCGACCTGACTCGATTGTTCATTAACCTCCTGAATAATAAACTATAGATAATTTATATTTTCTTAAGAACCTTTTTCATGTTCATTATTCCTTTTATATCAATTATTACCATGATAGGAACATTATGTAATTATTTAAGTTAATAATGGTCATTTTGTCGATCTTTGGTACTTGAGTCAAAAGTAAACTTCTTATAAATACAAGTTGTTCATGTGGTGAAATATCCATTATATCAAGAATTATATTCATGATTTAGATATCATTTATATCATATATATCCAGTATTTACATGTATTTATAATATTACATAAAATTTAGAGGTAAGAAATGAAATGCACCGTTCATGGAGACGGTAAGCCATACGTATGCATGAATGCTACTTTCATTTCTATTTCATATTTAATGGAATGAAATTATAATTATATAAAGGTATAATATAATTAAATTATAATATAATTTATAATACCATTTACTCAATCCTTTATAAATCCCACATATGGCATTAACGATTCAAATCACTTTGAGGGGGCGATAGTCCGCACTTCCTAAAATGAAAATATTAAGTTTACCCATAATGGAAACCATAAAGGTATGCCATAAATGAAAAATACAGAAGCTTAAGTAAAAAACTAAACATATTACATATCATATATAAATATATTTACATCTTAATGGACACCTTTGAAGGTGTTATATGAGTGTTGAACAATCATCGTTTCGTGAGGTAGAAATTCGCCATCCACAGAAACAGTATGTTCTTTAACAATAGATGTATGTGTGTGTAAGTGTAGCTAGAATCATTCTTATAAAAACATCCTAGTATATTTAGGATACTATTGTTGTTACAGAAGAAATTAATAAAAAGATTTTAGGGGGGTCGAGAAGAAAAATAAAACAAAATAACATAAGAGAAGACATTACCTGAAAATTGGGTAACTCTTTTTGATTTGAGCCAAAGGCTTCCTTGGGAAGAGTTACGCCCAAAGTGAGGCTTCTAGGAGTAAATAAGGAAGTTGGGAGAGTATTTGGGAAGAGGTTGGCCTAGCAAAAAGGCTTTGAAGTTGTGAATAATGTGGTAGTGGTGGGGGCCTTTTATAAGAGGAGAGAAGGGGAACTCTTGGAAAGATTGAAATGATACTTTATTATGAAATTATTTTCGGATTGTAAAGGTCCCACAGTGATATATTTCGAGGTTAAGGTGATAAACGTTGAAAATATACTCATACAATAGGTTTTTGACAAGTTTAAGTCTTGTATTTTACATTATCTTTTCATTTTATTTAAATCGTTAATTAATGAGGTTATCGCTGCATCATCATGGTGTCATAAATAATTTAATTTATGTAATGTCTAAAAATTATAAAAAAACATCATGATGTAGGAAATCTTTTTATCTTTCTAATTAATATTTATAGTCAAAAATATGACTTGTATAACCCCATTTAGAAATTGTTTTAGTAAAACAACTCATGTTTGAGACATTTTTATTTTAACATTAAATAAAAAGTGTTTTATGTCATTTTCCTACCAAAGTGGCTCCATGGTGTCCCCAAGTTGACCCATGGATTTTCTTGGTCGGAAATGACTCATCCAATAGGGGTAGGACAAGTGTAAAAGTATTTTAATATTTTTATAATATAATTTTTACCTTAAATTTCACTAATTACCTTTAATCGCGATTAATTAAACTTAAAAGTTACTATTCACCAAAAAATTTGTTTAATCCTATTGAACCACATTTTACTTCCTAATGAAAAACATGTATGTCATATTTTTGAAAATCAAATCACAGAAGTGGTAATGTTTCATTTAAACAATAAATCCGTTTTTTAACAAACACTTAGTGGTTTCACTATTCATCAAAAATTGATGTTTTTCAGAACAATGCCAAAATTTCACCCTAAGATATAATTGATATTCTGAAATTAAAAATGATTTATATTTTATGAAATTAATAACATATAAGTTTCATTAATTAATTTTATAATTAATTCCCTCTGTCACAACATATAGCCTGTTTTTAAGAAACAATATATATCAAAAGATTGACAATTGTTTATGTCAAATTTCAAAGTGAAATTAATTCTAATGAACACCATTGGATAAAATGGTAAAAATATATTGTAATTATACTTTTAAACCACTAAATATTATAATTTATCAATATATATTATTTTTATTAAAAAAGTTGTTTTTAAGTATTTTTCACTATTCATAAAAAAATTGGAAGTTCTCAGAAAATACCAAAAATTCAACTTAGGGTAATTTCGATATTAAAAATCCAAAAATTAAGTCCATTTTGAAATATAAAATATATATAATTTCAAAACCTGGGTATTACTATTCATAACAGCTACTTTGATTGGTCGCGGTGTGTTAGAATCTCGAACTTGCGTACAATGAAAGCTATTGCATTATTGAAAGAGAAGCGTATCGTGAAAGCTCGGGGTGTTACATCATGAATTTTAGAAAAATTCCCAAAATTTACCTTAATCATTTTTTGACATGTAGAATAAAAAAATAGACACCATTTTTCAAAAATAATTTTAATAACATTTGTAATTTTTTTTTAAAAAAATCATAGTTAATTTGAAAAATAATAATGTTAAAGATCTAATTAGTTTTATATCACATTGAAAAATTAATTAAGATATAATCATCTTATTTCCTTAACAAAATAAAATAATATTTTTATTTACTATTCATATGGGAAATATTACAATTCATAATGGTATGTTAATATTCATCAAAAATCAAGTTAGTTCTATCAGACTCAAAATGACTTACTAATCACAACTATAGATGAGCATTTATCGAAATTCAAAACATAGTAGAGGAAATTTTTTTCTTAATGGATAGATTATAATTTTTTTATTTTTGTAGAGATTCAGTGTTTCATGAATTATAAATTAAATATATTTTTTAATTCATGGGGTGTTACACTTATTACATATTTATTCATAATCATTCATTATTTTTACTATTTCAGGTGTTAATTGGCCAGTTTGTCAAGTATGTTTTGACTGTTTATTTTTTATTCATATTAATTGGATCATAATTTAATCATATCCATAATAAAAAAACATGATGTAAAAAAATATTTTGTAAATATATATAAATAAAATATGATAATATTTCAGGAGAAGAAATGGAATGCACCCTTCATAAATATGGAAGGATGTGCGTACACATTATAATTTATTTTTCATATAAAAAAACTATAAAATAAATGATATAAATGTATATTATATTTACAGAAAAACATATAGGTCATATTTATTATTTATTTTTATTAAAACATTCCTTTATATTTTCAATGAATATTTTTGATTTATCACATTATTTTGAGTGGGTGGTAGTACACACTTCCACAAATTATGTAATCGAATTTACAAAAAATAGATAGAATAAGGGAATGTGTAATATAAAATGTTGATAAGGATAAAAACATAATAAGTATCATATTTATAATTCATGTTAAATGTCTCAATCATAATTCCCAATCATGATACGTAGTAATGAAAAAACAAACAACATCATTTTGTGAGGCGGTAGTTCACCGGAGACATAAACCGTATATTCAATACCCATTAGATATATGTGTGTGTGTATGAGTAGGTAATATCATTATAGTGAAAAAATACTAGCATATTGAGGATATTTATTTTATTATTTAATAATCACATAATAATATTTTGGGAGTGGATACTAAAAATAAAAAAAAGAGCTTGAGGAAGGATGTAACCACAGATTTGGGTAACTCCGTTTGGATTTAACTAAAGTGATTTCTTGGATAGCTTTATTCCATAGGTAATTATTATATGATTAATGGTGGTATTTTTAGGATTTATTTGGAATATATTGGTTGAGCCAATGTGGCTTGAGAGGTATGAGGATGTTTGATAGGTGATTGCCTTTTTATAGTGGTGGAGTGATTGTTTAGTATTTTTTTTTTCAAAGGGGCTTCCACCCACGTTTTTTATATAACATGTGGCTCCAATAAAGATCCAAATTAGATAAAAGGGAATATATTGTCGAAATATATCCATAAAATGGCTTTTGGAAAGGGTTTTAATTCATTGTTTTCTTATGTTTAAGGTTTAGTTGCTTATAAAGCTATTATTCCTCTTAATTGCAGAAATAAATTTTAACCACTATCGCTATTATTTTTATCAAAAACTATGTTGAACTTATTATAAGTTAAAAATTATTTTTATTCTAAATATGGAATTTATTTTTTTTAAATTCCAATCAAATATGTGGTAGAAATTAATTTAACTTGATTTCCATAGATTTGATGACTATGCAAGTATTTAAAATAAAAATGATCAAAAGTTTTCTTTATATTTATATCAAATTCCAATTCTAAATAGATTAAAATGAAATCAATTGGATAAATATATTTTCAATTGGGCTAGTTAAAAATTAATAAAAATTTAATATATGATTCATATTTATTAACAAATAATTTGAAAATGTAGTTTTGAATTAAAATTTAGTATTTTTTACTATTCATTAAAATGATACTTCACCTAAAAATACCTAAAATTCTCCAAAAAAAAAATTTGCAATTTATATTACAAAAAGTGAATTTAATTATTTCATATAATATTCGTAAATTTTTAAATATTCGAATTTAATGTAGATTGTCCATTAATGACAGTAAAATTACATTTATAAAAATATAGGTTTTAGGACAAAGATTTTGTTTTTTTATATATTATAGCAATCATTTACAATTTATGACTAAATAAAATATATTAATGAATATATAAAATATATATTTCATTAATATAAATTTATAAATTTAATATATTTATCTTACTGAGATAAAATAAGTTAATGAGCATAATAATATTTATTTATTAAAACAATCACATTATATTCAATGGGTACTTTACATTCATTTATAATTAATTTTTTACCAATGAATTCAACCATATATTTTCATAAGATAGTTAATCCTATTAATAACCATAAATTTAATGTCTAGTTTGTATCATATTATATAAAATTATAATATATTAAATAATATATTTTTGTTTGGTAAAATGTTGTCTTGCATGTTATGTCAGCAATCAGGGAATATTAGTATTGTTTGAAACACAACCTAACTTTTGTGTTTTGGGTTGAAAAATCTAAAAGTTCGGTTTCATATTACAGAGTACAAAATTTTTCCATCCTGTAATTAAATCTAAGAACATAAATTATGTTTATATAAAAAGGAAAATGATGTACTGTCTTCGGGTTTTATACATTTCATATAACCCTGAGTCCAATTGAACCCATGATATAATATAGAGTTATAACATTATGGATTTATTGATGGGTACTAATAATTCTAAAATAATATGAAATATATATTGGCATATTTTCTTAATTTAAAATGAATTTATTAATTAATAAGAAATAAAAATTATTTTTAAATTATTAAATGTTTAAAGACCTATTTTAAAAAGAATTGAACTTTTTTACATTTTTCATATTTTTATCTACACAATTTATAATTATTAATTTTCAAATAGTATTTCCCAGAAATTTATTAATGATTCATGAATAATAGTTAGTACATTAGTTATTTCATTTTTAAGAATATAGAATAAGTTATATAAATTAAAACCTTGTTATTTTTTAGGAAAAATATTTTTATATTCTAAATACTTTTTTATCTAAAAATATTAAATAATCCCTTATTAATTATTTATATTGAAAGTTTTTGATTATATATTAAATAAAATATTTTAATTTTATTTTAGTACTTTTTTCTAAGTACCGAATTAATTTAAATACTGGGTTTTTATTAAAAAACGTTTTTTATAAAATTATATTTTTTAAAAAATATTTATTACAAAATTGGAAATTGAAATTGATAAAATATAATCAACTTATTTATTAATTTTTTTAGTGATTCCTCTTTTGTTAATTTTCAAAATAAATACTAAAAACATAAAAAATTAATTTCCTTAGGTAATATTAAAGCCTATTTACAAGGAAAGGTGTGTTAAAATAAGTGATATAGAAAATAATTACGCATAAAATTTTAAAATTATTATTTTAGTAATATATTTAAACCTATATCTTGTGAAAATTAAATAATTAGAAATTTTGAATTAATGTTATTTGTTAAGGTAATAATTATACTAAAATATTTTACATAATCCCAAGTGTGTTATCTATCTCAAATATTTCTCGCACCTCATCTCCACACGTATTTAGAGGAATTTGGAGTTATATCTTTTTAAATCCCCAAAATAATACAAAATTATCTAAACTATCAAGATCCAATATCCCTTGGTATTATTCTATATAAAAATATTAAAGGATTAATGTGTAATGTAAAGATAAATCTCAACAACGGGTTATCAAACGAAACTGAGAACTTTCAATTTTCTTATAAATTCTATAAACTGGTTGAATTCATAATAACAAGATTAATTAAATATAATATATATACACATATTCTATTACTATTATGTGATACCCACATTCCACATCATATCCATAAAATAGGAAATCAATTCATCACTCTTGCATATGTCTGGACTACCACCTCAGTGTATCAATATGATGTATTTTAAATAATGGACTCACATTTATAAATATAATAATGAATTTAGTTAAAAAAATTATATAATTATGATTCTGTGATGGTAAAATATTTTTTATCTTGATATCATTATTTTCAATTGAAAATGATAATTGGGTTCATGATTACACACAGACTACCATCGACATGAATGCTGGAATGCATATATTAAAATATATTCTATTTGAATGATTCCAAATATTTATATAATGAATATATGTGATATTTATATCATAATTAACCTTTTAAACATGATGGATCAAAGATCAATGTATAAGGAACAAACAATCTAACCGAAAGTTTCATAGAAAAATGAAACTGGTTACACGAGAGAACAATAATTTTAATAAATAATTATTCGTCCATGAATATTAAACTGTTATAAGAGGAATATATATGTTATTTCTGGAATTAATATTGTTTTATTATATAGTTATAGTAAATTTTAATATATTTTATAGGAGGATGTGACACTTTTGAAGCATTATGAACTTGAGTCAAGGGTATTATGTTACGGTATAAATTTTAAAAGGATTATTCATGAATAAATTTTATATGATGTTATTTTAAGATATATCTGTCCTAAATGTAATATATTTTATTTTAATATATTTATTTCTATATTATTCATATTATTTTTCTTTTTAATGTAAAATAAAATCAAACGAAAATAAATATTTTTTTACGGAATACTTTCAATGTTATTTCTTTGATCGAAAGTTATTTTTATTCCGTATTCATATTTTCTATAATATTTTTTCATAATTCTTTTCAATATCAAACATTTATTCTTTAATTTTTTAACACATTTTTTATTTTTTAAAACATTTATAAAAAGAATCATCTTGACATTTTAAGAAGGATGTAGTTTTTAAAAATGGTGTGAACATAATATTTATTTTAACATTAACGAAACAAAAACAATTTTCCTCCATAATAACTACTTGATGACTTGAGGATTTGGTTAAATTATTCCTGGGATAATTTTATATAAGATAGTTATCCTTAATATATTTAAATTTCTTATATTTAAATTAAGTAATTTTAAAATGAAAAGGGTATTTTCAATAGAATAATATTTCAATGATATTTTAAATTTGTTCTTTCGTGTATGATAAAATCATCTAATGTTACTAATGTTACAGTGACCCAAGATTAACAAACATGGATATTAAATAATTTTTATGAATATTCCAAAAATTAAAAATGTATACACCTACTGACTATAATATTTTGGTGTCATTGGAAACTTATAACAAATATTCTAACTTAGTGAAATATCATTAATGTTTCCCACAATGATCATCAACATTAAAACATATATTAAAACCATTCTTCCAAACATGGATAAATAAATCATAAGAAAGGGTCATCTTGAATTATTAGTAAGTTTAAATAATGTATATACATAAGAATTAAATGAACATAATTCTACGAGAACATGAGAATAAAATTTGAAGATCACAAACTTCATATCAATGATCAGACACATGTGAAAATTCATAATGATTTATAGTTCATAAGACATAAATCATATGATAATAAATAACATGAACCATATGATCATATCATCTATATAAGAAATATTTTTTTTTTGAAACACATAAATATTTAATATCTTTCCCTATAATACAAGGCTATTTTCCAAAAAAAATATCAATGCACTTAATGGGGACTACACCTACTATGGAAAACACACCACTATCTCAACCCATGGTCATTTCTATGTATGGGATGTGGTTTCCCTATTTCCACATACTATATGAGGTTTCCCAATCATCCCATTGTGTATCAGGTTTCCCCTTCTCCCCATGGGTGATTGGGTTTCCCAATCTCTACAAAGTGGATCGAGTTTCCCCATCGTCCACAGTGGATCGAGTTTCCCCATCTTCCATAGTGGATCAATGTTACCAATATTCACAAAGTGGATTGGGTTTTCTTATATTCCATAGTGATTCAAACCCATAAACTTGATTCCCATCATTTTTTCATGAGATATAAATATATATCTAATGAACTAGAGGGAGAAATATATCCAACTCATCATATAATAAATTCATACTTACATGAACCGCAATACCATAAAACAAGCATTATTTCATGATCCATAAAAACATAAAGGTTTTATAAATATCATATAATAAACCATGAAATGAAATGGAAATAATAAAATTTTACCATATCATTACCTTTGGAAAAAAGATAGGATTAATACTAATTTTATCAAATAAAAACCAATAAAAATGGGTATCAAATTAATATAACATAAATAAAAGAAATAGGTGTCATAAACATTCTAGAAAAATTATTATTGGTATTCTATAACTATCTCCCCATAAAATCATAATTTATAAAAAAAATAATTTCATAATAGAAGCTGATGGATTTTGAAATATAGCATATAATATTTATTAAAATAAAGATGTTTTCATTGAAAATCTAATTCATAATAAAATTTTAAAAACATTTTTCATATAATGCAATATTTTTTTATTTAATTTAAAAAATTCTATGAGGAAAATATCATTTATTCTATCAATGTATATTTCTAAAATATAAATGTTTTTTTTAAATTCATTTCATTGAAAATAATTTTGAAAACATATAATGTGATCAAGAAAATTATTCAAAAAATATTTAAATATAAAAAATATTTTTTAAATATATTTATTTGAAAATAAATTTGAAAATATATAAAATAATGATTTGAAAATAATTTAAACCCAATCATGAATCAGAAAACATTTTTGAAAACCCATTCTCTTTGAAAACCACCATAAAATCAATGATTTAACTAAATATTATGTATATAATTTTTCATAAAAATAAATCTTTTAAGCATGAAATGGATTATTTAATTGAAATATGGTTATAATATAGGATAAATCCATACATTCTAAACATTCATTTTATACCATAAATTTTAGTAATGTTCCCCAATCAGAAATTGACAAGAAGATTCATTTTTAAAATATATTTTAAAATGTTAAAACAAGGATTAAAATTTCCCTTCATCATAATATTATTAATGTTAAATATTTTTGAAATAATTTTTCAAAAAATATAGGTTTGAAAGAACATAGATTATGAATAAAAGGAGAAATGAAGTGATATTCTCCTAAAAATATTTTCATAATTATATTAAGTACAAAATAGTGAAAAAATGGTAATAAAACATGAATATATCACAGAAAAACATAAGATAAGGAACATTGTGACTTTTATTGAGATAAGGATCAAAATATTTTATTAATGGAAGCATAATAGTAAATAACCCTAATAAATGATGAGATTTTGGCAATAAATGAATATCAGTTGGAAACATTAAATTATATTTCCAATTAAATAATAAAATTACATGAATCATAAAATATCGAAAAATAAAAAATAATATTATTGATATAACATGTCAACAAAAAGTATATACACCCTATATAATAATGTTGGTCAATAACAAGGAAGGTATTCCAGAGAAGGAAAAATAACGACGAACTAAATTTATCAATTTGATTAATTTTGAACCACAAAAAAAATGAAATATATATAAAAATGGATATTTTAATACCCAGAAATTTTATTATATTAACCAAATAATACATTCATGGTCAGTATATAAACCACACCATTTAAATGATTGGTGAATAAAGAATAAGCCTGATGGAAATAAAAGTAAGATGAGAACCCATTACTAATTAAGTAACTATAATATCTTGACTGCCATGAAAAAATCATAAAAACTAAATCTTTTGATATTATTTTATAATTTAAATTAATGACATAATAATTCATAGTTTACTATATACATAACAAAAAAATTTGAGTGGTGAAAATGTCATGTAACTCACGATAATTGAAAGCGAGAGGAAATTCATTAATTTATGTCTCGAATTTCCTTATACACATTAAAACCATATATATAATAAATATATGTTTATTATAAATCTATCATAGAACTATATTCCTATATTTAATACCACATATGATTCACCTATGGTTTGTATTGCATATTTATTAAAATTCATTGTAAGTGTAATGTTTCAAGAAATAACTAGATTGATTATTGTATGTGTTTTGACATGTTATTATTGATTATCTTACTAATATAATAATTTTACTATTTTTAGAATCACAAATATTATTTAAATATTATATATATTATGTTTATAATTATTTATAAACTTTTATAAATTATAGATATATAAAATGTAATAAACTGTTCATGGAGTCTGTATGTTGTATGTATGTATAAACACTATTTCAGTTTTCTAGTCGTATGAAACGAAAAGATAATGAAATATATTAATATATGTAATATCATTCTTGTAGATTTCTTTTCCTATAGATAATATAATTTCTTTAAATCCATCACCAATACATTCCATGTATATTTTTAATGAATCACATCATTTTGATGAGGCGGTAGTCCACAATTCAATAATCGAAGTTACCATATATAAATAAATAGAAAATTATGCATTTATGTATTATAAAATAATTACCGAACAATAAATAAATCATTAAAATCCTATATATCATATAAATAATGTTTTCAATATAATACCCAACCATGAGGGGCTGAAAATTGAAAAATGAACAACATCGTTTCATGAGGTGATAGTTCGTTGTGCGCAAGAATGGTAAGTTCATCACCCATTATATGGAAGCATGTGTAATGGTTTGTAGAGGACATAAAATAATAAATATCAGAAAATTTATGATACTTTTATAATTATATATTTATAGAATAGTAATAATTTATTTGGAGGATATTGAAAACAAAACAATAGAGCTTGAGGAAAGATGTTACGACTTCTTTGGGTAACTCATTTTAGTCTATAACAAAGGAATTAATTGGATTGATTTACCCACATATAAATGATTCCATGATGAAGTTAAGAATTTTGGTATGATATTTTGGTTTGGATTTTCTGATCGGAATGATTTTGAGTTGTGTAAATAGAGTTGTAGGAGAGGATTTCTTTTATAAGTGAGGAAAAGGAAACATTGGGTATTCTTGAGAACTTTTTAGTTCTCCTCACATTTTACATCTCCCCAATGTGTTAAAATTGATAATTATGGATTCATAGTAAATTTATTGTAAACATATGTCCATAAAATAATTTTTATACAACTATAGGGACAGTTTTACACTATATTATATATGTGTAATCATTAATTATCCTAGTTTTTACTAAAATCAATATAATTAATTTTAATCACTTTCACTATAATTTTGGGTATAAAAATCATTTGACCTTGTTATATATTATAATGTATTTTTAAAACAAATAATGAATATATTTTTCCAAAATTTAATCACAGTAATATATGAAATAATTTTAAATTTAATTCCATATATAGGTTGCGTTAATTAGTTTTTTAATAAATTTTTTTAACAGTTTTGATTTTTTTTATATCAAATTTCAATGTGAAATTAGTTCCAATAATATAAATTTAATTCATGGATGTAAAATAAATCTTATTAAACATTAAAAAAATCAATCTAATTTAACTATTTAAATAAATTACATGAAAAATATGTTTCTAAATAAATTTCAACATTATTTACTATTCATCATGAAATGACACATCACATAAGATTAAAAAATTGTTTAACTAATATAATTTTTACGATATGATTTCAAAAATGATATTTAGTTTTTTAAATGAAAAATTTAAAATTATAAAAAATATATTTTAAAATGGGTTCACCACTAAAGTGCGGTGAAAGTACATTTTTGAAGAAAACATTTTCTATTTATAAAATTTGGATTATTTTTATATATTACCGATAAAATATATTTGATGATTATTATAAATATTCATTAAATATATAACATAAAAATTTTAATGATAACATAAACTAAAACTTGTTTGTTTAATTTTTTGAGAGATAATAATTTTTGTACATAGAAAAATAGATTTCAAAAAAAAAATTAATCTAAAGACCTGGAATATCCATGAAATATTTTTTCATAAATACATGGAAATTTTCCGAGTCCGTGAAAACTAACGGCGCGTGATTCCGAGGCCTAGTGTGCCCAAAATCAATTTCTGAAGTTTTTTTTGGGTACATTTAATAAACATAGAGTGAGATTTCATAACACCTGAAATAGTGCATGGAATTGAAATCTGAGGGCATCGTTGAACTCACAATGCCGATATTTTCTTAAAGATACATTCACCTCGATGGCAGTTGGTCAATAATAAAAGTTATTTTTTTGGTTTTCTTAAAAAAATAAACTGAGATACACTTTAATTTATTGAGCCGCTATGTTAGTGTTGGTGGTTCAAACCTCCTCAATGGAGTTAGAGGTAGGACCACCACACCGTAACCTCCCATGAGAGGTTATGTTGGTGGGGCCCACCTGAAAAAAACCTCCCACAAGAGGTTACGATGTGGGGACCACCCGAGACTACATAACCTCCTATTTTAATAATAGGTATGGGGACCACGCGAACCCTATTAATGGGAGGAGATTATAACCTCACAACACTCCCACATTAATGAGGGAGAGCCTCATGACATCCCCTAAATAATTTGTGACAAATCTCATGCATTAATTTGGTGGATCCTTTAATTTAATTCACCAATTTGAACTTGTGCCGAAACCTAAAATAATAGGCAACTTATTATTACTGTCATTGTTCATTCGGTGGAAACCAATAGTATTTTGGGCAGAGGATTATTGGGAGAAGATATAAAAGGTGTTCTCCAATGAAGAACGCTCTTGCCAATGAAGAATGAAAAATTCCGGTGATGATCCTTCTTCGACTCCTTCCCCGGACACCTGTCGATGTGGAGCGACTTCCACGATCCAACGCAGCTCGGGATTAGAAGCGTGCAGTGAACCCGACGAATGGCGATTCTCTTCATCTACCTTCCGTGACTCCGTCAACAAATTATGAATGAAAAATCAAAGGTAGGGGGTTTTATTTCATGTTAATTATTTCCTTGAATATTCTTCTTCGGTTGGAAAGTATTCGTTGCGGGTGAGTTATTGTTAATATTTCTTATGATCTTGAACTATCGCATGATACCACCCTAAACGCAGAGGGTGCAGGCCAAACCAACATGGCCCATTCCCCCTCCACTGTTCTTGTTTTTTATTCCCTTCAACAGGGCAACGTGGTGACAGAATGACAAAGGTGATGATGATAAAGGTCGCGCTACTCGCGGCCTCTGCGAATCGCACAGCCCCCGCCGCGCACCAGTGCTTCCGGTCGAACACCGTCGGCCCATGCCTCGCCGAACCGGCATGCCCGACCGTTGCCCGACCACTAGGATGACTACACGAGGCCTTCTGCGTGCTCTACCCATGTCCAGCCCCATGACCTACCGGCCTACCCTCACCCTGCGCGACCTGCCCACGCCCTGCACAGCTTCCTCGCGGCCTCCCCGCACCCCACAGGCCCTGCCCGGTGCCCCACCAACCTACCACCTGGCCTACCTAGCAGCCTATTGGCCTACCCGGCTGTCCTTTGGGCCTACCCAATGCCCTGCCCGGCTACCACCTTTCCTGCCCAGCCACGCCCCAATTCCCAGCCAAGCCACGACGACCTCTCAATCCGACCTATGGTGTCCCACCCATCATCTATGGCCGAACTGGCCCCGACCTCCAGTTCGAACCACCCACGATGTCCACTGGGTCGGGTCCAGTGGACTGGGCCAAACCTGACAGGCTGTCCCACCCAATGGGCTGGGCCAAACACAAAAGGTCTGACCGGGTCGACCTAGACCGGGTCAACCCGAACCGGGTTGGCCCAGACTGGGTTGGGCTAAGTCGGTCCGACCAGGTCAGACCTGAGCCAGACCCACTACTGACCCATTAATTTCTTTGGTCATATCATTGAAACTGGTTGACCATTTGACAAAACATCAATGGAACTGTCTTTCTTGGAGCGTGACAGTCCCTTTGAGTATACCCCACTAGAGTTCGAGGTTTAGTTATGTTACACTTAGGTTGGATTGTACACGAATCCAACCGAGCCCCCAAGACTAAAAAGCTAATAACTAACAGAACGAGCGCCCGATTGACGCATCGTCTATTGCGTTGAGACCCCTATGACGGGGTAGACCATTGAAATACATCTACATGGGACTTCATGACATTTGTAGTATCAACCAATAGCTTGTTGAGCGGATCTACCCGAGACAAGTAGACAATTATGTGGGAAACTAGTAGCCGGCTGAGACTTGAAGACTGCTGATCAAGCCACTCAGAGTGACTCGTATGGCCTAGGGGGTGCCTGGTTGTGGTGGAAGACCCATAGAGTAGGATCGCCTGGTTATGGCGGCAGACCCGTGGTACTCGACATGATAAGTACCTCTATAGGCTATGAGGGGGAGCGCCTAGTTTTGGCGGCAGAACAATGGTGGGGAACGCCTCTGTGTGATGTTGCAGACCCATGGTACTTGACAGGAGAAGTACATCAGCAGTCCAAGATTAGTGGGAAGCACCTGGTTGGGGCGGCAGGACCACTATACTCGATAAAGGAGGATTTCATCAGCAGCCAAGGGTTTGAAATCTTTCTATCCCTAGAATAAAACCCTAGTTGAAATGAGTTAGTAAATTTTGTGTTTACCTCATGATTGAGATGGATTACATGGTAACATTGGTATATGAATGGGAATATACCTATGTGAGGTTATCTATTGATTTCATACATTGTAGTTTATCCTTATTGGATTTTGTGTGACCATGAGGGTCTCGAGGTCCCTACTGAGTATCGTTATACTCACCCCTGCATGGGATATGCCCGCACCTCGTTGTGTTGGTTGCAGACGCTAGACAACGCTGACTGAGGATCAGAGTAGCAAGATTGGATGATACCCAGAGGTATACATTATGAAGAGTTGGTACACAGAGGATACTGATAGACGTGGAGTGCTGATGAGGCTATCTCTACCTACCCTTTATGTAGGAATTCCCAGAGGATGACCCAAAAGATACTTTAATTTTCTTCAGTTGTACTTTTTTTCCGTTGTGCTTGTAATTTCTTATTGGGCTTGTATTTCTAGCCCCTTTTACTTTTCAGTAATCTTTTGTATACAGTTTTCCTTACTGTTTTACTTTCAACTCATACTCTGTTGTTTGTGTTTGCACTTTATATAGGTAATGCATTCTCATTTTTAGGGATTTACGCCTTTGGTGCTAGTCGCTAGCCCCTAGCCTATGGAAGGAGAGCTTGGGGTAGTCACGGCACGGACCCTGAGGGACAGGTCGTGACAAATTGGTATTAGAGGATTCGGTTCTACAGCAGAACATAAGACTGTGATCTTTCTTTTCTGTGAAGCAATAGTGTTAAAGGTAATGTGTGTGGTTCTCAGTTCAGGGATTCTAGTGTTGGTACAATGGTCGACGTATAGATACACCAAGACCCTAGATTTTGATTTCAAACTCAGTTCACGAAAACACTTATTGCGTGCGTGTTTTCAAAAATTTTCATTAAGTCATCTCAACCAGGTCAGCTCACCAGGTATAATATTTTGAACATTTTGTGTCTATTTCTTTCAGGATTCCTCCCTATGGATGATTGGTTAGAGCCCCAAGAATCATATGAACAGATAGCCCACCGAGCGATGAGGACTTTCTGTAGGTCCCTTTTCCAGTGGAGGCACTAGGGGTACAACTCCTTGTTGGGCCATCGATGCCACCAGCCCCAGAAGCAGACGATGTATGACACTTTAGAACATTGCACGAGTTCCAAATCCAAAGGCCAATCAGTTTTAGGTGAGAGATGGAGCCACATGCGGCTGAGGATTGACTGGTGGTTGTGGTGAGTGTCTTCCGACTTGTAAGGACAACAACCGACTTCAAGGTGATTCTTGATGCCATCTTTCTAAAGGAAGCAATTGGAAAATGGTGGAACATGATTCTACTGGTTCATGACAAGATGACACTACTCTGGGTAGAATTCAAGAGCCTATTTACGGTGGAGTTTGTCTCAGCCACCCGACATGTGGTGCAGATACAGGAGCTACTGCATCTATAGTAGGGTAGCATGATAGTGGCGCAGTACTCAGCGAGGTTCACCGATCTCTTGCGTTACTCCACAGATTTGGTACGTGACCCATTATTCAGGGCCCAGACCTTCGATAAGGGGCTGAGGTGAGATATCAGAGCTTTGTTGATCTCGTTCAATATCCAGATGTAGGCGGGGGTGTTGGAGCGAGCCCTCTTAGTGGAGAGTTTCCTTGCTGAGTAGCCTCCAGCAGTGAGACCCACCACTAGTTGACATGCAGATGAGTATTCTGTAGTTGGCTGTTGAAAGATGACACAGAGTTCCAAGAGGACCATACCTACAGGTGGACGACCGCACGACTCAGGATCGGTTGTGCGGGGCACCTGAAGTGAAGACAGACCTTCCAGGAGTGGGCTGTGTTACTCATGCGACAGTCATGGTCACAACGATCATGACTATTTGACCCGTCATTCGGATGATCAGCTAACAGTTGAAGGACCACCCATGAAGAGATAGGGATTCAATCAAAGTGGTCCTCATGGAGTAGGAGGACGTGGAAGAGGAGCTGTCCTTGCAGCTAGCAGTGGATGACATTTCTCGGTGTTACTGCCACCACTGACACGAGGACCACCAAGACCATATGGAGCAGGTGGAAAGGTGAGAGCTCAGCTCCAGGTCGATGAGGCTTACGATCACATCTCTCTAGAGATGATTTGGGGTACGATCTATGTCTAATCCTCTATAGTAGCTGTTCTTATAGACATAGGTTCCGTTCACTCATTCATTGACACTTCCCTTATTCGGAGCTAGGAGATTCGATGGGGCTGTTGCCACGATCCTTCCGGCTAGAGACTCTTACGAGAGAAGACTCGATGATCATGCACTGGTGCCGGCAGTTTGATATTACTCTAAGAGGTGAGATATTTGGCTGGGATCCCATATTATTGGTGTTGAGGCCTTATGACGTCATCTTGGGTATGGACTGGTTATCTACAATCCATGCTCAGATTGACTGTATTAGGCCCAAAGTGCGTTGTGTCTGCACGGATGACACCAGGTTCACCTTTATCGGCGAGAAGGGACCCTTTGCAGCATAGGACAGACTTACTCAGAGGAGGCTGCAACCAATCACTCATAAGATGGCCTGCCTTACCCTCAGAGTAGTTGATGTGGAGATTCCGAGCTATCATGTAGTAGTGGACTAGTACGTCGATGATTTACCTGATGATGTTCCAGGTCTACCTCCTTGCATAGAGGTGGAATTTTACATTGACATGTATCCTGAGATGGCACCGATATCTACACCAGCATATCAGATGGCTCCCACTGATCTTTGTGAGCTGCAGGTACAGCTGGAGGACTTACAGGGGTAGGGATTCATCTGGTTCAGTGTTTCTCCATGGGCGGCCCCAATTCTATTTTCCAAGAAGGAAGATGTGGGCTTGAGGATTTTTGTTGACTAAAGTCTCCTAAATCCGGTGACCTTGAAGAACAAGTAACCACTACCGAGGATCGATGACCTCTTTGATCAGCTGAAGGGTGCACGATGGTTCTCGAAGACAGACCTCAAATCAGGCTTTCATCTGCTCAGATTTCAAGACGAAGATTTTTAGAAGACGACCTTCAGGTGTCAGTATGGACACTACGAGTTCTTGGTTATTCCCTTTGGCCTATCCAATGTTCCAGTAGTGTTCATGGGACTCATGAGCATGATATTCTAGAAATACCTTGACCTTTTGGTCGTAGTCTTCATTGACGACATTCTATTCTGCTCGACTACTGGGGAGGAGCATTCCTATCATTTTCAAGTAGTACTGGACACACTTCGAGAGCCTTAACTTTATGAAAATCTATCACAGTGCCAGTTTTGGATTCGAGAGGTTATCTTTATTGGACATGTAATCTCGGTGGCTGGAGTTACAATTGATCTAACAAAGATTGAGGCGATACTTTCTTGGGAGCAACCCATGAGTGTGACAGAGGTATGAAGATTCCTGGGTTTGGCTGGGTACTACCAAATATTCATTCTAGACCTCCCCAGAGTTGTAGCACCACTATCATCTTTTAAAAAGAATTGGAAACCCTCCATGTGGTTGGAGATATTCCAATGGAGTTTTTAGTAGATGATGCAGAGGCTGACTAGAGCCCCCATCATGATGCTTCGAGAGGAAATCATGGGATACGTAGTCTACTACGACACATCAGGGACCAGAATCAGGTGTGTCCTAATGCTGGAGCGAGCAGTGATATCTAATGGTTATCGTCAGCTGAGAAATCATGAGAATTACTACGCCAATAATGACCTAGAGTTATTAGTAGTGGTCTACACCATGAAGATGTGGCGGCACTCTCTAATGGGAGAGTGATTCATAGTCTACTCTGATCAGAAGAGTCTCATGTATATCTCATCTCAGAAGGACCTGAAACTCAAACTGCAGCTATGGATTGAGTTCCTCAAGGGCTATGAATTCGAGATAGTCAATAAACATGGAAAGGGGAACGTTGTAGTAGATGAATTTAGCAGGAGATCTACTATACAACTTCCAAGAGAGGCGACAGAGCATCTTGTTGCCTTACAGATATCCTTTGTGGATAGAGACGGAGTAGCCTTTCTTCTATCTCATACAGTCACTCCCCCACATCTTCTGTGTTTCATGGAGGCACAACAAGATGACGTTGATTGCGAGACATGACCTATGCAGATATCCAAAGGGCATGCACCTGATGGATTTTCTGAAGGTGGGGAGCACGTCATCCTTTTCAGAGGACGTACTATGGTTCCAGTGTCACTTTAGGAGGATGTGTTGAGGGTCTTACACACATCCCCTATAGAGGTATATCTAGAATTGGAGAAGATGTTCCTGGACCTTTGATGACCACAATGGTGGCAAGGTATGAAGAAGGTAATAGCAGAGTTTGTCTCTCGTTGCCTGATTTGTCAGCAAGGGAAGGAAAAGCACTAGTTACCAGCATGAATAGTCCATCCTTTAGAGGTCCCATAGTGGATGATAGATGGAATATCCATGGAATTCATGATGGGTTATCCAGATAAATCCAGGGGTTATGAATCAATTTGGGTGATCATCGACGGAATCACCAAGTCGGCCCACTTCCTACCCTTCAGAGAGAGGGGTTCAGTAGAGATCTTTGGATGCCTCTACGTGCAAGATATTGTGCGTTTACATGGTATACCTCGACTATTTTCTATGATCGTGACGCACGGTTTACTTCCTGGCTATGGAAGAGGTTGTAGAAGGCACTCAGGACACAGAATCGTCTAAGCACTGCCTTCCATCCTCAAATGGATGGTCAGACTGAGCGGACTATTCAGACCATCAAGGACATGTTGTGTGTATGTGTCCTCGACTTTAGTCACAGCTAGGAGGATCACTTACCTTTGGTGGAGTTTTCATACAACAACAACTATCACTCCACCATTAGGATGGAACCTTTTTAGGCCTTGTATGGTTCATCTTGTTGATCACTGTTGTGCTGGACAGACTCTGGGGAGACGACACTAGTGGGACCAGAGATGGTATGAGATACCACGGAGAAGGTGAAGATCATCCAGGAGCAGATGAAGACTGCACAAAGTAGACAAAAGTCGTATGCTGATAGGAGACGGAGACCTCTAGAGTTCGAGGATAGAGACCACATATTTCTATGAGTCTCACCCTGATGAGGTTTATAGAGATTTGGCTGAGGTAGTAAGTTATCTTTGTGATTCGTTAGACCTTTCCATGTCCTCAGCAGAGTAGGCAAGGTGTATAACTGCATGGCTCTTCCACCTCGGTTGCACTAGGTTCACGGCGTCTTCCACATATCCCAGCTGAGGAGATACGTGCACGACCCTTCTCACATCATCGACCATGGGGAGCTGGACATCGATGATGGGGAGACTTTTACGGAGGTTCTAGTAGAGATTGAGGATCGATGAGAGCGGGTCCTTTGTGGACGGTCGATACCGCTGGTGCGCGTATGTTGGAAGAACGAGAACCTCTAGGAGATCACATGGGAGTGGGAGGCTCAGATGCATGCTCAATACCCCATTTGTTCCTTTAGTTCAAGTTGTACCTTATGGGGACATAAATCCCTTAGGTGGGGAGAATGTAAAGACCTGGATTTTTGTGAAACTTTTTTTCTTAATTACATTAGAATTTTATGAGTCTGTAAAAACTGATGGCGCGTGATTACGAGGCCCGGTGTGCCTGAAATCAATTTCTGAAGTTTTTTAGGGTACATTTTATAAATATACAAGTGGTATTTTATAACCTTTGAACTGGTGCTCGGAATTGAAATTTGAGGGCATTGTTGAACTCGCAACACCGATATTCGCTTAAATAGGCTTTCACTTTGACAATAGCTGGTCGAAAATAAATGTTAGTTTTTGGCTTTTCATAAAAATAATAAAATAAATTGAGCTACACTTTATTTTATTGAGCCTCCATTTGAATATTAGTGGTTAAAACCTTTTCATGTGAGTTGGAGGTAGGACCAACACACCATAACCTTCCATGAGAGGTTATAATGGTGGGGCCCACCCAAACATAACCTCCCGCAAGAGGTTATGATGAGGGGACCTCCCGATACCACATAAACTCCCATTTGAATAATAGGGGTGGGGACTACCGAACCCCTATTAATGGGAGGAGAGTATATCCTCTCAAATCTCCCTCATTAATGAGGGTGAGCCTCTTGACATCCCCTAATTAATTTATGACAACTCTCTTGCATTAATTTGATGGAGCCTTTAATTTAATTCAAAAATTTGAATTTGTACCAACACCTAAAATAATAGGCAACTTATTATTGTTGGAATTGTTCATTCGGTGGAATCCTTGAGTATTTTGGAAGGAGGATTATTGGGAGAAGAGAGAAAAGGAGTTATCCAACAAAGAATGCTCCTCCCAACGAAGAATGAAGAACGCCGACATTGATACTTCTTCAAATCCTTCCATGGACACCTATTGACGTGGAGCGACTTCCATGAGCCGACACAGCTCGGGATTGGAAGCGTGAAACAGATGCGATGAACAAAGATTCTATTCATATACCCTCTACGACTCCTTTAACGAACGACGAATGGAGAATCAAAGGTAGGGGGTTTATTTCATGTTGATGCTTTCCTTGAATATTCTTCTTTTGTCGGAAAGGATTTGTTGCGGGTGAGTAATTGATAATCTTGTTTATGATCTTGATGAACCGCATGATACAACCCTAAATGTGGGCGGTGCTGGAAAAAACAACAGGGCTCATTCCCCCTCCACCATTCTTGTTTTTGATACTCTTGAACAAGGCGATGAGGTAACGGAATGACGGATCTGACGACGATAAAGGTCGCACTACCCACAGCCTCTGCGAATCGCACCGCCCCCGTAATGACCTGCTGCTCCCAGCTGAACACCACTGGCCGGACCACCACTCGGCCACTGGCCTGCCTACACGCGACCTCTCGCATGCCCTGCTTGACACCCTGACGACCTACCCTCACCCCACGCGGCCTGCCCGCGACCTACCCGAGCCCCGCACTCCCTGCTTGGTGCCCCGTCGGCCTACCCAGCCACCTGCCGGCCGTCCTGGTGCCCTTCCCGGCCATGACTTTATTCCTTGTCGAGCTGCGCCGGACTCCCAAGACATCGCACAACATCCCATGTGGTGTCGCTGGCTGATCCATCCCCGACCACCGGGCCGAACAGCCCTCGTAGTCTGCTGGGCCGCGCCCAGTGGACTGGGCCAAACCTAACAGGCTGGCTATCCCAATGGGCCGGGCAAGACCCAACAGGTTTGGCCGAGTTGACCTAGACTAGGTTGGGCTGAGTCGGTCTGACGAGGTCAGATCGGACCCGGGTCCACTACAGACCCTTTAATTTCTTTGGCCATATCTTTGGTACCTGATGACTGTTTGACGAACCTTCAACGACGCTGGATTTCTTGGAGCATGATGCTCTCTTTGATTATACCCCAATATAGTTTGGGGGTTAGTTTAGTTATGTTTAGGATGCATCGTACACGAATCCATCTGAGCCCTCGTGACTAAAAAGCTAATAACTCACAGATCGAGCGTCCGATTGACGCACCGTCTATTGCTATGAGGCCCCTATTAAGTGGGGGACCTTTGAGATAATTCTACGTGGGACTTCGTGACAGTTGGAGTATTAACCAACAGATTATGGAGAGGATTATCCAGAGATGAGAAGGAATTTGTGCGGGAACCTAGTAGCTCCATGAGACTTGACGACTGCTGATCGAGAGACTCAGAGTGACTTGTATGGCCTAGTGGGGAGCAGCTGGTTGTGGCGGAAGACCCACAATGGAGGATCACCTGGTTGTGGTGACAGACCTGTGGTACTAGATAGGAGGAGTACCTCTGCAAGCTATGAGGGGGGGGGGGGGCTGGTTTTGGAAGCCGACCTATGGAGGGGAGCACCTCTGTGCGATGCATCAGACCCAGTATACTTTATAGGAGGAGTACCTTAGTAGTCTAATGTTAGTGAAAAACGCCTTGTTGTGGTGGCATGACTACTGTACTCAGTAGAGGAGGAGTTCTCCGGAAGCCGAGGGTTTGAAATGTTACTATCCCTAGAATAAAATCTTGGTTGAGCTGAGTCAGTAACTTTTTTTACCTCATGATTGAGATGGATTACTTGGTAACTTAGATATATGTGTGGGTATATACATAAGTGAGGTTATATGTTGATTTCAAAAATTCTGGTTTATCCTTTTTGGATTTTGTTAGACCTTGAGGGTCTCGAGGTCTCTACTGAGTATCGTTATACTCACTCCTGCATAAGATATGCTCGCACCTCATTGTGTTGGTTGAAGACGACGAACATCACTGACTAAGGATCAGAGTAGTAGGACTTGATAGTACCTGGAGGTAGTCCTTAAAATGATTTCGTACATGGAGGAGACTGATGGATGTGGAGTGCTAAGGAGGCTATCTGTACCTACCCTTCTGGTAGGAATTCCTGGAGGACGACCCAGTAGCTTCTTTACTTTTCTTTAGTTGTAATTTTTTTAATTATACATGTACTTTCCAGTTGGGTTTGTATTTCGGCCCCTATTACTTTTCAGGACTCCTTTGTATACAGTATTTCTTAGTGTTTTACTTCCAGATCGTACTCTATTGTGTGTGATTACAATTTATAAAGGTAATGGCTTCCCAGTTTTAGGGATTTACACCTTTTGTGCAAGTCACTAACCCCTGTCCTATGAAAGGAGGGCTTGGGGTAGTCACGACACGAGCCTTAGGGGATGGGCCATGACATGTAATTTCATTATTTTCGAATAGTTATTACATTCAATCCAACTATTTGATAACCAAATGATTAATTTTGTATACTTGCGTAGATCATATATTTATAATTAAGTTAATATTATTCATTACTTACATTCTAATGGCGAGGTGGTAGCTAAAATAATATTTTACTAAAAATAATAATATATATTGTGGTTTGGTAAAAACTATGATTTTCAAGTAACCGAAGTTATTAAAGTGACCACATATTTTAGGCAATTCAATAAAAAATATTATTGTGTATATTGAAAAATAATCTATATATTTCTAGTAGTTCACAATTAACAGGGTGTTTTGTATATCATAAGCAAAATTTAATAATTTTATATAAAAATATCTTCAAATCTGCGTAAAATGTTAAATATAAAAAAGATTAAATTTAATCAAAATAATATATTTATAAAAATATTGAGGTGTTACATTGTACCCCCCCTAAAATTAAAATTTCCCTCTAAATTAATTTGGTTAAATTAATGTTTAAAAATTGAAAGTTCCTTTCATAGAAACCCACTTTGTAGATATGAATACAAAAACTTCATTTAGGAAGGTAAATTTGAAAACATAATGGTTACTTAAAGTAAAACATTAATAGGTTTCCATCTGAATGAAAATTAGTGGGAAGTGAAAACTTAGACATGGAATAAAATCATAAATAACATTAAAGATTGATAAAGATCATTCATGCCAATAATTTGGGTGATTCAGTGAAAGTTAACAATCAAAAAATAATAAAAAAAATAAACATAAATGATTTCTGTAATATAATAAAATGGATGATAATGGAAAATAAATTTTTTATTTAGACACTTTTTCTAATGTTAATAAATTTTCAAGAGAAGATTTACTTACATGATTTTGTCAAAATCACTCCCATTGTTGTTGCATTATCAATATCTTATTCTTATAAGTATAGTTGAATTTTTCATCTCAATGTATTAATATAACAGAAGGTAGAATGATATGTCATTATATCGATCTTTAGTTAGCATCAAATAAAAATGCTATCATATGTTATCCATCATTCATTAATACATATATTACATGATGAATCATTAATATCTGTAATTGTGTATAATGTTTAATAAAACCAATTCTATAAATTATTATCCTTATTATGATTATTAAAGACGAAATTCCTATCCATTAGAATATATTTCAATAAATCAGATCATAATTGATCCACCATATATCACAAATTTTTTTTGGTTTTAACAATCCAATATAGGGAATACCCTTACTGTATACTCACATGAAACACTGTAGTAACCGGAATTAACATAAATCATTTTCAAAAACATTCATTCTTCCCTATCCAATTATTACTATATATTTCACATAAATCTATGAAGCTATAAAACTTATCCATGATAATATAAACCACGTTATAAACAAATCCTTTATTGGTTTTGATGTCAAAAATATTACCCAACATAATTTATCCATATCATCATCTATTTATCCATATAAAATATCATTTTCTCATTATGGAGATGAAGTTCAAGTTTACCTTTCGTTAATGTTACAATTTTATAAATTCAAAATACTTAACGAATAAAAACTACAAAAACTCTATATATACATCATTATTCATATGAAAAAATATATACAATTAAATCTTCCAACATAATTCATAAACAATTTAACATGTTTCATCAACAAACTAATTAATATCTCTTTCCTGGAAAATGAAATATGGATCCTATATTAAGTATCATCAACCCTAAACTAATAATTCTTATTTCTTTTTTGGTAAACAATATGGGATAAATGTCCCATAAATTTTCCACATCATTTTCTAGGTCCTTATCTTAAAAAATATGACTAATATGTGTTCCACCTTCCTAATTCTATTTATGATACTTCAGCATAGTAAATTTATTTTCTCAATGCCCATATTTTTTAAATAGGAAACATTAATTTTTAATCATGTTCTTTTCTAAGTCCCTACATTTATTAAAACCATAAATCAAAGTGTGAGAAACATTTATCATAATGGAAAACCGCATTATCATGAAAAAATCACTTATAAGATATCTAAATCATGGATCCTACTTATTTAATATATTAAACTATTGGTTTATCATAGTTTATTCACAGTAATAATATACATAAATCGTTTAGTATGGTTCATAAAGTGTTTTTTAATTCCCCAATCATATCCAATGGGAATTTCAAACCAGGTGTGCAGTAAGACCTGGTGTTGGTTAAGAGGGCACACACGTGTTTGGCCTAACCCAAATTTATGGTATTGTTACCCCTAAGTACATATATGATAGAACCATATCCACTTATAGTATCAATATTGGGATTTATTTCTTGGAAACCAGTCACTATATACTTTACAAAAATTCCAAGACAATTTCGTATATATTAACTCATACATACACTAATTCTTAGATTCATTCACTGATATGTTCGTAGAAATATTTATGAGGATATCACTAATTTTTATTAATTTTAGATTCCAGTGGTTAAGTAATCCTTTCCATCGATAAAACTATAAAGATAAATACTTAACATACATGGATATTACATCATTTTTTATAAATGTTCATTGCATTACTAAATTTCATACCAAAGAACAATAATAGTTTAGTAGACCTGGAAACATGGTAAAAAATATTCTAATAGAGATAAATATATTCATTGAGTCTCAAAAATATCGTCACATTTAACACTTCTACATAAAATATATTTTCACAAACTGGGGAAGTAAAAAATAATAATTGGATGGGAATGAATTCATAGTAATGGTAAATAAAGTAAATATGTAAGAATAAAATGAAAATAATGGTACAAGAAATAGCGAAAAACATTTGAATATCATAATTGACAAACAAATGATCTGAATAAAGAGACATGGAAAAAATATTGATAGTTCATAAGACATGAATCATTAGATAATCAAGAATATAACAAATTTGAACATTTAAGAGTAATAAGAAGTGGAATTTTATTTAAACACATGAATATGTAATATATTTCCCAATAATTAAAATATCGTCCCCAACATAATTACAGGGAACTTCATAGGGACTACACCTACTGGGCAGGACACACCATTATCCCCAGTTACAGTCTTTTCCTTATAAAAGACCAAGTCTCCCCATATTCCCATAGTGGTTTCTGTTTCCCCATTTTCCCATAGTGGATCATGTTTCCTCACCATCCTATAGTTGATCAGGTATCCCCATCCTCCATTGTTGACGGAGCTTCCCATCATCCCATAGTGGATTTGGTATCCCTGTCTTCCCATATTATATCTAGATTGCCGATCATCTATAGTGGATAAATATCATTGAATTGATTTGTATAATTATGACATGAGATATAAATCGTTACCCAATCCATTCCAGGGATATATAGGTCCGACTAATAAAATAATAAATTTAAAAATACATTTTCCCTATGATTAAAATACTTGTGTCATATCATGACCCATAAAAAATGGATTACGTAAAAATAATATGAGAACCCATTAAATTAAATGGGTATCGTAATATTATTTTCAAATAATTACCTATGTAAAATAGATAGATTTCATAATCAATTCATGAAATCATAACAAATGAAATGAAATAAGTTTCAATGATTTAATACTCCAAGAAGAGTAATGGGTGTCATAAACATAACTTCATCTAATAATCAACCATTCAAATATTAATATGATTTATATTCATAGATCATATCCCTTTTAAAGAATAAAAAATTAAAAAGTATGTCACCTAACAATGAAATAAAACTAAAAAGATGACATGGAACATTTCATATGTTAAATAGTAATTATTTGAAAAAAATCATGAAACATTTTTAAAAATATTTTTCATATAAATAATGATTTTCCATTTAATTTAAAACATTTCATTATAGAAATTATCTTATAATCCTTAAAATATTATTTTTAAATCATAAAACCATTGAAAAATATTTTCATTAAAAATTAATTCTAGTATATTTAAATGAACCAGAAAACATTTAAAATTATTTTTAATTGTAAAACCTATTTGAAAACTTTTTTCTTTATAAATATCATTGAAAAAATTTAAATTGAATCTTTGAAAATATTTTAAAAATCATCTTGAATAAGATTATGTTTTTGAAAACACTTTATCCATGATTTTTATTAAAAACAATCAATGTTCTCAGTATTTTGAGTAATAAATTTCATTAAACATAGTCCTATCAACATGAAAAAGTATATTCAAAGGAATTATGGTCATTATTATGGATATCTACACACTCATAACATTCCTTTTGTGTCGTAACTGTTTGAAAAATTCCTTCTATTAGAAAATCACTAGAAGAATACATTTTAAACTATATTTTACTATGGAAATCCAAGGGTAAAAATTCCTTTAAACAATATATAATAAAAATAATACATATTTTAAATCATTTTTTAGAATAATTTTTTTTTAAAGAACACGAATTTTAGACAAAAAGGGGAAATAAAATTGGATTTTTATTAAAACATTTTCTTAATTATCAATAGTTTCAATAAGTGGGAAAATAGTACTAATACCTAATGATAACATGCATAACCAGAGGATAAGTAAACTCATGAATGTTCTTGAGTTATGTATCATAATATTTCATCAGTGGGGGAATAATCATAAATAATCCCAATTAACAATGATATTGTAGAGATAAATTATTACCACATTAGAAGTATTGAATCATACACTCTGTGAATGAATAATATTACATGAAGGATAAATTATCATTTAAATAAATATAATTGTGTATAAAATTTCAATGGGGATTATATACACCCTATATAATAATATAGGTTAATAACATAGAATGTATCGCCAAGATGGAGAAATGAGATAAAATTACATTATGGATTTGGTGGCTTTTGAACCATTAGACCCATGAAGTGATGATCCTAAAAATGATATGTAAATAAACATAAATTTAATTATAATAATAATTTAATACATTCATGTAATTTATATAAACTACACAAATGAATAGAGTGGTGAGTAGTGAATATGTCTTACAGAAATAAAAGTGACATGAGAAAACTTGAAATACATAAAAAAATTAGAATCGTGATCCCCATAAAATAATATAATCAATAAAATAATTTTAATATAATTAAAGGAATTAAATTAACTATATAATATCATATGTAATTATATACACCACTAAAAATAAACATGTGGTTGATATGGAATGTATCTCACAAAAATAAAAAGTCAGATGAAAAGATCATACATTATATCTTGACTTCCTTTGTAAATATTAAAAACTAAAATATAATAAATATATGATTATTAAAAACTAAACACCATAACATATTCCTATATTTAATACCATATATTATTTAAATATTCAATTATAATATTGAATTCTTATCAGTTACAAGTTATGAAATGTTCTATGTAAAAACATCTTTTCTTATCATACTCATTTAGACTTGTTATTATCTATCCACTTTCATAATTCAATATTTACATCATCCTATTAAGTGAATAATTATTTATATAACATATATATTTAGTATATAAATATATTTCATAATATATACATGAGATATATATTAAATTAAAAATAATTTTCATGGAGATGGTAGGTCGTGCGTATGCAAGAACATTTTTTCATTTTATGGTATTATTTAACGAATAGTAAATGAAATGCATATAAATATATATATAATATCATTAGAAAAGAATTATTATGTCAAAAATATTAGAAAATTATACTAATACCATCTTGAATATATTCCATTTAATGTGTAAATTAATCACATCACTTTGAAGACCCAGTAGCCTACACATTCACAACTGAAGTTATCGTATTTACAAAAAATGGAAAGAATGGATTTTTGTGTTTTAAATTTTTTGTACATTAATAAATACATAATAAATAAAAAATATATAAAATAAAAATATATTTTCTATCATAATTCCCAACCATGAGAGGTGGTAATGAAAAAATAACATAGTTTGGTGAGGTGGTGGATCGTCGTACACAAAAGCGGTATGCTCGTTACCTATTCGATGATAGTGTGTGTAATTAGAGGTGAAACCCATAGAATAAAAAAATATCAGTATATTTAGGATTATTTTGTTATTATATATTAATGGATATAGTATAATTGTGGTTGTGTATAATGAAAACAAAACAAATTCTCTCGACAAAGGATAAAACATATTCATTAGGAAACTTCTTTTTTCATAAACACCTATGGTTCAGTGGATAGATATATTATAAAATTTAGGATTATCAGATGATGATATGGATTTTCAGAGGATATTTGTTTTTTGTTTTTTGAGATAACATGTCTACATAAGTGTATATATAGTGGGAGGTGTAGAGACTGTTTATATGGTCAAAAAAGGATAGACTGGGTATTCATGAAAAAAATTGAGTTTTCCCATGTTTTACATGTCAAAAAAGGGTTAAAATGGATCATTATGAATTATTAGTGGTTTCATGTTTGATCTATGAGTATAAAATAATTTTTATACATGCATAGGGTCATTTTTACACCCTATTTTTATGTTTAGTAATCAATGAAGCTAGTTTTCACCTTAACAACCATAATTTATTTTAATCACTTTCACTAATATTTTGGGTAAAAAATTATGTTTATATTATATGAAATTATAAATACTTGTGATTCCAAGTATGGAATATTTTTTCCAAATTATAATAAAAAGTTGGCATAAATTAATTTAAATTTAATCTCACACATGGGTCGCAACATCAGATTTTTTAAGAAAAATTGTCTAATGGTTTTGAATTTTTGGATATCTTATTTTAATGATAAATTACATACAAATAACTAATTTGTATTAATTGAAGTAAAATTATTATTATTACACATTAAAACCAAAGTAAAATGTAGTTATCTATTTTAATAAATATTGAGAAAACATTTTTTTGAATATAAATTCATTGTTGTCAAATGTTCATTAAAAAAATAAAACATCATATAAAAATACCAAAAATTCATCCAAATATAATTCTTATGTTCCAATTTCAAAATTGATGTTTATTTTTTCAAATAAAAACTATTAATGTGTCAAAAATCAGATTTCAAATGTATTTTTCATTAAAAGGTTGTTAAATAACCTTTAAGAAGAATGCATATTTTTATTCATAAAATTAGATTTGTTCTTATCTTATACCTATGAGATATATTGGATGAGAATTTTTTTTTGGATTTAATATAATATATATATATATATTAAAAAAGTTAACAAAATTTGTTTTTTTTATTTTTTTGAGATTAAATTGTCTTTGTACATAGAAAGATGTTTTCTTAGAAATGTAATTTTTTTATTTTCAAATAGTTCATAAATTCACACATATTAATTGATAACCAACTGATAAATTTTCTATACATGTTCATATAAAATTTTCATAATTTATTTAATCTTACTAATACCATAAATTCCAACGGGTAGGTGGTATTTATATTAATATTATAATAATATTATTAATAGTATATAGATTTTTGATAAAAATTAATCTATACATTTGTTAGGAAAAAATACTTCAAAGAATCAACTTGGGATTTTTTTGTGTGATTGTGTTTGTTGAAAAAGCTAGATGACATTGAATAAGTATTGTGGGTGTTTTTTAAATCATGTGTTTAAGGTGGTATAATTTATCTGTGTTTGCCAAAAAAATTTGGCCTCAAAATCAAGTCTTTGTTTTTAGAAAGTGAATATTTCCCACATAGGATTGAATAGTACAAAGATCATGAAAGATAGTTCACAGAACACAAATAGTGTAGGAAGAGTGGTGAAGGTATATCAGTAAAGGTATATTTCTTACAATATCGTTATACGGACTGTGAAGAACGATTCCCATACTATGAATTGAAAATTTTTCATGGTGACGATCATAGTTTGTTGGGGGAAAACTATTCATGTATGGAATATGGTACATGATATGTCTTATCATTAGCAGAAATGGAGCAATTATTTGGGGAGCCACAAAGGCCATAGTTCATTGATGTCATCAGCCTCCACAGAGGAAGAGTGGCAGTATGCATACCACATTGGGATGAACAGTTTGCAGGAGAGGTAGTATGCAATTAAGGTCATACCACATCAATGATTTCACTAATTCTAGGATTAACATATTTTTCAGATCTATTTCCATATAAAATCACCACTAATTCCATCATCATGAAGAGTGAATTTTAATAATCAAAATATTTTCTCCATGAATAAATTCAAAATGTATGAATGAGTTTCTTTAATGAGGATACTGCGAAGGGTGTACAGGTTTGTGGAAATAGACTGAGAATGTGTTTTTAGGGAATTGTATATCATAAAGTAAAGTTTGTTCCGGGATGAGAAGCAATCTGCCAATAAGAAGTCGTTCACAAAAAATAAGGCGGTACACTGAGGTGGTATGCAGTGGGGGTTCATAGAGGCAGTATACAGAGGTAGTACATGAAAATAGAAGAATAGGCTATATGGATAAGAGGTGGTCTACGAAGCATATACAATACAAGGTGATATGCATTTCATAGAGGAAGAAGCTGGTTCATGATCGGTATTGAAATATTATGAATGTAATTTTGCCAAACTAATAGTTCTTTGAAAAGTGGAATTATTCCACTATTGAAAAAGGGAAATCAATAGATCATCTACCTTCAAATGAGGATGCATGATTTTATTTAAATGAATGGACCTACAAGTCTATAAATTGTGATTGGATCCCTTCCAATAGCAGTTAGATATGGAAGAGGAAGACGGTGATCATTTCCATGGGTAATGATAATGACAAAGATACATAGGGAGTTTCCCTAGGAAATGTAATGAGTAGACCCTAAATCATATAAAGGTTGTGAGTCTAGGAATAGAAATTTCATAGCCTGAACCTTGTAA
This sequence comes from Viscum album, assembly GCA_963277665.1. Taxonomy (NCBI): domain Eukaryota; kingdom Viridiplantae; phylum Streptophyta; class Magnoliopsida; order Santalales; family Viscaceae; genus Viscum; species Viscum album. The sequence goes on from OY728129.1 coordinate 577,453,623, forward strand.
TTTATAAGAGAGCCTTTGTAGATTTGGTGCACCAACACAACACCATTGTATGATTCATTGACGTAGCCTAGTGTAGTAGAAGCAAGTAAAAATCAACATGTCTCATTCATAATCTCATTTATACTAAAATATTGATATAGGAATAAGTGAGAATAATGTTTTGTTCAATTTTGAAATAATATCAAAAGGGGCAGTTGTTTTAATCTATCATACCACGACTCACCACCCCCCCTCTGGGTATTAATCAAAATTGGGCTAACAATTCATATCATAGTTAGGTTTAAAAGACAATGGTTATCTCTCAATAAAGGAATCCTTGGTATTCAATCATAATGGTATTCCAATATTCGGCTAATTGATTGTTCAATTGTTGAAGAATACGATGAAATATAACTTCCTATCATTAGGTATGGATATATTAACATCATTTATGCCTGGAATATTCGCCAATACCCATAATGGTTATTTAAGAAAAGCTAATATAATGAGATTGGTTGCTGAATCCAGTGGGATTAATGCTTTATTGGGATATCTATCAAATACTATATATAGGTATGTGATGTCATATAAAACATAAAATTCTAGTTGGGAAAATTTGTTGAATATTTATGAGGTTGACTCAAAATTTAGAGAAGCAATGTTATAGGTTCTATGGAAAAAAATGTGGATCTCATAATGCACCAAAATGGTCTGTTGATATATTCTATGATTGGGTAAATGTTGTCGTGGAAGACAACTGTAGTCTTAGAGAAATTATTGATGATATAAACGTTGTTAAGCTTATTTAGAGAAAACATAAACCTCATTTAAATAAAAAAATTTCTATATTGGAAGATAATGATGTGAATGAGATGACATTGGATAACATTCAAAAAACTCATGTTTCTTTTTAATTGAGAAATGATGATAAAAAATATATGGAAAAGGCAATGTCTAAATAATTGGAAATCTATTCCATAGAGAAGATCAATATTGAATATAGTCAGCTAGAAGATAAATTGGATAATGTAATGTCATTTATTTCTTTATATCTAAAATAGAAAAAGTAATGATCCGAGGTAAATTTCCACATGAATTTTTTTGATGTAAAATTATTGTGAAATGTTTCAAAAGCTGTCCGATGAATATATAAGGTGATGATGAAGAAAACGATGAAAATACTCCAAATAATTATTTATCCAATGTTTAAGGTCTGAGAAGTGTAAAGTGAAATTTCTTCAAAAAAATTTTGTTTCAATATAATATGAATGTTTCAAAATATATGTGGTTAAGAGTTAGAGGACTACAAGGAAAACAAATTAGATTCTATGGTGATAGTTATCATAAATTCCTTAACAAATAAAAAAAGAAACAGTGACGAGGGAGAGGTAGAAAAATGATTTTTCCTTATGGATAAATATTACGATTCTATTGAAAGGATAGATGCTGGGATTAACATAACAAATAAATACCATAAAGTGTTTCATGATTCCAAACACTCAATGTATCACAAGGATGAATATTTTTCTGAGCTAAATGGTGAAATTGAAAAACAAATGTCTTTAATACCTGAAAGCGTAGAAACATTGCTTGAGTATGAACACAAAATTAAAGAACAGAAAAGAGGGACCTATAGTCTAATTATTATTAGAAAATATTGGATCAAACATATACAAGAGCATGAAGAAGAAGTTGTAAGTATGTAAATATAAGTGAAATATCCTGAGAGACCCTTGATTCTAGATATATAGGACACACATTCAAGATAAAAAGGAAAACTATATTTCAGAGTTCGAGTGATGACGAAAAATGAGTGTTAGGAAAAGAAAATGATTGATCGGATTGATACACATTGAATGGGGATTGGGTGAACAAATAAAGCTGTAATGGTTGAATATAAACCATATCCTCCCACTTAAATATTGAAGATTCATTTCTTAACGAATAAGAATCAATAAATTCAGATAACCCATGGGAGAACAGTTTGTAATATATTTCCACACAGGAATGCAACATAGATGAGATGTTATTGTTGTGAAAAGATGAGGGACTCCCAAATTGTATGTTCCATTTCCAAGAAGTACTAAAGATAACATGGTCAATAGTGGTGTCCATATAGAAATCTATTTTCTAAATGATCCTTTTATGGTCTCTATTTCAGGTGTGGAGGATTTGGAAAAATGGTACAATATTATTCACCAATAACTCTATGAAATGTGTTGAGATAGAATGAATGTGGTAATACGAATCAATTCAATGTTTTATCAACTGATCTAAAAATGAGAAATCATTTTGCAGTATTACAAGATGAAGCATTTCCACCATACCTTGAGGAAGAAAATGTTTTTCAATGAGTACCAGTTAATGAGTTAAAAAACATGGATAAAAAAAAAGAAGATAGTAGAGCAAGATGTGGTTTTATAGATTTGTTTTAATGCATCATATTACACTAGAATGTGGATTATTTAATCTATATTCACATATCTTATGAATGGTAATTACGATATTTTTACCAGAATTAGGTACAAAAAGGAAGACACTATAAGATTTGGAAATGATGTAGGCCTGGAGATTGTTGGCTCAGGAAAATTCATGTTCGGGGGAAAAAACCTGATACATATTGATGTCTTAGTTTTTTATGCTCTCTATCATTACTAGCTTACTGTCAGTAAAATATGTGATATAGGACATTACATTATATTTTCTATTAAATAATGTGTCATCAAGACAAAAGTTTGTGGAGTTGTGTTGCAGGGAAAGTATAAAAATGATATCTCTACCTTGTGAGTGGAGAAGAAGATATGTGATTTCTATCCATGGAAGTATTAAATAAGATATGGAATAAACTTATTATCCACATGAACCAATAGTCCATGAAAGATCTAGTGAAATATGATGCTCCTCAAAAATCATGGGAGAAGATATAACATTTTAGTTGTTAGAAATCCCAAAAAATGGAGTTATTTAAAGAAGAAATAGAATTATCAACAACATGGCTAGAACAATGTTCATTGATAAAGACCTATAAATTATGTTTTTGAATGAGGTAGTGATGAAATAATTTTATCCTTCAAATTGAGATTTTTTTCCAAAATAATAGAAGACTTTATATGATCTATGGTATAAAAAGGATGCAACATCAGATTACATTCAAGTTCTAATAAGTACGTGTTTCATTTTCAATAAGGAGTAACATAAGATGTCTGAATCATGTTGATATGAATAAATATTTATTGGATACTTTGTAATGGAATTATAGTGATATATAAATAAGACAATTATGGGTTTCTCCCGTTCCATAGGTTGATTTAGAAGATGATTCATATCAGAAATAGGATGATCCTGAGTCAATATCTCACAGAGATAGAAGATAAGAGTTGAAATTGATAGGTAGAACAATATTGGTTATCATACAACTCTAGTGAAGAATTGAATGATGAATTCACTAAAAAGTATCATAATCATCATAGGTAGAGCCTAAATGTTTTAATAAAGTAGGTAGAGATGAGAATTCTATTCTGGATATGAATGAAGAGATTGAAAAAATAGAGAAAAATCAGACATAAGAGATTGTTTCAAGAAAAAAAACAATAATTTCATTGATATTTAATGTATATTTTGTAAAATTATGAATGAATATTGTGCCATGATTCAAAACCAAGAATGACTATTTTGAAAAGTGTAATTCTATATAGATGGTATCGATGTTGAAATTTTATTTTCAACAATTTCAATTCTAAAGAAAATAACATTATTCCTTTCCTTTATAGTATAAATAAAGTTTATGGTTTTCTAGATGGATATCAAGTCAGTATTAATTGAATGGGGTTCTAGAGGAAGTAGTCTACATTGAACATCTTGATGGTTTTATGATTCATGAAGATGATAATAGAGTTTTTTGGTATCATAAGGATTTATATGTTTTAAATAAAGAACAAAGATCATTGTATTCAAGGATAGATAACTTTTTGAATAACCTTGCTTTCTAGTTTGGTGTAGTTGATTATAATATTTAAGTAATCAATGAATTAGGTAAATTTATGATGATATTTGTATACATAGATTCCATAATATTAGGTGGATCAGATGATGGAATGTGTAAAAAATTTAAAAATTCATGAAAAATTAAATGAAATGTCAATGATTGGTGAAATAACATTTTTACTTATTTTACAAGTGACGAAAGGAAACGAAGGAACTTATATTTTTAAATCCAAATATTCTAAGGGGGCTCTAAAATGATTTAAAAGGGATAATTCCAAGGATATGAAAACATTGATGGCTACCCGGATGAAAATTTCATGAGATGAAAAAGGTAATACAGTCAATATCATAGAATACAAGAAAAACATTGGCAATATATTATAATTAATAGTGACAAGACCAGATATTGTTTTCCACATGCCAATAAATAAGATATAAGTGAAATCCCAAGGAAACACACATTTTTTGTGACAATAATACATCAGTATATCATGTGAAAGGCGGATTTCAGGTTGATGTATAATAAAAAATCTACATAATTGTTATAGGGATTTATAGATGCATATTGGGTTGGTTTAGAAGATGATAGAAATTGGACACCATGTGGTGCATTTTATCTTGGAGGATTGTGTATTTCGTAAATAAGAAAGAAACAATATTTCATTTCATTCATAAACATTGAAGATGAATACTACGACAACTCAAGAATTCACACAGTAATTGTGGATGATGTAGAATCCTGAGGATATGGTAATTCCAGAGATGTCTTTGATTGGAATGCATTTCTATAATTCATGTTTAATAAATATTAGGAAAATCCATTACATCATTCAAGGACAAGTCACATTTAAATAATGTATCATTTTATCAATGAAAATGTAGAGAAATGGATTGTGAAGTTGGATTTTATGCCTATAGAACTACAGGATATGGACATTTATAAATATTCCTTACCCTGGAAGAATTTTAAATACATAGATTGGCTCTTGGAGTTTTGTCAACTCCCCGCATTTGAAAAATTGTAGTTGTGGGAGCCCCCTCTCCCTGAGTTATGGTGTGTTTTTCCAAATTGTATTATTGTGTGTTTTTACCCTATTATAGAAAACAATGAACTGACCTTAAATTTCATTGATAAATGGGGAGAAATTTTGGCTATTAAAAGTATGATATTGACTTAGAAAAGAGAAGAGTTAAAGATGATAGGTGAAGCAACGGGATAGGGGGTTGAATCTATTAGGTATATAAGGGAGAGTAGTGATGTAGGCTGAGTGTTGAGTCTAAATATTCTAGAAGTGACCAATAAAAGGATACATATCATCACATCTGAGGCACTTAATGAATGTGAAAGAGTGGTTTTGGAATGAAATGAAGCAATTCCTTGGTAAAAATTACATTTTAATCTTGTTTCTCACAAAGATAATTTCTCTTGAAGGATTAGATTATATGTTGATTAAATCAATGATCAAAATTTTAATTAAAAAAGGTGAATGTTGGTTGAATGTGGAAGAATCATTAATGATGTATCAATTTTTAAAGAGGTTTCAGCAAACCCAACGGGGGTGATTGTTGGGGAAAAATTCATTTTGGAATCTTCAGAGTGTTTTTGGGCCTGATTGTGATTGTTTTCATAGAAATACGATAACAAATTAGTATGGTTTCTATTTTCTTTTTTCTGTGTATATGGTGGTGAAGTTTCTCTATGTTTTCCATATTTTTAGGCCTCAAAATCAGGTCATTGTTTTTGACAATGGAAGATTCTCCGCATATGAGTTTACACTATGAAGACAGTGAATCATAGTTCACATAAATAAAATGTTTTTCATGGTTCATAGAATACAAGTCGGTGAAATGAGGAGGTACATGTACTATGGTGGTTCATGGTTGTGGTACACAGAGATGATACACAGATGTGAATCTATAGGTAGTGCGCGAAAGAGGTGATCCCTGAAGCATACTAACTAGGCAGTGTGGCATAGTTCACAGAGGAATCAAGTGGTTCACGAAGATGTTTTAATAGTTTAAAAATGTAATTTCCACAAACTAATACTTCATATAAAAGTTCAATTAATCTATGGATGAAAAAGGGACATCAAAAGGGCATCTACCCAAAGTGGGGTATGCATTCATTAATGAAAATGTAGGGACCTACAAGTATATAAACTATGAGTGAATATCTTATAAGACTAGTGAGAGAAGGATGGGGAAGGTAGTGATATTTTCTACTGACATTGAGTTAGAGAAATAGAAATTGGCAGTGACCATATTTCATGAGGTGATAATTCCATAATTCGTGAAAAGTTAGTGATCTTGGGAATATATTTTTTCTAGCTCGAAGATTATAATTTGGTAGTGAGCGTTAGTAGATTTTGTACATTGGAAAAAAAGATGTTGTATGCTCTTTAGACATATCCCAGTGATGGGTATCCATGTAAAAATACTTATGTCTCATGAATGATTTCTTTTATGTTCATGTATTACTATAGGAATAAGAGAAATAGAGTTTTGTTTAATGACAAAATAATATTTGTAGGGGAAGTTATTTTAATCTATCATACATTATTCCAACCCTACCTTTCATGGTATTTAACAAAATTGGGATAACATTGTGTAACTAGAGATATCAAGAGGACTCAGAATAGTTTGTAATGAAATAAAAATACAATGTTACATGTCCCATAATATAATCTAGGTGTTCAATACAGCACACGATAAACATGGTGTATTATATAGTGGAGGTGAAACATATATATTTAATATAAAAAAACCACATTTAGTGTTGTGTACAATTATATACATTGGGATCATCATCATTTTCTTGAAAAATATCATTACCCATTAAATTGAGATATTTAGCTGAACAAATTCCCACAAACATCGATCTATAAATATCATTGATGATTATCTTTATAAGTCATTTATCAACCTAAGGATTTTTTCAATGATCATAGAATAATTTCCCCTCAACTATCGTTGAATAATTTCCCCTTAAGGATTATTTTTTATCACTTTTTAAAAAGTAAAAACATTACCCCTTAAATTTTATAGACATGGAATCTATTAAATTGGAACGTCATCACACATATGATGAACAATCTTTGGTGATTGATTAGATAAATTTGGGAAAAAAGGCCAATCATCTAGTCAAACATTAATATAAGAATCATATATCTTGTGAATCTATATGTGAACTTAAAGATGTAATGACACAAAATAACCCTAATTCATTTTATTCCCAAAAACAATTATCATGGAAAAAATATTATAAAGGTGATTTTATATAAAAGCTAATGGTTTTTTTGAATACCATTGATTAATTAAATATTGTTTGAGTATATTTTATAGAATGTAACATTGATGTAAATTAAAAAATGTATTACGATAATAAAATTAATAAATATTATGGTTATATAATATAAAATAAATTTATTGGTATAAATATACGAATCCATTTTAAAAAGAGGTTATAAAAATGTATAATAATTCTAAATTAACTTTCGTGTGGACATTGAATTTTTATAAAAATAATTTTAAATCGTTATGGGATTCAATATGAAAATTTTAAAGACCCAGAACCTAGTATCATAGATATGGAGCCTTACATTATTGAATTGGAATTAATTGATGGCATCAAAACTGGAAGGGCAGATCAGTTTACTAGTTTGTAGAACCCGATTTACACATGATTTTCATTTTACATTGGGTATAAAAAATTCAAAATAACTTATAATAGAATAAAATGATTTGCATATTTTAAAACACATTTCTATAATTCATCTTCATTTATTGTTGAAAGGAATAAAAATATTAGTGATCTTGAATGCTTAATAATGGATTCGTACAGTGGAATCTATCCTGAATCATTAAGTACATTCCATATTTCAAGGTGAATAACTGAACATACATGACATTTATTAAAACATTATTTTCATGATAATATAATTAATAATTAATATGTCAATATAAATAATAGAAAAAATTATTTCAATAAAAATCATTACAATAATAAATTTATAAGGCATAATCAATATGGTAAGGTATGTAACATAACGGAAATTCGATTTAATCAATAAACTGATAATGAAATTAATTTAGAGAAAATATCATTTTAATAAAATAATCTTTAATGAAATAATGAATAATTATTTTACAACATGTCTTTGGTAGATGAAACCTCTATATTCAAGATCTATCCTGAAGAAGGTTTAAGAAAACTTGGTAAAGAGCATTTTATTTGGCCAACTGGTTTGTCTCATGAGTGTAGTCAATTCATCGAATATATATCTATTACCATGAACCACCCATGTTCACATGATTGAATCATTCCTCATATATAATATAATAAATTGAATTCAAGTATAAATTTTTCTTATCATCAAATATCCAAATTCAGTAAAGGATATTGATTTATCCATATCTTTTTTATCAAATAACATTGAATGTAAGAACAATAATTATAAATTATATATAGTTCAACAGATAGTAATATTATTTATAAAATAATATCTATATTTATTTATAATTTAATGTCTAATTAAACCAGATCATGGGACTGTGATTGTTTTAGGAAGAGTTTAACAATCAAAAAAATTGAGAATGTTTAATAACCTTTTTCCACAAGGAAATTATAAAGTAAAACCCCATTGAATTAAATAATGAAAATTGAAAATTATAATCCAATTTCATTTGAATGAATCTGGATATTTATTTTCATAATAGTTTTATATAAAACATATAAAAAATTTAGTTTTAAAACATTAAAATATTCCTCAACAAAGATAAATTTACACTAAGTCTCTTACCTCACACATCCCTTTGGTTGACCATTATATAAACTCTTATAAAGTGGTTTTTACGAATGTTAATTAATTATTAAATAATGATATTAATATTTATAATATCATATATGATCCTTTCATAACATCTTATCAATAATTAATTTAAAATCATTCATTAATTTCATGATTTTGTTTGGAAATGGATTTGTTTCATCATTTGTGCTTTATCATCATTGTTCATGTTCTGGAGTATATTATATAGTATCAGAATATCATGAATAATTATCATGAAATAATTAAAATAAATATTCATTAATTATCATTTTTAAACCTACTATGATATATTATTTTGAGAAATGAAGAATGTTATGACAATTGAGATGATATGTCATATGTATTCAAGAGTAAAATTTCTATATACTTATGAATATTTTGGGAATAAGGTATGTAATATATTATAATTATAGAATGATCATAATATCATATATAAAAAATTATTTATTCAAATATATACATATATATATAATTTGTGTGGTGTGGTCAGTAAAAAAGTGTCAATATAAGAATGCTTCCCTTTATTTCACACCATATAAAATTTTATTACATAAAACCATCACTTGATAAAACATGGATGATATAGATTTTTATGGTATTTGTGGATTTGGAACATTTAAAAACAACATAAAAACATGAAATAAACATTTTTTTTAAAAACATTTTTTACATGACCACACACAATCCTACATACTTAGTATTTCATGGTGTAACCCGAGGACATGCATAAGAAAAAGATGAGATATAAATCATTGTAAGGGAGTAAAAATTATTTTAATGAAGAATACAGTACACATTAGGCAATATAAATTTCAATGGAGCATTAGAGAAACATGAACATAATGTCATGATATAGCCTGATTATCATAACATGGAAATGTGGAAACAAAAATTATAATGATATTAGTACCAGCCAAGGATCATTGAATATAGAGAATGAGTAGACCCTCATTTAACTTGAATTAAAATTAGGGAGCCATAATTTGAATTTATGTATCATGATACTAATATTTACCCAATGAATTGGAGTGCTATCTGGGAACACCCTTCTCAATCATTTCATTTCATGATTAAGTGTGCCACATAGATCCTAAAACATGGATGAATTCAACATCAACATTTATTCCATGATAAAAAATGTGGAATACATACATTAAACTCTCTAATCAAAAATTAAATGTTAATAATGTTGAATACCCTTGATTTATAAATGGCCATGAAATTCACTACATAATGAAATTATCATGGAATATTATGGTGCAATTTCGGCAGCATAACGACGTGACAAAACAATTCATAAAAATGGTTGATAGGACAGAAAGGGTTATCTAAACATATTTTAAATGGATGTTAAGGGGGTTATATTGATACATTTTCAAAAATATATAAGTGATTTTAGGAGTATAATGTAAAATAATATCTTGATTGTAAATGAGGAAAGAGAAATCCATTACAGAATTTCACTATGGTAACGAGTGTACAAGGGAGGAATTAATGAAATAAAATTGGGTATATCATCATTAAATAAATGATATCAGAATAGGGGAGGTGAAAAAAATACCCCAACATTTTTAATTTAAAATAAAAAGGCATAACAACGTAAATAAATTTGGACAAAAATAAGAAAGCAAGATATTCCTTACATGGAAGTGTGATCCCAAAGGCATAAAAGATGATTTAGAGATATTTTTGGGTGATTGGGGAGACTTGGGAATATACTATAGAGATTAGTTAAGAATAGTTATGTGATTTGAGAGATTTATTGAAGATATGTTGTTGCATGGCTGGGTTTATATAGGAAAAGGGAAGGAATTCTTTATTTTTTTTGTATTGGACACCACAAATTAAACTAATCAAAACCAAAATCAAAACCATGTTTTTTGACCATATATTATTTTAAATGGTAGTGGAAAACATTATTTTATAAGGCCAATGGCTGAAAATCTTAAAATAATAGGTTTTCTTATGTGGAGTTGTGTCACAGTCTCAAAGAAATCATTTTAAAAGTGAAAATGTTTTATATGTCTTGCAGGATCCAATAAAGCACTATAAAATTAATCAATCAGATATAAAATAACATTATTTATAATTTAAAACATATATTGGCTGATAATAATTTTTACATTATATTATTACATAACTGTTCGGTCATAATGATGTCATAAAACACATTATATATTTAAACGATATTTAATTTTTACCCAAAAATTTGATTTTCTCATAAAGTAATGAAAAATTCACCAGTGGATAATTTCAACATCATGATTCCAAAAATAATATTCAATAATTAGTTTTATTAATATAATAATTTTTTACTTTTAATATAGAAAATTATATTTATCTAAAATTCATGGGTTATAAAAAACAGCTTTAAAATAATAATAAAAATTACAATTTTATTTATATAAATTATACTTTCATTTTTATTTAATAAAAAGTAATTTATTAATAATATTTCATTAAAATGTTATTTAATTCCAAAATCTATTAATCTATAAAAATATATTTCTTAATTGAATATTAACTAAAAATAATATTTTTTCTTTAAAAACTATATACAAAGTAAAAATAATGAAATGAATGAATATTCTCTATTCAAAAATAATGTATGTATTCACTGTGCTACGGTCTTGTTACATAAACCATTATAATAGCTTCATAATATTTAAGGGTAAGGTGTGAGATTGAGATAGTCTCATTGGGTGGCATGGAAAACATCTCCCAGTTGGTAATCATCATCAACATCAACTTCTCCCATAGGTGGCACTGTTCAAGCCAAATGCATTGAAGCTCAGCTTGGTATTTGTCAAGGGAGATACCCAATGATGCTAACTACTTTCTGTGATCCAAAAATTGGGCTTTGAATAGAGAAATAATACAATTTGAGGGCCTCGCTTCTTTTGTATGAATAAGTTGTATTTGTTAAAGCCTTATATTTATACTAATAATGTGTTCACTGTTCAAGGACTATATTAGCAATGATCAAAATTTATAACAATATTTTAAAATCCAAAAGCACAATACCAAGGATATAGATACGTTATACAACATTTTTACATAACAATACATTTAATTAGATCAATAGGAATTTTCATTAATTATGTTTTAGGTCGTTATAATCTGCACACGTTATGAAATTTCACCCTAAAAATTTCGTATTGTCACAAAAAAACAGATGAGGGTAGCACTGCTTCATCACATCTATCAATTCTCATAATGCTTCGTCAATCTTGTGGTTTCTCTATAACTCCTTGAAAAGTGGCATTTTCTTATTTCATATAACTTTTTCTCTACAATATAATATCTTCACCATCTTCTCTCCATAGGAGAGATCATTCTTCAATGGTACCACCTCTGGATTGAGTACATGTGATGGGTCAAACATTTACATACTCAATAATGATACATGGAATACATCATGTTCTTTATATAGGTTCGGTGGGAGCACCCTTAGATAGTCTACTACTCCAATGTAATCAAATATCTCAAATGGTATGATGTACCTTTTACTAGGCTTTCCCTTATTCCCAAATCTCATAACTCTCTTACATTGTGATATGTGGGGGAATACCATGTCTCTATTGTCAATGTCTAGGTCTTTTTAGTGAATATCATCATATCTCATTCATAGAATTAGAGAATCTTCAATGTTTTACTGGATGGACTTAACCTTCCCTACCATTTCCTCAACCATTTCTGTACCTAAGAGTTTTCACTCCACAACATCATCCCAACGTGCCGATGTTCAACACCTCTTCCCATAAATGGATTCATAAGGAGTGATGTGGATGATAAAGTGTATTTTTTTTGTTGTATGAGTACTCAACCAGATGAATATGTGGATCACATACTTCTTTTATGTCCATTAAGAATGTTTACAACAAGTCTTAATGTGTTTGGATAGTTCACTTAGATTGGCCCTCAGTTGGAGGATGATAAGACATACTGATGTTCATCTCTATATTCAGAGCATAATAAAGACTCTTCCAGAACATAGAGGAGAATCATGGATATCTATCAGATACATTAGAGAGTGGTATGCCATTAATTTATACAACTTATATGATATATATCTGTTATAGTTCATCTTATGATAAATCCTCTCAAATTTCAGTGTAGTGTGGTGTCTTTGTAAGATGATCCCTAACAACCCAGATATCATTGTTTCTTTTGGATATCTTAGGAATTGAAGTGAAAATTTCTAAAGTGATGTTTTCCCATTTCTATGTTGGTATGGGTAATGGCTTCATTATCCCCTCAGACTTATGTTTCTCTGCCTTCATTTGCTGATATACCAGACACTTTTAGGTATACTCAGTGATCTCGATCTTCATTTTATCCCACCAATAATTCTCTTGTTGATATTGATACATCTAGATAAATCTTAGGTGAATGGATAAATTAAAACTATGTGCATAATTTAAATTTTCATTCTTTAACTTCAGATTTTATGGAACACATATTTTTTTCCCAAAATCTCATTATTTATTTTTCATTAATATTTAACAATGAGGATTTCACTTTTTTAATAGTTTCCACTTTCTTCTAAATTACCATATCATCCTTTTGGGAATACTTTTAACCTTCCAATAGAGAAATTTGAGCAATCATTTGTGAAAGGATTGATGATGTTCCCTTCTTTATGATTCCCATGTCCATCTTAATCAAATCTAATACGATTGGATCCTTTTCAATTATCATCAATGAAAGAATCAACGGTTCCTTTTTACAAAGAGAATATTTCACCTTGTTCTCTTTCCCAGAATGGTAATGGATTGAGTAGTCATAGCCTTTGATCAGATATAAATATCTTCATTGGGGCATGGTCAACTCTGTATGTGTGAATATATACTTGGGTCTTTTGTGATCTCAATATATTTCACACCTCTCCCAATATTGAAATGTTGCCAAATTTATAAATCAATGATTTGCGCAACCAACTACAGATCATGTGTTGTATAGTTTTTCTCACGAAAATTCAATTCCCTTAAAACATAGGCAATGAAATTGTCATTTTTCATCAACACATGAACCCATGTCCTTCTTTGAAGCATCACTAAATACCCCAATACATTCTCCACATGTGGGTAGTGTGAGAACAGGTGAGGTGATACACCTACTTTTCAAATCATTGAAGATATCTTTGAATTCATCACTCCAATAAAAAATTACTCCCTTCTATTTTAGCCTTGTAAGAGGGTTGGACAATCGTGATAAATTTCTCACAAATCAGCATTAATATCCAGCTAACCCCAGGATTCTATAGATATCAATCACCATTGTTGTCTTTGTCCATCCCTATATTGCAGTTGTCTTGAAGGGATACTCAAATATCCCATTACTTTTGATGATATTACCCAAAAATGAGACCTCCTTCAACCATAACTCACAATTATTGTACATTTCCTTGAGTTTCTACTTTTACAAGGTCTCTAGTACAATGTTTAGAAGCTCCTCATTCTTTTTCTTGGTTTTTGTGTATATTAGAACATAAACTATAAATACTTCCCCAGATTTGTCAAGATAATATCTAATGACTCAATTCATCAATTCAATGTTTAATAATGGAGAATTAGTGAGTTTGAAAGGCATTAATATGATTTCATAGTTCCCATACATTGTTCAAAAAATCAGTCTTGGGGATATCGTCCTTCCTCACCCTTACTTGTTAATATCTTGATAGAAAACCATCATTGGAAAAGTATTGTTTTCCACATAGATTATTGAACAAGTCATCAATTTGTGACAGATGATTATTTTTCAATTTTTTTGGGCTCATGATAATCCATGTAAAGGCTCGTGGACCCATCTTTCTTCTTGATGAGGAACCTGGTTCACCCCATGGTGAACCACATGGGAATATAAACCATTTATACATATTCTCCTATAGTTTCTTCTTCGTATCCTAAAGCACCACAAAAATAAATTATATATCGAGTATTGTATTTTCAAAATTCCATTGGTATAAGATTGATTATTACTTCAACATCTCATACAGAAGGACGACCAAGAAATTCCTCGGGAAATACTTCAGTGTATTCCCTCAAAATAGGCATGTCTTCAAGGATGGTTTCATCCGTAGACTAGATCATATGTGAAAGATATGCATGCTCAAAGGCTATTAATATTCATTCATGAGATAACGGTGATAAAAAAGATGCATCCTCATAATTTCACTTGTATAGAATTGGGGGACGATTCTCCATATAGATAGTGATTTTCCTCTCACAGTAATTTATGATTACTCTATATAGGGAAAGCCAATCCATGATAATAATTGCATAAAATTCCACATAAAAAATTATGAAATGGTTATCCTAGATGTTCAATTCACAAACTATAACATGGTAGGATTAATATTCCTGGGATTCAATGATTTCCCCATTTTTTGTTCCCACCGACATCTTTACTTCAATGATTTTGGGTGGTGTTGGGATTATTCTACTAAACATTTTCCATATAATAGAATGAGTAGAACCATAATAAAACATATATTCAATATTAATGAATAAATGACAAAATTACCTATCACCACTTCATTGTCAAGGATAACATCAGCGATAGTGATGGAAACTTCTCACCCCTGCATCCATGGAGGTTGTGGGTTGCCTCTAAAAACCCTTATCTAAAGAAACTGGTTTGTATAGTTCCCTAGTTCCATGATGTTAAAGCTATTAACAACATGTTGAGGTTCGAATATATATTTCCTATCATATTTCCCAACTACAAGATTTTCTTATTGGAAGTTATTTGTAATGTTCCTTTATCTTCCACACCCAAACCATTTCAATGTCCCCTTTTGTCAATTTTCGGGGTTCTTCTTTCCCCACATTTGGTATGTGGGGTGATGGAATTTCATAACACCATTAGACTTATCCTTCGTACCACCATAATTAATTTATACCTTATAATTCATATCTCCATTTTACCCCTATGATTCACCAATCTCAATTTTGACTTTGAGAGAACTTCATAAAATTTCCTCATTGCACTAGAAGTCACAGATCTCTAGGGATTTTTGTATTCTAGTTCTTAGCCAACCAAAAAAAATGGCCAACCTTGAATTTGAGGGTAACAAAAAAGCCAAAGGCATGTCAGGAAATCCATGTAATTATTTCCTAATACACTCTGATGGATTTTTTGTCTTTTTATTGTAAGAAATAAAGTACCTTTCCATCATCAGTACGAGGGTGCGAGGAAAATATTTATCGAAACACATTTTCTTGAAATCCTTCTATTCCAATTCCTCGATCTCCTCCTAAGTATTTGTACTTTTGATCAATGTCCACCATTGATCAGCTTCACCCTCGATACGATAAGTATCAAGAAGAACATTCTCTTGTTCATAACTTTGAAGGATGGAGAATAACTTTTCGATGGAGTTTATCCATTTTTAGGCCATTGAGGCATTATATGATCCATTAGAAGTAAGAGGCCTTTATCTCATGAAATTCTTTATTGTGAATTATTCTTTCTTAGGGGGTTTGAATATTTTTCGTAAAAATTACTTCTATTCAATAAATGAGTTAACTAAGAGAGTATCGTGACATTGTTTGTGGTTCTTACTCCCATCATATTTGGCATGTCATTAGAATAGTCATCACATTGATCATTTCATCGGTTGATAGCTTGAGTCCCCCTATTTCTGGCCATGAGTTGGAATAAAATGAAATTTTGTGGTAAGTCGTAAATGAGAATCCAAATTCAAATAGTGATAACTTATAAAGTATATTTCTTTCCAAAACCTATGAATTTATAAGTCTTAATCTATGTTATCCTTGTTCTACATCCCAACATATGTTCATTGGTGAATATTTTTTATTTCCTTAAAAATGGTTCATACTATGTTCATGAATATACAAACTCATATCCCTTGGGAGTTTCATTACCAAGACTGTAGAAATGCCTGTTGTTGTTCACCTATTCCCGTTTGAGTCTATCTCAAAGCTGTTTTTTCAGGTTTTACCCCTACAAACATTTGTGCCAAAGCCGCCTCTACCTACTTGTATCCATAAGGTAATTTATTTTCATGATAAACCACATAACCAATACTCAACAAAATTTAGGGATGTTTTTATTATACATAGTCCTACCCCTAAGGCTTTCACAGGTTTTTTCTAATCATAATCACAGAAATAACTAAACCTCCCTTTGATACCAACAATGACAACCATGCTCTCTATTTCACACATAAACATATTTTATTATATAACACCTTCACTTGGTAAAACATAGAAGTCAGAGAGGTCTAGTGTCTTTTTGGAATAAGAACCTTAAATAAAAATTTACAAAAATGAAATAAAAATCTGTATTGAAAAGGTATTGTACATGACCACACAAATTTCATCATACATAGCATTGCATGAGATAACCTGAGGACACACATAAGAAAAGGGTGACATATAATGGTCGGTAAGGGAGTAAACAAAGCACAACATGACGAATTCAGTAGATGTTAGGAAATAGGCTTATAAATGGAGAATAATATAATCATGAACATAATGGCATGATATGACATTATTATCAAAACATGTAAATATAGAAACAACATTTATCATGATATTAGCATGATCCAAGGCCCATCACACATGGAGAAAGAGTAAAACCTCATTACACATGAATTATAATGAGTAAACTCTCATATAAAATTACATATTATTATACTAGTCTTTACCCCGAGGCATTTTAGTGCTATCAGGGTGCACCCTTCATAATCATTTAATTTCTTGCATATGAGTTCCACATGGATCATACAACAGGAAATCATTCAACATATTCATTTATTATATGATAAAAGAATTTGGAATACATATATGAAACTCTATAATTAATAAGTAAATGTTAATAAAGGTGAATACCCTTGATAGAGAAATGGGTATGGTATTCAATACACATTGACTTTTGTATAGAAAATAATGGTGCAATATCGGCAGCATAATGACATGACATAAGAATTCATAAAAATGGTTGATTAGAGAAAAAGGGGTTTCTAAAAATATTTACATGAAATGGATGAAAAGGGGTTTGTATATATACATGTCCAAACATATATAAAGTAATTTTAGAGCAAATGTAAAATAACTTCTTGATTATAAATGAGAATGAAAAATCCATTATGGAATTTAGGCATGGTAACAAGTGTACATGGTAGGAAATAATGAGAGAGAAAGGGGTCTATAATCCTTAAAAAATACAGGTTAGTATATGTGAGGTGCAAAATCATACCCCAACATTGGTAATTTAAAATAAAAAGGCAT
Organism: Viscum album; assembly: GCA_963277665.1. Taxonomy (NCBI): domain Eukaryota; kingdom Viridiplantae; phylum Streptophyta; class Magnoliopsida; order Santalales; family Viscaceae; genus Viscum; species Viscum album. The sequence continues at coordinate 577,471,672 of OY728129.1, forward strand.
AACAACAAAATGAAATTTGAACAAAAATTAGAAAGGTAGAAATCCTTTACATGGAAGTGTGATCCCAAGGTATTGGGAGTGGTTTTATAGAGACATATTGGGAGCTTGGGGCGCATTGTTAGGATAATAGAGAGATGAGGGTAGAATATGGATATGATAAAAGTGTTTTAATTGATGATAAGTGGGATCCTAGGTTGGTTTATATTAAATACAAAAGGAAATTATTTATTATTTGGGTTTAGAGAACCACACATTAAACTTAAAAAAACCACTAACCAAACAGTTGTTCTTGCCCATTGTTTTTTCCAAAGGTGAGTGAAAAAATTTATTTTATTATTTCAACGTCTGAACATCTTAAAATATTGGGTTTTTTTATTTGGAGGTGAGTCATAGTCTCAATGAAATCATTTTAAATGTTATAAATATTTATAATCCTTGGAGGGTCCACTAAGGCATCATAAAATTAATCAAACAAATCTAAAATCTCATTATTCCATATGAAAAAAACATATATCTACCGAAAATAAGATTTAGAGTGTTTTATTGCATCAATATTGGGTCATTATGAGGTCTTAAAACGCATTATATGTTTAAACGTTGTTTAATGTTTCCCCGAAAATTCGACTGTCTATGGAAATTATGAAAAATTCACCAATGGATAATTTTGAAATCATGATTAAAAAAGTAATAGTAATTTTATATAAATAGTTTTCTAAATATTGGAATTTTCATTATTATAATAAAAACATACATTTATTGAAAAATCACGCGTTTTGGGAAAAACAGCTTTCAAACCATAATAAAAATTACAATTGTATTCATCAAAATTATATGATAATTTATATTTAATAATACATAATTTGGTAATAATATTTCATTAAAATAATATTTATTTCAAAAATCAATTAATTTAATAAAATAGATTTCATAGTTGAATATTAACTAAAAATACTATTTTTTCTTTTAAAACTACTTTCAATGTGACAATAATAAAATTAATGTATGTTATCTAAACATAAATTATATACATAATTGTAGTGCTAGTGTTTTGTAACAAAAACCATTATAACATCCACATAATTTCTAAGGGTAATGTTTGAGAGGGTGAAAGACTCTTTGGGTGGCTCGAGTAACATTACTTTTGTGGTAATCTCTATCAACTTCCATGTCTACTGTAGGCGATTCTGTTCAAGCTTAACATGTTGAAGCTCGGCTTGGGATTTGTAACACCCCGAGCTTCCACGATACGCTTCTCATTCAATAATGAAATAGCTTGCATTGAACGCAACTTCGAGTTCTAAAACACCGCGACTAATCAAAGTAGCCGTTATGAATAGTAATACCTACTTTTTGAAATATTATAAATTTTATTTATCAAAATGGACTTCATTTTTGGATTCGGAATATTGAAATTAGCCTATGTTGAATTTTTGGTATTTTTCTGAGAACTTCTAAATTTTTATGAATACTGAAAAATACTTAAAAACAACTTTTTTAATCAAAATAATTTATAGTGATAAATTATAATATTTAGTGGTTTTAAAGTATAATTAGAATATATTTTTACCATTTTATCCAATGGTGGTCATTAGAATTAATTTAACATTGAAATTGGACATAAACAATTGCCAATCTTTTGATATAAATTGTTTCTTAAAAACACGCTATTTGTCGTAACAGCGGGAATTAATTATAAAATTAATTAATGCAACTTATATGTTTGGAATTTTGTAAAATAGACATCATTTTTGAATTCGGAATATCAATTATATCTTAGGGTGAAATTTTGGCCTTATTCTGAAAAACTTCAATTTTTGATGAATAGTGAAACCACTAAGTGGTAGTTAAATAACTGATTTTTCGTTTAAATGAAATATTACCACTTCTGTGATTTTATTTTCAAAAATCCGACATACATGGTTGTCATTAAGAAGTAAAATGTGGTTCAATGAGATTAAAATAATTTTTTGGTGAATAGTAACTTTTAAGTTCTTAATCGCGATTAGAGGTAATTAGTGTAGTTTAAGGTACAAATAATGTTTTTATAATATGAGATGAGAATGACACTTGTCCTACTCCTATTGGATGAGTCATGGCCGACCAAGACAACCCATGGGTCAACTTGGGGACCCCATGGAGCCACTTTAGTTGGAAAATGACATTAATATATATTTATTTAATGTTAAAGTTAAATTGACACAAACATAAAATGTTTCACTAATACAATTTTTATGTAGGGTTACACAAGTCTAAATTTTGATTATAAATATTAATTAGAAAGCTAAAACGATTTCCTACATTATAGTATTTTGTTTATAATTTTTAGACATTAAATAAATTAAATTATTTATGACATCATATTGATGCAGTGATGACCTCATTATTTAACGATTTAAATAAAATGAGAAGATAATGCAAAATACAAGGCTTAAACTTGTCCAAAGCCAATTGGATGAGGAGATTTCGAACCCTTATCACCTTAGCCTCGAATTATATAAGTGTGGGACCTTTAGAATCCGAAAAGCCTTGTGTAAATTATGTAACATTTCAATCTTTCCAAAAGAGCCCCTCCTCTCCACTTATAAAAGGCCCCCACCTCTCCCACCTTATTCACACCTTCAAGCCATTTGGCTCGGCCAACCTCTGCCCAAATACTCTCCCAACATCCCTCTCTTACTCCTAGAATCCTCACTTTGGGAAGAACTCTTCCCAAGGAAGCCTTTGGCTCAAATCAAAAAGCGTTACCCGATTTTGAGGTAATGTCTTTTCTAATGTTGTTTTGTTTTATTTTTCTTCTCCAACTCCCTAAACTCTTTTTATTCATTTCTTTTGTAACAACACCAGTATCCTCAATATACTAGGATGTTGTTATAAGAAGGATTCGAGTTACACTTACACACACCTACATCTAATGGTTAAAGAACATACGGTTTCTGTGGATGGCGAATTTCTGCCGCACGAAACGATGATTGTTCAACACTCATATAACACCTTCAAAGGTGGCCATTAAGATGTCACTATATTTATATATGATATATAATGTGTTTATGTTTTACTTATGCTTCTGTATTTCTCATTTATGGCTTACTTTATGATTTCCATTATGGGTAAAACGCGATAATTTCATTTTAGGAGGTGCGGACTACCGCCCCCTCAAAGTGATTTGAATCGTTAATGCCATATGTGGGATGTATAAAGGATGGAGTAAATGGTATTATACACTATATTATACTGGAATTATATTATACATTTATATCATTATTATTTAGTTCCATTAAATATGAAATTGAAATGAAAGTAGCGTTCATGCATACGTACGGCTTACCGTCTCCATGAACGGTGCATTTCATTTCTTACCTCTAAATGTTACGTAATATTATAAATGAATGTATATACTGGATATATAAGATATATATGACATCTAAATCATTAATATAATTCTGGATATAATGGATATTTCACCACATGAACAACTTGTAATTATAAGAAGCTTATTGTTGACTCAAGTACCAAAGATCGACAAAACGACCGTTATTAACTTAAATAATTACATAATGTTCATATCATTGTAATAAGTGATATAATAAGGATAATGAAATTAAAAATGGTTCTTAATAAGGTATATATTAACTCTAGTTTATTATTCAGGAGGTTAAAGAACGGTTGAGTCAAGTCAGACACGAGGTAAGGGAATTTCTTAACCCAACTTCCATTCTTTGGGTTAATCTTTTACTTTTAAATTATGTCATGATATTATTATGTCCTATTTTGTATTTTTACTTTCTTTATGTGTACCTATATTGAATACACATAACAGATCTATTTTATTTTAAAAATGATCTTTTAAGGACTTCGTCTCAATCCCCTTTCATTGAGGCATATTTGGTTTTATACACAACTTTATTTTATACGGTGTATAAACCCCTTTGACTTTTACATTTATTCAGAAGGAATATTTTTTATACGAAGCGTTTTGCTAAAAAACAAAAGGGAATGTTTTTCTTTCCTTACTTATGCGGCGACAACGACTTCTCCGCCGCCGTGACCATTATTTGAGTTTCGGCTTCCTATACAAGCCATCTTTTTTTTAATGAAAAATAAATACAAAGTTTTAACTTTCTTTTATTTTGGTATTGAAAATGGTTTTGAAAGCGTTTTTATTATATCAATGTGTTGTATTGATATCTTGTGATTGAAATGTGGAAATGTTATGTTTCCTTTATGCATGTTTTAGGTGATAAGATTATGTTATGGTTTATGATATGTTTAAACCTATTCATATGAGGAATGTATTGGACTTAATAAGTGACGGGTGGAGCCCGCTATAGCTCCTCGATGCATCGGTAGGTCTCATGAGACAACTAGACGTGGAATTGGCCGAGGCCCTTTCCCAATTTGATTTATGGTTTTGGACGAGGCCTTAATCATTTTAGATGTCTTGGCCGAGGCCTTGACAAAATGTTTCAGAATGTCCGGCATTATACATTCCATCATTATGAAAGTGGTTATTGTTATTGCATGTGATTATTCGACCAGTAGAATATCCATGTGAAGAAGTGAATGGCATTATATCATTTTACTTTTGCCATATTATGTTGATGTTCAAGTTTATAAGGCTTTTGTTTTAGTTATACATTGCTTTAAATGTTTATGTTTATTTATGAAAGCTTCCGCAATATTGTTATCCTTACTGAGCATCTGAGCTCACCCCTTTCAATGTTTTAATATTTTCCAGGATGTGAAGAAGTATTTTATGAATGACCTGCAGGGATAGTCAGAAGAGGATATGAGTGTGGACTATGGAGACTTTGTTATTGTAGTTTTTCACTTTATGATGTAATGTATCGTTTACGAATGTATCTAGTGTTTCCAAGGCTACTAAACTAATCGGTCTTTCGAGACTTGATCTTTTGTGATCATGCCAATGTTACGAAGTAATGCACCGACTCTAGGTAGCTGGGGTCGGGGCGTTACAGTTGGTATCAGAGGCAGTTTAGTACTAACCTTGGAAGCTAGATTTAGATAAACTCTGATTAGAGCACATATCCCGAAGATAGACTTTGAGGATTAGTATAGAAGAACTTCCTAGAAATTTGGTATTGTAGAGATGTTGTGAGTTTTCCAAGCAATACATCCCTGTCTGGATACGAGCAGGTAGAGGCGGCTCTGGCACAGATGTACCTAGGGGTAAAACCCGAAAACACCGCTTTGAGCTAGACTCGAACGGGAACTGGTGCACGACAACGGGCCTTGCTGCACTCTTGGTTACGACACTCCCGGGGGATATGCTTTGGATAATTCCCATTTTATTTACAAACCACTATGAAGGGTTATGAGTATATACTTCCTCAAAGAAAACATTTTTATAATTATGGATTATATCCATAATTAGTTCAATTTATGTTAAGTGTTTTACAAGTATGGAATTATGTATTTTGATTCATAAACTAATCTAGTTTATGCCATTGTTTAGAAATGGCGCCTAGTAGAAGGAATGGAAATTGTATCAATGCACGAACTCCATGTAGGGATTGCCCTCCTGCTCAAGATAATTATAGTGGGGCTGGTGATGCAACTGGGGCCGATCAGCTAATCACCATACTGGGACAACTTACTCAGGTTATGAATAATAACCTTACCCGTATGGAGCACCCTGATCCACAGCGTGGAGGATCAATGATAGATCGATTCATGAGGCAACAACCACCAACGTTCAATGGGAGTACAAATCCCTTAGTAGCCGAGCAATGGATAAATTCCCTAGAGAAAATATTCCATGCCTTGGGGAGTAGTGAAAGGGAGAATGTTGTCATGGCAGTTTACCGCCTCACTGGAGATGCCGATCAGTGGTGGTCGCTGATTCAAAACACAAAGGAAGATGATGACGTATCGAATATGGAATGGAGGGAGTTCAAAGATCTTTTCTTAGAAAAATACTTTCCTCATGACCATCGAGCAGATATGGAAAGGCAATTTCTGAGTCTGAGGCAGAAGGAGGATGAGAATGTCGCAAAGTATGAGGCTAACTTTACAAGGTTAGCGAGGCATGCTGCCGATTATATACGTAACCCAAGGAGTAATATTGATCGTTTCTTTGATGGGTTAAAACCATTTCTCCGTAGAGCTTTAGTATCACAATCCTTCTCATCATACGAAGATATTGTCTCATGTGCTATCAAGACAGAAAAGGAATTCTCTAAGTCTTATGACAACAAAGTAAAGCAAGAGAAAAAGAGAACGGTGGAACAAGAGACAGATAAAGGGAAAAAGGGAAAGAAGGATTTTCCATTATGTGATAATTGTGGGAAGAATCACCCTGGTACTTGTCTAAAAGGAATGGGAGTTTGTTATAAATGTGGAGAAAAGGGTCACCAGGCTCGTGATTGCAAGGGAAAGAAAGAGGCTGTCAAAGTTGAATGCTACAATTGTAGAGAAATGGGTCATTATGCAAATGAATGTCCTAAGCGTCAGGGAAACTTACCTCAGAAAAGGCCAAGGGATCAAGGACAATCTTATGCTGTTACTACAGTTGAAGCAGAATAACTAATGTATTGGTGCTTTTGGACTCAAGGATTATATTCTGGTTATAAGAATAATGTAATATATATATGGATTGTACTGCAGTACTTTTTAATTTCAGTAAGGTTTTAATATGATTAAGGTAATCATATTTTTAGTATGTGACAATAAGAGAATCTTTTCTTTGTTTGGGGAATCTGATGTTACAATTGATTTTGGAATTTAGAGACCTTATAGAGAAAGTCTGGACGTAGGTATTTTGGATAACTATAAAGGTTGGAGTGGATTAAGTTGAACTTTGGATAGTATTGTTTAAGGTTAAAACATTTATGAAGATTATTTTTGGAATAGTATAGTACTATATTTTTAGGAAAAGGACAACCTGCAGGGTGGGGAATAACCCGTCGCGTCGGACACAGCTGCAGGAATCGAACCCACAACCATAGTGCGAGAAGCCTTTATTTTTCTACCACTAGCCTACAGGAAGTCCCTGGTTATTACAAAATCGTTTTACTAATCTAAATGGTATGTGTTAACATTTGGAACCTTATACAATTAGGATAAATAGAATATTTTTGAGTTCTGTTACCATTTGGAGTAAAAGTTGGGTTTGTGGTAAAAATTTATTAACGAATGAAAGTATACATAACAAGTATGTATATTCCCTTACGTTCTTAGTAAATCTCCTAAATAAATTCCTCAACATTATAAAAGGTAACTTAAAACAAAAATGTTGTCGGTTAACTTTTCCAACTAGGGATTCAATGACCGTTTAACCAATCACAAGTTTGTGATTTTCTTATGGTTAAACTTTCTCCTAATCCTGTTTTCTATAACTCTCCATCAGACCTTGATGGTTTGTTTCTCCTCCATATCCATATTTTTATATAATCCTAGAATGGGCTATATCGGGTGACCTTTGTAATTATCCTGCTTTCTTTTAATGTTATATATTTATTAACCTTATTTCCGATGTGGGTTTTCCTCAAAGGTATTGTCTCTTTTCAACCTTTTATTTTCAAAGAAAAATTTCAAATTGCGAGGACACAATTTATTGAAGGAGGGGAGAATGTAACACCCCGAGCTTCCACGATACGCTTCTCATTCAATAATGAAATAGCTTGCATTGAACGCAACTTCGAGTTCTAAAACACCGCGACTAATCAAAGTAGCCGTTATGAATAGTAATACATACTTTTTGAAATATTATAAATTTTATTTATCAAAATGGACTTCATTTTTGGATTCGGAATATTGAAATTAGCCTATGTTGAATTTTTGGTATTTTTCTGAGAACTTCTAAATTTTTATGAATACTGAAAAATACTTAAAAACAACTTTTTTAATCAAAATAATTTATAGTGATAAATTATAATATTTAGTGGTTTTAAAGTATAATTAGAATATATTTTTACCATTTTATCCAATGGTGGTCATTAGAATTAATTTAACATTGAAATTGGACATAAACAATTGTCAATCTTTTGAAATAAATTGTTTCTTAAAAACACGCTATTTGTCATAACAGCGGGAATTAATTATAAAATTAATTAATGCAACTTATATGTTTGGAATTTTGTAAAATAGAAATCATTTTTGAATTCGGAATATCAATTATATCTTAGGGTGAAATTTTGGCCTTATTTTGAAAAACTTCAATTTTTGATGAATAGTGAAACCACTAAGTGGTAGTTAAATAACTGATTTTTCGTTTAAATGAAATATTTCCACTTCTGTGATTTGATTTTCAAAAATCCGACATACATGGTTGTCATTAAGAAGTAAAATGTGGTTCAATGAGATTAAAATAATTTTTTGGTGAATAGTAACTTTTAAGTTCTTAATCGCGATTAGAGGTAATTAGTGTAGTTTAAGGTAAAAATAATGTTTTTATAATATGAGATGAGAATGACACGTGTCCTACTCCTATTGGATGAGTCATGGCCGACCCAGACAACCCATGGGTCAACTTGGGGACCCCATGTAGCCACTTTAGTTGGAAAATGACATTAATATATATTTATTTAATGTTAAAGTTATATTGACACAAACATAAAATGTTTCACTAAAACAATTTTTATGTAGGGTTACACAAGTCCAAATTTTGATTATAAATATTCATTAGAAAGCTAAAAAGATTTCCTACATTATAGTATTTTGTTTATAATTTTTAGACATTAAATAAATTAAATTATTTATGACATCATGATGATGCAGTGATGACCTCATTATTTAACGATTTAAATAAAATGAGAAGATAATGAAAAATCCAAGGCTTACACTTGTCCAAAGCCAATTGGATGAGGAGATTTCGAACCCTTATCACCTTAGCCTCTAATTATATAAGTGTGGGACCTTTAGAATCCGAAAAGAATTGTGTAAATAATGTAACATTTCAATATTTCCAAAAGAGCCCCTCCTCTCCACTTATAAAAGGCCCCCACCTCTCCCACCTTATTCACACCTTCAAGCCATTTGGCTCGGCCAACCTCTGCCCAAATACTCTCCCAAAATCCCTCTCTTACTCCTAGAATCCTCACTTTGGGAAGAACTATTCCCAAGGAAGCCTTTGACTCAAATCAAAAAGCGTTACCCGCTTTTGAGGTAATGTCTTTTCTAATGTTGTTTTGTTTTATTTTTCTTCTCCAACCCCCTAAACTCTTTTTATTCATTTCTTTTGTAACAACACCAGTATCCTCAATATACTAGGATGTTGTTATAAGAAGGATTCTAGCTACACTTACACACACCTACATCTAATGGTTAAATAACATACGGTTTCTGTGGATGGCGAATTTCTGCCTCACGAAACGATGATTGTTCAACACTCATATAACACCTTCAAAGGTGGCCATTAAGATGTCACTATATTTATATATGATATATAATGTGTTTATGTTTTACTTATGCTTCTGTATTTCTCATTTATGGCTTACTTTATGATTTCCATTATGGGTAAAACGCGATAATTTCATTTTAGGAGGTGCGGACTACCGCCCCCTCAAAGTGATTTGAATCGTTAATGCCATATGTGGGATGTATAAAGGATGGAGTAAATGGTATTATACACTATATTATACTGGAATTATATTATACATTTATATCATTATTATTTAGTTCCATTAAATATGAAATTGAAATGAAAGTAGCGTTCATGCGTACATACGGCTTACCGTCTCCATGAACGGTGCATTTCATTTCTTACCTCTAAATGTTACGTAATATTATAAATGAATGTATATACTGGATATATAAGATATATATGACATCTAAATCATTAATATAATTCTGTATATAATGGATATTTCACCACATGAACAACTTGTAATTATAAGAAGCTTATTGTTGACTCAAGTACCAAAGATCGACAAAACGACCGTTATTAACTTAAATAATTACATAATGTTCATATCATTGTAATAAGTGATATAATAAGGATAATGAAATTAAAAATGGTTCTTAATAAGGTATATATTAACTCTAGTTTATTATTCAAGAGGTTAATGAACGGTTGAGTCAAGTCAGACACGAGGTAAGGGAATTTCTTAACCCAACTTCCATTCTTTGGGTTAATCTTTTACTTTTAAATTATGTCATGATATTATTATGTCCTATTTTGTATTTTTACTTTCTTTATGTGTACCTATATTGAATACACATAACAGATCTATTTTATTTTAAAAATGATCTTTTAAGGACTTCGTCTCAATCCCCTTTCATTGAGGCATATTTGGTTTTATACACAACTTTATTTTATACGGTGTATAAACCCCCTTTGACTTTTACATTTATTCAGAAGGAATCTTTTTTATACGAAGCGTTTTGCTAAACAACAAAAGGGAATGTTTTTCTTTCCGTACTTATGCGGCGACAATGACTTCTCCGCCGCCGTGACCATTATTTGAGTTTCGGCTTCCTATACAAGCCATCTGTTTTTTAATGAAAAATAAATACAAAGTTTTAACTTTCTTTTATTTTGGTATTGAAAATGGTTTTGAAAGCGTTTTTATTATATCAATGTGTTGTATTGATATCTTGTGATTGAAATGTGGAAATGTTATGTTTCCTTTATGCATGTTTTAGGTGATAAGATTATGTTATGGTTTATGATATGTTTAAACCTATTCATATGAGGAATGTATTGGACTTAATAAGTGACGGGTGGAGCCCGCTATAGCTCCTCGATGCATCGGTAGGTCTCATGAGACAACTAGACGTGGAATTGGCCGAGGCCCTTTCCCAATTTGATTTATGGTTTTGGCCGAGGCCTTAATCATTTTAGATGTCTTGGCCGGGGCCTTGACAAAATGTTTCAGAATGTCCGGCATTATACATTCCATCATTATGAAAGTGGTTATTGTTATTGCATGTGATTATTCGACCAGTAGAATATCCATGTGAAGAAGTGAATGGCATTATCTCATTTTACTTTTGCCATATTATGTTGATGTTCAAGTTTATAAGGCTTTTGTTTTAGTTATACATTGCCTTAAATGTTTATGTTTATTTATGAAAGCTTCCGCAATATTGTTATCCTTACTGAGCATCTGAGCTCACCCCTTTCAATGTTTTAATATTTTCCAGGATGTGAAGAAGTATTTTATGAATGACCTGCAGGGATAGTCAGAAGAGGATATGAGTGTAGACTATGGAGACTTTGTTATTGTAGTTTTTCACTTTATGATGTAATGTAACGTTTACGAATGTATCTAGTGTTTCCAAGGCTACTAAACTAATCGGTCTTTCGAGACTTGATCTTTTGTGATCATGCTAATGTTACGAAGTAATGCACCGACTCTGGGTAGCTGGGGTCGGGGCGTTACAGTTGGTATCAGAGGCAGTTTAGTACTAACCTTGGAAGCTAGATTTAGATAAACTCTGATTAGAGCACATATCCCGAAGATAGACTTTGAGGATTAGTATAGAAGAACTTCCTAGAATTTTGGTATTATAGAGATGTTGTGAGTTTTCCAAGCAATACATCCATGTCTGGATACGAGCAGGTAGAGGCGGCTCTGGCACAGATGTACCTAGGGGTAAAACCCGAAAACACCGCTTTGAGCTAGACTCGAACGGGAACTGGTGCACGACAACGGGCCTTGCTGCACTCTTGGTTACGACACTCCCGGGGGATATGCTTTGGATAATTCCCATTTTCTTTACAAACCACTATGAAGGGTTATGAGTATATACTTCCTCAAAGAAAACATTTTTATAATTATGGATTATATCCATAATTAGTTCAATTTATGTTAAGTGTTTTACACGTATGGAATTATGTATTTTGATTCATAAACTAATCTAGTTTATTCCATTGTTTAGAAATGGCACCTAGTAGAAGGAATGGAAACCGTATCAATGCACGAACTCCATGTAGGGATTGCCCTCCTGCTCAAGATAATTATAGTGGGGCTGGTGATGCAACTGGGGCCGATCAGCTAATCACCATACTGGGACAACTTACTCAGGTTATTAATAATAACCTTACCCGTATGGAGCACCCTGATCCACAGCGTGGAGGATCAATGTTAGATCGATTCATGAGGCAACAACCACCAACGTTCAATGGGAGTACAAATCCCTTAGTAGCCGAGCAATGGATAAATTCCCTAGAGAAAATATTCCATGCCTTGGGGAGTAGTGAAAGGGAGAATGTTGTCATGGCAGTTTACCGCCTCACTGGAGATGCCGATCAGTGGTGGTCGCTGATTCAAAACACAAAGGAAGATGATGACGTATCGAATATGGAATGGAGGGAGTTCAAAGATCTTTTCTTAGAAAAATACTTCCCTCATGACCATCGAGCAGATATGGAAAGGCAATTTCTAAGTCTGAGGCAGAAGGAGGATGAGAATGTCGCAAAGTATGAGGCTAACTTTACAAGGTTAGCGAGGCATGCTGCCGATTATATACGTAACCCAAGGAGTAAGATTGATCGTTTCTTTGATGGGTTAAAACCATTTCTCCGTCGAGCTTTAGTATCACAATCCTTCTCATCATACGAAGATATTGTCTCATGTGCTATCAAGACCGAAAAGGAATTCTCTAAGTCTTATGACAACAAAGTAAAGCAAGAGAAAAAGAGAACGGTGGAACAAGAGACAGATAAAGGGAAAAAGGGAAAGAAGGATTTTCCATTATGTGATAATTGTGGGAAGAATCACCCTGGTACTTGTCTAAAAGGAATGGGAGTTTGTTATAAATGTGGAGAAAAGGGTCACCAGGCTCGTGATTGCAAGGGAAAGAAAGAGGCTATCAAAGTTGAATGCTACAATTGTAGAGAAATGGGTCATTATGCAAATGAATGTCCTAAGAGTCAGGGAAACTTACCTCAGAAAAGGCCAAGGGATCAAGGACAATCTTATGCTGTTACTACAGTTGAAGCAGAATAACTAATGTATTGGTGCTTTTGGACTCAAGGATTATATTCTGGTTATAAGAATAATGTAATATATATATATGGATTGTGCTGCAGTACTTTTTAATTTCAGTAAGGTTTTAATATGATTAAGGTAATCATATTTTTAGTATGTGACAATAATAGAAACTTTTCTTTGTTTGGGGAATCTGATGTTACAATTGATTTTGGAATTTAGAGACCTTTTATAGAAAGTCTGGACGGAGGTATTTTGGATAACTATAAAGGTTGGAGTGGATTAAGTTGAACTTTGGATAGTATTGTTTAAGGTTAAAACATTTATGAAGATTATTTTTGGAATAGTATAGTACTATATTTTTAGGAAAAGGACAACCTGCAGGGTGGGGAATAACCCGTCGCGTCGGACACAGCTGCAGGAATCGAACCCACAACCATAGTGCGTCAAGCCTTTATTTCCTACCACTAGCCTACAGGAAGTCCCTGGTTATTACAAAATCGTTTTACTAATCTAAATGGTATGTGTTAACATTTGGAACCTTATACAATTAGGATAAATAGAATATTTTTGAGTTCTGTTACCATTTGGAGTAAAAGTTGGGTTTGTGGTAAAAATTTATTAACGAATGAAAGTATACATAACAAGTATGTATATTCCCTTACGTTCTTAGTAAATCTCCTAAATAAATTCCTCAACATTATAAAAGGTAACTTAAAACAAAAATGTTGTCGGTTAACTTTTCCAACTGGGGATTCAATGACCGTTTAACCAATCACAAGTTTGTGATTTTCTTATGGTTAAACTTTCTCCTAATCCTGTTTTCTATAACTCTCCATCAGACCTTGATGGTTTGTTTCTCCTCCATATCCATATTTTTATATAATCCTAGAATGGGCTATATCGGGTGACCTTTGTAATTATCCTGCTTTCTTTTAATGTTATATATTTATTAACCTTATTTCCGATGTGGGTTTTCCTCAAAGGTATTGTCTCTTTTCAAACTTTTATTTTCAAAGAAAAATTTCAAATTGCGAGGACGCAATTTATTGAAGGAGGGGAGAATGTAACACCCCGAGCTTCCACGATACGCTTCTCATTCAATAATGAAATAGCTTGCATTGAACGCAACTTCGAGTTCTAAAACACCGCGACTAATCAAAGTAGCCGTTATGAATAGTAATACCTACTTTTTGAAATATTATAAATTTTATTTATCAAAATGGACTTCATTTTTGGATTCGGAATATTGAAATTAGCCTATGTTGAATTTTTGGTATTTTTCTGAGAACTTCTAAATTTTTATGAATACTGAAAAATAGTTAAAAACAACTTTTTTAATCAAAATAATTTATAGTGATAAATTATAATATTTAGTGGTTTTAAAGTATAATTAGAATATATTTTTACCATTTTATCCAATGGTGGTCATTAGAATTAATTTAACATTGAAATTGGACATAAACAATTGCCAATCTTTTGATATAAATTGTTTCTTAAAAACACGCTATTTGTCGTAACAGCGGGAATTAATTATAAAATTAATTAATGCAACTTATATGTTTGGAATTTTGTAAAATAGACATCATTTTTGAATTCGGAATATCAATTATATCTTAGGGTGAAATTTTGGCCTTATTCTGAAAAACTTCAATTTTTGATGAATAGTGAAACCACTAAGTGGTAGTTAAATAACTGATTTTTCGTTTGAATGAAATATTACCACTTCTGTGATTTGATTTTCAAAAATCCGAAATACATGGTTTTCATTAAGATGTAAAATGTGGTTCAATGAGATTAAAATAATTTTTTGGTGAATAGTAACTTTTAAGTTCTTAATCGCGATTAGAGGTAATTAGTGTAGTTTAAGGTACAAATAATGTTTTTATAATATGAGATGAGAATGACACTTGTCCTACTCCTATTGGATGAGTCATGGCCGACCCAGACAACCCATGGGTCAACTTGGGGACCCCATGGAGCCACTTTAGTTGGAAAATGACATTAATATATATTTATTTAATGTTAAAGTTAAATTGACACAAACATAAAATGTTTCACTAAAACAATTTTTATGTAGGGTTACACAAGTCCAAATTTTGATTATAAATATTCATTAGAAAGATAAAAAGATTTCAAACATTATAGTATTTTGTTTATAATTTTTAGACATTAAATAAATTAAATTATTTATGACATCATGATGATGCAGTGATGACCTCATTATTTAACGATTTAAATAAAATGAGAAGATAATGCAAAATCCAAGGAATACACTTGTCCAAAGCCAATTGGATGAGGAGATTTCGAACCCTTATCACCTTAGCCTTGAATTATATAAGTGTGGGACCTTTAGAATCCGAAAAGCATTGTGTAAATAATGTAACATTTCAATCTTTCCAAAAGAGCCCCTCCTCTCCAATTATAAAAGGCCCCCACCTCTCCCACCTTATTCACACCATCAAGCCATTTGGCTCGGCCAACCTCTGCCCAAATACTCTCCCATCATCCCTCTCTTACTCCTAGAATCCTCAATTTGGGCAGAACTCTTCCCAAGGAAGCCTTTGGCTCAAATCAAAAAGCGTTACCCGATTTTGAGGTAAAGTCTTTTCTAATGTTGTTTTGTTTTATTTTTCTTCTCCAACCCCCTAAACTCTTTTTATTCATTTCTTTTGTAACAACACCAGTATCCTCAATATAGTAGGATGTTTTTATAAGAAGGATTCGAGCTACACTTACACACACCTACATCTAATGGTTAAAGAACATACGGTTTCTGTGGATGGCGAATTTCTGCCTCACGAAACGATGATTGTTCAACACTCATATAACACTTTCAAAGGTGGCCATCAAGATGTCACTATATTTATATATGATATATAATGTGTTTATGTTTTACTTATGATTCTGTATTTCTCATTTATGGCTTACTTTATGATTTCCATTATGGGTAAAACGCGATAATTTCATTTTAGGAGGTGCGGACTACCGCCCCCTCAAAGTGATTTGAATCGTTAATTCCATATGTGGGATGTATAAAGGATGGAGTAAATGGTATTATACACTATATTATACTGGAATTATATTATACATTTATATCATTATTATTTAGTTCCATTAAATATGAAATTGAAATGAAAGTAGCGTTCATGCGTACGTACGGCTTACCGTCTCCATGAACGGTGCATTTCATTTCTTACCTCTAAATGTTACGTAATATTATAAATGAATGTATATACTGGATATATAAGATATATATGACATCTAAATCATTTATATAATTCTGGATATAATGGATATTTCACCACATAAACAACTTGTAATTATAAGAAGCTTATTGTTGACTCAAGTACCAAAGATCGACAAAACGGCCGTTATTAACTTAAATAATTACATAATGTTCATATCATTGTAATAAGTGATATAATAAGGATAATGAAATTAAAAATGGTTCTTAATAAGGTATATATTAACTCTAGTTTATTATTCAGGAGGTTAAAGAACGGTTGAGTCAAGTCAGACACGAGGTAAGGGAATTTCTTAACCCAACTTCCATTCTTTGGGTTAATCTTTTACTTTTAAATTATGTCATGATATTATTATGTCCTATTTTGTATTTTTACTTTCTTTATGTGTACCTATATTGAATACACATAACAGATCTATTTTATTTTAAAAATTATATTTTAAGGACTTCGTCTCAATCCCCTTTCATTGAGGCATATTTGGTATTATACACAACTTTATTTTATACGGTGTATAAACCCCTTTGACTTTTACATTTATTCAGAAGGAATCTTTTTTATACGAAGCGTTTTGCTAAACAACAAAAGGGAATGTTTTTCTTTCCGTACTTACGCGGCGACAACGACTTCTCCGCCGCCGTGACCATTATTTGAGTTTCGGCTTCCTATACAAGCCATCTTTTTTTTAATGAAAAATAAATACAAAGTTTTAACTTTCTTTTATTTTGGTATTGAAAATGGTTTTGAAAGCGTTTTTATTATATCAATGTGTTGTATTGATATCTTGTGATTGAAATGTGGAAATGTTATGTTTCCTTTATGCATGTTTTATGTGATAAGATTATGTTATGGTTTATGATATGTTTAAACCTATTCATATGAGGAATGTATTGGACTTAATAAGTGACGGGTGGAGCCCGCTATAGCTCCTCGATGCATCGGTAGGTCTCATGAGACAACTAGACGTGGAATTGGCCGAGGCCCTTTCCCAATTTGATTTATGGTTTTGGCCGAGGCCTTAATCATTTTAGATGTCTTGGCCGAGGCCTTGACAAAATGTTTCAGAATGTCCGGCATTATACATTCCATCATTATGAAAGTGGTTATTGTTATTGCATGTGATTATTCGACCAGTAGAATATCCATGTGAAGAAGTGAATGGCATTATCTCATTTTACTTTTTCCATATTATGTTGATGTTCAAGTTTATAAGGCTTTTGTTTTAGTTATACATTGCCTTAAATGTTTATGTTTATTTATGAAAGCTTCCGCAATATTGTTATCCTTACTGAGCATCTGAGCTCACCCCTTTCAATGTTCTAATATTTTCCAGGATGTGAAGAAGTATTTTATGAATGACCTGCAGGGATAGTCAGAAGAGGATATGAGTGTGGACTATGGAGACTTTGTTATTGTAGTTTTTCACTTTATGATGTAATGTAACGTTTACGAATGTATCTAGTGTTTCCAAGGCTACTAAACTAATCGGCCTTTCGAGACTTGATCTTTTGTGATCATGCCAATGTTACGAAGTAATGCACCGACTCTGGGTAGCTGGGGTCGGGGCGTTACAGGATTGGTCAAGAGTGAACCCCAATGATGCTACCAAATTTATGAGCTCGGAAAAATGTTCTTTATGTAGAGAATTTCTACTCGATGTGGCAATCTATTCCTTTTTCGGAGTAATTGGATTTGTTAAATACCAATATTTATACTAATCATATAATCACTATTCAATGACTATATGAGAAACATTCACACATCATAATTTAATTTTAAAAACAAAAAACATAAAAACATGTAAGTGAACATTTTATATACCAATTTTACATAATAATCAATTTAATTATATTCAGAATAATTTTCATTAATAAATGTTTGGGTCATTACAATCAACATTTATTGAAGGTGGTATTTCACATGTACATGAAAGTTGTTATCATCGTTCATTGAGTGAATTGTTAATAAAGGTAAGGATTTTAATTACCATTTATGAATGTTAAATATATCATTAATACAATATTTTTTTATTTATATGAAATATAATAATTATCATTATCTTTATCACCTTCTATGTAAAGTGTTTGTGAAAGAAGAATCACATCTCTTTTCAAGGCTTGTAATTTCATTGACCAGATTATATACCTGACCAGTGCTACTGGGATGGGAGACACTAGACATAAGTTCTCATCCCTTAATTTATATGCCTTCTAACTAAAAATGATGTTGTTAAGGAGTTATTTTATGGTTTACATACCCTTTGAAGATAATATTATAACCATCTGAATTATATATATGTGACATTATGTGAAATTTGAGACTTAAAAGACACAAACCAGTCCCTAAAATGGTGGAATCATAGTCAGTGATAATAAATATCTTAAGAAATATAATCATCAGAAAAAACTACATATGAAAATTATTTACATGACTGAATTCCGAACATACCACTTTTAGCACTAAAACAAAAAAAAAATCATACACATCATGTCCTAGAGAATTAAATACACAAGAGGGTTACCCATGGATTACCACATTATATAAATACATGTGCTGACAAAAATGTAGGAAAGGAAACTAAAATAAGAAACTCTTGCAAAGGGTAGACATCAAGGTCCTATTCCCACCTCCACTCTTTTTACGACCAAAAATTTTATCAATGGAAGTTCCCTTCATATTGAGTCATTGATTATGTATGGATTATATATGCCAAAAATCTAATACAATCCATCATTATTTTAATATATTTTTTTGAAAATGCTCAAACTCTTAATAGTATTAAAATAAAAGAATTCAGTATTCAAAAAATTAAGGAGAAGCACTCATATCCTACAATATAATTACCACCACTCACCACATATCCTCCCCCCACATTCTATAATTTAAAGAATGTTGAAATTCATACGAATACTCATCCCAATCATCATCCCTACATCTAGGACACCATTGTATCATCATAATATAAAACAATTTCTATATGTTAGTTCTTAAGGAGTTGAAAATCAAAGGTAAACTACTCATTCATTTTCGTATATTTTCTATTCAGTTTAATTACTTTTTCTTATCCTCTGTTCACCTCAAGCTATTGAAGATGAATGATATCTATAGTATCATTTATATAAAATAATACTATTATTCTAATTGAATAATACATCTCCAAATCTATTTCATGTTACTTTTATTCTAAAAATGATAATTTAATTCGTGGGGTGTCGATTTACTACCATCGTCGATGATACATTTTCATTTTTCACTACATCCTTCATGACACCCTAAGCATTACCTTTTGAATTTGGTGCTTAAAATATGTTGTGTATTTTTTTTATAAAAACAATTTAGTAATTACACAACAAATTACACAAGATATCACCTTTACTAGTCTAGTTTTTTTATAATTATATACAATAATTACATTCCAAAAATAAAATTAATTAAACATATCCATTAGTGAAATTTATCCACATTGAAAAATACATCACTTATAAATATAATAAACTTTTAAAAAGAATTTAAAATGTTGGGTGAGAATTTAAAAAGTCTAGTAAGGGGTTTTAAAAAATAAAAAATTTAAATACTTCCATTAATAAATGTAATTACATAAAATTTGGTTTTCTAAAACATTGAATTCTAAATAAATATATATTAGAAATATATAAATTTATCAAATTAATTCTAATTAAAATAGTGTTGGGATTTCTCCATTGAAAATAATAATTTCTTTGTGGTTAATTAATGATACATGGAAGATGATAATAATAATCATAAAATAATTCCACTATGAAGATATCATATAGAAAAAAAACTCCTTAGGGCTTATGGGATCACTCCCCATAATGTCACATAACATACTAGTATTGATTTTTAATATAATTTCACAAGAGCCGCCTTTCTTATTTTTAACCCAAAAAATTTAAAATATAAATAAATAAAATTATTTTCTTTTAAAGAAAATAAAATTTCTTATCACATAGAATTATTATATTCTAGATATTGTCTAGAATAATTTTTAAAACAATCCCATGCATGAAAAAACATTCATTGTTTATAAATCATCCTCCTCCAATAGCCCGAAGGCCTTCATTTTTTATTGATTTTGATAATTCACATTTCAAGGGGTGTGGTGAAACCCTTACAAGGCCCATAGGAGTAAGTATTACATGGGCAATAGTCTTTATAAGAATTAATTGCTTGTAGGCTTCAAACATTACATACAACCCAGAATAACTACTTGGAACTGATCCTCCCCAGTATCATCATTGTGAAATCCGCTCACCACCTTTGCATGGCTGTTCGGATAGGCATTCTCATGCATGCACAAGCTTATCCCGATGGCAGGTGTCATACCCTCTCATTCTTGAAATCTGTTTGACAAAAAGAAATGATCTTGTTAGAATGTATTACCTTCGATATATAATTTAAAACATAATCTCTAATTAATAAAATCCATAAGGTAGAAATATAGATACACACACACACATATATATGGTTTCTTTATAATAAAATTAATTTTACCAATAATAAGATAAAACCCATGGAAAACATAAGATTATATCTAAAATATAAAACTATAATCCTTAACTTATAACATCTGAAATTTCTCATTTATATATATGGATATAAATTCATATTTACACACACACAGAGACATGTATATATATATATATAGATGTGTGTGTGTGTGTGTGTCTATAAAAACATAATTGTTTCAAAATATTTAATCCCTTAAAAACTAAAATTTTAAGAAAATAATCATTTGAAATCATAACACTTATCACACACACACACGCACATATATATATACTGAAAATATATTGTAATATATGTGTATATAAGAATATATATATATATATATGTATATGTAGACAATAAACTACATTAATAAGATTAATAAATTATTACAAACATTAGATATTGAAAACGAAATTAAATAAAAAAACCTTTTAATATATACTGAACATAATTATTATTTGGAATTTTTTATTCATATATATATATATATCCCTTTTTAAAAATTGATAATTTAATGAAATAAACTAATGTGTCACTTATTTTTTGGACAATTGATGAAATTGTGGCGCCTGGAATTTGAGCATAACAAAATGGGGGACTTGGGTGGTGAGGTAAGGATGTTATTGGGGTGAAAGGAGGGTTTTTATAAGATACAATGTATATTTTTGATTCTTCACTCCTAGAGATAAAAATGTGATTAAAAACTATCAAAGTAGATTGAAATTATGTTATGAACTTTATCGTGTGTAATTTATGAAAAGGATACAAAATTTATTAATTTATTTATATGATTTCCCTCTGAATCCATAGATAGAGAAATGAGCCATGGATTCTGTTTAATTAATTTGGAATTCATGTCATTAGAAAATAAAAAATAGGTCTAATATGAGGCCATATAGAAATGTGAATTCGTTGGAGTGGAGAGATTGGGTGGTCGGCTCTACGGGTGCGAGAAATAAGAAATGAAGAAGATGCATATTTTTCCATCATTTAATTTAATATTCTAATTATTCATTTTCTGTTCCAATTACACATTTCATACTTTTCTAGATATTTTCCTTTTTTTGGTTTCTTTATGAGACATGATTTATCATTATTATTTTATGTGTTTTTCACATTTCCCAATACAAACATTTCTAATTACCCAATTTATTCATTTGATATTTTTGGGCCACACCACTCTTGAATTTGAAATATATGAAAAAACTATAAAAAAAAATTATTTTCATCAAAAAAAATCAGTTCTTTGTTAAATAATATAACAAAAAATATAATGACATAACAAAAATGAAAAATATATATTTATAAACACGTAAATATATTTTTATATATATATACACAAAATAATTAAATATATTTATAATATATTTCATATTTTATTTTCTAATGTATTATTTTTATTTAAATTCGTATTTTAATATATATATATATATATATTTTCAAACAGATCATAATTCATATATTTATATATAATAATAAATATTATTATAATATGAAAATTTAATATTTATTTATTCCAAATCACAATAAATTGTTAATGATTATAATTAAAATAATATCACGTAAAAACATTTTTCAGTTTAATGTTACAACTTATACTACCTAAAAATAATAATTTATTTAATGTACTAAAATTCAAGTAAATTAATTAACATAGTATTTCTATCATTGAAAATAAATAATTAGATTAAATAAATTCATTCAAAATATTTTGTTAAATAACATTTTCATAAAATAAATTTTTTTATTCGAATTATGGTATAATTGTTTTATTAAATTATTTAAATACAAATATCGATATTAAATTATTATTTTACAAAAAAATAAACTTCAAAATTGTATTTATTTTTAAAATATTAGTATGAAATTAATTGGAAATATAACTATTTATAATTATTATATTTAATTAGAACAATTAATTTGAATTAATTATTTTTTTAATGCAATGTATTATTAAACAATTTAC
Source organism: Viscum album (assembly GCA_963277665.1). Classification (NCBI taxonomy): domain Eukaryota; kingdom Viridiplantae; phylum Streptophyta; class Magnoliopsida; order Santalales; family Viscaceae; genus Viscum; species Viscum album. The sequence goes on from OY728129.1 coordinate 577,494,285, forward strand.
TGGGGTGTTACATTATTCCCCCTCAGAAAAATTGAGTAACTGCAATTTTTTCACAGGACTAAAAAAATTCTGAATTTCCAACTTTACAATTATGAAAACTATAAGGACACAGACTTAAACATTTATATAATATTGAATTTAACGAATAATTCACATTGAGGATCTTTTCAGGTTTAGAGTTTTAGAGAATTAGGACATAAATATTACATCTCACAAGATTTCAAGGTAGAAACTTCTACACACCTTCCATTTTTTCATAAAATATAAACTCTTGAAAAAATGAGTCATGTCTAGTTGTATGTTTTAGACAACATGACTTTTCCTTGATCCCATCCTGGACCTTATTCATATTTAAGTCCTGTGAAAACATTTCAAAACATTGGATGAGCATAAAAGGCTCAGTAAGGGTTATAAAAAAAAGAATGGTAACATGTGTTCATAAATACGTACAAAACATGAACTCTTTTACTTACCACATAAGAACATAAGATTTATGAATAACACATTGAAATCATAAATCATAAATGTAACTTGTGGAATCCATATCATACTTATATTGTAGCTATAACATCAACATGGGGAGTTACTTTGGAATACCCATCATAGTTTATTCCCTAAATCTCTTAGGAGAAACATTCATGTTTACCTTCATCACCATACCCAATGCATTGGAGAGATATCTCAGGCTCACCCGCCCTAGGTTTATCATGGAACCACCCGTAAAGGTAAATAATGCCCAAGAACCATAACATGAACATAACACATAACATAAGCATAAAGAAAAGATAATATTTCCTCATAATATATCATTTCAAGATATTGAAATAATAAATCCATTCTCAAAATCCTTTTCAATACCAAAATATATAAATAGAGTATGGGGTATTTATTTTTACTTCTAAAAACATTCTGGCTTGTTATGGAAGCCAAAGATCAAATAATACTCATAGCGACAAAAAGGTCATTATCACCGCATACGTAAAAAAATAAAAATTCCTTTTTTTCATTTAGTAAAATTATTCAAATAAAAATATTCATTTTGAATAAAATGAAACGTCAAAGGGGTTTATACAACGTATAAACCTGCGTATAAAACAAAAAATGTCTCAATGAAAGGAGATTGAGAGGAGGTCTCTTACCTTGTGTCAGACTTGAATCGATCGTTTTTTAATCACCTGAATAATAAACAAAAGTTAAATTATACTTTCTTAATAACCTTTTTCAGGTTTATTATTCCTTTTATATCAATTATTAGCATGTTATAAACATTATGTAATCATTTAACTTAATAACATCCATTTTGTCGATATTTGGTACTTGAGTAAAAAATGAACACCTTATATTTATAAGTTGTCCATGTGGTCAATAGTCCATTATATAAAGAATTATATTCATTATTTATATATCATATATGTCATACATATCTAATATATACATTTATTTATAATAGTACATAACATTTGGAGGTAATAAATGAAATGCATCGTTCATGTAGACGGTAAGCCGTACTTAAGAATGAACACTACTTTCATTTATATTTCTTATTTTAATGGAATTAGAACATAATGATACATAATTATATTATAATTACAGTATTATATCATATATAATATCATTAACTCCATCCTTTATACATCCCACATAAGACATTAACGAGTCATGTCACTTTCAGGGGGCGGTAGTCCGCACTTCCTCAAATGAGATTATTGTATTTACCCACTATGGAAACCATAAAGGCATGAAATAATTGGGAAGTACAGAAGCATAAGGAAATCATAAACATAATATATATCATATATAAATATAGTTCCAGCATAATGGCCACCATGATAGGCGGTAATATGTAATTAAACAATCATCGTTTCGTGAGGCGTTAGTTTTCAATCCACAGAAACATTATGTTCTTCAGCCATTAGATGGCGGTGTGTGTATGTGTAGTTAAAATAATTCTCATAAAAACATCCAAGTATATTTATCACACTATTGTTGTTACAAAATAAATTAATAAAAATAGTTTAGGGGTTGGAGAAGTAAAATAAAAGAAAACAATTTAAGAGAAACGGTTACCTTTAATTTGGGTAACTTCCTTGGGATTGAACCCAAAGGACTTCTTGAAGTGCCTAATGCTTAAGGTAAAGCATCATGGGGTAGGATAGGTATGTAGTGAGCTTAATTGGGCATATTTTGGATGATCCAAATGGCTGAGATGTGTGACGAATTGGATAGAAATGGTCTCCTTTTATAAGGGGGAGGTGGGGCTCTTTTGGAAAGTGTGAAAATGTTATTTTACTATATAATGATATTCGTTTTCTAATGGCCCAAAAATCATTAAAAATGATGATACTATGACTCATGGTCGAAATAAAATCATTCAATAGGAATTGGACAGGTTTTGGATAATATTTTAATCATTATAATCTTATTAATTTAAACCATTTATTATTGAGGTAAATACTACATCATTATTGTGTCATACATAATTTAATTTATTCGATATCTAAAAATTAAAAAAAAACTACTATCATGTAGAAATTTTATTAAACATCTAATGAATATTTATATTTAAAAATATAACTTATATAACACCATATAAAAATTAATTACTAAAAGATGTTTGTTAATGTCAATTTTGTCTTTACATTAAATTAATTAATCTAAATTGTCATTATCACTCCCAAGGGGCTCAAAGTGGTCCCAAAATTTACCCAAAGATGCCCAAGGTTGTAAATGACTCAACCAATAAGTTTTGGACTAGTTTTAAGGTAATTTTGAACTATTATAATATTCTTTTAACATTGAATTACTTTATTTACCTTTAACCGTGGTAAATAAAAGTCAAAATTTACTATTCACCAAAATTAATTTTCATCTTACTGAACCACATTTTACTTCTTGATAACAACAATGTATGTCAGATTTTCAAAATTCAATTCACAGAAGCGGTAGAATTTTATTTAAATTCAAAAGTGAGTTTTTTTAACTACTAAGTGGTTTCACTATTCATCAAAAATTGATGTTTTTCAGAAAAATACCAAAAAATCATCTTATGCTTTATTTTATATTCCGAAATCAAAAATTATGTTTATTTTTACCATTTAAAAACATAAAAGTTTCATTAAATAATTTTAAAATTAATTCCCTTTGTTAAAACAAATAGCGTGTTTTTAAGAAACAGTAACTCTCAAAATATCAACATTTGTTTATGTCCAATCTCAAAGTGTAATTAGTAACAACGAAAAATATTAGTTGAAATGTTAAAAATATATTCTAATTACACTTTAAAACCAACTAAGAATATAATATATCCATATAAAAAATCAGATTAAAACATAGTTTTGAATTAAAATACAATATTTTCACTATTCATTAAAAATGATCTTTATCGGAAAAATCCCAAAAATTTACACAAAGTAAATTTTGATGTCCCCATTATAAAAAATGATTTTAATTGGTCAATTAAAATGTATTAAAGTGAAAAAACCTATATTTAAATAGGGTTAACCATTAAAGGGTTGTAAATCAGCCTTTTAATATAAATTAGGCTTAAAATAAGATTTACTCTCATTTTAAGCCTCAAACATTTATTGGATGAAAGTAAATACTTTTAACAAACATGTATAATCATATTTTAGTTTGTCATGTTCGTTCCCTCCAATACAATATCTAGGAGGTAACTACCATTTAAAATATTAATATTATATTATTAGTGTGCAACGTAAGATTTCAATGAAACCCATTGTTGCATATTGGGTACACTATCGAACCTAGAAACCCCTTTAAAGTAAAATTAATATTTAATTCACAAATATTAATAAATATGAAAAATGTATTATTCTTCATTTACTTGGAATGTTACATCCTTCCCCCCTTTTGGAAATTGCGTCCTCACAATTTTTATTCACTTATCAAAATAAGTGGGGGTATTTATCCCTCATAGCTTTTTCAGATTCTCACGTTTCCTCTTCAACCATGTGGTTTTTCCACAAAAACTTTACCTGGTGAATTACCTTACTCTGCAACACCTTCTCTCTATGGTCAAGAATCTGGACTGTTTGTTCTTCATAATAGAGATTCCCTTCCAACGGAACTACCTATGGGCTCAAAACATGAGATGGATCCGTCATATACTTTCTCAACATCGAAACCTGAAAAACATTGTGTACCTAGGATAAAATTGGAGGTAAAGCCACTCTCTATGCATCTGATCCAACTTTTTCTGGAATTTCATAAGGTCCAATGTACCTCAGATTCAACTTTCCCTTCTTACCAAAATGCATCACACGTTTCCATGGAAAACATTGAGAAAGGCATGATCACTTACCTCAAAGGAAAGATCCTTTCTCTAGTTATCTGCATAACTTATATGAATGCTCTGAGCTATTCTCATGTGCTTCTGAATCAACTGATCTTTCTCTTCCATATCTTCTACCAATTCTGTTCCCATCGGATTACTTTCACCTACATCATCCCAAAAAGTTGGAGTTTGACAACTCTTTCCATATAATTCCTCAAATGGAGCCATCTGTATACTGGAATGAAAACTGTAATAAATGAAAATTCAACCAATGAAAGATTTTGGTCCAAGCATCCCTGAAAATCTAGTAAACAAGCACGTAGCATATCCTCCAAGGTCTGAATTGTTCGTTCTGACTGCCCATCTGATTGTGGATGAAAAGCTGTACTAAAAGTTATCTCAGTACCCAACGACTTCTGAAGGCCTTTGCAAAAGTTAGAAGTAAACCTGGGATCACGATCAGATAAAATGAAGAGGGGAACACTATGTAGCCGAAATATCTTTTTAACATACAACTGAGCATGTTTATCTAGAGGCAATGTATCTCAAATAAAAAGGAAATTAGGATATTTAGTCAATAGATCAACTATAACCCAGATTGCATTAGTACCTCGAGATGTCTTTGGAAATCCCACAATGAAGTCCATGGACATATTTCTCCACATTCACTCTAGCAACGGTAGAGGCTAAAGAATCCCTTTTAGTAACTACCGCTCTTCTTTCACCAGCTGACAAGTCAATCACTTCACAGTAAAATCAGCAATATCTCTATTAATTCCATCACACCAGCAATACTCACAGAGATCTCTATACATCTTAGTACTGACAGGATAAACTAAGAACGAAAAATTATGAACTTCACATAACAACTCATTCATAAAATTTGAATCACAAGGTATACATAATCTCTTCCCAAACCCCAATACAAAATCATTATCAAGATTAAAATTAGGCAACGTAACCTTCTGAACCAACTTTACCTTTTTCTGTAACTCGCTGTCTTATTTCTGCGCTTGCTTTATTCTGTCTAATATAGATGATCTCACTGACACATGTTACAAAAAACGATAATTTCATGACCAGCAACTTCTATGCCAAAGTTTATCAAATCAAAAACCAAAGGATATTGTTTCAAACGTAACATGGTTAATGAAGCATAACATTTTTGACTCAAAGCAACAACCGCTTTATTTGATTTTCCTAGATGTTAATGGATCGTGCAATCACAATACTTGGTTAATTCCAACCATCCCCTTTGTGTCATGTTAAATTATTTTTTAATGAATATATAATTTAATCTTTTGTGATCAGTATATATTTCACATTTTACTTCATACAAATGATGCCTCCAAATTTTTAAAGCAAAAAAAAATAGCTAATTCCAAATCATGTGTAGGGTAATTTAACTCGTGAGGTTTCAACTGACATGAAGCATAAGAAATTACCTGATCTTTCTACATCCGTTTCTGGATGGAAGTGCCAAAAATAGAGAATTCACCAATATTCTTTTCAATTCCTGAAAACAATCATCGCATTCTTTTTTCCAGATGAACGTAACACCTTGTTGAGTTAACTTAGTCATTGGACTAGATAACCATTCAAAATTGTCAACAAACCTATGGTAATAACCTGCCAAACCAAGAAAACTACAAATCTCGATTATATTTGTGGGTCTTGTCCATTCTTCAAGAACATTCATTTTAGAATGATCGACATTAATTCCATTTTTTGAAATAATATGACCAAGGAAAGAAATTTGTTGTAACCAAAACACACAATTTCTGAATTTCCCACAATGTTTCTTTTCTTTTAAGGTTTTCAAGACAACACTTAAATAAATTTCATGTTCCTATTTACTTTCGTAATAAACCAAAACACCACCAATGAACAAAACCACAAACTTATCCAATAACTCACGGAAAATAATATTTATAAGATCCATGAATACAGCAGGTGCATTGGTTAAACCAAAAGGCATAACTACAAATGAATAATGGCCATATCAAGTATGAAACATGGTCTTAAGAATGTCTGCTTCCTTTACTTTCAACTGATGGTACTCCGACCTCAAATCAATCTTTGAAAAATACTGATCTCCCGGGAGCTGATCAAAGAAATCATTGATATGAGGCAAAGAATACTTATTCTTAATAGTGATGTTATTCAATGCTCTATAATCAATGCAGTGTCTCCCTGAACCATCTTTCTTTTTAACAAATTAGACATGAGAACCCCATGGTGATGTGATAGGTCAAATGAATCCATTATCTAATAACTCCTGCACTTGCTTCTTTAACTCTAAAAGTTCAATTTGAGCCATTCGATAAGGGGGTTTTGAAATTAACATAGCATACGGAACTAAGTCAATAAAAAATTCAACTTCTCGGTCAAGTATAATACCAGGAAACTCATCAGAAAAAACATCAAGGTACTTATTTACCACTGGAACATCATTAATCTGAACTATTTCTTTGTTTCAACAATATGTGCAAGGTAACATTCATTTCCATCTTTTACTAGTTCCTCATCTTCCTGATATGTTATTAACAGCAAGGGTATATTTTTGTATAAAAACTAAAAATCATTCTGAAAAAAAACCTCTTTAGCTATGTAGTCAACCTTAGAATGATAAACAGAAATCCAATCCATGCCCATAATAACATCAAACTATACTAGAGGCAATACAATAAGGTTTTTAGGTAGATTCTTTCCCCAAACAAGTACATGAATGTTCTTATGTTTTCTTTTTCTCTCAAAATTTCCTCTAGCTGTTTTTACAATACGTTATATATTCATATCTTGAGATGGAATTCCAAATTTACTAGAAAACTTCTCAGAAATGAAAGATTGTGTAGATCATGAATCAGACAACAAATTGGCCTAATCTGAAAAAAATAACAGTGTACCTGATACAACTTCATTTGATGTCCCAACATCTGCAGAAGTAGTTGCAAATGATTTAACCACCCCTTTCTGCTTGTATTCTGGCAGCTTTCCTTCGGTTGAGTTATTTGTTGGACACTCATTTCCATAATGGCCCATTTCATTGCATTTAAAACATCTTACTGACTGTAAATCAGATTTTGTCTTACCATTACCCTGATCATTTTTCGTGCAATTACGAGCCTTATGTCCCATTTTACCACAACAGTATCACTTACCAGAATTCAAAAGTCATTCCCCAACATTCTTATTACCAAAATTTTCACAAATTGAAAACATAAGTTTCTTGCCATCAGACTTTTTTGAATAGTTATTTCCTTTCGCCTGCCACCTCGACCTCTAATTATATTGTTTTTCAAAGAATACCGGATCATCCGCAAAATCCATTTCCACCTTCTCCGCACAACGAACATGTTTTTCATAAATTTTGAACTCACAAGAAGCTAAATCCCTTCAATACTTTGGATTTAATCCAAAGTAAAAAACGGTTGATTTTACTATCAAGATCTCGAATGAAATTTGGATCATTCCTTGCCAGTCGAGTGAATTATTCATCATAAGTAGCCACTAAGTCATCCTCCTACCACAATTCCAAGAATTTTTTTTCTATTCTAAGATGAACCACCTTAGGAAAATATTTCTCAGGATACATAACTTTGAATTCATCCCATTCAGTAGCATTAATCTCCTCACTATCCCTGATATTTTTTACCATCGACCACCACTGATCAGCTTCACCTTAAAAATAGTAAATAGAGAGACTAAAATTTTGATGTTCTAAAAAACCCATAAAATCAAAAATCTTCTCCAGTGATTTAATCCACCCTTCAGCTAGCACATAGTCATATGATACATTGAATGATGGGTGATGTTGCCTCATGAAATTCTCCACTGCTGTCATGTTCCTCTATGGTTGATCTCGCTGATCTTGTGCATGGATACCACCACCATTTATAGCCTGATTCAACTATTCCATCACTACAAAAAACAGTTCAGTTCTTATTTTGACCATCTATGGTTGCTGATTTGGAAGGTTATCTTCCTCCTGATGTAGTCCCAACAAAGTTTCCTTGTTTCCTCGGTGGAAAAACATTTTGAACACATAAATATCTTATGCAATGCAACATGGTAATTAGTAAATTCTATATGATTTCAATATTAACATAAATTACTTTACGAATATTAATTTAAAAATACCCTAACTCCTAATTTTATCTAAACCGACCTCTAATAGCAACTATAAGGACCAGGTCTTAAACATTAACATAATATTGAATTAAACAAATAATTCACATTGAGGATCTTTTCAGCTTTCGAGTTTTAGAGAATTAGGACATAAATATTACATCTCATTAGATTTAAAGGTAGACACTTCTACACAGCATCCATTTTTTTCATAAAATATAAACTCTTGAAAAAACAAAGAGTCGTGTCTAGTTCCATGTTTTAGACAACATGACTTTTCATTGATCCCATCCTTAACCCTATTCGTCTTTATGCCCTGTGAAAACATTTCAATACTTGGGATGAGCATAAAAGGCTCAGTAAGGGTTTAAAAAAAAGAATGAAAACATTTTTTCATAAATACATTCAAAACATAAACTCTTTTACTTACCTCATAATAACATAAGATTTATGAATAACACATAGAAATCATAAATCATAAAGGTAACTTGTGGAATCTATATCATACTTACATTGTAGCTATCCCAGCTACATAGGGAGTTACTTTGGAATATCCATCACAGTATATTCCCTAAATCTCTTAGGAGAAACATTCACGTTTACCTCTGTCACGTTACCCAATGCATTAGAGAGCTATCTCGGGCTCAACAACCCTAGGTTTATCACAGAACCATCCGTATATGTAAATAATTCCCAAGATCCATAACATGATCATAACACATAGCATAAGCATAAAGGAAAGATAAAATTTCCACATAAAATATAATTTCATGATAATGAAATAAAAAATTCATTCTCAAATTCATTTTAAATAACAAAATACATTAATATAGTGTATGGTATTTATTTTCCCTTTTAAAAACATTCTGGCTTGTTATGGAAACCAAAGATCAAATAATACTCAAGGTGGCGAAAAGGTCGTTGTCACCGCTTACGTAAAAAAAAGAAACATTACTTTTTTTGGTTTAGTAAAACGATTCATATAAAAATATTCCCATTGAATAAAATGAAAAGTCAAAGGGTTTTATACACCGTATAAAGTTGTGTATAAAACTAAAAGTTCCTCAATGAATGGAGATTGAGACGAAGTCCCTTACCTCGTGTCGGACTTGACTCGATCGTTCATTAATCTCCTTAATAAAAAACTGAAGTTAATTTCTACTTTCTTAAGAATATTTTTCAAGTTTATTATTCCTTTTCTATCAATTATTACTATGTTATAAACATTATGTAATCATTTATGTTAATAACGTCCATTTTGCCGATATTTGGTACATGAGTCAAAAATGAACACCTTATATTTATAAGTTGTCCATGTGGTCAATAGTACATTATATCCAGAATTATATTCATGATTTATATATCATATATATCATATATATCCATTATATACATGTATTTATAATACTACATAACATTTTGAGGTAAGAAATGAAATGCACCGTTCATGGAGACGGTAAGCCGTACGTACGCATGAACGATACTTTCATTTCTATTTCTTATTTTAGTGGAATTAGAACATAATGATACATAGGTATATTATAATTACAGTATAATATCATATATAATATCATTAAATCCATACTTTATACATCCGACATAAGGCATTAATGAGTCACATTACTTTGAGGGGGAGGTAGTCCGTACTTCCTCAAATGAGATTATCATATTTACCCACTATGGAAACCATAATGCATTGATATAATTGGGAATTACAGAAGTATAAGGAAATCATAAACATAATATATATCATATATAAATACAGTTCCATCATAATGTCATCTATGAGAGGCAGTAATATGTAATCGAACAATCATCGTTTCGTGAGGCGTTAGTTTTCCATCCACAGAAAAATTATGTTCTTCATCCATTAGATGGAGGTGTGTGTATGTGTAGTTCTAATACTTCTCCAAAAACATCCTAGTATATTTATGATACTGGGTTTGTTACAAATTATAGGAATAAAAAGATTTTTGGGGTTGGAGATTTAAAATAAATGAAAACAATTTAAGAGAAACAGTTGTCTTTAAATTGAATAACTTCCTTTGGTTTGAACCAAAAGGACTTCTTGAAGTTCCTTATGCCTAAGTTAAGGCTTATAGGGGGAGGAGAGGGATATAGGGAGCTTAATTGGGCAGAGTTTGGATGATCCAAATGGCTTGAGAGGTGTGACGAATTGGGTTGAAACTAAGTCCTTTTATAAGGGGTAGGAGGGACTCTTTATGAATATGTGAAAATATTTTTTTATTATATAATGATATTCGGTTTCTAATGGTCCAAAAATCATTAATGAGGAATATAAGATGACTCATGGTCGAAATAAAATCATCCATTAGGAATTCTACAGGTTTTGGATAATATTTTAGTCATTATAATCTTATTTATTTAAATAATTTATTATTGAGGTAAATATCGCATCATTATTTTTTCATACATAATTTAATTTATTCGATGACTAAAAATTATAAAAAAACTACTATCATGTAGTAAATCTATTTATATTTATAATTAATATTTATAATCAAACATAGGACAAATATAACACTATATAAAAATTAATTACTAAAAGATTTTTGTTAATGTCAATTTTTTCTTTACATTAAATTAATTAATCAAAATTGTCATTATCACTCCCAAGTGGCTCAAAGGGGTCCCAAAATAGACCAGAAGATTTCCATGGTCGTAAATGACTCAACCAATAAGTTTTGGACCAGTGTTTATGTAATTTTGAATTATTATAATATTCTTTTAACCGTAAATTACCTTATTTACCTTTAACCGCCGTAAATAAAAGTCAAAAGTTACTATTCAAAAAAAATATTTTCATTTTAATGAACGAAATTTTACTTCTGGATAAAAATAATGTATGTCATATTTTTTAAATTAAATTCACATAAGTGTTAAAATTTCATTTAAATGTAAAAGTCACTTTTTTTAACTACTAAGTGGTTTCACTATTAATCAAAAATTGATGTTTTTCAGACAAATACCAAAAATTCAGCCTAAGCTTTATTTGATATTCTGAATTCGAAAATGATGTTTATTTTTCCAAATTCAAAATGTAAAAGTTTCATTATTTAATTTTAAAATTAAATCCCGTTGTTAAAACAATTATCGTGTTTTTAAGAAACAATAACTATCAAAAGGTCGACACCTTTTTATGTCCAATATCAAAGTGAAATTAGTTAAATTGAACAAAATTGGATTAAATGGTAAAAATATATTCTAAATACACTTTAAAACCAATTAAAAATATAATCTATCCATATAAATAAATCAGATTAAACATAGTTTTGAATTAAAATACAATATTTTCACTATTCATTAAAAAATGATATTTATCGGAAAAATCCCAAAAATTTACACAATGTAAATTTTGATGTCTCCATTCGATATAAAAATTTTATATGGTAAATTAGAATGTATTTAAGTGACCAAAACTATATTTAAAGAGGGTTCGCCATTAAAAGGTTGTAAATCAGCCTTTTAATGTAAATTATGCTTAAAATTAGATTTATTCACATTTTAAGCCTCTAACATTTTTTGAATGAAGGTAAATACATTTAACAAACATGTATAAAAATATTGTAGTTATATTTGTTCATTCCCATCAATATAATGGCTAGGAGTTTATTACCATTTAAAATAATAATATTATATAATTAGTGTGCAACGTAAAATTTGAATGAAACCTGTTGTTGCGTATCAGGTATGCTATCAAACATAGCAACCCCTTTAAGGTAAAATTACTATTTAATTCAAAAATATTAATAAATATTAAATATGTCTTATTCTTCATGTACATGGGATGTTACAAAACTGGGACTCATAAACCGATATTCTCTACCTCTTAGATGAAAATACCAATTCTTTAACGTTTTCTAGACTATTAATATGATATCAATTATGACGCCCAAGCCCACTCTTCTGAAGCTTCTGTGTAAAACGTTCTGTGTAATTTTTGAGAAAATTAACTATGTAATTATACAACACATTAAAAAACTAATGACCTTAACCGGTCTAGATATTGGATAATTAGATACAACTATTACATTACAATAATAAAATTAAATATACAAAAAAAATTGTCATTGCAATCCCTTCACATAGAAAAATACATAACTAATAAATCTACTAAACCTATAAAAAGAAATTAAAATGTTTGGTGAGCATTAAAAAGGCCTGGTAAGGGGTTTTACAACCATAAAGAAATACATTTTAAATATTTCCATTTAATAAAAATATATATATATATAATTTTAGGTTTTTTAAAACATTGAAATATATATATATATATAAGAAAACCATTATTTTTTCAATGTAATTTTAATTAAAAAACATTGGGATTTGTCTATTTAAAATAAAAAATTTCATGTTTATCATTCATGATATTTGGAAGACTAAAATAAAAATAATAATGTAAGGCCACTAGTCATAACACATATGAAAAAGGATTTCCATTAAGTGTTAGGGGTTCACATCCCATAACATCACATAACGTACTAGTTCCAAAATATAAAAACACTTTATATGGACCCACCTTTCTCAATTCTAACAGAAAACATTTCAAATATACATGAATAATAATATTTTCATTGTAAGAAAATTATATTTCTTCTCACATATCATCGGTATATTCATTAGAGTTTCTAAAACAATATATAGTATAATCCCATGCTCGAAATAAATGAAATTATTTTGAAATTATACATAAAATGGATTAATAGTTAAAATGCATACATGATATAATAATGCATGGGATACTATTTTTAATATATATGATAGTCGTACCTATTTATGTGTGACAAACCAAGGGGTGTAGATACCAATTCACACATGAAATGATATCTTGTTTAGAATTAACACATAAAATTTTAATCAATATCATTTATACACATAAGTTACACATAAAATTAAAAGCATAAAATGATAGACAAAGAGAAATTTCAAACATTTTCATATAGACTTGAAAAAGAATATCTAATGTCTTTTATTTCTTGAAAAATATCTATATATCATTAAACATAAAATGATAAATGAAAATATAATCCAACCCTTTGATTAAAATAAATTAATTTCTTACAACATATTATCTTAGAGATATATTTTATAACAAAACATCCATTTAATAAAATATACCAGGTAGAAATATAGATACACACATGTATATGTAATCTTTATAATTAATATAAATTTACCAATAATAAAATTAATCTCATGATCAATAAAAGCATAGATTTAAAATTTAAAACAATAAAACATATCTTATAATGTCTGAAAGTTTTAAGTTATATATATGGATATAAATTCATATATAAATATATATATATATGTGTGTGTGTGTGTGTGCATGTGTGTGTGTGTGTGTTTATAAAACAACAAAATATGATCAAAATAAAAAAACCCTTATAGGATATATGTTTTAGAAAATAATAATTTAAAATAAAAACCCTTATTACATATATAAGTGTGTGTGTGTTTGTGTGTGTGTGTGTACTAAAAATAGATTGTTGTTTATGTGTATATATGTATATATATATCTATATATACTGAAAGTAAATATAATAAGGATAATAGAACCTTAAAAAATTCAGATTTTGGAAACTAAATTCTAACACAAATCCCTTTTTAAAAAATACTGAAAGTAGTTTTTTATTTGGGTTTATGTATTCGTATGTATAAATATAAATATGTGTTCATTTGTATAAAAATAATAATTTAATGAAATAATATATACCATTACGTATATGTGGGTAAATTGAAGAATTTGAGGGTCTTCAAATATGTTCCAAACAAAATGGGGGACCTGGATGGTGAGGTATGGATGTTATTGGTTGTAAAAAAGGAGGGTTTTTATAGAAAAATATGAATATTTGCTATTCTTCACTGCTGAAAATAAAAATGGGATTAAAAATTTATCAAAGATGATAGATATAATGTCACTAACTTTATGGTGTGAATTTTATGGAAAGGATAGGAAAGATATAAATATAAATATATATATATATATATATATATATATGATTTCCATCAGAATCAATAAAAGGTGAATAGAGTCATGGAATAAATTTATGTTAAACCAGTATCCCAATCATTTTATGAGAAGAACATGTCTGATACGGGGTTGCAGTGGAATGTTAGTTGGACAAAGTGGGAGCTTGGGAGGTCAGCTCTATAAATGTGAGAAAGAATAAATGATATAAACGTATTATTTTCTTTTATTTAATTTAATATTTTAATTATTCTTTTTATGGAAGTCCTATTTGTTATATTATTCTTATTATTTACCTATTTTGGGTCCTTTGTGAGTCATGATTCATTATTATTCTTATGTTTCTATCTCACATTTACCATTTCTATCTTTTCCAATTACTCACTTATTCTTTTGATATTTGTGGGTCACCCCACTCTTGAAAAATAATTATATTAAAAAACATTAAAAAATCGTTTCTTTTTTCTTTAAAAATAAATCATTTCATAATAAAATAACAAAATAAAAAATATAATAACATAATTAAAAAAATAAATATATATATAAACATGTACTAAAATTTTCAAATCTATATATACATAAAATAATTATATGTAGTTATAAAATGAATCATATTTTTTATTAGTATTAATATTAATATTTTTATATTATATTATATATATTTATAATTTCAAAATCATCATAATTCTGTTATCTGTATTTTATAAAAAAATTTACTATAATATGAAAATTTAAACTTTATTTATTTCATGTGACCTTAAATTTTTAATTCTAATTATTAAAATAATTTCACTTAAAAATATATTTTTAAATTTAATTTAACTACTTATAATACTTTAAAATAGTAATTTATTTAATGCACTCAAATTCTGATAAAATAATTAAAATAGCATTTCTATCAGCATAAAATAACAAATTAGAATAAATAAATTCATTCAAACTATTATTTTTAAATAAAAATTTGATAAAATAAATTTTGTTATTCAAACACATATATATTTAATTTTATTAAAAGAATCAAATACACATATCAATATTAAAATATTATTTTACACAAAATATTACAATAAATAGTATTTAGTTTTAGAACAATAATTTGAAATAATTTTTAAATATAAATTTTTATACATAATATTATTAATTAAAAAACTAAATTTAAATTATGATTTTTCATAACATGATGTATTATTAAATAATTTAATATGGTTATACATTATTCCCCGCTCAACATAATTGCATCCTTGAAATTTGGTAATTGTTCTAAATATAATCTTGAATTATCATATTTATAATTAACAAAACTAGATCTTATAAGAAATTATACTCTACAACTTAGAAAAAAAATATTAATATTAAGAGTTCTCTTGACCATTCCTCGGATAAAAATAGTGATGCCCTAAGCCGTCACATCTGATGGAGGTGCCTAAAATATGCCATGTAATATTTTTTATAAAAATAACTGTGTAATTACACATCACATTAAAAATGAAAGGACCTTTACCGGTCTCTATTTTTGAGAATTAGATACATCTATTACCTTAGAACAATAATAATTAAATGAACAAAATAATTATAAGTACAACCTCCAAATATAAAAATTCATCATTGATTAATCGTCTAAAACTATAAAAAGAATTTAAATCATAGGAGAGATTTTAAAATACCCAGTAAGGGGTTTTAAAACCTTAAATAAATACATTTAAAATGTTTATTTTGAATAATTTTATATAATTAAAGTTATATTTTCCATAAAATTGATATATATATATAAATATATTATAAAACCATTATTTGTTTGAAAATAACTATACTCGAATGAATTTTAGGATTTTTCCATGGAAAATAAAAATATTTTAGTGGGACATTCTTGATACATGGCAGATTATAACAAAATAATAACATAAGGCCACTTGTGATAACTCAAATGGAAAAACTCTTTGTTTGGAATTATCAGTTCACTCCCTATAACATCAAAAAACATTCAACTACCAATTTTTTAAAACACATTTAATGGACATGTCTTTTGAAATTGTAGAAAATATAAAATATACACACATAATACAATTTACATTAAAAGAAAATAATATTTCTTCTCACATTCCTGGAACATATTCCTCAGCATTTATAAAATAATTTTTAGGATATTACCATGCCTAAAATTACTATCATTCTTTGTAGATCATAAATACAGTGGATAAAGAATTAAAATGCCTAAATGATCTAAAAATATATGGGTGGTTATTTATAATTTAGATAATGGTCATACCATATTATGTATATCATTCCAAGGGGTGTATATACAAATTCACACATGAAAAGATGGATTGATTCAAATTAGAAACTAAAATGACAATAAATATCATTTATAAACATATGTTTCATATAAAATATAAACCATAAAATGATAGACTAAAAGAAATCTCATACATTATCATATTGAATTGATGTTGAATATCTAATCCCATTAAAATTTTAAAATAAATTGACGTATGTGTGTGTGTGTGTGTCTATATATATATATATGATTCAATATACATAAAAGGCTAAATGCAAATATAATAAACCCTTTGATAAAAATAAACGATTTTTATAAAATATATTATCATAGAGATAAAATTTACAACAAAATACCTATTTAATAAATTATGCATTGTTTATATATATATATACTTTATAATTCAAATAATTTGACCAATAAACAAATTAAACAAATGAAAAACATATGCTTATATTTAAAATTGAAGTCTATAATACTTATACTAAAAAATATGAAACTTATAAGATTTATAGACTGATATAAATTCATATATATATATATATATATGTATATGTATATGCATATATCTTTCTGTGTGTGTGTGTGTGTTTGTGCATATATATCTTTATAAATCCATATAATTTGATCAAAACAATAAAACCCTTACAAGGCATAGGTTTTAGAAAATTATAATTTAAAATCAAAACCATTATCACATATATATATATATATATATTTAATATATATTTTTATATATGTGTACATGTGCATATATATACTCATATATATATGAAACCAAAAAATAGTTTGAATAATAATAATAAATCCTTAAAAAATTTAAATTTTTGAAATAAATTTTTAATAAGAATACTGTAATTAATATATATTGAAAATATTTAGTTATTTATGTATATGTACACATTTATATTAATATAAAAATCAAACAAATTTTAAACCAATGGAAATTTGATAAAATAAATAAGATCCTTACCTATTTTTGGGTCAATTGTGGGATTTGAGACTCTTGTAATATGAGGAGAACAAAACTGTGGACTTTGGTGGTGAGTTTGAGATGTTATTAGGTCCCAAGGAGGGGTTTTAATGAATAATACATATATTTTTATTTCTTCACAACTACGAATAAAAATGGTATTGAAAAAATTGTCAATAAATATTCAAATAATATTATAAAAATGTTAATATGATATTTATATAATGGATAGGAAACAAACACATATTTTTATATAAGGCTTCCCTTGGAATCCATATATAAAATATAGTCAATTATTTGGTTATATTTAAACCATCATCAATGTTGTTATAAGATAAAAACATGTCTGAGATGGGGCCACAGTGTAAGATGAATTTGACGTATGGGAGAGCTTGGTGGTTAGCTCAACTGATGTGAGAAATAAGAAAGTTTGAAGATGAAATTTTTTCGTTCTTTTAATTTTATATTTTAAATATAAATTTTATTTTGTAAATTCCATGTTTTATACTTTTCATATTCATTAGTTTTTTTGGGTCCTCTATGAGTCACGATTCATCATCATTATTTTTGGGGTTTTCACTTTTCCCACAACCTACTTTTCTCAATACAGACTTTATTCACTTGATATTTTTCTATCACTATAATTTTGAATTAGAATAATTTTTTTAAAATAATAC
This sequence comes from Viscum album, assembly GCA_963277665.1. NCBI lineage: Eukaryota > Viridiplantae > Streptophyta > Magnoliopsida > Santalales > Viscaceae > Viscum > Viscum album. The sequence continues at coordinate 577,512,624 of OY728129.1, forward strand.
AAAAAATATTTCTTTTTCTCTAAAAATAAATTGTTTCATAATAAAATAATTAAATAATAAATATAATAACTAAATAAAAATGATAAATATATATTTATACACATGTAACCACGTTTTGATATATATATATATATACAAAAAATAATTATATATATATATATATCTATAAAACATGTTAATATAATATGACCCTTTAAAATATATTTATTTCAAATCACCTTAAAATTTTAATACCATTAATAAAAATAATGGCACACAAAAACATTTTACATTTTAATGATTCAACTTATAATATGTGACAATAAAAAAATATTTAATTTACTGGAATTTTAATAAAATAATTATCATATTATTTCAATAATCTCAAAATAAATAATTCAATTTCATACATTCATTCAAAATATTTTGATAAATATACTTTTGGTAAAATAATTTTTCTTATTCCAACAATTTTATAATAATTTCTTTTAATATAATCAACTACACATATCCATATTAAAATATTATTTTACAAAAAATAATAATATATAATATTTTTTTAGAACATTATATTGAAATATATTTGAAATAAAACTATTTATAATTATTACTATTAATTAAAACACATAATTTAAATTTTTTCCATAGTACAATCTATTATTTTAAAATTAATTGTGTGTTACATCCTTCAAGGTTGGGCATAAAACCATTATAATTATTGAAATTGGATTTTAGATGAATGAAATAGATCATTGTATGTTCTCAAACTATCATATATTTATAATAGTAAATGATAAAACAAAACAAGTTCATTATGATCGAAAAATGAAATATTTAACTGAAAAATATTATCATTAACTTTCTAACCACGAATTAATCCCAATAAAATATAAAAAATTGATTTATAAGATACATTAATCTTATAAGTTTTTAATATATAAAAAATTTCAATTCTAGATAACCATTAAAACAATACATTAACATCCATATTCATATAAAAGTGAACCATTAATGAAAACAATGGATACAAACCCAAATAATTGATGAAATTAAATAATAAATTTCATAAATAAATCCTAGAAAAGAACTTAATAAATCTACAATGAATCAAATGAATGTATAAAATGTTTTTTATTTGATAATTAATTAATTTAATATTATTATTTGCGATAATAAAGTGAAGATATCATTCAAACATAGTATAAGGGGATTCTCGAACCTAACTCTCTTCCATTGGGGTTTCCCTCATTCACTCAATTTTTTGTATGGATTTTCCATTAATGTTCATTAAGTATCATTTCATTATTTATCCATTTTTATGGAAATTCATGTTTCGAATTTGGTTTTATAAAAATTGGTATTTTCAATAGAATATTTCTTTTAAAAAATATAACTTTTACATCTCGTGATATTTTTTCTTATTCCCTTTGTATTGATTATTCTTTTAATAATTATGGAATTTCATTGTTAATTTGTTAACCCCAATTCTTATTCATGAATTTATAATTTTTAAAATGATACCCAAATATATAAATGTGTTATTTCCTGTCCACTATTTGTATACATTTTATGTGGGATGCATGATAATGAAAATATTTTGATGTGATGAGTGCACGTGGAATTATATAGTACATCAAAATTTTATCTTGTGATTGGTTTTCCAATATTTATATGAATCTCCAATTACATGGGTACATTTATGCATCTGGTGAGATAAAGAGAAATATGTGTGAGCTGATTCTAGAAGTGTTAAATAATATGTGTTGAATTTTACCAATATGACACAATATTCCCTTTTTATGCCTTTACACATTCAATGAATCATTATAATGAATTTGATCATGATTATAATTATGATTCTATGATGATGATTATGTTGATGCATGTTTTATATCTCATATTCATCCTCTAATTGGGATTTAAGTCCCCATTGTGTTGATGTATATCGTATTGTGAATACTTATACTATCGATAAAACAAGGGACAATAATAATCATGAGATGAAAGAATTAAATAAATGTTTTATTATGTAAAATTTATCTATGGAATTAATTTTCCCACATTACTAAACCATTAAATACTAGTTTTTTTATCAATATTATGTTTTAATGAATAAAATTATTTAATATTCATGCTAGAAAAGGCATGGTCCCTATAGTTTTTATCAGGTAATTGTTTATAGAAATTGGGAATTATAATTAGAGAACATTAGCTATAACACTTCGTTTGAGACAATGTATATGTAATCACCCAAGAAGATTTGTTTTAAAAAATCATAAACATAATGATCCAACATGATATGCATTTAATTTTAATATGACAATAAAATAATTTGATTATTCATGGATTGATGACTTTTATTTTGTTTTATACATTTATATTTTTAAAAATACAGGGAACCCGGAGAAATAGGGCCACAAAACCATACAAAGGAGAATGAAGTGATTTACCAAACGACCACTCTAATGCCTTGGGAGTTGGGGTTCAAAATTTCATGCTGATTCATACATTTATGTCTCATTATATGATCAGTATACTGAATAATATAGAACATCCTATTTCACTAAAGAGAGAGAAACTAGATATATAGTCTTTTATGTGACAATGACTACCGATATTTAGTGGTTCCTCTGATCCACTAGTAACGGAAAATTGGGTAAACTTAATGTAGATTATCTTCTCCTCGTATCACTATTATATGTTGAATATGGTGACTCTAACCCTTTATCATCTATATAGAGAGGCCATCATTGGTGTATATTGATTTAAAACTCTAAACAAAAAGAAATAAATTGATGTTATGAAGTGGGAAGACTTTATGACAATGTGTTTTAACATGTATTTCCCTTGGACTCTTCAGAAAATTATTGGGAGAGAAATCATATTTCTGAAGAAAAATTAATGAAAATCTATAATGTACTATGAAGAAAATTCCACATGTGATGCAAAGAATGCTTCAGGTTTATTATCAACAATAATAAGATAATTGATTTATTCTTTATTATATTAAAAACACACCATCTAATAGATCGAGAAATTAAAGACCATTTTATTTCTTAAGGGGGTTTTCAATTTTATATAAAAGTAGAGATTTTTTTGGGATGATGATCCTTTATTTATTGTTGTATAAACCAAATAAAGTATTTTTAATATGGGTGATCTAATAAGAATGGTGGAAAGAAATCCCATCCACCAATTTAAAAAAAATGATGGAAGAATTGTCATGGGAACTTCCAAAAAGGGATAGGTAAACTGATAATATGTTAAAGAGAAGTCCACAAATCTCATGAATGTAAATATACATGAGAATGTAGTACATGGGGGTAGAGGAAACCACAGTAACATCTATTTTTTTATTGTTCAATTATAGTGATAAAGAGAACTATGCAAGCTAATACACTGAACTATGAGTTCTTGAGGGTGAAAAGAGTTAGTAGACACTGAATCCAATAGATCAAGGAAAAATTTATTCCATAACTAAAGCTGATATGGGGGTCAAAAATGATGTGATTACATGTATTCTAGTTATTTGTAGAGACCCGTATCTTGACGTACATGGATATTACATTACTTTTGCGGAATACTTAGTACATAACAAAAACACAGACACAAGGATCGTAATAGTTTAGTGTCTTTGGAAACTCGGAACGTAAACTTCTAATTGTGGTGGAAGATCTTCAACATCTCCCATAAAGATCTTCCTTTTTATACCTAAAACCTTTCTTTATATCCCGGGGAAAAGAAAACATAAAAGGGTGAGCTCAAATGCTCAGTAAGGGTAAACAAAGGAAATATCAATCACATAATTTTCATAAGAACATAACATTTTTTTGGAAATCTTAACCTGCAAAAGAGAGCATAATTTCATAACATGGGATAAATCATAGTAGTGAAATGAAATCATAACTTAAAACATTACTCATTGTGGCATACACACATAATCATAGAGAATCATTTCTTGTTAGTCAAGACTCATTTCCAAGACTATCTTAGTGGACAAAGTCCCTTTCTGAATCGAGTAATCCTCGTTTCAGTCCTGTTTCACTGAACCGGTATAACCTACCATTCCAGCCATGTCTATCTCATGAGATATAAAATCTTTACCCAATGCATTGGAGGGAGATATAGGTCCCACACATCTCATAATGATACCATTCTTATGTGTGCCAAAAAATCATAAATCATACATCATTTTTATAACCCATGTAATAAAAAATGGGATTCTTAAACAACATGACATCATAAAACCAGTCATATAAGATAAAGGAATTCATAAACATAATTCCATCACAAAATAGTCAAATCAATGTAAAAATATGGATAGAAACATAACCCTTTATTATCTTATATGGAAAATAATTTTGATAAAACACTTGAAATGAATTCTTGAGGAAAATATCCTTTCTTCTTCAAAATCAATTTCTTTTCACAAAACATCATGGAATTTTAAAAGAAAGATATTTTATTAAAAATAGTCATGAAATCTTTTGTAGGAAGCTTCATAAAAATAAGGCTTTATAAAACCGTAAAAATCCATTCGTGCCGTTTAAGTTAAAAAAAACATTCTTCGTACTTTTGTCGGAAAAGTCAAAAAGTACCTCGTATGAAAAACGACAAAAGATTCCTTTAATATCTATTACTAAAAACTTACCGAAGGGTAAAATTGGATATAAACTATTGTATAAGGATGGAAATAATATTACATATTGAAGGAACATGGATGTGGATGATAAAATACACCCCAGTAATTACCAAAGTAAAAACAATCTCGGATAAAAGTGAGATTGTGATATTTCCCTTACCTTAGGTCCGACTTGCTTTGTAAGTGTCCGAACCTCCTGTATAATGATTTAAATCATGTTATTGACTTATTACAGAATCATATTCATTGTTATGATATCATATATGGTTCACTTATGACATTATATTACCCGTTCTTTTGTAAACTCCATGTTAAAGAAGCGTTTTGGGTAAAATCGTTTCATTTATCGTAGGTGTTTTGACTTGTTGTTCTTGACATCATTATTACTTATATCATGATTTAATTACTTCAAGAATATAAAATATGATTTATATATCATATATATTCAGTATATATATATATATAATAGGTAGATAAATAAAATGAAAAACACCATTCATGGAGACGGTAGTCCGTACGTACGCATGAACGCTGTTTTCCTTTCCTTATTGTCTTGAAATGGAAGTAAGTAGATGACATACATATGTATATATATACATAAATCCAGTAGCTTTATAATGTAATATATTTCATTATTATTTATTATATATACATTATAATCATTCTTAAATGGTTAACATGGAGAATGAATCTCATCGCGTCGTGGAGACGGTAGTCCGTACGTACGCACGAGCGATGATATCATTTCTATAAATATTGAATTTAATTGGAGTGGATTATACAATATATCAGAATCAATATGATGTTGTAATAACTATGTATAGTTATTCTTTACACCATTATACCCATCCATGTAAGGTGGTGGTGGAAAATAGATTACACCGCGGCGTGGAGACGGTATTCCGTACGTACGCACACGCGGTGATTTCTTTTTCTGTAGGATGGATAGATGGTGAAATAGGGTTGTTTCATACTTATAATAACATATCAGTATATGAGTGATACTGATGTTATTACTTCATAATGAAACAACCTAAGAAGAAGAAGTGGAAGAAGAAATAAAGATGAAAGAATTGGTAACGGTAATTACCTCTTCTTTGAAGTGCCTCTTTGAGACCTCCTCTTAGGGCACTAAAATTGGTCTTTGAAGAAGACCAGAACCTCTAGGATGTTGCTAGGGAAGTGGAGAGGAGAAATTGGCAGGGGTTGGCCGAGCTTGAGTGCTCAAATTGGTGTGAGGAGGAGGGGGAGGAGGTGTCCTTTTATAGGGGAGGAGAGGGGCACCTTAGGAATATCTCAAAATATTATTTTATATTAAAGTCAAAATCGGTTTATAATGGTTCCAAAGGGTCTTATTTCTAAGCTAAAGTGGGGATGGGTCGAAATCCTATCAACCAATAGGATTTAGACAAGTTTAGGGTATTATTTTAACCTTATCAATTAGATTTAACTCTAAGTTAAATAATTTAACTTTTACCGTGTCTTTTTGTTTTCTTTCACTATATGGTTAATAAACTTACAATAACATGCCAAACGAACCCCAAATTGTATATTATTAATACATATATCCTTATCTAAGTCATTTGGCCGAACCTTAGATTTTTAGGAATAAAATAACAATTAGTAATATAATATTTGATTTAAAAACTATTTTGTGTCAATTTTGACACTATTTGATATATGATTTTTGTAAAAGTCATAACAGAATTATATGTTCGAACCAAGTTGATTAAATCATCAATAATATATCATAGTAACCTAGAAAATTAGTGGAATTCATAAAAAGTCTTAAATTACATTTATTTTGGTATTTATATTATCAATTATGTCAATATTTCATTAATAAGATAATTACTGCATCATCTTTGTGTCATAAATAAATTATATTATTTGATGTCTAAAAATTACAAATAAAATATCATCATGTAGGAAATCTTTTTATCTTTCTAATGAATATTTATAGTCTAATTTATCTTATGTATAACCCCATATTAAAAATGATTTACTTATTAAACATTGATTTTAACTATTTTAACCCTTCTTTAAATAAATTAATAATAAATGTCCTAATCTAATCCAAGTGGGCCTAAATGGTCATATTTTATTCCTAAGTTTGTTTTTGGCCGAATTACACTTGTCCAATAGAATTAGTACATGTGTTAGGGTAATATTAATATCATATTTACCCTTAGTTACCCTATTTACTATTAACCGCGGTAAAAAAAGTAAAAAGTTACTATTCACCAAAAATTATTTTTATCTCATTGAACCACATTTTAGTCCTTGATATTAACCGTGTCTCTCGGATTTTCGAAATTCCATTCACAGAAGAGGTAAAATTAAGTTTTATGCAAAATTCAGTTTTTAACCTACCACTTAGTGGTTTCACTATTCATCAAAAAATGATGTTTTTCAGAACAATGCCAAAATTTCATCCCAAGCTATATTTCATATTCCGAATTCAAAAATGAAGCCTATTTTACCAAATTCATAACATAAAAGTTGCATTAATTAATTTTATAATTAAATCCCGCTGTTAAAACAAATAGCGTGTTTTTATGAAACAATATCTATCAAAAGATTGACACTTGTTTATGTCTAGTTTAAATGTGAAATTACATCCAATGACCAACATTGTATTAAATTGTAAAAATATATTCTAAATATACTTTAAAACCACTCAAATTAATGATTTATCACTATTAATTATTTCGATTAAAAAAAGTTGTTTTTAATTATAATTTAGTAATTTTCACTATTCATCAGAATATGAAAGTTATCCGAAAAGTACCAAAATTTCACCTTAGGCTAAATTCGATACTCCGAATCCAAAAATAAAGTTCATTTTGAAAAATAAGATTTACTGGATTTCAAAAAGTGGTTATTACTATTCATAACGGCTAGTTTTAATAATATTTTTATAGCATATCGTTGTTTAGTGAAACTCGGTATTGCGTACTACACACGCTATCGAGGAAGGTCGCGATTGCGTGTAATGCAAGACAAGTCAAGGATGTGTGTTGTGCAAGCTCCTTTTGGTGTAGCGTACAACACAAGACATTAATAAAATTAAAAAGAATATTTTTTTATAAAATCTTGGGCTGTTACATTCTACCCCCCTTAAAATGAATTTCGCCCTCGAAATTCGTCGGGGTTATAAATGGTTTACTATTTGAAAGTTTCTTTAATAGAAACCCACATAGTAAAAGGGAATACCAAAACATGGCTTTAAAAACTAAAGTATGAAATGTAACGATTACCCAAATAAACTAATCACTGGGTCTCCACATAGGTGAAAATATGGATATGGAAGAGAAATCTAAGCATCATGTTCTGATGGAGAGTGGTAGAGAACATGGCTATAGAAAAGCCAGTAATCACAAATCCATAGATTTGTGATGATATAAGGTACCATCTGATTCATCAGGTATAAGAGAACTAGGACAATATTTTTGGTTTTCAAGATCATTTCCCTAAAGTTAAAGAATTTGAATTAGAATAAATACTTACTTTATTTTGGTACAATCTCACTGTTGTTCGTGCCTTTAACAATTTCCACTTCATCTCTTAAATAAATGAAGTTGAATTTGTTATTCGTGAAGTGTTAGCAGATCATGTGATAGAATGACGGGTCATTCCATATGTTTCAAACAAAAGGTTAGCAAAATTATATACATAAGTCGATCTATAGTGAGATTAATCACATATGGACTTATACTTTATATATCATACTGCTTAATATAATAAAACTAGTTTCTACTAAACAGGGACTTCCTGTAGGCTAGTGGTAGGCGATAAAGGCCAGTCGCACTTCGGTTGTGGGTTCGATTCCTACAGCCTTGTCCGAAGCGATGGGCTGTCGCCCGTCCTGTAGGTTGTCCCTTTTTCTAAAACTACGTTACTATAACATCCCATCAATAATATCGAAAATCTTCTATCCTTAAACAATACTAACTTATGTCCAACATAATCCAGTCTAATCTTTAGGCTTATACATAATACTGTAGTCCACTCTCATAATATAGTGACATCGATTACCAGAGATTTAATACTTTCGTTGATCCCCACATATCATAAGATTTGTCTTGTTGGTCACATTCCAAACATTCAAAGTCCTTAATCGTGTATTCTCTTGAATACCTTAGTGAAAACATGAGTGCAGATAAAAGTTAACACTTTCCACATACCAAAATCCTCAAAATTCTATATACTCAAACCATGATATCACTTAGTCCTTATATCAATCATGAGCTCATGAATACTGTTAAACAATTAATTTTCTCATTTTCCCTTCATTATGCGCATAATATCTCAATCACTTTGAATACCACATTAGACCAATACATAAATATTCCAATACTCCATGATAAAACATTATTTTGGAATCCCATTACATAAACACTTAATCATTCCACCACATCATTGACATATTCAACATCTCCAATAGTGATCGCATGTGACTTCCCTTTGTCCTTTGCCTTAAGTGGTTGCTCATGTTGATCATCACTAACCCTTGGATTAGGGCAATTATTAGCATAATGCCCCATTTCTTTGCACTTGAAGCATTGAAGTGTTGGTAGTGCATTCTCTGCAGTGTTTGCTTTATTCACATCATTAGAAAACCTTTTTCCATTACTTCGACACTCAGCTTCTCGATGACCTTCTTTTCCACACTTAAAACATTTTCTAGTCCCTTTAAGACAATCTCCACCATGCTTCTTTCCACACTTTGTGCATAAGGAAACATTCATCTTCTTTTCACCATTATTCTGGGATTTCTCCTTGAACTCCATCTTTCGTTTCTTGTCAAAACCATGAGATGGATATGTAACACCAACTTCCATTTCTACCTTGATAGCACAACGCACAATTTCTTCATAGCTACTGAAGTCTCTTATAGCTAATGCCCTTCGAAGACTTGGTTTTAAGCCACTGAAAAATCGATCAACTTTACTTTCAGGTTGGATGATAATTCCAGAAGCATACCTTGAAAGTCTTGTAAAATTTGCTTCATAGGTACCAACAGATTCATCATCCCTTTGCTTCAGTTCAAGAAACTATTTCTCCATCTTTGTTCGAAGAATACGAGGGAAGTACTTACTGAAAAACAAGTTCTTGAACTCGTCCCATTCCATGGACTCAATTTCATCTCTTGGCCTCGTATTCTTGATAAGATTCCACCATTGATCAGCTTCACCTTCCAAACGATATACTGCTAAGATGACTTTATCATGTTCAGAACATTGAAGAACTGAAAATATCTTTTCAGTAGTACTAATCCATTGTTCAGCAACTAATGGATCAGTAGACCCACTGAAAGAAGGTGGACGTTGCCTCATGAAGGACTCAATAGAATATTGTTCCCTTCTCTGCTCATTTGGAAGTCCAGAATGATTCATAGCTTGTGTAAGTATAGCAATAAGATTTTTCACTCCATCTCCCATAACATTTGTTTGTTCAGGAGGGCAATCATTGCATTGTCCATTGCATTGATCAACACGGTTCCTTCGGGTTCCAGCCATCGTCTAAAACCCATAAAGAATAGTGTGAGAGGCAAAAATCATGCTAGGGAAAACAACATAATAAAGGGGGAGTACCTTCAATATCCAACATCTTAGGTTTAATTCTATGATCGTTAGCGTAATTCTATTACTATAACCTATACGTATACTTAACCTTAGAGACATCCCTAGACATACCTTAGAAATATCTCTAGGGATCTCACTAACGTTTTCGCATCCTAGTTTCCAAAGGTTGACTAAACCTTTCCTCTGATACCAACTGTAGAGACCCGTATCTTGACGTACATGGATATTACATTACTTTTGCGGAATACTTAGTACATAACAAAAACACACACACAAGGATCGTAATAGTTTAGTGTCTTTGGAAACTCAGAACGTAAACTTCTAATTGTGGTGGAAGATCTTCAACATCTCCCATAAAGATCCTCCTTTTTATACCTAAAACCATTCTTTATATCCTGGGGAAAAGAAAACATAAAAGGGTGAGCTCAAATGCTCAGTAAGGGTAAACAAAGGAAATATCAATCACATAATTTTCATAAGAACATAACATTTTTTTTTGGAAATCTTAACCTGCAAAAGAGAGCATAATTTCATAACATGGGATAAATCATAGTAGTGAAATGAAATCATAACTTAAAACATTACTCATTGTGGCATACACACATAATCATAGATAATCATTTCTTGTTTGTCAAGACTCATTGCCAAGACTATCTTAGTGGACAAAGTCCCTTTCTGAATCGAGTAATCCTCGTTTCAGTCCTGTTTCACTGAACCGGTATAACCTACCATTCCAGCCATGTCTATCTCATGAGATATAAAATCTTTACCCAATGCATTGGAGGGAGATATAGGTCCCACCCATCTCATAATGATACCATTCTTATGTGTGCCAAAAAATCATAAATCATACATCATTTCATAACCCATGTAATAAAAAATGGGATTCTTAAATAACATGACATCATAAAACCATTCATATAAGATAAAGGAATTAATAAACATAATTCCATCACAAAATAGTCAAATCAATGTAAAAATATGGATAGAAACAGAACCCTTTATTATCTTATATGGAAAATAATTTTGATAAAACACTTGAAATGAATTCTTGAGGAAAATATCCTTTCTTCTTCAAAATCAATTTCTTTTCACAAAACATCATGGAATTTTAAAAGAAAGAGATTTTATTAAAAATAGTCATGAAATCTTTTGTAGGAAGCTTCATAAAAATAAGGCTTTATAAAACCGTAAAAATCCATTCGTGCCGTTTAAGTTAAAAAAAACATTCTTCGTACTTTTGTCGGAAAAGTCAAAAAGTACCTCGTACGAAAAACGACAAAAGATTCCTTTAATATCTTTTACTAAAAACTTACCGAAGGGTAAAATTGGATATAAACTATTGTAGAAGGATGGAAATAATATTACATATTGAAGGAACATGGATGTGGATGATAAAATACACCCCAGTAATTACCAAAGTAAAAACAATCTCGGATAAAAGTGAGATTGTGATATTTCCCTTACCTTAGGTCTGACTTGCTTTGTAAGTGTCCGAACCTCCTGTATAATGATTTAAATCATGTTATTGACTTATTACAGAATCATATTCATTGTTATGATATCATATATGGTTCACTTATGACATTATATTACCCGTTCTTTTGTAAACTCCATGTTAAAGAAGCGTTTTGGGTAAAATCGTTTCATTTATCGTAGGTGTTTTGACTTGTTGTTCTTGACATCATTATTACTTATATCATGATTTACTTACTTCCAGAATATAAAATATGATTTATATATCATATATATTCAGTATATATATATATATAATAGGTAGATAAATAAAATGAAAAACACCGTTCATGGAGACGGTAGTCCGTACGTACGCATGAACGCTGTTTTCCTTTCCTTATTGTCTTGAAATGGAAGTAAGTAGATGACATACATATGTATATATATACATAAATCCAGTATCTTTATAATGTCATATATTTCATTATTATTTCTTATATATACATTATAATCATTCTTAAATGGTTAACATGGAGAATAAATCTCATCGCGTCGTGGAGACGGTAGTCCGTACGTACGCACGAGCGATGATATCATTTCTATAAATATTGAATTGAATTGGAGTGGATTATACAATATATCAGAATCAATCTGATATTGTAATAACTATGTATAGTTATTCTTTACACCATTATACCCATCCATGTAAGGTGGTGGTGGAAAATAGATTACACCACGGCGTGGAGACGGTATTCCGTACGTACGCACGCGCGGTGATTTCTTTTTCCGTAGGATGGATAGATGGTGAAATAGGGTTGTTTCATACTTATAATAACATATCAGTATATGAGTGATACTGATGTTATTACTTCATAATGAAACAACCTAAGAAGAAGAAGTGGAAGAAGAAATAAAGATGAAAGAATTGGTAACGGTAATTACCTCTTCTTTGAAGTGCCTCTTTGAGACCTCCTCTTAGGGCACTAAAATTGGTCTTTGAAGAAGACCAGAACCTCTATGATGTTGCTAGGGAAGTGGAGAGGAGAAATTGTCAGGGGTTGGCCGAGCTTGAGTGCTCAAATTGGTGTGAGGAGGAGGGGGAGGAGGTGTCCTTTTATAGGGGAGGAGAGGGGCACCTTAGGAATATCTCAAAATATTATTTTATATTAAAGTCAAAATCGGTTTATAATGGTTCCAAAGGGTCTTATTTCGAAGCTAAAGTGGGGATGGGTCGAAATCCTATCAACCAATAGTATTTAGACAAGTTTAGGGTATTATTTTAACCTTATCAATTAGATTTAACTCTAAGGTAAATAATTTAACTTTTACCGTGTCTTTTTGTTTTCTTTCACTATATGGTTAATAAACTTACTATAACATGCCAAACGAACCCAAAATTGTATATTATTAATACATATATCCGTATCTAAGTCATTTGGCCGAACCTTAGATTTTTAGGAATAAAATAACAATTAGTAATATAATATTTGATTTAAAAACTATTTTGTGTCAATTTTGACACTATTTGATATATGATTTTTGTGAAAGTCATAACAGAATTATATGTTCGAACCAAGTTGATTAAATCATCACTAATATATCATAGTAACCTAGAAAATTAGTGGAATTCATAAAAAGTCTTAAATTACATTTATTTTGGTATTTATATTATCAATTATGTCAATATTTCATTAATAAGATAATTACTGCATCATCTTTGTGTCATAAATAAATTATATTATTTGATGTCTAAAAATTACAAATAAAATACCATAATGTAGGAAATATTTTTAGCTTTCTAATGAATATTTATAGTCTAATTTATCTTATGTATAACCCCATATTAAAAATAATTTACTTATTAAACTTTGATTTTAACTATTTTAACCCTTCTTTAAATAAATTAATAATAAATGTCCTAATCTAATCCAAGTGGGCCTAAATGGTCATAGTTTATTCCTAAGTTTGTTTGTGGTCGAATTAAACTTGTCCAATAGAATTAGGACATGTGTTAGGGTAATATTAATATCATATTTACCCTTAGTTACCCTATTTACTATTAACCGCGGTAAAAAAAGTAAAAAGTTACTATTCACCAAAAATTATTTTTATCTCATTGAACCACATTTTAGTCCTTGATATTAACCGTGTCTCTCGGATTTTCGAAATTCCATTCACAGAAGCGGTAAAATTAAGTTTTATGCAAAATTCAGTTTTTAACCTACCACTTAGTGGATTCACTATTCATCAAAAATTGATGTTTTTCAAAACAATGCCAAAATTTCATCCCAAGCTATATTTCATATTCCGAATTCAAAAATGAAGTCTATTTTACCAAATTCATAACATAAAAGTTGCATTAATTAATTTTATAATTAAATCCCACTGTTAAAACAAATAGCGTGTTTTTATGAAACAATATCTATCAAAAGATTGACACTTGTTTATGTCTAATTTAAATGTGAAATTACATCCAATGACCAACATTGTATTAAATTGTAAAAATATATTCTAAATATACTTTAAAACCACTCAAATTAATGATTTATGACTATTAATTATTTCGATTAAAAAAAGTTGTTTTTAATTATAATTTAGAAATTTTCACTATTCAACAGAATATGAAAGTTATCCGAAAAGTACAAAAATTTCACCTTAGGCTAAATTCGATACTACGAATCCAAAAATAAAGTTCATTTTGAAAAATAAGATTTACTGGATTTCAAAAAGTGGTTATTACTATTCATAACGGCTAGTTTTAATAATATTTTTATAGCATATCGTTGTTTAGTGAAACTCGGTATTGCGTACTACACACGCTATCGAGGAAGGTCGCGATTGCGTGTAATGCAAGACAAGTCAAGGATGTGTGTTGTGCAAGCTCCTTTTGGTGTAGCGTACAATACAAGACATTAATAAAATTAAAAAGAATATTTTTTTATAAAATCTTGGGCTGTTACATTATTCATTCGTGAGTAGTAAATATAATATTTTATTATAGTTTTATGCATTCATTCATATCTTTCATGTTTAGTAAGACTATTCAAACACCTCATAAAAATATTGAGGTTGAATTTTTTTATCAAAAAATTGGGAAATTATTGAATCCAATTTATATAACTCCTCCCCGATTAATGTTTTTCAACTCGACCACCTAGATAAATCTTTTATTACTTACTGCTGTGGATTTTGATGATAAATTGGTAATAGATTTTCTATCTTTATATAAATCCAACATTAACTGTTGGGAATGGGAAAACATTATTCACATCCTAAATCATTCACCAATTCATAACATGTGTAAATAGAAGGATGAATCTTCTTTAGATCCATCATCTAAAGTGTTCATATTACTGTAGTATGATAAATAATAACTAACTCAAATTAGTGAGACAAAGGTGAGAATCATTCTTGAATACATGCCCATTATTGGGAACTACACTGATGTTTTCTCCAAATAATTGTCTTCCCTTCCTCCTAAATGAGAGGTTGATTTCCTAATTGAACAAATTCCTAGATCTCAATTTATATCAAAATCACCTTATATAATGGCCACTATTGAGTTATAGGAAATGAGGAATTAGATATAAGATAAACAATATAACGGTTTTATAGGCTGGATTTATTCATAGTGTGGTTTACCAATCCTATTAATAATAAAGAAATATAGATCAATGCGCCACTACATTGATTATCATGTTGAGAAAAAAATAAAAATTAAAAACAAGTAACCCCTTCCATAAATAGATGAAATATTCAATCAACTGCGTGGGTCCATGTATTTTATAAGGTGGTCCATTGGTGGGGATATCACCAATTGAATGTGATGAAGGACGATGTTCCCAGTACTGCCTTTTAAATGAGGTATAGACACTATGTGTTCATACTGATGGATTTCAGACTCACTAATGGTCCATTAATATTTATGAAATTAATGAAAAGAGTCTTTATATATTACCTTGAAATATTTGTGGTATCCTTAATTGATGAAATTATGATATACACTAAAAGCACTGAGGAACATGATAAGAACTTGAATATTATGAAAAAGGCTCTGTGAAGAGAGATACATCATGAAATGTATAGTAAATGTGCGTTCTCGATGGGGGATATAACATTCATGGGGAATTATATGGCTGATAAATGAAAATAGTTGGGACCTTCGAAGGAAAAGATAAAAAAAGAGTGGCCCAATTCATCATATGTAATGGGGATTCATATTTTCCTTGAACATGATGGGTATTACCAGTGATCTATGTATAACAACTCACGATTGTGAAACCCAGTAACCAAGCTGAATCAGAATGGAGAATTTTTTTTATCGACCATCTAATGTGGATAATTTTTCAATGATTTAAAAATATGAAAACTATTATTCCATTAGTCACACTTCTAAGTATCAATGAAATGTTTTTGGTAATAAATGATGATTAAAATAGAAAATAGGGTGTGTAGTAACAGAAAACCTATAAAATGATATCTTACACCTCAAGGTAGTTGATAATTAATGGAAAAAATAGTCCTATGCATTATCTATACAGGGATGGTGTGATCGCTGAAATGAAAACTTGGAAGAATTATCTCTATAGATAGAAGTGTAAAATATATATTGACCACAAGAGACTCAAATATATATTCATACAAAATGATATTAAAATTATCCCGTGAATATAGGTAGAGATCATCAAGGATTATGACTTCTCAATCCACTGCGTTATTGTTATTGTGAAACATATGCTCTATGTATTAAGGATCATGCAACATTATCAGTGATGATAATTATTCATGATATAGTCTTCTTAGAATTTCAAAGGATAAACCTCGGAATCATTAAGGAATGAACAACATCATTACGTTCTCAAATTATTTCTCAATCATACCTCATAGATAAAATAAATTATTCTCATTGAAATGATGTTGAAATTAGAAGAGACCGGAAGCTATTAGAAAGTGGAATTCCTCAGAGTTCAAATTTTTTGACAAGTGTGTTGTAAGATTTGTCTCATGACTAGGTGTACCATCTGATCCATATATAAATATGGAGCTTATGAATGACACACATTTCTCAACCTTCTATATTTACCTAGGAAAAAAATGACGTATCGAGATTTTTGAGGGAACTATTAGTTGGAAAATATGATAAAATAGAAATTTAAATAATCACCAATTTACCAGGTATGTAAGATAGTGTAATCTAAATGAAAAAAAAATTAGGATATGATACACCATTACCCATAACAACATAGAAGTTGTGAAATGTCACTAGGGATTTGTTTCACCAGACAACTGAACACGTCCCAATAAAACAATGCTATATGGGATGTTGTGGATAAACATACAAATATAGATCACATTATCAAAATTTGAGAGGAATTATCACTAGATAAAATTGCATTGATATACATATGAGATGTGGTAAGTGTTCATGGTGTAAAAATATCAATTGTATCTAATCAAAATCTAAGATTTACCTCAATGTTCTGAAGAAGTATCCATTATGATATAAACACTGATTTGAGCTTTAGTATGACATATCATCCTTACTCATGTTTTATATTTGGGATAACTATTAATACAATATATGAAATGTTTCTATCATGTTCTATGGAATTAAAGGGAGCATGGAACCAATATCTACCTATGGTAGAGTTCCCAATCAATAACATTTTAAAATTGAGCATCCAAATGGATCCAAATGAAGCCCATTATGGGAAAATATGAATAACACCAATATGGATGGATAATGTTAATTAATGTAATATTCTAGTAATTAAATCTTTAATGAAATAGTTGAAGTAGAAACCCCCATTTAAAAGCACATCGATGTATCCCAATGTCGATAAAATAGATATGCAGTCAATTTTTGATGAGACATGTAGAATATGTTTGGATATATGTTATTCCTCTACATCTCTTCATGGAATAGGATCGTGTGATTTAGGAATAAGGGAAACTAGTGTCCCTTGTACATCAACACTTCAATATTCATGATCGAGTCAGAGCAGTGTCATGTCGTTTGGAACATCCACATATCATGTCTTAAGTGCACATTGAATTCCATGTATCACTCATTAAGAAGTATATATAAATCCCTCACATGTAATGAATCCAGAGGTGGCACATTTGAAAAATGATCTATCTTACTAGGAGAAGCCAATAATGATTTTGGACATTATAGATAATGTTCTATGTCACAAGACTCCTATCCTGGTCAATGTACAATGGTAGAACCATAATTACAAGGAGGAATCCTCGGAACATGAGGATGTGGTGAAGGATAAGTGACCTCAAATTTTTTATACATTGAACGTAATACAAATCATTGTGAGATAATTTTCATAATCATGAAGAACGTACTGGTGAAAAATTGTATCAATGGAAATTATCTTCTTATAAATATTTAATATAGTAAAAACCACAAAAAATAACTTTTCTTACTCAATATAAACTGTTTTAATGAAAAACTATTCAAATTAGAGTTATTTAATGAAATTAAGGAACATATCCCAATGGAATAGTATCTTGACCATTGGAATAGTAATGTGATAGTTTGGAATAGTGAACCAGCCAATATACAAGAAACATCATCTGTGAAGGTAAAAATATATTTTTTGTATCATAAAAATGACAATATGATATAATTATAACATAGTATTTGTAAATAACTATTTAATAATTTATTAACAAAGTGTTTGTAGTTCTATAAAATATAAATTTTAATTTATGATTTAATAATTAAAAAAATTATTTGAAAGAAAATATATTTTGATAAAAAGGATTCATAAATTATGATTTTTTGTCTGATGATTATAAAATAATTTTTAGATTAATTAATTTATATTTTTCAAAGTGTTAGAAATATCAATTATAATTTTAAAATTTATGTTTTGCATGAAAATGTTGATATTATTTAAAAATTAAATTTCTGATATTGATAAAATTATTTTCATAAAATGGAGTTCATTTTTTAATTCTACACGTTTAAAAATGGCCATGGGGTTATTTTTGGATTTTTCTAAACTATAAAAAAATTCATGAATTGTAAAATATAATAATTTACGATTAAAGAAAAATACATGTAATGATGAATCATTGGTGATTTATGGATGATGTAATCCAAAAATCTAGAACTTGGCTTCATTATTGTAATATATTTTGTGATCATTCTCAAACTCTTCCTATTCTTGAGAAAAAATAATAAACTAATAAATAAAAAAATTACAGAATAACCCCCCCTACTATAAAAAATACCTCTCACCACCTCTTATCCTCACACCTTCTAAGATTTGGGCCTTGAAATAATAATTCATAATATTCCTCCCAATCTTCCTTCCCACATCTAGGATTCCTTGTTCTACTGAAAATTCTAAACCCATTTTCCAATAGATGTTCCGAATGAGGTTAAAATCTTGTGGTAAAATCCACTTACATTTTCTCTTTATTTTCTCTTCAATTTTATTTATATTAGTATCCTTTAATAACAACCACCTATAAATAATTAATTTAATCTAAATTATTATTTATATACTAGAATTTTATTATATTAATGGAATAATACTTCCTGAAATATCATTCATTTTTTTTTCTAAAAATGAAAATATCATTTATGTTGTGTCGATTTACCACAACCATGGAAGATGCATTTTCATTTTTCACTACATCTTTCATGTTTGTTCATAAATCCATTTTAATTGTTGAAACATGTTGTACTATATTTCTTATAACTATTTTTATGTTGTGTAACTAACATATATACATAATAATAATTGATAAAATAAAATGAGTGTGTTGTGATCAAGAACCGCCAAAATTAATCAAGAACGATTATAATTATCATATTGTCTAATGATTCATAATCATACCATATAAAAATTGTCTTATAAGATCATTTAATCTTATCAATTTTCAGTAATCACATATAATTTTAATTCTGTATAACCATTCCAATTTTACGATAACATCCATACACATATACAAGCGAACTGATTGTGAAATCCAAGAAAATGAACAGTACAAAACTGTGAAATCAAAATATATTACTGTACAAAAAATCCCATAAATTAACTTAATAAGAATATAGTGTATCATATTAACCTATAAAATAGTTTTTCAATATTAATTAATAGGTTTAGTTGGATTATCTTGGATAATAATGTGATGAAATCATTCAAACATATAGTTGGGGGATTCTCGAACCAACATCTATACCTTGGGGATTTCACTATTTCAAAACATTTTTAGAAGGAATTTTGCATTAATGTTTCTTAATTAAAATTTAATTATAATTGCCATTAATTATATGGATATACGTGTTTCTAATATGGTTATATGAAAAATGAGATGTTTTTTCCAAAATAACTCTTCTTTTAAAAAATATACCTTTTAAATCTGATGGTATTTCTAAATCTTCACGGAAGATTGACCATTATTATACCAATTATGTTATTACATCTTTCATTTTTGAACCCAAAAAATTACTAATTATTGTATTATTTTTTAAAAGAAACCCATTTCTTTCCATGGGGGTTTTTATGTCGACGATTCATATATGTTCTATATGGCATGCATGATAAATAAAATGTTATTATAAGATGGGTGTGCCAAGAATTATATTTTCTTCCAATTCATTAGGTAATGTTATGTATACTAGTAGATAAAGTACATGTTTCATGAACCTCATGCAATATTTTTCCATAACTCTATGATGTATTTTACCATGAAGACCTGATATTTCATTTTTATACATTTCCCCATTTCATGCCTTTATCAAATTATTCATCTAATGATTATGATTATAATGTTGATTATTCTCACCCACGATTTATATATATTATTCTTCTTATTAATGTTATTTTAGATCGCCCTTTTATTTGACGTTTATCCTCAGGTGAAGACTTGTACTAAGGGGAATAAAAGGGACGATAAGAAACAAGAAAAGAATGAATTAAATAAATGTTTTATGGTATAAACATTATGTATTATCAAAATATTACTAATACACTAAACCTTTGGTTCCTATATTTTTAGAACTATAATGTTTTTTATCTTTAAAATTACATAACTGTCATTTATGATAAAGTAGTGTTGAAATAATGAAAACATTAACTAAAACCAAACTATCGAACCTGAACTATTTCTTTAACACAAAAAAAATTCTACACATGTCCTTATGGGACAATGTAGGCTGTGGGAACATGTATTAGTATGATACCACCGTTGTGTTCATCAAACACATTTTTTTAATTATTTTTGTAAAATGGAATTAAATAAAAGTAAAATCAGAAGCAATTAAAATAAATTCAAACCCCACTAGTGCTCAATGACCACTTGGGATATGTCACCTTCTATAGAAAATTATGGATTTTTGAATAAGAAATGATACTTGGACAGTGCCCAAAGGTATCCCTCAAATATCAACACCCTATCGGAACCCTTAGGTTCCACCACAAGACATATAAACTGACATGACATGCCTCCTCAAACCATATGTCTCAAAAAAATCACCGAATTTCTAAAGGAATGCCCAAAGACGTCATTGATCCCTCAAAACCCAACTAGGGTGAACTTTTTCCCCCATAAACCTAAATCTGGAGGCACATTGACACCTATCCTCAAATATAACTTACCCTCAGTTTGCAACATGATATCTTGAGAAATATCAATGTGTCTTCCCCCGAATCAAACAAATGTCATGGCCTAAATACAATGTGCCTCATTACTAAACTGATAGCCTCATCACAATTCGCCAAAGTCTCTTAACCATCCACATGACTTTACATGGAAATAACCACCAACATAGATCAAAATCCTCACTACCGAGGGCCTCTATCCACATGATTGGTCAAAACCACCACATCACAGTGTCAACATATGTGTAATTGACTCAAATTAGATTATTGGCTAATAAAGGGGAGCAGAAATCACAAAATAAATAACTAATCAACAAAAAAATGGATCCTCCTGCCCCTATAACCATGTATCTTATGTTTCATGGGATTTTCATCCCCTAACATGGGTCATTCCCTCAACTTAATAGCCTCACCACCTCAACCAGCATCCATGACTACCAAATAATTTTCAACACCACCCAAGTAATTTGGGCCAAGCCCAACCATAAAATCACATGGAATATTCTCAATGTCCATTCAATCCTAATTCAAAAATACAATCCCATCAAGACCACATCTTTGTATATATTATATCATTATCATTTTATATATTAAATTCAAATAAAATAATATATTTAATATATTATGATTGAATTTCACAATTTTATATGAACATATGAATCCATTATAATTGAATTGGTTTACTCCAATTCAAATTAACAATTGTCCACATGTATATAAAATAATTTAACTATAAATCCCATTATATATAATTTTATTTTCCTATTTAATTTAATCAATATATATCAAATTATTTAAAATCTTTCCCCATTCTATATACCTATGGTGTTCCATGACCTCTAAATAATCCCATCCTGAGGGAATGAGGTTTAATAATTCCCTATGACATCACATATGGTAGTATGGTCAATCCAATATGAGTAAATGGGGGAACTCTATGTTTTCCACTGGCGTGATAAAACTGTACCCTAAAAACAACGACAAAAAAACACAGTTAATTGTATACACCACATAACATGGGCTCATATACATAAGAACATCTGTTATTAGCCTCTAATTTTAATCATATGGAAGAAACCAATTATTTAATTGAATGCTCAAAAATAAGGTAAAAAACCTCAGATGTATTTATCAACCCATAAAATGAATGGATGTTAATAGGGAAGGTATGGTTGGGAGATAATCATCAACATATTTCTATCAAATTTTTTGGTGGTCAATGTGGAGATCAGTCAGAGGATCATGGCCACACCTTCAATGTGGGATAGAGGGGGCCCCTGCCTTTGCTGTTATACGACCCATGAATGGTGAAGTAGGAGAATGAAGAGAAAAATATCGAAAAATTGGATGTAATGAAATGTAACATCCAACGTTTAATGGGGTCACATGGTTATCTAGAATGGGTTTCGAAACTGGGTGAAAACAATGCGTCCCACACTGCATAGTTAGATCTTAAGTTGTAGTACTTGTACAACTTAACACCTAGATTTCTCTAATCATGAAAACCCATGTGTTTTCCCTTTAGTAAAAATTAAAAAGGTTCCACAAGATCGTGCACCACCCCCACACAGTTTACCCCAACTTTTTGGTAGTTCAAAAGTGGGACACACGTTTAGCTGGAAGGGGACTCAATGTCTACACAAAACCATTCATATAATAACCCAAAATTTTATTAAAAAACAATTAATTTTTTTTAAATATTAAACCCAAAATATTGTAACAAATCATAGATCCAAAGCTTTAGTGTCTTGGTAAAATTAGAACCATACATATAATTTACATAATAAAACATAGAAATTTATTTAATTTATTCTTATCTAGATTCTTATTGGCCCTCATGTTCTCTATGGTACATGTATTCAACTAGTTACATACATTAGAAAAGGGTGAAATAATGTTTCTGTAAGAGGATTGATAATAACATTAATAAATTTGGTATGGTTGAGAATAATAATCAACGTCATAATATAATCATGGGTTCTTCATTATAAATATGAGTGTAAACTTTATAAAAATGCATGGAATGTCATAATGACTAAAAATGAAACGTCATGTATTAGTGGTGAAATTCCACAAATAGTTTTGAAAACATATTACATCACAGTGAAACATTATTACGTTACCTCATGAGATAGATCACATTACCCAATACATTTTACTGATATATATTTTCGGTTGCACCTTTCAAATCATGATACTTATGTGTGGTAAATAATTTAGGGCACACCAGCCACATCATAACATTTAGATTACCATTCATGCCACATAAAATTTATATCAATAATAAAAATAAAATAATTCATGTAATGATATGAGATTCATTTTAAATAGAATAAATTCAGGCATATACACGATGGGTTTTCAACAGAAAGATGTAATAACATACTTGGTATAAGAAATATAAATATCGAGTGATGAATAAATTATCTCATGAGAAGTTTGAAGTATTCTTTTTGAAAATTCATTAACATTATCATCAATTATATCATGATATTTGTATATTCCATAAAAATTGATTGAATAATAAATGATATTTAATGTAAATTAGTGGAACATCTATACTGAAAATGCATAGAATGAGGGAAACCCCAAAGAATTATTGTTGTGTTCACGAATTCCGTATAATATAAGTTTGAATTATTTATTCACATTAATATCAAAGATAATTAAATTTAAATAATTAATTTAAAAATATTGAACATTTTAATAATTAACTTTATTATTTATATTTTTATTATGAAAATTTATGGGATTTTTGATGTGTTATAGATTTCAATTTTACCATTTATGATTATTTTCTTAGTTTTCCTGATCGATTCTCTTGTTTAAAAGTATTGAAATTATAGTAAATTTAGAATAATTATAGATACTTTAAATTAATGGTTATTAATGACCATATAGTAGTTTTTATTTTCATTTATATCATTTAGTTATATGGTATGGGGAAAATCATTAGATAATACATTTGTGATATCCGTTTATATTATTTCAGATGTTTTTTAACGCAACGCCCTTGATTTGTTATATAGTTTAGTATTATGTGAATATTCTAATTGTAGAAAATTATAATGGATATAACATAAAAATTAAAATCTATTTCATTCATTATTATCTTTTTAATACAATCCTTTATGTGCTAAGGAAAAATGAACACACATCATCCTTGAAGGTTGTAAATAAACACCTCACGGAGCATGCCTTCATTTTGAGAATAAAAGAGAGGGGAGAAGGGGACTCAAGGTGGATGATCCCACTATAATAATACAATTTATGTATATGTTAGGAATTAGAGTTATCATACCATTGTAATGAGTTAATTTGAGGTAGGAAAAATAAAAGAAATGAACATGAAGATAAATTCACAGAAAAAGTGGATTTTAGCTCATGAATCCATCTCCTTGAGAACCTCCTTAGGGGAAAAAGTGTTTTTATTATGATGGGACTAAGAACAATTGGAAGTGCTGGAGGGCCTTGATAATTATATTTTCTATAATTGTTACAAATCTAATTGATTGGAATTTGTGAGGAGAAGATGTGGTGGGAGGTGGTATTTATAGGGGAGAAGAGGGGTGTTTCCTCATTATTTTATTCATTAGATAAATACTTATTCCCTATACAAGAAATAGATCAATAATTATTAGTAAATATATTAATATAATGAAGGAGTGATTGAGAATACTATTGTTACATCATCAATAACTAAATGATTACTATATTTAACTTTTAATTTTCATATAGCATAAATTGTATTATTTTAATATTCACCAAAATTCATGTATTACAGAAACATAAAAACATATTACTTTCATATTTTTTCAAAATAAATATTTCAATAATGAAATATTTTTTATGAAAATAATTTTATAAAATTATGGAATTTATTTTTTAATTAAATTAATCACATACATGGAAAATATAAATATTAAAATTATCACTCATTTTATAACACTGAGAATGTTTATTTAAGGTGTCATATAATTATATAATAATAATAAGACAAAAAACATGAATTTATAAATACAGTTTAGGGAAATCAATTTTCTTTTATATCATTATATTATTTATAAAATTATAATTATTTATTTATGACTTGAAAAAAATACAATTACTTATTTTATAATTTCTAAAAGAAGTATTTATTTATACTGAGACATAATTATATCATTTTAAATTTTATAATATGCTTAAATGTTATTTATAATTTCAAGGGTGAGTTTATTAATCTATTAGAAGATTACTATTCATAATGGTAACATTTCTATTACAAAGGTAAAGTTATTATTACATAGTGATATGTTCTTTATCTTATAGAAATACCTTTTATTTCATCAATTATTCATTTTAAAGTTTTTATTGTGTTCTAAATGATTTTATGTGATATATACAGTATGAAATTATTATAAGAATGAAATTTCTAATGATAAATTTTTTTGTCATTACATTCTTCCCCCTTATGATATTTCTCCCTCAAAATTTAATTTTACATACATGGTAAAAACAAGTAAGGATTCTTATCATTCATAATGTCCTATAGTTACCATGTTTCTTCTTTATACATATTTTTCATCCATTGTACATTGATCAGGGGATTAGTCTTATTGCATAGAACTCTCTCTCTATAGTCCAATATCTTTACTTGATTATCTTTGTAAGGGTCATAATTTTCCAACTATACCTTCTATATATTACATAAATGTGTGGGTTATAGTTTTCACTTCCATAAAAGGGATACATGGAATACTTAGCATACATGGGACATGATTCGTGGATGTCCCAATACGACATAGTTCCAACATGATCAAAAATATTGAAGGGAACTGTAGACGCCGAAATGTGAATAATGCCTAAAATAGGGACTTTGCAGATAAAATGAGGTCATATTTCGACTCAGCGAAGAATTTCACGAGGAACAGAAGGGGTGTGCGAAAAATACCCAAAGGTATGTGAAAAACCACAATCCATCATGAAAAACCATATGATCAGAAAGTGTATTGCGCATGACATAGAATCTTACGTGTAGCTCCCCCTAACACAGAAACGTGCGCCCTGCCGACAGAGGGTGTCTAATCTTCCATGAAAAAAGCCTCAGACATTGATTTTTCCATGTGGCCACCACCATGAGCATATTTTTCTGCGCTGATCATCTTCTTCACAGACCCAGTAACCCCGGGTTCCAATAAATAGGAAGTATCCCCTCCGACTATCGATAGCCGAAGAATCTTAAATGTCTCCTCTGCGCCTAAAAAACCTCTCACATGCATAAAATATTGATTTCAGGTTTGGGATTTTCTTTGACAGGTCTCCCAGGTGACCTCCATTGCACATGGCCACTTTAGCTTGACCCTCTCCCATGTCTGGAAATGTTGGGTCCCTTGGGCGCAATCGTTTTACCATGAGTGAAATCCCTTTCCCTTGCATTAAATCCTGTTCTCTTTCACACAAAACCTTATCCACCCTATTGTGCTAAAAAATTTACAATATCATGAAAACCTTTCCTTTTCCATGTAGCTTTCCAGTTGCGTGAAAACCACTACTATTGACATCCTACCCAACTTTTTCAATGCATCATTCCTGTTGCGCACCAATTGCACACAAACCTCTTCTATTTCATGAAAAGCTGGCCTTATCTACATAGTTGTTTTGGTTGCATACCAATTGCACACAACACTCTCCTATTACATGCAATCTTGTGAGTCTGCTACCCCCAAATTTCTCCACACAATTGTTCCATTTGCGCGCAAGCAGCCCTACTTGTGCATACCCATTCACCTTGATGTCCCTATTTTGGAAATCATATTCGAGTACTTCTTACACCCAAAGAATAAACTTTACACACCATTCTCTCTTATGGCCCTCTAGGCTCATACGATGTAACTTCACGGTCCCTTGGGTGGTGCTTCCCATTGTACTACCTCTCCCCATGTTTCTTCACATAGGCACAGTATGGGCAACTACTTCTTTACATATCTATGATAACATGGACCCCTCAATGGATCACTCTATAACACCCCCCAACACGGTGCTGCGGATGCCTTCCCTTCCCCAAGGGGTGGGAGGTATCAGTTATATAAGTCCTATGTAGGGCGGAGTGAACCCACCTTTTCCGAGATGATGGAAGTTAAACTTCCAAGAGCCATTTTCCTCAGTACATGACATTACACTATTTCCTTACATGGTGTGTCATATGTGGGGTTCCCCATCTTCAACATTCTTCAAGCCCACTGGTCTCCACATGAGGGTAATCATTCCTCACATGGAATGAGATCTTCTTTATTAGAGCATATTTGTCTATGGGGGAAATGGAAACAACCTTGGTGTAAGCCCCTAGCCTATTTTGCAGGAGGCATCATACCTACTCCTCATATCTTTTTCCTGGCCAAAGATTATAGAGGGTGGGGGGATAGGCACCATATCCCTCCTTTATTCGGTTCCAAATGCATATCCCTTTGGGATTTGTCACCATTGGGCCTCCACCATAGATTAAGTCCCATTCTCCATCTCCATTGGCTGCTAACCACACACATTCCAATGTTTCCTCTTTGGGATGCAAACCTTGTGTAAGCCCCTTTTTCCTTTTTGGGTGTTAACCATGTGTAAACACCACTCCACTTCCCATTGACACACCTTTCGTGATGTGATTTTTAGGTCTTTGTTGCCTCTTGTTTCTCACACTGAGCATTACTCATGCGGGCTTAGAGTAAGAATTGCACATGAAATCCTCCCTAAGAAACCTATAGTATAATCCCCACCCAACTCTTATACTACATGTTTTTATCCTTTCCAAGGCCCAGTACGTAAGAAGCCTTCCTGATGTTCAAGCCCACCATACATTGGTTTCATCCTCCATTCACATCAGTTCCCACTTCTCCTGAAATATGAGGACTTTGATCATTGCCAAGGCAAGGTATGTAGGAAGACTCCCTATGGTTCAGGACCAATAACCACTAGTTCCGACCCCCTTCACGTCAGACCTCCTTGGTCCCCAATGACATTAAACTGCATGCCCCCTTTTCATCATGCATGACATGAATCTACATACACCATCCCAAACTACACAGAAATTGATCTTTTCCAAGAAATGGTACATAGGAAGCCTCCCTGAGGTTCATGCCCAACACCCATTGGTCATAACCATCTTCATGTATTCTCACCAAACACTATCTTGATCTATGTGGTCTTTGATACATTCCAAGGAAAGAAAAATTGGATGCCCCCCCTAAAGTTCAATCCCAAAACCCATTGGTCCCGACCATCTTCAGGTTGGCTCACCAAACACCATACCGAAATACGTGGGATTTGATCCTTGTCTCCAAGGAAGGGTACTTAGGAAGCCACAATGAGGTTCAACCCCATCCAGCGGTAATGCATTGTGACCCCATCCATCGGTATGCTGTTGTGACCCCATCAACTGGTATGTCGTTGTGACCCCATCCAGTGGTAATCCTTTGTGACCACATGTGCCCCAATCTAGAGGTACGCCATTGTGCCTCTATCCAATAGTAAGCCGATGATAACCTTAATTTTTTGTAAGACACTATCAACCCAAACCCATTGGTAAGCCATTATCGTCCCTTCTGTTGGGACCCATATTGTTGGTCTGTCTCAGTGGAATAAGACCAACCTTAGGCTGCTAACCACACGTATGCTCTGATATATCACCAGGTCATTGTCCTCTGCACACACACCGATAATAATACCCCCATTATAAACTACGTGGAAATTGATTCCCTTCCACGGGGATACATTGGAAGTCTTTTTGAGGCTCAAGCCCAACATCATTGTGGCCCTCAAGTGGACTCCATCACATTCTTCATCCACTTCACTTAACCATCCCTTATCCATCTTGGTTCTTACCCAGGATGCCACATCTCGATGAGATCAGGTAAATTAACCACTTCAATACTCTTAGATGCACCCAGGTAACTAACCACATGTTATCCCGGACATCAGTGTTCCCTCCAGGGGTTTCACCCATCTGATCCACCCTAGTTAGTGTTCCAATCAGTCTGACTTGTCTCCGCTAGACGATAAACTCCTCACATACCTTGTGTTAAACATGGGAAGCCAAGGAAAACCTCAGATACATGCCTATGGAATATAATTCCCCACATTTGATGTGGGATGCCTCATGCTTCCACACACTTGAGAAGCTCTACAATAACGGGAAGAAACCCATATATGCTATTGTTCCTACATCCATACACACTAGTGATTTCAAAAATGAATACTCCCCCTACTGGAGGTTGCTGACTTCACTAGACCCCTTAAAATGTACCAACAAATGCAGTGTGATTAACTAGAATCCATGAAGAAATGGAACTAGGAAGAGTTTCACGAACAACGTTTTAATCCATAAAGGAGACACGAACATGGTGACAAGTTTCATGGAGGAATCCATGGAAGGAAGAACTGAAATCCCATCATCCCATTTTGATCAAGGAGAAATTTTCCCTGAATAAGCGACAGATGTCACCCACCTTTGGAAAGTGTGAATATGAAGAAATTTTTGCACATCCTCCATAAAAGGATGCGCGTGCCCCAATGAAATATTTGGACATAAGGACGATGTACAATGTACATAGCTTTACATTCATCCCGAATCTCATGATCCTCATCCATGGACATATGAGGTTGAATACAATTTGATAACCCAAAAACTGAAGTTATCATCGGTGAATTTCTTCATCACTCTACTATCAAATTTGTGCTACCCATATGCATCACTGAATGGTTTTCACATTTTCTACCATTTTTTCAACCATACATGGTCTTATAATCATATATTCTCTAACTTCATAAAAGAAAGACTATGTTAATCATCTTCTCCTACAAAGGGATTCATATTGATCTATTTAAATACTAAATGCTAATTGTAGTTGTAGGAGAACTCAACTAGGGGAAGGTGTTTCTCACATCCTTATTTGAATACTATATAATGTCCCCTATACAT
The DNA here is from genome assembly GCA_963277665.1 of Viscum album. Classification (NCBI taxonomy): domain Eukaryota; kingdom Viridiplantae; phylum Streptophyta; class Magnoliopsida; order Santalales; family Viscaceae; genus Viscum; species Viscum album. Next base: position 577,542,867 of record OY728129.1, read on the forward strand.
GTCTTCTATTTTCATAAATGGTTATTCATATTAAGAATTAGTTTGAGGATGATAAGTCATATTGAATTACAAATTTGTGTTTAGAGCATGTTTGCAACTTTTCGAGAACAAAGAGGTGAATCTCATATTGCAATCAGATATTTTCAATAGTGTTACTCAATGAAACAATTCAACATCATTGATATATATCTATATATTTCAATCAAGTGATATGTATTATCTTATTTTAATAAAGTGATCTTTCTTTATATGATGATCAAAATCTACCAGTGTAGTATTTTTTTTATTATACATGTTTTTGGAAGTATAGTGACAATGTTCATGGGGATATTTTCTAATTCAAATGTTGGTATGGATAATGTATGCCTCATCTTTTATAATTATTCTTTCATTCTTCATTTGCTGAAAAAACATGCAATTTGATGTATAATTAGAATTCCCTTTTTCATTATGTTCCACTAATAGTTCTCTGGGAGATCATGATACATATTTTGCTACCTAGGTGAATAGAGACGGTTGATCTATGTGCATCATTCTAGGGATCATTTTTTCATTGTATCAGATTGCACACATAGCCATGACACAAATCTTATAACTCATTCCTTGTTAATTTCAATCACTAATGAATTAACCATTCTCAAAACATCTACCTTAATCTGAATTTACATATCATTCCACTATACATCTTATATGTTTCTGTGAGGGATGGTTGAGAAATAAATATAGAATCATTTGATGATTTTCCTTCTTCAATGATTCCAATGTTCCTCTAGGAAAAACAATTTAGATTGTATTTTTATCAATTCACATCATGGAAAATGTTGAAGGATCCTTTCAACATAGATCATCTTCCACCTTCTTTCCCTTAACAGGATTGTAGTGGATTTAGTGGTCGTAATTTGTGATGAGCTCAAAAAAATTTCATTGTTTTATATTAATATCTTTTTTTTGTAAATATCTACATGAGGATATTATGATTAGTTTATATTTCACACTTCTCCCTATATAGATAATGATGCCATATTTTAATGGAAATATCATATCTTCCAACAACATATCATTTGTGGGACAGTTTTCCTCTAGAATTATTAACTTCCTATAGGAATATGATATAACAATATAAATTTTCATTAGTACATAGAATAAGACTATTTTTAAGCATTGATGTATACTACATTGACATACTCAACTGTAAGATGTGTGAGTACTGGTGCAATGATAAGCCTTTTTTTAAATTCATTGAAGCTATCTTCCTATTCATAGGTCATGAAAGAAAATTGTCCCTTCTGAGCCAACATAGTTTGTGGATTTGAAAATCATGAGAATTTAGTCACAAATTTATGATAACACACAACTATACTAAGGATACTATGAATAACTATTACAGATGTTGGACTGGACTACTCCTAGATTTCATTGGTCTTGGAGGGTTCCCAAAATTTTCTTTTTCTAGTGATAATGTTCCCCATGAATGATACATCCTCCATCCGAAACTCACATTAATGGTAATTTGTATTAATTTTCTCCCTTCAAAAAATAAGATGCACAATATTCAAATTTTCATGATGATTTTTTATTCCCTTATAGTTTATCAGAATATAATAAATAAATTGTAAAAAAAATCTGTCTAGGTAATCTCTAAATAATGTGTTCATTAAGTCCATGAATTGTTTTTGATATTTAGTGAGAGAAAAAGCAATCAATATGAACTCATTGTATGCATAAATCATTTGAATGGAAATATTCGGAATATCTTCCTTAATAACCTTTTATTGGTGATATCATGATCAAAGGTACACCTTATTGAAATATATGGCACCAAAAATTCAATCGAAAAAGTCGTCTGTCCATGTAAGGGGATACTTGTTCATTACCTATATTTTTTTGATCTCATAATAATCAATGTAGAGGATCATTGATCCATTATTATTTTTGTCAAAGGGGATAGGTGCAACCCATAAGGAAGTAGTTTGGTGTATAAAACCATTGACCATATTATATTGCAACTGCTTCTTGAGTTCTTCCAACTCAATGGTGTCCATTAAATATCATGTATTTGATATTGGAAGAGATACATTAATATGGTGAATTGAGAACTCAATCTCTGAGTCTGGAGGAACAATAGACAATTATTTTCGAAACACATTAGTTTAGTCTCTCATAATGGGGTTTTCTTCAATAATGATTCCCTCATTTATCTCCATAATTTGAGCCATATTTTATATCTCACAAGGCAATAACATCTGTACAAGAGATAATGGATCTAAAAAAGATTCATCATCAACCATAAACATATATCAAATTGGAGTATTTTTAATGTTGTTTATAGTGATGTCTATTTCTATAATTTTCACATTGGTTCATATAAATATATCCAATACATTAAAAAAAATACCTTGAAAATATTGTATATGATGTAAAATTAGATTTTCTAGGAGGATTAGTCCGAAAAACATTAACTGGAGTGTAGTAATACACTTTCTATATAATAATCGACCCAATTTTTCACATAGATAACTCATACTCCATATTTTTAGTTGGAATTTGAATAGTTATAATTAATGTGTATGATGTGACATAATATGTAGACTAGAATCAAATATTAAATTTTCTATTTTTGAATGAAAACCCATTGTACTGATACCACATCACTATCATGATCCACCATGGAAATAGTGATGGAGTAATCGTTCGCTTCATCATTTGGATTCTATGGTGTATGACACTGATTACACTTTTGGACTCTATGTTTACTGAAATGACATTCATAATGGCCCTACTCCCTATAGTTGAAGCATTTAACCATTGGTGGTTCCCTAATATACTCCACCACACTTTCCAACAGCCTCATATATCTTAAACATTCATGAGATCCGTGGGATTCTATCCTACACTTATATCATTTCCCAAAACCTCTTAGTAAATTATCATGATGCTTATTACCACATTTTTTCCATGTGGTTGGTTGATATTTCATTCCACCCTTCTCATTGGGACCCGAGCAAGAGAATATAAATTTTATTTATTATCACTATAGTCGTGGGACCATTCTCTAAAATACATATCTACATTTAATGAATATAGAAAATATTCTTCATAACTACAAAAGTCATTCATTTATAAATCCTTTTGAAGGCTTGGTTTTAAACCACTAAACTATATATCAATTTTTTATTATTATTGATAATAATTAGTTAAACAATTCATTCATGCCTTGTGAAAATCATTATGTTAGGATAAATTCACCTTCCACTTAATTCATCTCTATTAATTATCTATCCATAATTGTAAGACGAGTTTTAAGGAAATACTATTTTGGAAAAATTATCTTAATGTCTTCCCACTCCGTATATTGAATTTCATTTATTATCTTGGTGTTCATAATCAACACCCACCAGAATCTCTATCCAGATGATAAATGACCAGAGCCACCTTCTATAACTCGGAATAGTTAAGGGGATAAAAAAATCTTATCCATTATGTTGACCCACTATTTTTCAACAAATGGATCGAACTATCCACTAATTGTTAGTCATCTTGGCTCACAAAAGAGTCGATATCCAGTTTCTCCCTCCTAGGTGAAAAAGGATGGTCCTTATTATTATGGATATTAATCATATCATGAGACATCTTGGTATGAATCAGCATAAAATTTTGAGATCTACCTCCCAAATCATTTGGGATGTCATAGGAGAAATCATTACATTTTATCTCACATGGGTTTTTGTCTTGGTTTTTTCTAGTTCCCAACATTTTATAAAATAGAAAATGTTAGATCAGAAAATACATGAAAAAATCATGAATAAATTATTAATTCATTTTAACAATTAATTCAAAAGGAATATTTTATGGAATCCTTATGATTACTTTTTTTAGAACATTGTTTAATTGGTAATTAATAATACCTATCTCATACTAAGGGGTTTAACTAGGGTTATCTAGAATTAATTATTAAATTAACTAAATTGATCCTCTGATACAAACTATAGTGTGCCTTCTTTTTATTATAAAAAATATACAACATTTTAAATATATACATCAAAATATTGTGACAAATCAAGGATATTAAGACTTAGTATATTTTGGAAATTAAGACTATATATAACTTTTATATAATAAAAAATAATTATATATTTAATTCCTTCTTTGTTAGATTTTTATTTAACCTTGTGTTCTCCATAGTATATGTATTGACCAGATGATATACATCATAAAGGGGTGAGACAAATTCCTAATGATATGTTAGATAATAACATGAATCAATATATAATGGTTGAAAATAACAATCATCATCATAATATAATCATGGTATGAACATCAAAATAATGAGAGGGAAATTTTTCTTAAAGATTGTAATTTTGAAATTCATCGAAATAAAACATCATGTCTTAGTGGTAAAATACCATAGAAGTAGTGATCAATGATATAATTGCATTGAAACAATTGAATTTTTTCACATGATATACATCACATTACACGATTCATTAGAGTACTATATAATTTTGAGAACACACATAACAACATAACATTTACATGTGATATATTATTTCGGGGGTACTTGTCACGTCATAATATTTAAATTTTCATGTATTCAACTTAAAATTTATATAAATAATGGACAAAAAATATCCCATGGAATTTTATGGGATTATATTTAGATATAATGAAATCATTAATAATTTTTTGGGTTACCAAATGAAAGAGGGAATGACATACTTGGTTTAAGAATCATCGCTCTATAGAGATGAAGAAACATTCTCATGAGAAATAAGAAGAGTTAATTTTGAAATTTAAATTCATTTGTAACAACACCAAATTGAAAAAATGTATATCCCAGAAAATAAAAGGGATGGAAAATGAAATGATATTTAATGAAACATAAATGAACATACATTCTAAAAATGGATTGAAAGAGGGAAAATAAAATGAAGTAGAGTTGGGTGTGAGAATTCTCATTACCTTATTTCTGAATGATTTATTCACATTAATATAATGGATAATAAAATAAAATTAATTTATTTAAAAATAAAGAAAGTTTTATTCATGAATTAGATTCATTATTCTTGTATGATGTTAATTTATGGGATTTTTGACGAGTTATAGAGTTCAATTTCGTCATTCAGGTGTGTTCATATTCCAGTTTTTAATGATCGATTCCATTATATATTAGTTTGATAGTTAATGTAAAATAGTAATAATTCCCCAGATATAAAATTGAAGGCTATTAATGGTCTTCTAAAAGTTTAAATTGTTAAATATATCATTCGGTTATGTAGTGTGAAGATTAGTCATTACAGAATACAATACTGTTTATCATTTATATTTTTATAGAAGTTTATTATCACATCGAAATCATTTTTATATCATTTAGTATTATGTAAATATTTTACCTATATAACATAATAAGGGATATAAAATAGAATATAAAATATTTTTTAACCATTAAAATAGATTCATGACCATCTATATAGGTAGTAAGGGAGAATGAAAACATGTCGTCCTCGAAGGTGATAAATCAACACCTCATGGGCGATGCATTCTTTATAAGAATAAAATAGAGAGGAGAAGGGGTTCATGATGGATAATTCTATTAGAATAATAGAATTCTAGTATATGTAAGGTATTAGAGTTATCATTCCATTTGGATAAGGGGAGTTGAGGAGAGAATAAAAAAGGAAACTGATTGAAATGAAATTAAATGAAGAGAAATAATACTTCACCTCTTGAATCCTTCCCTTTGAGAACCTCCAAAAGGATAATGGATTAGTATTTTGATGAAACAAGAGATACTAGATGTGAGGGATGAGCATGAGAAGAAAACATGGAGAAATTTGGATAGGGATCAAAGCAAGGAATGATTGAGGAGAAGTGTTGGTGAACGATGGTAATTATAGGGGAGGATATGCTCATTTTCTATTATTTTATTCTTTAAGTAATTATATTGGCCTAATAATATGATTTTTTTTCGAATTATCAAAAACATTTATTATAATATTGATGGGGAATTCATGATTATTGTATTTATATCAGTGATTACTTAATTAATTTTTTATTTATATTGTAATATATATATAAAATAAATTACCAAATTTTACTATTTACAAATATTCATGTATTTTTAAAAAGTACACAAAATGCACCCTAACCATTTTAAAATGTTATTAATTCCAAAATGAACTTCAGTTTAAGAAGGTAAGTTTATAATTATGATAAATATAATTGTTAATTAAAATCAAGGGTTATTAGAAAATAATGATTTTATATTATAACTGATTTTATGACATGTTGAAAAACTAATTAAGGTATCAGAAGTTTTATTATAATTAGAATAAAATACAATAATAAATTAAAAATACATTTAATGAAAATAAATTTTAAATTAAATCTATATGTTAATTATAAAATTGTAATTTAATATTTATGACTTATATAAATACCAATAACTAATTATTATTTTATAAAACATATATTTACTTATACTATGATACTATTATATCATATTCAAATTTATAATATTCATAAATTTACGTTATACTTTCATGGGTGAGGTTACTATTGTAATATTCAAATTACTATTCAAAATGGTCAAATTTATATTCCAAAGGGAATGATACTATTATATCAGGATTTGATCCTCTAATTATAGTAATACCTATTAATGAATTCATTATTAATTTATAAATATTGTATTATTTTCTAAGATATTTTAATTAATTTATACTATATGATATTATTGTATAAAGGGAATTTCTATTGATATAATTTTCAGACGTTACTATGTGCCCTGACCTGCTACTCCGAAATAGGAATTCGAACCTCTCTCACTCTCGAAACCACATTTAGATACCCAAGAATTGTTCTAAACCATTAAAGCAAGTAAAAATAATTATATAAATATAAGATAACTCATTGAATTTTGTTCTAATCTATGAAAAATAAGATGGACTGCCCACTGTTTCAATTATTCAAAAAGTGTGTGATTTTCAACCGGACTCAAAAACCATGGATGTTATAATCTTCCCACCTTAATATAGCTCATCCACAAGATATCAACCAAAAAATAGAGATCATGCCAAATATACTCAAACTATTAATGATAACAAATAATACCTTGGTCAAAACAGACGGAAGTCAACTTCTTCAAGTGGGGGTCCCACCTTTGGAGTGACATAACATGGTCCTTCCAGACCAAATCTCAAAGCAAGGAGATAGTCCAATGACAATTCCCAGACTAAAACGTCAACCTATGATGCATCGTAACTCCATCACCTCATTAGGTACTCTTATTCTTTACAAGAATCCAATTCATGTCCCTCACCGTATCGGTGCCTACCTACTGGAAATTTTACACATGGAACCAAAGAGGCCCTAAAACCCAAATGATATAAAAGTAAAACATGGGGACTCACACATCAATCTAGTGCCACTCTACATAATTTCCTAGATGTATATTACCCTCATATAACCATTATCTTCCATGTCTTCGAACCAAATCACCATAATAACTAGCATCCATTGATGATTATATAGAACATGGTTCCATGATCCTCATATATAAATAAATAAATATATATATATATATATCAAGGATCTGATATGATTCCATCATACTAACGATCATCTGGTCAGCCCACAAACACAACACATGGAACTTATTCACCCAAAACAGACATTCCTTAGCATACCATTCCAAAAAACCAAAAGAAACAAGGAAACACTCAAGGGTTTCCTCTTAACAGAGTTAGATGACTATTATGATCAGTCCCTAGAAGCTCCATAACATGACCTGGACCGATACTTTTCTACATGATGCATGACCTCATTATAGCGCTACATCATCCACCAGCCACTAACCCCATTGATGGGTATCATTGTCTCTTCCCTAACCACTATGTTTACTTGATCCTTGACCACCCTAACAATGTACAGGTCCGAAACTGACCCCAAAAGACTATGTATGCCCTTATCTCTTAATGCTGGCTATTAGAGAAGGATACTTGTAGTACCTCCTGAGATACCTGACCTATCCACATTCCCATAAAAAATTTTGAGGATGTTCATATTAAGTATGTACATGTACTAGATTCACATAGTATATGTAAACCATAGAAGTCTTAATAAAAATTTGTCTAAGAGAGTCATTGGCCTAATTGACCTACATGTAATCATTTCCACCTTGCTTCCTTCTATGGGAAGAATCGCCTCTAAATCACCTGAATACACTGCCCGACTCTAGTAGGACTTATCCATTATTATTTCCTCAAATATGATTTCATACTTCAATGCATCTGATAATGAGGCCAATGTAAGAATTTTTACTTATAGATTAATGGCATATGGTAAGACAACATTGAGGCAAATAACCCTTGAGGTTTTATATCTCACTATTATAGGTGAAAAGAGTTTCAACTCTATGAACATAACTTCCTAGACCATGATAGACCTATCACATTGAGTAAGGCTCAAGAACACTCAAGATCTAGTATTCCTCATCATCATTAGAAGAAAATTCTTCAGGATCAGGGCCTCAACCCCTTCTAGGCTAGCCCATATTGTCTTTATATATTCACCTAAACAACAAATATCTTGTGGATGAACCTCTTGGAATGCATAATAACAGCTTTAGGATCCACACTAGAGATGTGTCTAAGCATTAGAATATCAACTTCATCGATTCAATCTAGTTATCTAACTCATTCGGACCATCTTTACTCTAAAATTGATTCTGGTGATGTGACCGCAACTCCTGAGCCATATAATCCATTGATAGATCTACTCCCTGAGAACCCCTATCGATCCCTTGTAACACATGCACTAGGCTTTCCCCGACCTGTACATTATTACATGGCCCAAATCATATAAACTCTTTCATCATCCATTTATGAACTAGGCCCTGAACCTGAGCCTGTACCATTGGTTATACCAATGGATTATTCCCTACATGACCCGTAGAGCTACTACCCAGTCATTCTCCTCTTGAACTGACCTATCACCTGCCTAATAATCAATTTGAACTATCTATGAGGAACCATTTGAATCCCATCAACATGGTTAGATAACCCAATACAAATATTTATAAACATAAAAAGGTAAAGTAATAACAATTAGTGTATGCTCACTACCAGTAACCATTCATACCACAATTATTCCTCATGTCATACTAGACTCATGGCCTTTTTACCAAACCTAAATATATTCAAGTATCAATATACCTCAGGCCATTACCATTTTGACAGCAAACTTATTTCGAATATGATGACCTCATTTCCCATCCAGATGATCAAAATCAACCCATAGCATTGTACCATCCAACTATTATATGAACAAAAACCATTTCACCACACATAATATATATATATATATATATTACATGTAATATCTCATTTCACATGGAATAAGAAATTTCACACCATATATTATCAATTTTTTTACAATAATTTCCATGTCATGGAACGATAATATTTTGAATTTAAACATACTAATATGTTCTTACCTATATAATAAACATGCATTACAACACCCTCATTCCATAAATTGTCAATAGATCCATATCCCATCCACTTCCTTACCAGACCAATGTCATAAATAATAACGAATTTTCATCACATTCTATATAACCCACTATAATGGGAAGTCAATCAAACCAAAAATTGATTAAAATAGAAAATACATTCCCAAAAATGGAAACATGTCCGGCCACTAATACATGCGGTCATACGAACCCATGTATGAGCCCTAAATCAAGTTTATAGAACATCCAAATCTCTACTCCACCATAGAACAAATAGCATGACTAGTAAAAAATAAATGTATTAGTAATCTTGACCTCACTAAAAGCCAAGAATATAGTACCACAAAATCATTTTAATGAACAGTTCTGGTGCAATTTATAGTGTCCTCGGTTTGATTATCCACCCAAGAAGTACTACTATGCCAGATTATACTAGACTTATGTGTGCCTACATGAATGATAATGGATGACAACATGCATTGATAGTATGAAAGTGGTATAGTGGGGAGGCTACAACCTCTTCAGATGATATCATAATTGTATGATTTTTATATATGTAACATGTCGGGTCATTTAAGACACAATGAGCTCGAAATAGACCCTCTATCAAAAGAAGAAAAATTGATATAATTAAATTGAGAAATCTATATAACCATATGACAAAACAAAATCATAAAATAAATAAAATTACAGTATTCCAAATACACCACTTGTAGTACAAAAACAAAACACACAATAGGTCATAAAAATCAAAATACAGAAGAGGGTAGACAATGGTAGACCGAAATAGCTACATTCATATAGGCATGCTGAAAAAATGGATACATAAACATGAAACATCAGTTAAGGTAATACCTCAAGTTCTTATGACCTCCTCCATTCCAAATAGAAACTACAACCTTGCTCCTGATCCTGAAGCATTGCACAAACACAAAAACATAAGGTCTAGCCTTATCCCGAAGGGCCAATGTAGGTTTTTAGAATGTGTATCAATAGGATACCATCATAGTGTGCATAGACAACATGAGTTTTTGAGAATTTTTTTAATATATAATTAAATAATAGAAAATAATCATGGAATTAAAATAAATACAAACCCCTATGGTTCTCAAAACCCATTAGGGAGTCATCAACTTCTTTTACCAATTCTATATGTCTGAATAGGAAAGGATCATTGGCCCGTGTACCAAGGAATCCATCTAATTTTAATATCCTGGGTGAACACTTAGTTTCTACCTAATATAATGTAACCTAACACCACATGCCTCCTAAAACATTATGTTCCCATCAAACCATTCATGTCAAGAAAGCTCACCAAAGCAAGTCACTTTTCCCCCAAACCCAGCTCAAGAGCACTCGTCGGCCCATGGATCGATATATAAAGGCATGTCGATCCCTATCCTTAAATAAAATCCATAGTCATCTCTCAACACAACATCTAAATAAATGGTGATGTTTTTTATCCTCTATCATACCAATTCCATGTCCTCATTTCAGTGAGACTCAACCACCAACAGATAGCCCCATCTCTATCAACTAAATGCTCTTCATCTTCCACATGTATTTATATGAAAAAAACTCCCAAATATTAATCCAAAGCTATTATTCTAGGGACCTTTCCCGACATGTGTGGTCAAAACCACCTAATAAAGGGGTAAACCATTTTCCATGGGACTAAAATCTGTTCTTTAGACATCATCGGTGATAAAAATTCCACTTATAAATACCTACTCCCCATAAACTCAAGAACCTCATGCCCCTTCGACCACATAGCTCAAGTATGATGTCATTTCCACCCACTAACTTTGGATAAGCTCTCAAACTGATGAGATTTCCACCTAAACTAATGTCTGTGATTCCCAACTAATTTTCAACACTACCCAAGTAATCTAGGCTAAGCCTAACTAGATAATCACATCACCTCAATCTCGATGATCATGCCATTCTAATTCCTCAGAGCAAGCACTTCATGAACCCATGTGTCAAATTAGTATTATAGAAGCATTTTATATAATCATATCAAATAAAATAAACAATTCAATAAAATATGAACAAATTTCACAATTTTAAATGAACATATAAATTCATTATAATTTATTTTGTTACCACCAATTGAAACATCAAAAATTTAAAACATTTATATAACACATCATTTATAAAAAAATTAAATGTTTATGATTTATAAATTTTCAATTTAAAAAAAATCAAATTAATTAAAAGCATTCCCATCCTAACATCTCAAGGTGGGAAACAACCTCTAACCCATCCTTGCATCAGAGAATGAGGTTCTTTATTGCCCAATGACATCCCACAGGTTCTTACATTGAATTAAATATGAAACAAAGGGGGATTTTTCAATTTCCCACCAATGAGCTAAAATACCCACAATCAAATCAATCTCTATGAAAAATAGAAAGGTATACACAACCTACCATGGGTGCGAAGACATTGGCATGCCAGATATTTGTAGATGATCTGAAGATGTTTGGATGAAATAGAAGATTACATCAAAATCTAAAATATTAATCTAATATAGATCGAACATATTTAGTGATCCGTACAATTAACGTATGTAAGAAGTGATGATAAGGATATAAGAGACTCACTGATGTGGTTATATATCACCTGACACTAGCCGAAGTGGAGCTCAGATGGTGGATCTCATCCACCCCCTATATTTGAGGAGTGATATCCACCCTTTACTATTGTAGGACCCACGAATGAAGGAGTATTGGAAACAAGAGAACAATAAAAAAAATTAGATGAAAATGTGGAATTTTATACCTTAAATGAGGTTTCATGGTTAACTTATGTTGTTTTTCTAACCATATGCAAACCGCTTAGGCTATAATGCATAGTTTCTACCCATGTGGAAGGACCCATACAGATGACTACATTGCATTATCTTACATTGAGCTAACCATACAGTAGTTGTTTTCAAAAAAAACTACTGACATGACACATGAATATGTAACACCCCACATAGTTTTCGAAAACCATGTGGCATTTCAAAACTAGGATTAATGGTATACCTCAAACCATACTCCCTCACCTACAACTCCAAAATAGGCCTTCTGGCATCAGAGGCTCCCAAAACCACTTCTAAACACAGGATGCTTCTTCTAAACCCATTAAATCATATAAAAGATGAAAATAAATACAAATTAAATTTCATAATTGTTTTTCAATAAAAAAAATGAAGAGGGTGAGACCATTAATTAAAAAATTCAAAAAGGGATTCATTTTCAACCCGAGTGAAAAACCCAAGACCATATAGGGTTGTTGTACTACATACACTCACGAAAAGTTATCGTATCTCCAATGAAATTGAATGTGTAAACTATAAAATTGATATAAAGACTCTCTATATTTAATTATTCTATAAATATCATATATATTCTATATATACGTCATCAAAAAAACCATGGGAGGTTGTAATGGAAAAATAATGGCATCATTTTGCAAGTCTTATGTCCTCCATAAAAACTAATTATTATATTTTACCCCATATTATGAATGTGGGGGTGGTTTTAAGTCATTACTATATGATAAAATAATCTCAGTGTATGGAAAAACTAACAATAATATATAATTGTGTTTTAATAACAACCAAAGTGGGATGATGGTAAAAAAACTAAAATAGAACATTGAGGAACATCACATCTTCTTCAGGTATCATCCTTACGGTTTTATGGATTCCTTCCTAGGTTGTCTTTATTCCCATAATATGGCCTATATTATTGAATGGCGAATAAGGGTATGTTGTTATTTTTTGGCATCTACAAGATAAAAGGGTTGGAATGTGTAAATATGATAAGAGATGTGGTGGAATTTTATAAGTTATGTGAGTGGAACGCTAGTATTATTTACAGATAAAAAGGATCACCCATGTTTTTATCATGAAAAATGGTCAATAATAGAGTATTATTAAGATTTAAATATTATAAAGAAGAAAATATTACATAAATATTTTTTTATGAAATATTTACAGTCATTTAAAACCTTATTTTATTTGTCTACCCCTATAAAACCATTTGTACCTTAACCACAATAATTATTTTTTACTATTTTTCATATTCATATTTTCAAAACAATTTGTTTTCCATATTAGTTAATATAAATTATTATTATTCCAGATCTTTAATCCATTTATAAAAAATTCAATTCACATTAGTAGATGGATTTTATTAAAAATTAATACAACATAAGTGATGGGAAAACTAGTTTTTTAAAGACCAAATGTTAAATATATTACATGTTTTTTATATAAATATTCAATATAAAAACTATTTAAATGTACTAAATTGGATTAATTGATATAAAATTGAAATAATTATGCTTAAAACCCATTTACAAATATTATTTGGCATTATAAATTATTTCAATTAATGGTTATATTTCAATTAAAACGTTGTTTTCAATATTAATCAAAAAGTGAATCATTTCATAGAAATCCAAAACATCACACTGTCATAATTATTAAATAATTATTCCAAAAAAATATAAATTTATCACATAAATTTAATAAAAGTTATTAAAAGTAATTTTCAAATCATTTTTTTGAATTGTTTTTAAACGATCTTTCAATAAAGATATAGTTATATAGAAATCATTATTTTCATTTAAAGGGTTACTTTTTTTATAATAATTTGGTAAATATAATTTTTATAATTATTTATTGTTATTAATACCATTTAAAAAAATTGGGCTTTAATTTAAATGCTTAAATAATTTTTTTATATGTTAATTTTGTTTAAACATAGTTCTAGGTGCATTAAAATTTATAAATGAAATTATATTTATTATTGGAGAAATAAATTATAAAGCCTTATGTTGTAAAATTCATCATTCCTATAAAAAAGTCATCATTAAAATTTTGGGGATAATATATTCTAAAAATATCAATGTAATTATTCTTCATAATATGTTATGGCTCCCATGTTTCATCTTTTATATTGTGATTTCTTCAATTTACCAATACTAGATTTTTCATACGATTCCTAAATATTTTGTATCTAATACCAAGAATCATGATGGGTTCCTCAAAGTATAAAATATTAGATTCCAGAAATATTTCATCCCAGTTATTAACAACCTCTAGTTCTACAATGTGTATCCAAAAAAATGATATATAGAACACATTATGTAATTTATAATGTTTTGGTGGAATTGAGAAATGATAAGAAACAATTCATATTATTTCAAGAGTATCTAAGGGTCCAATGTAAGATCTATTATGTTATGAATAGACCCTGAGGATCCAAAATAAGATTACTCCATTTAAATTTATAGTTAAGGATCCCATGCAGGGTTCCATTTTAAATGTGTAGACCCTAAGGATCCCCATGTAGGATGGCTCTCTATGTTAGAATTTAGAGACCTAGTGGGTTACCCATTATTTGACCAACCCTATGTTTATACATGGGTTTGGGTAGAGATGGTTTTGGATGTCACCTTAGAACTCATGACATATTTGTAATCATATAGGGATATGGATGTACTATTGATTTTGGGAATTCAACATCCCAAAATCATTGTTAATTCTATCACATGTTTATTGCTTATGCGGTGATGATTTCCATAGGTGATTCCTATTTAATGGTTGTTGAGCCTAATGTGAGGAATCTTTCTTCCTCTTTGGTATTCCAAGACAATATTCAAATGATCCAGCATCTGATCCAAGTTATTTCTAATGATTATTATATACCTATAGTTAATACAAGGGACATGCATATTGATCCATTCTATATTGGATTATTAGATTATTTTTATTTCCACAGGTAATTCTAGGTATCCATATGTTAAGCCTATGATATGATAAATGAGAATAACATCCCTTGTGATAATAATCATTGATGATTACACTCTCGAATATGATGATCATGATTACTCTCTCCTCATATCATGAGTTAAATGAGGATGATTGTGCTCTCTTCACCACATGGTTGTTGTTGGATTATTACACTCTACTCAACTTCTAGTCTATAGAAATTGATTATGCTTTCCTCAAACTGTGGATAATGGAGAACCACTACACTCTCCATACATTTTCAAACAATGAGGATTTCACGATGTTATCTTTTGAATCTGGCTTATAAGACCTTCAATGTTTCCTGATGGATGAAAATGGAGGCACACACATATATTTTACATTCAATTTGTATCCGAAGGGGTTAGTATAAAATATCACCTATGAGATCTCCAACAGATCACCTAAATGTAAAACAACTAGAGATCATTCTGGTCATAATGTTGTGACCACATATGGTCTGAGAAATAGGGACCAAACTATGAACATGATTTACATAGAGTGATAAGTATAATGACTCACGTTGTGAAAATTTATAAGATATATATATGTACATCCATTGAATTTTTAATCATAGTGATTGGAGGAGAGTACAAGTGAGCCTAGTTATAGAAAGAGTATCTCCATGTGGTGACATGTCTTGATCAAAGACATTTCTTGCATTATTCTATATATGTGTATATTAATTTGGATAATGGACCTGAATATTGACTTTATGATACATGGCTTGAGTAGAATAATTTCTAGCTCAATACCCATTAAAACGATGTGTAGGATATCTGGATTACAGACCCAAGTATTGTATACATATTAGTTAAGGTCATTTCTTTCAGTTACTCATGAGTATTAATATTTATGTATATATGTATAGTGATGTGACTATTCAGGTATATGTATATTGATCTCAATATACATGATGGAACATTCATGGATGATTGAGATCATAAAATACTGGTTTTACTCTAGTTTCACATTTTGGTTTTACATATATATTCATTTTTGTCTGAACAAGGATGAGCAAATTTATTTTCCATAAACCTAATGTATATTTTATATGGTTATTATTAGAGTGTCCAAATGAGATTATTTCTCACACATTCACATGCACCTTGATGTATGTATATTCATTTTGTATGTTTATTAGGTTTAGAACAGTCACATTGTTGATAGAATTATGGTATAGTGTAGTATATTCTAGTTGATCTTCTCATGTGGTTTCTTCTGAATTGGTTAGTGTAATTCAAAAATGTCTCGATATCAAGTACATGACCTAGCATTGAGTTAATGTTAATTCCCTATACATTTTTTAATTTTTTTTACTCATGAATCTTTCTGGTTATCCTAGTTTGTGACTATTGTTTTATGTATGACAAATTTTTTCATATTTTTAAGTTATTTTTATTATTATTACAACGTGGTCTATTTCAGTTTATTTATTGAT
Organism: Viscum album; assembly: GCA_963277665.1. NCBI lineage: Eukaryota > Viridiplantae > Streptophyta > Magnoliopsida > Santalales > Viscaceae > Viscum > Viscum album. The sequence goes on from OY728129.1 coordinate 577,559,628, forward strand.
TCCAAAATCTGTACTTTTATTGTTATATAGATACATACCTATTTTCATTATTTTATTATTCTGATTTGATGGTATAGTCTCCCCACTATCACAATATTGGCCATTGTTACTAGTCAGAAGCCTTTGGCATATAGATAGCATGCTCGAGGTCATGTAACCACCCTACTCGAAGCAATGGTTTAGGGGTATCTGATTCAGGGCATCAAAAATCCCAAATATTTACGTCTGTATTTATTTAAACAATTTATATCCTTGTGAATATAACAACCCCATCAATGTAAACTAAAGTCAGTGGTGATTTTAATACGTTGGCACAAAATAAAAGGAATCGCATTCCAATGATTGAATAGTTCAGTTGTCCAAAGAGATTAGTGCATATACGATTCTAACATTGGTTATAAAAACATTAAATAAGTCATAGAAATTAAACTGAGAACACAATTTTTTCATCACGTGAATACATGATATTTATAATAGATCATAGCATGGAATACTATGGAATGGAAAAGAAAATAATGGGTACTTTATGATTCTTAGGAAGGAAAAATAAAAAACATAAATTAGCATTAGATAAAAAATAAAATTTAATAAGTTTGAGATAAATTATAATAAACTATTCCATTTTAATTATATAAAAAATGAACTAAATATATTAATGATACATAAATATATATAATCACATCAATAATAATTACCAGTATCTGAATGAAAGAATGAATAATGTGAGACATCAAAATCATACTATCATAGATATGTTATACCATATCATACATAAATAGCTATAATGTATGATAAACACCAAAAATAGTTTTCCTCATGTGACCAAATGATTCATATTGGGGTTATAATATGCTAAACCTAGAACAAACTATGTCTTAGGTATTTCTCCAATGAATTGGTTAAATAACAATACAATATATAATCAACATAAACATTCATAATGAATAACAAGCATATGAAATAAAAATATTATACCCACTAAATTAATATAATACATCGGGAGATATATGGTGGATAGTTTTATTAGAATATATTACAAGAAAATAAAAATATTTATCATAGGATGTTGATATAGATGAAAATTATTTTTAAATTTAATAATAACATTTAATTAGGAAAATACCATTTTCATTTTTAAATTTTATATTTAAAATCTAAATTTTTTGAGAATATTAGTAAAAAATTTATCATTTAATAGAACCATTGGAACTTTTATATGAATTATCTATGATGAAAATATGTATTACTGTAGAATTTATTTATATGATATCTGTTAAAACTATTTTTTTGGACACTCCTTCAACATTAGGTTATTCATTCTGTAAAACACTTGAATATTAATTTTATATAATATTATAAATGTAATAAATGGTTAAATATTTCATTAATATTTCATCAAAAAAAATTATTTTATATTAATACTCACCATAAAAACATTTTAAATAATATTTTCACATGGTAGAAAATTATTCCTCCCTGAATTGAAGAAAACAATTAAATTTTTATTAAATCATTTCATAAAATTAAGTATATATAGTTAGGGAAAATAAAGTAGAGAATAAAATTTCTTAAAATAAACACATAATATGAAAATAAATATTCCTTATGAAATAATTATCATATAATTTCACCATAGGAACCATAAAAATTTAAAATATTCATTTTTGTTTGGATTGTGAAATATACCCTTACAAAATGGTTATTTTTTGAATCAAAACAAAATGGATTAATTATTTTGAATTTTAAATATATTTTCCAAAAATTAATAATGATAAATGATATAACATCTATAATGAGATGTATAAACCCAAAATAAACATAAATTGTATCCAAAAATCAAACATGATGCCTCAAATTAATACATTAATAATGAATCCTTATATTACGCCCAAAAATATTCATAAGCACTATAAAAACATAAATAATATTTATATATATATTATGATTTTAAATCAGATATATTTAAACACATATAATTTCATATATTATCCACTTATAAATTTAAACAACGATTTATAAATAATTACATTTTAAAAACGTAATTTTTTGTTGATAACAATTTGGTTTTCCTATTATATTTTTTGTCAATAATTTTTGTAATGGATCATTGATCATTACTCCATCATATACAGAATAAAATTATTCTAATTTATTATCACATATAATCATTATATACACCTATATAACTATTCATATATATTGGTGATGGTAATATAAATGCATCGCTTCATGGAGACTGTAGTCCGTACATATGCACTAATGATGATTCCACGTCTTGGTACATACAAAATGATAAAGTTGAATAATAAGTAACAATTACATTTATATTATTACATAATTAATCTAATATATATTTTATAAATCTATCATTGTCACCATCTATTAAAATATTAAATTAAAAATGAATCAAATCGCTTGGTGTAAGAGTTATTCAATACAAACGAATGAGAGAGGTTGTCATTTTATAATGCATGGGATGATATGTTGGATTATAAGATATTATAAAATCATAATAATAATTATTTATTATATTTTATATAATATCAATAAATAAATTATATTAACCAATCATGAATGATGTTTATAAAAAAAATCATTTTTTTCTAGAGGAGGTTATGAACACATACCCACTATTGATACTTTCATTTCCCATTTGATGGAAATGAGGAGGGAAAGAGTTATTACATAATCAGAATAAATTCTCATTATATTATTTGTTCATCATTTATTATTTAATTATTTTTTCAAAAAAATTTATAATATTGGTAGATAAATATATTTATTGGCGCTTAATAAATAATTTTACCTCTTCTTTGAGAGAACAACAATAGATTACAACTTAAGACATGAATGATTGATTTTTGGTGAAGAAAATAAGTTCTATGATTAATGAAAAGAATATAATATTTTTTTGGAGATCGTGTTGGACTCAAAATTAGGATATAAATTTGTGAGTAATATATGATAATTAGTTCCCATTTATATTTGATTGGAGTAAAACAAATGTAATTACTAAAGGATATATATAATATAAGATCAATTTTTAGTGAAAGTGGATATAAATAGAAAATATAAACATGTTACGATAATATAAATTTTAAAAATTTTCAATATATATGAATTACATATGTTTATCTAGACTTTATACACTTACATTTTTGTTTACTCTACCCCTGGTATGCTCATATTAACATTATCCATAGTAAAAGAAAAATTGTATCTTTTAATTTTTATCATTACAAAGAATTAATGGAAAAAAATAAAATTATACTAATCATTATGATTTCAAATATCTAATCCATATAGTTTTAATGATATTGTATAATATTAAATAAAGTATTTAGAATAATTTCATATATCAAAATAAATAATGTTTTTACCTGAATGTATTTTAATTCTAAAAATAGAATTTATATTCATTAAATTAATTTTAAAAATTCTATTTTGAATAATATACTATAATATCTATTATATATTATAAAAAAATCATTATTATTTCATTCAACAATGACATATTAAATTTACCAAGACAAAACCACACTTCCCTTATGAAAATTAGTTTAAGATAAATATTTTTTTAAGACCAAAATTAACATATACTAAATTTAATAAGTGCACTATTTAATTTGTAATTAATTAGACTATATATAATAAATGGTTTCATATGTCAATTTTTTATCAAATTTAAAATATAATTTAGAAATTAATTTTATTATATAATAAATATAAATTATATTCGTATAGAAATAGATATTATCAATATTCTTTGTTAAATAAATCATTATCAAAGATATTAAAAATTATCCTGAAGATAACATTAAAATATTGATTTTAAAATATATATTAATTGTCTCGTATTTTATTTGTAAATATTTTATAAATTAATTATAATTTTTATACACAAAAAAAATATTCATAAAAAACATTTTTAGAAGAATAAATAACTTTACTAAAAATTGAGTAAATATTTATAATGTGTTAAAAATTAAAATTTCATTATATAAAAAATATATATTTTATTAATAATATAGATATCAATATTCAAATAGTAAATTCAGATTGTATTTTATAATAGTAATATTTAATGATATATTTATAATATATCACAGTTTACTTACTTTTCAATGTTACATTGTAGGTATTCTATCATGAATGGAATTCCAATGAAAAAAAATTCAATGTCTCACATTTTCCCCATTAAATAAAATTCATCAAAACAATTATTATATATGTAATGCATGGTTATATATTTGAAAATATCATTTCTGAAAACCCACATTATGAAATGGAATAATAGAACATTATTCGATAATGAGATGTGTAAAGCATAATGTTTACTAGAAATGAAATATAATCAGCTTCCTAGATTATGATAACATTACTTATTATTGAAAATTATTCTATCTAATAGCAGAATAATGTCTAAAAACTAATATTGAGTAATAGTGAACAAAGTAGTAATTTTTTGAACAATAACACCATTTATTATTGAAGTGTGAGAAGAAAATCACTTGTTAAAAAATTATTATAAAAATGAAAAAATATTACATTTCGTGGTATTTTTTCTTTGAGTTGATGAACTATTTAACCACAGAATATTATAATATATAATTAGTTAATATATATAATCATTTATGAAGAAAACATTTATCATTTGTTTGTACATCAATAAATTTCCACTTTAATCTACTCACATACATCAATAATTGAGTAATCCAGAATAATTGTGCATTCCTAGAGAATAAATATTTACATTTAACCGATCATAAGACCCATTAAAGATAAATATTTTATTAATCCTGTATTTATAAATTTACCACATCTAAAATGGATAGCATATGTTTAATAATATATATACATCTTCTAATGATGAAATAATATATTAATCTATGATACCATGATAATAAAAACTAGTTTTTTATCTAAACCATATAATAAATAATTAATTTTATGACATCTCCATTATACGTTTGAATAAATTAAACGTGGATAATATTGGGAAAGTCTATCACTATATTTCACAAAAAACTTATCATTAATCTCCAAGAAACCTAAAGTAGCTATTATCATCACATAAAAAACATGTGAATAATTTTTCATATATTCTACTAAAATATGGAAATAATATAAATCACTATTAATCCAAAAACATAATATATATGATTCACAAAATTTAATCAATCCTTATTGCTCAAATTAAATCATAGTATATCCAATATATTGGATAAATCCAAAATGTGAAATAAAATTGCTCAAAGATTTCATAAATCACTTTGTCACTAATTCACTAATAAATATCTTGGTCACCAATATTATCAAATATATTTTATAACCATTATTCATCTCCTTATAAAAACTAGAAAAATAATATCTCAAAATAAATAACATATTGAAGGTTATTTATCCCTCATTGATATTTTTTTCAAAAGATTCACATTACCATTAAATTACTATTCAAGGATATCATAACTCATCATCACAGGCCTAAAAATACACATTGAATAGATATCGTACAATAGTAATTAGAAATTTCATAAATATTATATTCTTAATTTTATTAGTAAAAAAATTTTATAAAATAATTCAAGAATCTAAAAAAATCAATAATTTCACATTAATGATTGAAGTAGAGTGTTCCCTTAAATTTGGTAGGGATTAGCCTTATAGTAAGGAATAAAATCAATTATTGACCAAGATCCCCACAAATAAGTAATTGAAAAATAATAGGTACATTTTGATTTATTTTATTTCCCTCTATTGAACTATTTATTTCACCACATTAATTACATGATATACAAATTTACTCTACATTGAAAAAAACATTATCATTCTTTTGAGTAATTTATATGGTTGTTTCTTCCAGCATTCACAAAAACATGAAAGAGAAATATTATTTACCAAATCATCTCCACGAAAATTGATTTATCTGTTTATTGGTTCATTTATAAAGTCAATTATATTCATGTTGTTAATTATATATGGATATATATAGTTATTAATAATCATTGTATTTTTTATTCCATATCCTAATTATTTTTTATTCTCATGAGTGAAATCATAGCATCGTCAATCAGACTGAGAATTAATATGTTTTTTCAATGTTCTATCCATTAAATAAAAAACATATGATATTGAGTAATCATAATAACAGTTAATAATCATTAAATCATGGAAAAAAATATTTTATTGGATGTTTAAATCACGATTCCTTATTTTCAAACAATGACACTATAGGATTAACCATAATTATTCCTAGTAAAATTATATTAAAATATATCATATTGGTTTTAAAAAATGTGAATTAATCAAATAACATACAAAAAGAGTTTCATTCATGATGTATAATCATAGGACCACTCATCATGTACCGATCAATATCGATTTCATTACCAATCTTCCTCTTTTATAATTTTAACACATAGATATAGCTATATCATAGAATATCCACCTTTATGAATACATTATTGGATGAATATTCTATGAATACTGTGTAATATCAATTTTAAAAAATCATTATGGTAATATCTTATATAGGGAATTATCCTGAGAATCATTCATGGTTTTATGTTCTCTAATATATGTTTTCCAAAATATACTTCCCAATATTTATACTACACTTACATTGATAAAAAAATACATCATATTTTCTCAAGTAACATATAGATAGTTGTCATTTTACTACACTAGTGAAATAATTAAATGATAACATCAGAAAGGATCAAATAGATTATTATTCTAGGGTATGTTTGTACATAAAATATTCTCACATCACATCTAAACACATATAATACAACATAAAAATTATGGGGAATTTTTTATTTTTTCTAGAAAATCCCTAAAACCAATTCCAGATCCCTTATTTCAATACTAATAAATGGGAAATCTAATAAATAGTGACATCATATTTTCATTAAGGATAATATACAATCATAGTGACCATATGATAAAAATATGAAGAAAAAAATTCTTGAGATAATAAATAATAATATATTTCATTTAACTAATTTCATCAAAAGGGTATATATCTCTTTATTAAATTAAAATTCAGTTATTTTGATGAACAATAATAATTATTATGAAAATTATAGAGTTAGTAATGTTTCCATCATAAAAATATCATCAATTCATTGTGAAAATAAACCAATCATATATTTGTAAGTAGTACAATATAAACCCTTACCAGTATCTCTCATGAGACCTACTGATGCCTCAAGGGGCTACAACATTTCTAAACCATCACATACTTTATCAATTGATTAGACATATAAATTTGGTGAATAACAATTCAATACATAGTCAACATATAAATTTGTTTTCAAAAAGTAATATAAAATATTTATATTAAACCCAATCAATATATACATAAATATGATTAAAATACATAGATATAAATAAGGTGGATTTTATTAATAAATTATATCCCCAATAAATCATAAGATTTATCATATATGTTAATGTATGTGAAAATGATTTTAGAATATTAATGTAAAATTTTATCAGGAAAAAGCCCTTTTGGTTTTTAAATCATTTATATACATTAAAAATATATCTAAAATATTAGAAAATATATTTTTATTCACAAGGACCATGTAATATTATAAATTAATATTGGAGAAAATAATAATAATTTATTAGAGAGAATTGATTCATGTGGTAAGCATTAAAACAATGATTATTTACACACAATTGGTAAAACAAGTACCCAATTGTGAATCACATTAGATTATTCATTTTTAAAAAAATTATTCAATGTAATAAATTTATTAATATGAAATTAATAAAAAATTTCTAGGTTATAAATTATTTTTAAATATATTATTACAGAAAATATGAAAATGTAACAAATATATTTTAAACATAATAGAAAAGGGGATTTCTTTTCTCTAAAAAGAATAATCTTGGACTTTAGAGTTAACAGAGAGAGAAAAATTAAAGAAAATGTCAAAATCCAAAATTATTTTTTTAAATGCTGGAGTTAATGAATTAAATAACTTATAATCCTTCCAATGGTAACAAAAACATAATCAATCTCTAATGATAATTAAATTCTAAAATAAAACCTCACCTTTTTTCTAACATTAAATTAAAAACCCATGGGAATATAATATACCATTATATATAATTAATTATGAAGTACCCATGATAGAACATGTTAATGGAATGGTTTATAAACATCAAAATTAAATATAGGGGATAACATCAATCTTTTCTCAATGAATTAATTTTTACTTGATAAAATCATACCCTATATATACTATGATTTTTTAAGTGATATGACCTCATGTGTAATAAATATATATTTATTATAAATATATACTTTAACAATTAATTCAATAATAATTATATATGATTCAATAATAAAATAACAACAATTTTTTTAATTGATATTTATTAAAATGTTTGTTTTGATTAATAACTATTTTTTCATGTATGTTTCAGTCCAGCTGTTATAGTCTGTATCCATCTGTCAGGGTTAAATAATTTCTATATTATAAATCAATAAATTTCTTACATATTTTATAAATGTAATCATTTTTTAACCATTCAGATAACTCGGTTTTTAAAAGTGATTTACATCACTATGTGAAGATAGCAGTCCATACATATGCATTGGTGAGGTTTCCAATTTCTGATGGATGAAATGAGTGAAATTTTAATGATAAAAAACCATTATAGAATAATTATTATATGTTAAATATTATATATATATATATTACATATATCCTAATTACCATCTATGTGATGTGGTAATGAAAAATTATAAAATAACATCATAGTGGTAGAAGTCCACACGTATGTATGAGGGATGATATCTTTTTCAAATGGATTAAATAATAAGAAGGTATATAATATATAATAAATTCATAAAAATAATTATGTGATAAAAATAATATATAAAAATTAAATTCATCATAATATCAAAACATGAATAATATTTTCAGAAAACCAATCACATAATAATTTGTAAGAGGTTTCCCACATGCTTGGATAATAGATGCATACAATTTCCGTGTGATGGAAATGTGATGTGAAATGATTTTTATTAATCATTTTAACTTATTAGTACATTTATTATAATAAAATAATCATTTTATGATGGGTAATATTTTTGGTATTATTGAAAAATAAATATAATTGAAAGTGATAGATTGCTATTCGTATCTCTTCTTTGAGAGAACTATTTATTCTTCTAATTTACACCCTTAAATGTTGGTTTTGAGAGATAAAAGGAACCAACATGATTAATATGAAGAACCTATTAATTACTTGTGGTATGTATCTTCTAGTATACAATTATTAACTTTCATGAATATAGACGTATAATAAGTTCAATTTTATAAGTGAGGGGAGGGACACAAATGGAATTGGTTGAAACTAGATTATAATATATGGTCACATTTACGTGAATGATGATAAAAATATATAAGAAATATAATTTAGGATTATATATGATTTATATATATATATTAATTTAATAAATAGAAATTTTTTCTGACATTCATACCCTAATCTATTAGTTTAACCTCCCGATAAACCCATTTTTACATTTACCCTAAAAAAACATTTTAATGTTTTTTCAGTTCATTATTACCAATAAGTAAGTACACAATATATAAAGATATTAATTATTCTTATTAATAATTCGGAATAAATTTTATAACACTGAAAATCTAAAAGGGATATGAATTTACTTTAAAATAAGTTTGGAAAACCCAATTAAAACTGTTTTAGGGAAATCTATTTTTAAGAAAAATACTAAATTTTATTTCATTATAATCCATAAAAAACAATTAGAATTTTTTATTAATTTTATTAATTATAAATTATATAAATTTTAATAACATTATAAATATATGTTTATTTATTTTATTTTTATGATAAAAATAGTTCATATATAAAATTTGTTTTTTGAAAATTGTTTTTTATTAAAATAAAACTTATAAAAAATTAATGTGTAATATTTTTTCATATGTAATAAAATTTAGTTTTTATATGTAACTATAATAATATTACTTTTTCATCAAGTACGTAACATTAATGGAAATTTAAATTAATTTATATAATGAAAAAAAACTATAATTTGTCCAAAATTAGTATTGTTCACTATTACATGAAAAATAACTCTTTTTAAAATTTTAAAAAACTATCAAAATATTCCTCACAAGAAAAAATTAAATAAAATACTTTTATTAAAACAGATTATTTAATAAATAAATGAATTTATTGATAATTGAATACATATTAAATAGGAATTAATAAAAAAAATTATTTATATAAAACCATTATATTTATTTTTTGTAATTAAATTATTCTTAATCAAATGTCCCATTGAATACCATGTTATAACTTTCGCATTTTAATTATATTTTTCTTGTATATCATTGTTCTCATGAAGCCTGATGTTGTGTGAAAATAATGATATCAACCATATTATAACATTTTATTAAAAATATTGTGTAATTCTTAAAAACTCTTCCACTAATAGGTTTTAAAATTTGTTCCAGTAGTCTATTTAATTCAAACAGTTTTATTCAATTTTTTCATAATTGCTGGAGAACATGTTGCACTAGAAATTAAATATCAAGTTACGTTATATTCATACATTTATTATCACAATGTAATGTTTTAAATTTTATTGATTATATTTATACATTTTATATAACGCTCTATATCACCATTCCTATTCATTTTTATGAATAATTCATTATACATAATTGTGTAACACTGTTAAAATAAAATGAATATTTTTTAATGAAATATTTATAATATAATATATATAATTAAATCCCCCAAATAATTATAACTTCCTCAACAAATTATACTTAATTACCAATGAATATTTACTATCAATTTTTACATTATGTCCTTTAAATCCCACAACATTTATACAATAGTATGATTCCTCAAAAAAACCATTAAAAATTGAGTTACTCAATCCAATATAAATTTTCTCTAATATCTCAAATTTGTATGGGTTCATTATAAATGGAAATGTAAGGCATTAGCTCTATTTAATCAATTTTGTGAACATGTGTTGGGTTTGTAATATACTACCTAAAAAATGTCATAAGGTGTAATGACCTAGGTTTTTCCTACATGGAAAATATCTCAATAATTATTTTTAATGAATTGGAATCACATCATGAGTATAATTGAATTTTTTCACAAGAAGGTGACCTAGATAGAATTTCATGACTAATTTTTTGATTATAGGATATGGATTTTACCAACATGTTATGCTAGTGTTGTCTTTCAATCAATGAGATTCCCCAAAAAATATAATAATTAATAAAATATATTTTTTTCCTTAGTCACAATCATAAAAATTATTATTTTTTATCGAAGAATTGTATCGAATGAGAAATATTATACTAAAAATATGTAAAGTTTAATGGTTTTATATCAGGAATATTATAATTCATGTTTTCATTAGGGTCCCAAATTGTAGAATTTATTGTTGGAATTGTATAATAATATTATTTTATATATAATTAATTCCATAATGTTTTTAACCCACATAAGATATTTATCTATTAAAAAGCCTATTTTTAGACTCCAATGTGGTTGAGTTGCATTACACAACATAAATACTTCTTTTGAGGATGAAAGATGGATTAGAGATATGTGAAAATGATATAAGATTATTCTTTTAGGATAAATTCAACATCAAATTTATTATTAATGTTATGAGATGATGATGATGGAAACTATGGTTTAGAAAATATGAATATCTTTGGGTTAAACACCATTAACATGGGTTTTGTTATTTAAATTTTTCCATTCCCTATATAAATTGTTTTTTATGTTTTTATAATATAATTTTTAGTATTTTATGATTAATTATGATAAATTAATTCTAGTAATTATCATACCATTATTATAATTATCATTCTCACATTTATAGAATCTAGTCCTTCCACCAGGGAATAATTTGGGTATATTAACTTTTTTTAAGAAATATTGATGTTGGTTGAACATTTTTATTGGATATCTCATATGAATATACCTAAATATTATTAATTTCTACTCTCCTCCCATTCACCTATGTATCCAATCTATTTTTCATCACTCTTATCCTTAGATATGGATCCATCATCCCGAACATTGTCTTGTCAAAATGAAGTTGTATTTTTGTTATCAAAGGGTTTTATAAATAAAGGTATTTTAGGGTAATCAATGAGAGAAGGTGGAACACACATGAAATATCATGTGGAATTTGTAGTGTGGTGTGGGGGGGATAAGTATGAGGTACTAGACCCTACATAGATAGACAATTTGATATAATAGTATACTAAATGTTTGGTGATTATTGGGGTAATTCATCTTAAATTAGGCATTCTATAAAGATTTTTTAAAAAATATTGTATATAGTATCATATTTTGGACAATATAAACTAAACAAAAATCATTGTGAAATTTTTATCAAGGATTATGGGGGAATAAAAAATCAACCTAACTGGCAACTATCATATCTGGCATCGAATGGATGGTAATATTCTCACCATTTGGATGGTGTATGTGGAGTCACCCTAACCACTAATAATGGGATAATGATGGGTTGACATTGTATGTTCCCTTTAACACAAGACTTATAGGGGAAAGGAGGGTGTAATACAGAACAACTATATGTGTTCCATGTTCCCCTAGACAATAATTCTCAAGTGGTTTTACAGACCTTGTGGGGGTGTGCTCAAACCACCCTTTACAAGCCACTGGGTGTGATAGGGGCCAAAATTAGGCATTCCTAATCATTAAGGGGTATTTTTCTCATTTTACACACCAATTATATATTTATGTAGGATAAATAACCTATCATGGGTATTATTCTAAATTTATGGAAATTGTGTAGTCTGTTTTTCAATACAAGGGTTTTTTCATTGAGTGATATACCTATTTATTATTGGGTTCTATAAGTATGATGATGAATTTCAAACATAATGCTTAGAGAAGTATGAAAAGATATATAGGTTTATGTGCTCCCATTATATACATAATGCTTGATACCCTCTATATATGATTCTATTGGAAAATATGGATAATCTTTTTCCATTTATACAAGTACAACGATCATCAATCACAAAATATATGTAGAGTTATGTATTTCTATTTTCTTACAATAATAAGGGTTCCCCTATATGCTACATATACTACATAAATTATATAGTATACTAGTGATGATATGTTTTACAGACTTTTTATTTAGTGGGGATACATTTTCTTCAAGCCTTTGAATATTTTGATTCATGATTAGGGGTATGTTATTCATGAATATGAAGGTGTGGTACACCATTAATTGAATAACATGAATGTATAATTAGTGGGATACTTCATAATGTTTTAATGTGGTGTGTAATTGGAAAATTATCTTTAGTTACTTTTTCATTGGTACTTGGGGCTCATCATTCACCCAAATGGATAAAATTTAGATGTGATTTATACCTAGATATTTAAATTACTATTTTTTAGACTTTATTGTGTTCTATGATCCCTTTTTTATATTGCATGACTTTTATGTATTAGAAAAAAAAATTATTGATTCGTTACTTGAGTATGTGAGACATTTAGATTAAATGAATATCTATAATATCCATTTTTATATTCCTTCTTGTTTGACACTAATATAAGGTATTTCAAAGAGTAGTTATTAATTTTTTTCGTTATGGTTACTATGTTTTCCAATTGAGAATATTTATACTCTCCCCAGTATGATCCTTGTACCCATACATGATGTGTGTATGATAATGACTTGTTGGTATGAATATGGTCTTGTTAGTTGTGCATCAAATTATTATTTTTCAGAGCTAATTTTTGTTAAAATATAAATGTTTATGATATAACATAGTGATATATTTTAGTGGTTATTACAATAACAGTCATAGATTTTCCATGGAGTGAATTTGGTGTGGAGAAGCTTCTTTTACATTTTATCTATTATAATAATTGGATGTTCAGATTTATATTTCCTTGGTAATTTAATTTTTGGTGACGTATTTATACTTGATTCAAATTCGTGTGATTCGTATAATTTAGTTGAATATATATATGTATAAATATCCATGATAGGGTTTCCACTCATTTTCTTATCGAAACATATATTCATTACTTGTTTACATTGGATATGTCATTAAATATTGTTTGATGTTCATAATCAATGGTAGTACCCAGACCCTGTTCAATATGGGTGGTATTGTGTTTACAATCTCAACATATAGTGGTCCTCGAAAAGGGCTATAGTGTGTAATGTATTCTTACAGTTGAGATTATGATTTTTCTTAATAGGGATGGTGTTTGGGGGTAATTATGTTGCGATGACTAGTTTTCAAGTTCAGTTAAATTTTATTAATGTGGTCCTAACATTGGTTATTCGAATAAAATGTTTAGTGATTGTGTATAATCCAATTTATCCAGTCTTGAAGAAATTGATAACTTATTTGTATGCTTGTAGATATAATACATAATTTTGGGGAATTATAAATTTGCTAAATTCTACATATACCAGTCGTTTATTACCTTTCTAATGCATCATGTTCCCACTCATTAAGATATTTTATAAACATTGTGGGTTACTCCCTTCAATTTTATGATGTTAAAACTATTATCCTACCTATGTGTGAAGTTATATTTTAGAAGACATATTCATATGGTTATGCACAACTCATCCATAAGTTGGGGAAATGATGTTATTTTTTAGAATCCTTTGGGATATTTTATTTAAATGATATTTTATGTTTTTTCTCTCTGATTTTATCTTAGTTTGGATATATATACCTAACCTTAAACATGACATAATCTAGTAAATTATTTCAGAATTCAACTTCTTACATTCCAATAGATATTTTACGTTTAATATTTTATAGAGTTAAGAAATTTTTCATACATATCAACACATAAGAATAAAATGTGGGAACTACGTAAATACTATCCATTTCATCAAGCATAGAATTGTTTTTAATAAACCACGAAATATTTTCATAATAATATTCAAAACATTCATCTTGGATTCTTCATTGGTCTTACCGATCCTTAAAACCTATGATATTTTTAAAACAATATATGAGAAAAAATGATCACTAATTTAAAGAAAAGAAATAATAATTTCATGAATACTTATAGACATATGATATAATTTTCACAAATCTGTGCCTCTCACCCATAAAGTATTATATAGTTAACTTGAGAAAAAAATAAACTTTCAAAAAACATAAAACATAAATAACACCATATAAGTATCTTGGGGAAATACATGCATAATATTATAACCATTTTATATAATATATGATTTTTATATTTCAAAGATACCTAACAAAGAAACAATCACTTCTACAATATGATTATACCATCTTGACTACCTTATAGTTTAATCATCATAATGACACTTAGTGTAACCATACAGTTGACCACCAACAAAAACATACACAATGCACTAGAGGGAGTTATATGCCAACCCTTAATCCTAAAATATTCACATGTAACAAATAATAATCATCAAACAAGAAAACCTGCATAAAAACATAAATTTTGAATTTTTAAAAAATAGGAAATTGAAAGAGTCTTTTTAAAGTAAATACTCTTACCTCTAGTTTATCTTACTTTAAACATGTTACAACCTCTTGATTAATGATTTAAGTAGTATTATTAGTATATTAATGTACATATTCATATCCAAAAAAATTATATTATCTTTTTATAAAAACATCATATTCATTTGTTGATAATACTTGGTTATTTTCATTGTTTCAGGTGTGTTTGTTTCATGGCTTCTTTAGTCGGTTCATTAAGGATTTTATTGTCTAATGGAAGAAAAACAGCAAACGATGAATGAAATAGTGTTTATATTTATTATAAATTTTAAATTATACCATTTTTTTTCTTCTATGTGAATGATTCAATAAATAAAACATTAATGAAAATGATTTTAATTATTTTTGTGGTCTTTTATAACCATTATGAACATATATACTTTTATTTAATTTAATTTTTAAATATCTGATTCAGGACCTTTTATAAATTATAATTTCTATAATAAAATATTATTTAACAATAATAATGGTTTCATTACCATCCTTGAAAGTGGAAAATGAAAATGAAATCAGATCATTCTTGGTGCTGGTAAATCGACCCACCGCAGACAACATTTTCATTTTTTAGAATTTGAGTGGTAGAGGAGAGATGTGATGATGGATATTACATAATAAAAATTTAATTCCAATATATGTAATATTTTGGAGTTATCATGTCACATGGATTTGGGTATTGAAGGATATAATATAAAATGAAAGAAAATTGAAAATAAAATAAATGAAAAAGTATGATGGTTTTATATAATGAATTATTCTCCTTCGAAACCCTTTTAAAGAACCTCTATTTTAACTTTGGGTTCTACCAGATAATATTGAAAATGGGTAATTGTACTGGGAATGAAATTGGAATAATCTAAAAAATATATAAAAGGCATTGAGGTGTCAAGAGAAGAGGTGATGATTTGTGGTATTTATAGTGGATGTGAGGGTTGTTTTCATATTATTCTCCTTATTAGTTTATGATTTTTTTCACAAGACTTTGAATAATTTGAAAATTACCACTAGAAATATTTTTATAAATAATTAGAGTACAATATTTTGGGCTTGCATTACACTAAAACCATCTTTTAATCAATAAATCATGAATTTTCTAAAATACTATAAACTATAGTATATCACATTCACAAAAAAAATGTATTTTAGAAAAACAAAATAAATTATAATAATAATAAATTGACATGTAGAATTTAAAAATTAAAACCATTTTATGGAAATAAGTTTCTAAATATAATAATTTTAATTTTCAATTAAAACCATTATTTATTCAAAAAATACAAATTTTACAAATAAAATTATTTTAATTACATTTTGAAACTTTAATAAAGGTCTTATAAAATTATCTTATAATAATTTGACAAAAAAATTATTTTAGAATATATTTTATGAAGATAAATGTTATTGTAAATCATCATATAAGATTTAAAATTGTAAATATAATTTATGTGTCACAAAAATAGAAACATTTATTTTATTAATTTCAAAACATTTTTTACTTAATTCACGATAAAAAATATCATTTATTCTATTATAATATACATAAAATTTTTATGTACACTCATATATGAGGATACTATTATATTAGGATAGAATAAATAATATTAATAAATACCACTTTCTTCATTTTGAATTTGAAATGAATATTAACAATATAATTATGTAACAGAAACAAATTATTTTAAAAATATATGAGTTATCCCATTCTCCCCTCATTTTCAAAATGTTTCCCCATGATTTTCATTCACTTATTAAGCAAGTTAGGGAACTAGTCTCTCATTAAATTTTTTGATTCCAATGTTTCTTCTTCCACCATGTGGGTTCTTTACATAACCATAACCTAGTAACGTACTTGATTTCATAATATTTTCACACTAAAATCATTAATTGGAACAGGTTTCCCTTTATAAGAATGTTTCTATTCCCATTGAACTATATATGGGCTCAAAACATGTGATGAATCTGGAACATTCTTTCATGATGTTGAAACTGGTAAAACATTTTTACCAGATATAAACATAAGGGAAAATATTCATAGTAAGAAACTGTTCAAACATTATCTAGGATTTCATATGGTCCAATGAGTAATGGACATTACTTTCAATTCTAACCAAAATCCATACCAATATTTCAAGGAGAGATTTTAAAGAAATCATGATATCCTACTTTAAAAGAAAATAATTTCCACCTATTATCTCTATAACTTTTCTACAAGCTCTGACTCGTACTCAGGTTTTGTAGGATAATAATCTCTTTCTCGGCCACTTCCTCTACTAATTTTGGTCATATCATATTCATTTTCCTGAATTCAACCCAAAATGATGAACTTTGAAGTGGCATTCCAAACAATGCCACAAAATGTTTCATTTGTATAATGGAATTAAATATAATATTATAATAAATAAAAATAAGGAAAATATTTTATCCCAATATCAATGGAAATTCATTGAACAAGCATGAAACATGTCTCCTAAGGTCTGGGTTATTTTGTGGTTGTATCAATCAGATTGGGGATGAAAGGTTGTACTAAAATATAACTCAATTCTCGATGACTTATGAAGGCTTCTTAACAACATAAGATTGAACCTGGGATCATGGTCAGATTTAATGGATAGAGAAAAACAATGTAACCTAAAAATGTATTTGATGTAATACCGATAAATTTGATATTAAGGCAGAGTATCTCAAATGGGATGAAAATGTGCATATTTTGATATTTGATCCATAATAATCCAAATTTCCTTGTATCCTAAATATTTCATTGGTATTTCTAGAAATATTTCAATAGATATATTTTTCCATTTTCACTATGGTACTATAAATAACTAAAGCATCATCTTTGGTAGTTTTCAATATTATTTAACCAATTTACATTTGAAACATTTCCTTGTAAAATCAGAAATGTACCATTCCATTCCATCTCACCAATAATACATTATATGGTCTATTTACTTCATTTCTATTCCATGAAGAACTACAAATTGAGAACTGTGTGCTTCAATTAACAACTCATTCTTCAATTTGAATCACAAGGAATACATAATCTCATTAAAAATCTCAAAACAAAATATTTATCTACATTAAATGTTGCAAATATAACCTTTTTCATTAATTATATATTTTTATTTAAATTACTATATTTATTCTTCACATGCATAATTTTTTTCTATCTGAGATGATTACAATGAAACCTAAAACAAAATAGAAGAATTTACTACACTAACAACTTCCAATCCAAAATTTATCAAATAATAAACTAAGGGGTCAAGTAATAAATGTAACATGATTAAATACGCATTATTTTTTCTGAAAAAATGAATATTATTTTTTTCCCATAATGGTAATTGATCATTTAATAATAATCATTTATTAATTCAATTCATCTTCTCTACCTCAAGTTCTTTTCATTCTATGTGAATATATACTTCATAATTTAATACACATAGTATATTTCTCATTTTTATCTATATAAAAGAATACAAAAAATTCTAAATGATAAAAACATATTTTTATTTTCCAAATCATATATGGGATAATTTAATTCTTCAGGTTTTAGTTTCCTTGAAGGATAAGAAATTACATTATCATTCTGCATCAGAATAAAACTAAGTCCCTTCAACAAAACATTATTTTAGATGTCAATATGACTATTTATGGATGGTATGTTTAAAACTAGAGCATTGACCAATATCTTCTTCAGTTTATGAAAACAGACATCACATTATTCTATCTAAACAAATTTAACCCCATTTTGTGTAAGCATAGTTAGCAGGGTATATAATAATGAAATTTTATTAACAAACCATTATTATTGACCTATTAATCAATAAAAATTAGGAACCATATAACATTTTTTGGTCTTGTCCATTCATCATCCAATTTTTTTGTGTGAAAAACTTTTATGATATCCTTATTTAAAATGTTCCAAATAAAAAAAAATGTTTCAACCAAAAAAAATATTTTATACATTTTAAATATAATTTCGTTTAATTGAGAGTTGTCAAATCAATAATTAAATGTTTTTTATAATCATAATAGTTTTTTGAAAACCATAAAATATCATCAATAAAAAACATGTATAAATACTCGTAGAAAATTGTATTCATAAGATCCATAAATATAGAATGATGATTTTTGAAACCAAAGGATATAACAACAAATTCGGAATGACCATATATATACAGAATTATGTTTTTTAAATTTCATCCACATTCACCTTCTGGTGATGGAAATCTCATCTCATGTCCTTCCAAGAAAATTTTTATTCCCCTAGGAGAAAATAAAATAAGTCATCGATATGACGAAGCTAAAAATTATTCTTAATAGTAATGTTATTCAATGATATATAATCCATGAAAATTCCCATGGAACCATAATTATTTTTATAAAAATAATAGTATCACCCCACGATGATGTGATATAATGAATGAATTCTTTATTAAGAAACCCCTATAATGGGCTTTCTATTTATAGAAGTTCTATGGGAGACATTTTATGAAGGGTTTTTTTTATTTGATAAGATTATGGAATTATATCAATGGTAAAATCAACAGTATACTAAAGTATAATAGCATCCAAATCATATGAAAAACATCCAGGTATTCATTTTCCACCATCACATTATTATTCTTGATAGATCCATTGTTTTTAGCAATAACTAGAAGATAATTTTCATTTCAATATTTTTACTACTTCTCAGCCGCCTGATATGTTATTAATATATTGGTATTGTTAATATTATAAAAACTAATAATCATTCCAAAAAAACTACTTCCTTATCCTTACACTCAATCTTATCATGGTTAAAATAATTCCATTCCATACCTAGAATAACAATAAACTCTACTAGCGGAAAAACAACAACATTTATAAGTAATGTATATCAACCGAAAACATCATGTAGATTCCTAAAATTAAATTTTTCCTTATTTCTTTCCCTAGTTTTTTTACCATATGTTATAATTCCATTCATTGAGTAGAAATTTCCAATTTTCCTGAAAATTTCTCAAAAATAAAAAAAAATAATCTGTAGGCCTCATATCCAAAAAGTCTGTAGAAAAATATGACTAAACATATAATATATCTGAAATTTAACCATTGGATGGCCCAACTTCTCATGAAGAATTCAAAATGTATTTTACTTCACCTTTCTTATAATAATCTAGATCAATTCTATAATTTAGAAATTTTTTTAGGATGGTATTTACATAATGTCCTATCTCACCACATTTACAGAATTTTACAATTTTTTTATTTGAATTTATCATAACATTAACAAGATAATTTTAGTTTTATTATTAGTCAATATTTCCAAACATACCATGTCGAAAAAATATCCTAGATTTTTTAACGTAATCTCAAGGGTTCTTTTTATCTCACTTCCCATAAACTAAAAACTGGACATTCTTACCTCTGATTTGATTGATTTATTCTTACCCATTATATTCCATCTTGAACATTTCATTTTATTATTGTAAAAGTACATGTGATCATAAATGATCTCAATTTATACCCTCTAAACATATCAAAGAGGATTATCATAACTTTTGAGTTCATATAATGCCATTCCCCTTGGATAAATTAGCTTCTTTCCTGAGTAAAAATGATTCACCTTACTATAAATATCTGGAATAAAATTCAGAGAAACCATTTCCAATTGCATGATGTTTTCTTTATACATGGCCACAGTATAATAATATATTTTTTAAAATTCTAGGAACTTATTTTTTATCCAAATTTGTACCAACATATGAAAATATTCTCAGGAAACATATTCTTTAATTCATCACATTCTAATGAATGAGTCTTCTTTATAACTTTGATATTCTCAATGATTCACCAGATGTAATTGGCTTCACCTCCAATACAACAAATAAAAAAATAATCTATTGAGTGTATAAACAACCCATGACATAAAATATATATTAAATGGCTTTAATCAACCTTTCAACTAACACTGGGTATGAATTACAACTAAATGATGGACGATTTTTCTTTATATGTTGTTCTACTACCATCATGTTCATTTGTGTTAGCTCTGTTTTTTCATTGCATTGATTCCATCATCATTTATATCCTAACAAATGATTTATTACAATCCCATGCTTCTAAAATCTAATTCCCACTATTATGGGTATTGCATTTAGAATGATATAATACTATCTAGGCCATCCCACAACAGCTTCCTTGTTTCTTCTATAAAAAACCATTCCAAAAAAACATATCTGATATAAATGAACTTGGAAATCATTTAATACAACATCATTTCAACATAACCATAGGAAAAAAATATTTTTTATTCTATTAACACCATCATAAACCCTAATTATAAATACTCGTGCTCTAAAACCAACTATAAGGTCCCAACTATAAGCATTATATTGCCTTGTAAATTCTTTTAGAATTAAATTTATTATATTCCCAAAGATATTTTTTATTTTGGGTTTTTCTGAATTGTGAAATAAATAATACCTACTATACCACTATTATAAAATGAGGGTACAGGAAAAAGATTATCCATTTCTACAAAAATAATTTTTTTAATAAAACCTAAAATCTTTTCACGAATAATCTTGACAACATTCAGATCAGCTTCTTATTTTCTCTTACAGATATATAAACCTTGTGAAAGAAATGCTAAATAAAGAGATTCAAAAATGATAATGAATAGGTAAAAGAAATAAATTCATTATTCCATGATAAGTTATTACCATATGAAATAATTTTCACAAAATCATAATTCTCCCCCATAAAGTATCATATCAATAAATTGCTAAAATATGAAATTTCCATAAAACATAAAACATAAATAAAACCATATAGGTAAATTGGGAAATTAATTACTGAATAATGTAAGCATGTAGATATAATATAATTTTTATCCCTCATAGATTTCATATAATGTAACTATCATGGCTACCTTATGATATAACCCTCAGGGCTGTCTTATAGTGTAACCATCTTTGTGACACCCATAGTAACCATATCGTCAACCTCCAACATAAACATTCCAAATCAATTAAATGAAGATATAGGTCCCACCTATCATAAAACCATGATTAAAAATAAATATTATATAAAAAT
Organism: Viscum album; assembly: GCA_963277665.1. Classification (NCBI taxonomy): domain Eukaryota; kingdom Viridiplantae; phylum Streptophyta; class Magnoliopsida; order Santalales; family Viscaceae; genus Viscum; species Viscum album. Next base: position 577,582,286 of record OY728129.1, read on the forward strand.
ATAATTATAATACTTTCATCCAAAAAGAAAAATTATGAATTTCATAAATATAGATATTTAAAAGATGTTTGCTAAATAAAAGTACCTTACCTCATCATTATCTTACATAAAACATGTTCAAAGTCCTATATATGGGTTTAAGGAGTGTAATTAATATATTAAATAACTATATTAATATCTATAAAACATTATATAATCTTTTAATAAAAAATTCCATCTATTTATCGATAATATTTATATATTTTCACTGTTTCGGGTGAGTTTCTTTCAACTTTTTAGTGGTCGGTTCATTATGGATTTTCTTGTAGAAAGGATGAAAGTTCCCATAAGTTGAATTAAATTTTGTTAATATGTTTCCATAATTATAAAATACACCATATATCATTTTTCATATATTATAATGACACATTAGATAAAACATTAATTAAAATAATTTAATTTATTATGTTGGTTTTTACAACCCTCACACACTGAAATCATTTTATTTAATATCATGATTAAATAATTTTTCCAAAAAATTATATAGCATATAATATGTATAATAAAATCTAATTTAACAATAATAATTGTTTTATGACCAACCTTTTATTAGGTAAATGAAAATGAAAACGCATCATCCAAGATTCTGGTAAATAGAAAAATCAAGGACAACATTCTCATTTTTTTGGAATAAGAGGAGAAGAAGAGAGGTTTGATGATTGATAATTTGTAATATCAATAACATCATAATATATATATATATATATATAATATTATGGAGTTATAATGTCTTTTTATGAGGTTAGCTGAGGATAGATTAATAAAATTAAATAATTTAGAAATAAAATTAAAAAAAAGAATGATGATTTTACCTCATGAATTATTCTCCTTGAAAACCTACTTAAAGAACATTGTTTCTTTTCCTTTTTATGAGTCCTTGAGTCCTTTAAAATGTGTAAGAGGATTTTTAATGGAATTGGGAATAAATTAAACATTCTACAAGTATTTTAGGTGTGATGAAAGAGGTTGTGAGGGTGCTATTTAAAGTGGAGGGGAAGGGTCTTTTCTCGTTATTTTATATATTGGTTAGTGATTTTTATTAAGAATATAAATATTTTAAGAATTGTCACAAAAAATATTAAAATAATGCATGATAGTCCAATATATTGGACATACATTATCCTTACTTCTTATATGACTAAATAATTCATTAATTATTGATATTCAGTAAATTAATGAATATCCCTATTCCCTGAAAATCATGTTTTTTAGAAAAATTCCATAACATCACCATAACAATTTTTTGAGGTGTAAAATAAAGAATTAACCCAATTTATTTATTTTTTTCTTAATATGAGTAATTTAATATTTATGCATAATAATTATTTTTTCGAAATGTACCAATTTTAAAATAATAACTGATTTTATGAAACATTGAAAAATTAACAAAGTTATCATAAATATATAAAATAAGTGTGAGAAAAAATTTTACATTATAAATATATTTAATGATGTCAAAACATCTATTGAATCATTATATTAATTATAAAATTGTAAATAAAAAATAATATGTCAAAAAAATATCGACACTTTGTTTATTATTTTCAACACATTTATTTACTTATTCCATGATCTAAATATATAGAATTTTTTGTTATAAGATATGTAAATATTATTCATAATCTCATAGATGATGTTAACATAATATTCATATATATATTCTTGAATTTAAATAAATACCACATTTTTTCTTCTATATTTATAAAGAAAACTATTTCTTTTATAATTACCTTGGTTATTATATTGCATCGTTCCAATAATGTTGATGGAAGTTAAAACAATGTTTATAAAATCTGGATATTGGATATTTATGTTTTTATCATCTTGATAATTGAAAATTCAATGGTTTACTCGTAAATTCAGATCCACTGGAAACATAAGGTTTGGCCATTGTCTATGAACACAGTTTCGGTCTAATTCCTAATTTTACTAACCAAATAAAAATTCATATATTGATATTTTAATTAACCATAATAAAATAATTTGGATTTTTTTGTCAATTCATTCATGGGAATGGTAAAAATGGTTTCAATTCTGATCCCTTTTTAAGATATTGATTTTTTAGGATTTTAAAATCATCATTTAATATATTGATTATGATAGAGAACATGAAAAGGTATTAGGGCCTCATGTGATGTTTATTATATTAATTAAATGGAAAATTATTTAATGATATATGTTCTTTTTGGAGGCACTATAGGAATTTATTTATATTTATTGTATTTTTTTCTTGTAACAAATCATATTTGAAATCCCCTGAGTGGGAATTGGAAAATTAAGGTTTCTGTGGAAATGTTATATCCTAGTTGTTTGAGTAGTTAATTCAATCATATAGCGGAATAAATAGTGATTTTTTCAATCATCCACCATGTTAGATATTGTGTTTATAAATAATACCAAATTTTTAGTTGAAGTTGCTTACAAATAATTAGTATAGTAGAATAGTCTTTATTGTGAGATAAGTCAAAGATGGTTATTTCTTTAATATACTCCCATAGTCACCACCTTCTATTCATTACTATTAGTTTTCAATTTATAATATTTACTATTGTGGGAAGAATTTTAAAATAGTTTTAAATGTATAATAGTTGGAAAATAATGTTCATTATGTCATTAGTGTACACCTTTTTAAAGACCCACATACAGGATAATATATGGAGTAATTATTATATATTAATCAGATGTTTACAATATACAGACTATAGAAGAACCTTATTATTTTCCATTTTCATTAAGAGGGATTCCACAAATATTTATCATCATTAAATCTCATCAACTAATTCGGTATGATGATCATATCAATGTTTTGAGAAAATGAGTTGATGTTTGGTGAAAATTTAAATATTAAACTTGATTGGATCATGTATGATTTGATGGTTTGTGAGGTTAAGTGTTCCTTCAAGAAATACATTCATCAATGTGTTGAGGTCAATTGGTACCTCTCCCATTTTGGATTCAATATTGATGCATCTATTGCATGAATATTCGTTGTTGAGTATGATATGTAGGTTTAAGATTTAAAAATATACAGGATCCCCAGAGGTTTTTATGTTGATATCCACTTCAAATTTCCCTATATAGTTAGGTAAGATGATCATATCCAAAATTTGGGCTAGTGGGTTTATATTAGTTGAGCTTTTAAATAACAAACCTTTTCGGATCATGAGGGATTGGATGTTTCATTACATAATGTGGTCCTTCATAAAATCCATTCATCGTTGTGTTGAGATCAATTTGAACCTACCTTAGTGGGGATTCAGAAAGGATTCTACTATTTCATGAAGATTCATTATTGAGTATGATATGTATGTTCGAGCTAGAAAAATTTATAGGATCCCATGAGGTGTGGGGTGTAATGTTCTACCTTTGTCTATTATGGGAAACTGAATATCATATTTTAGAAATGACATGATAATATATATTCATGGATGGGAATTCACATTTCATGAAAGTATGGGATTAATTTACTTCATCCGTAAGTAATCATATGTTCATTCGTTTATGAGGGAATGGTGTATGTATTCATCTTCCCTTTAGTGAAGCCATTAATTTTTAACTTATCTGTGTAATGAAAAGTGTTATGGAATTTAAATTTTTTCTTAATAGAATACTTAATATTACATACTGATATATTATAAATATGTTCTCTTATAGAAAATAAAATTTTCTTATGATGAGATTATTAGAATTATTGTATTCTCTCATAGCTTTAGTTTAATATTCATAGTGAATTAATGATATTCCTAAAATTAATTTTATATTGGATGATGAAATCATATTAGTGTAGTAGGGAAACATTTTTAGATGCTTTTGGTGGAGGAATTTGATTCAGATCAATAAAAGGGGTGGTTAAGAAGATATCTTTAGTGTTGCAATTATACCATTGTTTGATAGAGTCATTCCTAGACATAGATCGACAATGGTTCCCACACACTCATTCCAACTACAATAGAGGATTCAAATGGAATGCCATCATAGTTTTTTTGATTATATAAGTAATCATAATATAATACTAATGGGTCTTTCTAACGATTGTAGAATTATTTATTCGATATAATTCCTTAATTCCTCATTGATATTAATCATATAAATGGAAAAAATACTACCATGTAACTATTGAATATGTATGTGAAACTGATTGGATATTGTATTATGATATAGTATTTTTCTTTTAATGTTGTTATTATAATTTGAATGGAAATAAAGGTATCTATTATATCAGCATCATATGAAATTAAAATCCTGTAATTATTATAATATTTGGGTTTAAGGGTAATTTTGAACTTGGTAAGCATGCTAGATTTCAAATATTATAATGTTAGATTTATATTTTTTGAAGTAGTCAATGCTATATTACAACATGAATATGTTTCTCTCATAAAAAACCATAATGAAAATTATTATGTGATGTTAATTGAGGAACTCCCTCTAATTACAATATTCATGCCATATCATTTTATGTTTTTATGACTTTTTTATCCTCTCCCCCATTTTGTGAGACAACCGCAACATGTGAATGATTTTTTGTACATGTTTTCTAAGACTCACATTGTGTAGATTTGTGATTCTGTTAAAGAAATTCCTTATATTGAACTGGATCAGATATAATCTATAGTAGAATAAGATATTCCGTTCATGGGTGGTGGTAAACAATGTTTTCTTGGATCTTATTCCCTCAAATATGAGGGTCTATTTTTCGAACGAGACTTGTTTTTAATGAGGTTGTGTTCTTTGATTTTTCTTATTATATAGTTGTTTAATGTTTACTTTTATAGCATGAACATGAATTTTTGTGGGAATTATGTAGTGGTCTATATTTTTCACAAAAAAAAATATATCGATGTTTTAAATTTTATCTCCAAATATTTTCCAAAAATACAATATAAAAGATGAGTAAAGATTAATTATCTAATAGTTATGCTAATTACAGAGAATTTTGATTTCTCCCAAGGAGATTCAGTTTTTTATATTTTTATTAGAGGTGATACAATATCATATATTAATTTTAAAAATACAACTTTTTTTCTTTATGCATATATTTTAACTAATTATCCCTTTTTCTTCCAAGGGGAGACTTTTATAAGCATTCGAATTCAATATGTTAATATGATATATTTGTTTTTCCAAGTAACAGTATAATAAATTTTATAAATAGGGTTTATTAGTATAAATCAGTACTATTCCATCATTTAATGAAATAAATAAATAAATTTTAATCATATTCAAATTAAATTACTCTATTTAAACCACTTAATTGGCTCCATATAGGGTGAGCAACAAAATAGTTCATAATTCATGATTGGTACAAAGGACGGTGTAATATATTTTGGTTGAAATTGGGTAGTATAAATTATGGATGATTCAATTTGATTTAATTGATATGATTTAATTATTCTATGTGGATAAGTAGAGCTATTAAGGTATCATCTGGTCAATACTATGGTTGTATTTCATCAATGGATGTATTTTATAGTAATTTTGTTGCTCCATTTTCCTGAAATATTTTTCAATGTTTCTATAATGGAACGTTAATCATTTTTCATCATATTGGGAAGTATTATCTATAATAATATATATAACCCTATATTAATTATCTAACCCATATTAATGCATTAAATCATTTATAACATGTAAATTATTGGATAGAAAGTATTATTATTAAGTTATTTATAATTGGTTCTTCATTTTCAATGTTTTATCATTGATGAATATAGATTGAAATTATTCATTTCATCTATCCTAAAGTACATATCATAATCATGTCTTAATATTATTCCCAGACACATATTTATTGTTTTTTATATGATTACATGAGAATCAAATATATAAAAATCATATTAATATAAGAAGATTATCCCTATGTCTCACAAAAAATATGGTGTGATAACCTTAATAATTTTTTTCCATTGGATAAAAAATTCAAAATTTTATTATTTCATTATTGATCTAAACAATCTTACATAATTTATATATCACATTTAACCATTCTTAGCTATATCATTTTTAAAACCATTCTATATGACATCGAGAAATGGAGTCATAATAATGGATAAACTAGTATTCATAATGATGGATGAAATTAGATATATCCATATATGATCACATGTATTCATAAGAAATTAATAATTTTATAATAACATTATCATAACTGTAACATCCCAAGTAAGTAATGAATAATTGATATTTTTATCTATGTCTATTAATGATTAAGATAGTGTTATAGAGGCTTAAAATGAAAATAAATACAATCTTATGCATGGAATACACTAATATTCTTAAAAGATTGTTTTAGTGCCTTTTGATGGCAAACCATTTTTGAATCTATATTTTGACAATTTTATAAACTATGATTGTAAAAATAAACTTATTCTTTATGATTGGGACATCAAAATTTACCTTGTGTGAATTTTTGGTATTTTTCTGACAATGTTCATTTTTTTAATGAATATTGAAAAATAATGCATTTTACATCAAAACTGCTTTTTAATCTAATTTATTTATATGATTAGATTATGTTTTGAATTGTTTTTGAAGTGAAATTAGAATATATTTTTACCATTTTATCCAATGGTGGTTATTGGAATCAATTTCACTTTGAAATTAGACTTAAACTGGTGTCAATCATTTGATACTTATTGTTTGTAAAAACACGCTTTTTGCTCCGGCAGCGGGAATTAATTATTAAATTAATTAATGTGACTTATATGATTTTAATTTTGTAAAATAGACTTCATTTTTGAATTCATAATATCAAAAATAGCTTAGGGTGAATTTTTGGTAATTTTCTGAAAAACATCAATTTTTGATGAATAGTGAAACCACTAAGTGGTAATCAAGCAAACTGATTTTTCAGTTAAATGAAAGTTTACCACTAATGTGTATTGAATTTTGAAAATCCGACATACATGGTTGTCATTAAGAAGTAAAATGTGGTTCAATGAGATTATAATAATTTTTTGGTGAATAGTAACTTATTAAGTTCTTAATCGCGATTAGTGGTAATTAGGGTAGTTTAAGGTATAAATAATGCTTTAATAATATGAAATGACCTAGACACATGTCCCAACCTTATTGGTTGTGTCATGGCCGACCAAGACAAGCCATGGGTCAACTTGGGGACCCCATGGAGACACTTTGGTTTGGAAATGACACAAATAACGTTTTATTTAATGTAAAAGTAAAAATGACACAAACATAATATGTTTCACAAAAACAATTTTTAGATGGGGTTATAAAGATCAGATATTTGATTATAAATAGTCGTTGGAAAGATAAAAAGCTTTCCTACATCATAGTATTTTTTTTATAATTTTTAGACATTAAATAAATTAAATTATTTATGACATAATAATGATGCAGCGATGATATCATTATTTGACGATTTAAATAAAATGGAAAGACAATGTAAAATATATGAACTACACATGGACAAAACCAATTGGATGAGTGGATTTAGAACCCTTATAAACTTATCCACGAATTATATCAATGTGGGACCTTTTAAAACCGAAAAACATTTTCAAATAAAGTAATATTTCTTTACTTTCTAAAAGTGCCCCTCCTCTACTCTTATAAAAGGCCCCCACCTCTACCTCATTTAACACACTACTCAAGCCTTTGGCTTGGCCAACCCCTACCCATTTACTCTCTCCACATCCCTCTCCTAATCCTATAGGATTACCTTTGGGAATAATCCTTTCAAAGGAAGCCTTTAGGCTCAAATCAAAAGGAGTTACACTTTTTAAGGTAATTCATTCTCTCATGTTCATTTGTTTTATTTTGCTTCCCCAACCCCTTAAACTCTTTTTATTTAATTCTTTTGTAACAACACCAGTATCTTCAATATTATAGGATGTTGTTATAAGATTTATTTGAGCTACAATCTCACACAACTGCATCAAATGGTTAAAGAACATACGGTTTCCGTGGATGGCGAAATTCTGCCTCCCGAAACGATGATTGTTCAATACTCATTTAACACCTTCAAAGGTGGACATTATGATGTCACTATTTTTATATATGATATATAATATGTTTATGTTTTCCTTAAGCTTCTGTTTTTTTCATTTTGGGCATACCTTTATGGTTTTCATTATGGGTAAACACGATATCTTCATTTTAGGATGTGCGGACTACCGCCCCCTCAAAGTGATTTGATTCGTTAAATACCATATGTGGGACATATAAAGGATGGAACTTTGATATTATATATGATATTATACTGGAATTATAATATACCTTTATATCATTATGATTCCATTCTATAAAATACGAAATAGAAATTAAAGTAGCGTTCATGCGTACGTACGGCTTACCGTCTCCATGAACGGTGCATTTCATTTCTTACCTCTAAATGATTATGTAATATTATAAATGCATGTATTTACTGGATATATATGACATATATGATATCTACATCATTAATACCATTCTGGATATAATGAACCTTTGACCAAATTAACAACATGTAAGTGTAAGAAGTCTATTTTTGACTTAAGAACCAAATACCGACAAAATGAACATTATTAACTTAACTGATTACATGATGTTCATAACATGGTATAAAAGAAATAATGAACTTGAAAAAGGTTCTTAAGAAAGTAGAGATTAATTCAAGTTTATTATTCAGGAGATTAAAGAATGGTTGGGTCAAGTCGGATACGAGGTATGGGACTTCGTCTCAATCTCCTTTCATTGAGGCATATTTTATTTTATACACAACTTTATTTTATACGGTGTATAAACTCCTTTGACTTTCACATTTATTCAAAAGGAATCTTTTTTATACGAAGCGTTTACTAAATGAAAAAAGTGAATGTTTTTGTCGTACGTATGCGGTGACAATGACTTCTCCGCCGTCGTGACCGTTATTTGAGTTTCGGCTTCCTCTACAAGCCATACCTTCTTTTTAAAAGAAAAATAAATACCATGTTTTACTTTTCTTTTATTTTAGTATTGAAAATGGTTTTCATAATGTTTTTATATCAATGTGTTGTATTGATATCTCGTGATTGAAATGTGGAAATTTTATATTACCTTTATGCATGTTTTATGTGATATGATTATGTTATGGTTCTTGGGCATTATTATGAAGACGGGTGGTTCCGTGATAAACTAAGGGCGGGTGAGCCCGTTATAGCTCTCCAATGCATTGGGTAACGCGAAGGAGTGAAACATTAAGGTTTCTCCGAAGAGATTTTAGGGAATATACTGTGATGGGTATTCCAAACGTAACCAAGAGGGTTACTCCCTACGTAAGAATGTTATGAATGTCTCAAGTTACCTTTATGTCTTATGATTTCTATGATTTATTCATGATTTTATGAGGTATGTTAAAATGCCTATGTTTTATGGGTAAAGTATGATTTAATTCTTATGTATATATGAACTCATGTTTCCTTTCCATGTTTTTTTATAACCCATACTGAGTTTTTATGCTCATCCCAAGTTTTTGAAATGTTTTTCACAGGTCAAGGGAAAGGTACATGATAAGATGATAGAGTCAAGGATGTGTCAAGAAATAATCCATGTTTTATTTTAAATGTGTTTCCATTGATGGGAATGAAGAATACTATCTTTATGTAACCACTTTGTTTATATGTGGAATGTAATGCAAGTTTTATGATCTAATTCTCTAAAACTCTAAACCCGAAAAGATCCTCAATGTGTAATCTTGTAATAACTCAAGATTAAGTAAGGTTTAAGGCTGGGGCCTTATAGTTGGTATCAAAGGTCGGTTTATATAACTTTAGGAGTTAGAATTCTATTAAATGATTATCCAAAAATATTTTTTTTTGAAATGATATAGCATTTACAGATTACCATGTTGCTTCATCTAAGACATGTTTGTTCAGAATGGTTTTCCACAGAGGAAACAGGGAAGCAGTGCTAGGAAGGCATACAGAAGGAAATAACCTTCCGAATCAGCATCCAGAAATGGTCGGAATTGGAACTGAACAGTTTTTTGCAGTAATGGCGCAGTTGACTCAAGCGATAAATGGTGGTGGTATCCATGCACGAGATCAGCCAGAACAACCGCAGAGGAACATGTCAGTGGTGGAACATTTCACGAGGCAACATCCACCATCATTCAGAGGATCATCTGACCCTGTTCTAGCTGAAGGGTGGATTAAAGCACTGGAGAAGATTTTTGATGTCATGGGGTGTTCAGACAATCAAAAGTTTAGTCTTGCTATTTACAGTTTGGAGGGTGAAGCAGATCAGTGGTGGTCTATGGTTAAAAATATCAGGGACGCCGATGAGATTGATGCTCTTGTCTGGGATAAATTCAAAGGTATGTTTCTTGAGAAGTATTTTCCTAAGGCTGTTTGACTTAGGATGGAAAAGCAATTCTTGGAATTGAGGCAAGAGGAAGACTCAGTGGCTGCCTATGAAGAAAGGTTCACTCGATTGGCAAGATATGCTCCAAATTTTATCCGGGACCGTGATAGTAAAATCAATCGTTTTTACTCAGGATTAAAGCCAAAGTATCGAAGGTCATTAGCTTCTCGTGAGTTTAAAAGTTATGAAAAGCTTGTTCGATGTGCTGAGAAGGTGGAAATGGAGTTTGCCGATGACCAAGTTTTCTATAACAACCAGCAGAAGAAGAGACCGAGGTGGAAGGAGAAAGGTAAGAGTTCTTCAAAAAAGTCTGATGGTAAGAGAACTAAGTTTCCAGTTTGTGATAAATGTGGCAAAAGGCATGCTGGGGAATGTCTTCTGAATTCGGGGAAGTGCTACCGATGTGGTAAGATGGGCCATAAGGCTCGTGATTTCACTGAAAAGGATCAAGGTGAAGGTAAGAAAAAATTTGATTTACAGTCAGTGAAATGTTATAAGTGCAATGAGATGGGTCACTATGCAAACGAGTGTCCGACAAGGAGCTTGAGTGATGGGAAGCAGTTAGACTACAAGCATAAAGGGGTGGTGAAATCCTTTGCAACTACTTCAGCAGATGTCGGGCCATCAAATGAAGTTGTATTAGGTACATTGTTTGTTTTTTCAGATTATGCCAGTGTGTTGTTTGATTCGGGGTCTACACATTCTTTCATCTCTGAAACCTTTTCTAGTAAAATGGGAATACCATCTCAAGAAATGACTCCTGAACTTTTGGTAAAAACACCTGGGGGAAGTGTCGAGGCAAAAAGAATTTATAAGAATCTTCCTATCCTTATCTGTGTAAAGAACCTACTTGCAAACCTTATTGTTCTACCTCTAGTAGAGTTTGATGTTATCCTGGGTATGGATTGGCTCTCTATTTACCATGCTAAGATTGACTGTAGAGCTAAAGAAGTTTCTTTTCAGAAAGACTTTCAGTTTGTTTACAGGAATGAACCCTTACTTTTGATAACATATCAAGAGGCCGAGAAACTTGTAAAATATGGAAATGAATGTTACCTTGCACACGTCGTTGAAAATAAAGGAACTGTTCAGATTAATGATGTTCCAGTGGTAAATGAGCATCCTGATGTTTTTCCTGATGAGTTTCCTGGAATAATACCAGATCGGGAAGTTGAGTTTACTGTTGACTTAGTTCCTGATGCTAAGCCAATTTCAAAACCCCTTATCGAATGGCACAAATTGAACTTTTGTTGAAGGAGAAATTGCAAGATTTATTAGAGAAAGGTTTCATTAGACCTAGCACATCACCATGGGGTGCTCCTGTTTTATTTGTTAAAAAGAAAGATGGTTCTATGAGACTTTGCATTGATTATAGAGCCTTGAATAATATCACTGTTAAGAAAAAATATCCTTTGCCTCATATCGATGATTTGTTTGATCAGCTCCAGGGAGCTCAGTTTTTTTCAAAGATTTACTTGAGATCGGGGTACCATCAGCTGAAGGTAAAGGAGGCAGATATTCTGAAGACCGCGTTCCGTACGAGATATGGCCATTATGAATTTGTAGTAATGCCTTTTGGGCTAACCAATGCACCTACTGTATTCATGGACTTAATGAATAGAATTTTCCATGAGTTCTTGGATAAGTTTGTGGTGGTTTTCATTGATGATATTTTGGTGTTTTCTAAAAGTAAAGGGGAGCATGAAAAACATTTAAGGGTTATCTTGCAAACCTTAAAAGAAAAGAAACTGTATGGGAAATTCAGCAAGTGTGAGTTTTGGTTGCAGCAAATTTCTTTCCTTGGTCACATTGTTTCTAAAGATGGAATAACTGTTGATCCTGCAAAAAAAAAGTTGTGGAATAATGGCCAAGACCCACAAATGTAACTGAGATTCGTAGCTTCCTTGGTTTGGCGGGCTATTACCGAAGGTTTGTTAGAAATTTTTCACGGTTATCTAGTCCAATGACTAAGCTAACTCGGAAGGGTGTTAAGTTTATCTGGACAAAAGAATGTGATGATTGTTTTCAGGAATTAAAAAGAAGATTGGTGAATGCTCCAGTTTTGGCACTACCTTCCAGAAATGGTGAGTTTGTTATATACAGTGATGCTTCATTGAAAGGACTTGGTTGCGTCCTAATGCAGAATGATCAGGTAATTGCTTATGCTTCACGACAGTTGAAAACTCATGAGGTAGATTACCCTACACATGATTTGGAATTAGATGTTGTTATTTTTGCTTTAAAAATTTGGAGGCATAATTTTTATGGAGTAAAGTGTGAAATATATACCGATCACAAAAGTTTAAAGTATATATTAACTCAGAAAGAGTTAAACATGAGACAAAGGAGATGGCTGGAATTAATCAAGGATTATGATTGTACAATTCATTACCATCCGGGAAAAGCAAATAAAGTGGCTGATGCTTTGAGTCGAAAAAGTAATGCTTCATTAACAATGTTGTGTTTGGAACGTGATCCTTTGGTTAAGGATTTGATGAACTTTGGCATAGAAGTTGTTGGTGCAGGAAGTCCTTCTGTTTTGTTTCAGGTATCAGTGAGATCATCTCTATTAGATAGAATCAAGCAAGCACAGAAGCAAGATAGTGAGTTGCATAAAAAGGTAGAGCTGGTTCAGAAAGGTAAGTTACCTGAATTCAACATTGGTAATGATTGTGTTTTGAGATTTGGGAGGAGATTGTGTGTGCCTTGTGATTCACAGTTGAAGAGAGAGTTGTTATGTGAAGCTCATAGATCTCCGTTTTCAGTTCATCCGGGCAGTACTAAGATGTATAGAGATCTGCGGGAGTATTACTGGTGGGATGGAATGAAAAGAGATATTGCTGATTTTACTGTGAAGTGTTTGACTTGTCAGCAGGTTAAAGCAGAGCGGCAGTTACCGAAAGGGATGCTTCAGCCTTTACCAGTGCCAGAGTGGAAATGGGAGAATATATCCACGGACTTTGTTGTTGGATTACCGAAGACATCTCGAGGTAATAATGCAATCTGGGTTATTGTTGATCTCTTGACCAAATCTGCTCATTTCCTTGCTATACGAGATACTTTCTCTCTTGATCAACTTTCCCATTTGTATCTTAAAGAGATAGCCAGGTTACATGGATTTCCTCTCTCCATTGTATCGGATCGTGATCCCAGGTTTACTTCTAACTTTTGGAAAGGCCTTCAAAAGTCGTTGGGTACTGAATTAAATTTTAGTACAGCTTTTCATCCTCAATCAGATGGGCAGTCAGAACGAACAATTCAGACATTGGAGGATATGCTACGAGCTTGTTCTATGGATTATCAGGGAAGTTGGGACCAACATCTTTCTTTGGTTGAGTTTTCATATAATAACAGTTTTCATTCCAGTATACAGATGGCACCATTTCAGGAATTATATGGGAAGCGGTGTCGAACTCCAGCTTTCTGGGATGAGGTGGTGAAAGGAAGTTGATGGGACCAGAATTGGTAGAAGAGATGGCAAAAAAAGTTCAACTGATTCAGAAACACATGAGAACAGCTCAGAGCAGGCAGAAGAGTTATGTGGATAACCGGAGGAAGGATCTATCTTTCGAGGTAGGTGATCATGTTTTTCTCAAGGTTTCTCCTTGGAAAAGTGTGATGAGATTTGGTAAGAAAGGAAAGTTGAGTCCAAGGTTCATTGGACCATATGAAGTTCTGGAGAGAGTTGGATCAGTTGCATACCGAGTGGCTTTACCTCAGAGTTTATCTCAGGTACACAATGTTTTTCACGTTTCGATGTTGAGAAAGTATATGCCAGATCCTTCTCATGTTTTGAGTCCAGAGGTAGTTCAGCTGGAAGAGAATCTATCTTATGAGGAACAACCGGTCCAGATTCTTGACCACAGGGAGCAAGTGTTACGGAATAAAGTGATTCACCAGGTAAAGGTTTTGTGGAAAAACCACATGATTGAAGAGGCAACATGGGAATCTGAAAATGCAATGAGGGATAAGTACCCCCATTTATTTGATAAGTAAATAAATTGCGGGGATGCAATTTTCTAAAGGGGGGAAGGATGTAACATCCCAAGTATGTAATGAATAATAGATATTTTTATCTATGTCTATTAATGATTAAGATAGTGTTATAGAGGCTTAAAATGAAAATAAATACAATCTTATGCATGGAATACACTAATATTCTTAAAAGATTGTTTTAGTGCCTTTTGATGGAAAACCATTTAAGAATCTATATTTTGACAATTTTATATACTATGTTTGTCAAAATAAACTTATTCCTTATGATTGGGACATCAAAATTTACCTTGTGTGAATTTTTGGTATTTTTCTGACAATGTTCATTTTTTAATGAATAGTGAAAAATACTGCATTTTACATCAAAACTGATTTTTAATCTAATTTATTTATATGATTAGATTATGTTTTGAATTGGTTTTGAAGTGAAATTAGAATATATTTTTACCATTTTATCCAATGGTGGTTATTGGAATCAATTTCACTTTGAAATTAGACTTAAACTGGTGTCAATCTTTTGATACTTATTGTTTTGTAAAAACACGCTTTTTGCTCTGGCAGCGGGAATTAATTATTAAATTAATTAATGTGACTTATATGATATGAATTTTGTAAAATATACTTCATTTTTGAATTCATAATATCAAATATAGCTTAGGGTGAATTTTTGGTAATTTTCTGAAAAACTTCAATTTTTGATGAATAGTGAAACCACTAACTGGTAATCAAGCAAACTGATTTTTCAGTTAAATGAAAGTTTACCACTAATGTGTATTGAATTATGAAAATCCGACATACATGGTTGTCATTAAGAAGTAAAATGTGTTTCAATGAGATTCTAATAATTTTGTGGTGAATAGTAACTTATTAAGTTCTTAATCGCGATTAGTGGTAATTAGGGTAGTTTAAAGTATAAATAATTCTTTAATAATATGAAATGACCTAGAAACATGTCCCAAACTTATTGGTTGTGTCATGGCAGACCATGAAAATCCATGGGTCAACTTGGGGACCCCATGGAGATACTTTGGTTTGGAAATGACATAAATAACTTTTTATTTAATGTAAAAGTAAAAATGACACAAACATAATTTGTTTCACAAAAACAATTTTTACATGGGGTTATAAAGATCAGATATTTGATTATAAATAGTCATTGGATAGCTAAAACGATTTCCTACATCATAGTATTTTTTTTATAATTTTTAGACATTAAAAAATTAAATTATTTATGACATAATAATGATGCAGCGATGACATCATTATTTGACGATTTAAATAAAATGGAAAGAAAATGTAAAATCTATGAACTACACATGGCCAAAACCAATTTTATGAGTGGCTTTCGAACCCTTATAACCTTATCCACGAATTATATAAATTTGGGACCTTTTAAAACCGAAAAACATTTTCAAATAAAGTAATATTTCTTTACTTTCCAAAAGTGCCCCTCCTCTCCTCTTATAAAAGGCCCCCACCTCTACCTCATTTCACACACTACTCAAGCATTTGGCTCGGACAACCCTTGCCCATTTACTCTCTCCACATCCCTCTCCTCATCCTATAGGATTCCCTTTGGGCATAATCCTTTCAAAGGGAGCCTTTAGGCTCAAATCAAAATGAGTTACACTTTTTAAGGTAATTCATTCTCTCATGTTCATTTGTTTTATTTTGCTTCTCCAACCCCCTAAACTCTTTTTATTTAATTCTTTTGTAACAACACCAGTATCTTCAATATACTAGGATGTTTTTATAAGATTTATTTGAGCTACACTCTCACACAACTGCATCAAATGGTTAAAGAACATATGGTTTCCGTGGATGGCGAAATTCTGCCTCCTGAAACGATGATTGTTCAATACTCATTTAACACATTCAAAGGTGGCCATTATGATGCCACTATTTTTATATATGATATATAATATGTTTATGTTTTCCTTAAGCTTCTGTTTTTTTTCATTTTGGGCATACCTTTACGGTTTCCATTATGGGTAAACACGATATCTTCATTTTAAGAAGTGCGGACTACCGCCCCCTCAAAGTGATTTGATTCGTTAAATACCATATATGGGACATATAAAGGATGGAACTATGATATTATATATGATATTATACTGGAATTATAATATTCCTTTATATAATTATGATTTCATTCTATAAAATACGAAATAGAAATGAAAGTAGCGTTCATGCGTACGTACGGCTTACCGTCTCCATGAACGGTGCATTTCATTTCTTACCTCTAAATGATTATGTAATATTATAAATGCATGTATGTACCGGATATATATGACATATATGATATCTACATCATGAATACCATTCAGGATATAATGAAACTTTGACCAAATTAACAACATGTAAGTGTAAGAAGTCTATTTTTGACTTAAGAACCAAATACCGACAAAATGAACATTATTAACTTAACTGATTACATGATGTTCATAACATGGTATAAAAGGAATAATGAACTTGAAAAAGGTTCTTAATCAAGTAGAGATTAACTCAAGTTTATTATTTAGGAGATTAAAGAACGGTCGGGTCAAGTCGGATACGAGGTATGGGACTTCGTCTAAATCTCCTTTCATTGAGGCATATTTTATTTTATACACAACTTTCTTTTATACGGTGTATAAACTCCTTTGACTTTCACGTTTATTCAAAAGGAATCTTTTTTATACAAAGCGTTTACTAAACGACAAAAGGGAATGTTTTTGTCGTACGTATGTGGCGACAACGACTTCTCCGCCGTCGTGACCGTTATTTGAGTTTCGGCTTCCTCTACAAGCCATACCTTCTTTTTAAAAGAAAAATAAATATCATGTTTTACTTTTCTTTTATTTTAGTATTGAAAATGGTTTTCATAATGTTTTTATATCAATGTTTTGTATTTATATCTCGTGATTGAAATGTGGAAATTTTATGTTACCTTTATGCATGTTTTATGTGATATGATTATGTTATGGTTCTTGGGCATTATTATGAAGACGGGTGGTTCCGTGATAAACTAAGGGCGGGTGAGCCCGTTATAGCTCTCCAATGCATTGGGTAACGTGAAGGAGTGAAACTTTAAGGTTTCTCCGAAGAGATTTTAGGGAATATAGTGTGATGGGTATTCCAAACGTAACCAAGAGGGTTACTCCCTACGTAAGAATGTTATGAATGCCTCAAGTTACCTTTATGTCTTATGATTTCTATGATTTATTCATGATTTTATGAGGTATGTTAAAGTGCCTATGTTTTATGGGTAAAGTATGATTTCATTCATATGTATATATGAACTCATGTTTCCTTTCCATGTTTTTTTTATAACCCATACTGTGTTTTTATGCTCATCCCATGTTTTTGAAATGTTTTTCACAGGTCAAGGGAAAGGTACATGATAAGATGATAGAGTCAAGGATGTGTCAAGAAATAATCCATGTTTTATTTTAAATGTGTTTCCATTGATGGGAATGAAGAATACTATCTTTATGTAACCACTTTGTTTATATGTGGAATGTAATGCAAGTTTTATGATCTAATTCTCTAAAACTCTAAACCCGAAAAGATCCTCAATGTGTAATCTTGTAATAACTCAAGATTAAGTAAGGTTTAAGGCTGGGGCCTTATAATAACATAAGAAAATTTATACATAATTTCATTGTTAATAATCCATATGTAATGGAATAATGTTATATCTTATGAAAATAGATGAGTCATAGGATAAGAAAGTCATAAATAACAAATACTGAGACATGAGAAGACATAATTACCATAAGACACAAATTCAAGTAAACACGTAATAATAGAAAATAATTTTCGATTAGTATGTAGAAAATCATATTTGAAAGAGTACCACAATAAATTGGGTTCACTCACAGTCTCTATAAACATATTTTATAGTGTCCCATAATAGGATGGGTTCACTCCCTATTTCCATAAACATTATGGAATAATTCTTATGGTGTATTTGAATATATTTGCAATCCAATTCATATTATCTTATTATATACCAATCATCACCCAATTTAGTGGGAGTATATATATTTTTTCAAACAAATTACATAATGAAAACCATATATATGGGTTCCACAAGAACATGACAACATTCAGTATTTTATCATAATATATCCTTTGTAAAATAAATATTCTTCATAATGATTTATTATAAGGATACCAAAGAAATAATAAGGCTAGTATAGTTTTTCACTTCACCAGTGATGTATAACATTCCTTAGATGGTGTTGACATGGATGAAAAATAATTTTAAAATGTATTTAGAAATATATGTTGGAAAAATAATAAAAAAGATATTATAATTTGGAAATATTTTTATAATAAAAAAATTTGAAATTTGGGAATATTATTTTTATTTCATAAAATTAAAACATATAAATGAATATAAAATTTATATTTTAACATTTTAAGAGAATATATTCATTTAGAAAAAAATAGGAATAAATATTTTTGTATAATTTTATAATCATATAAAAAATATACATGGATAAAAAATATTTAAATGAATCATTATAAAAAATTAGTTATGAATGTAAGAAAACAATGAAAATAATATTTTACATTATTTTATGTATAGATAATAATAATCTCAATACATTTTAATGAATAACGATATAGAACAAAAATATTTCTTAAACTATGATAAAAACTAATATTGAATTTTCATAAAAATTTCCATCAATATTTTCCGAAAAAAAAATTAAAATTGAAAAAAATAATTAAAATCCTGTTGAATAAAAATTTTTACAAAAAAAAATTAGAATTATTAAAAATTATCATATATTTTCTTATTTTGTAAATTAAAAAAAATTATCTCTAAAAACGTGTGATGGTAACATAGACCATTAAATATTTTCCTAAAATAAATGTGTGCAATATAACCTCTTATATAAAAAATTAAAACAAATTGAAATTATATTATAAAAGCATAATAATTATTAATTTCCTATATATCATTAAAAATTAATTTCCTATTGTATATTTATAATTATTTTTTCATTAAACTCAATATATCGTTTTCAACTACTATGTTTTCTACATATATTTCACATCATATGTTATTTTTGTTGATTTTTTTTCAATTATTAAACGTTAATAATTACATAAATTTCATATAAATATATTATACAAACATTTCTAACCATCCTTATATTTTTGTTGATTTTTTTCAATTATTAAATGTTAATAATTACATAAATTTCATATAAATATATTATACAAACATTTCTAACCATCCTTATTTATGGGTGATAAAAATTAGTTGCATCACGTCATGGAGGTGGTAGTTTGCTCATCACAAGTGATGGTTCAATTTTGTAAAGTATGTGATAAAAGAAAGGTAAAAATTTATCTTTCATAAAAAAGTAATAAAAAATAAATATCAAATATACTCATTAAATACATTTATATAACCATATATGATACTTAGTAAAGAAAAATGAGGAATATTTCATTATAGAGCAGATATTCCGCATTTATGTATCAATGATGATTTCACTTTCAAATGGGAACAAATGGTATAGAAGATAGTTCTACCATTAACATAAAAATAAATGTGGTTTATAAATGATACTACAATGATTTTTAATATATTTTTTCATTTTGATAATTTTTAACAAGAATTAAATTTAAAAATTACTAGTAAGAACATATAAGAGTTCTAATGATAAAATACTATAAAAAATACTTGAGGAATTTTTGATGGGTCTTGTTAGAAGACTATATCCTATACTTTATGTATATGGGTTTTATTAATAAATTGTAATAGATTTTCATTATTTATGTAATGACTCATATGATTCAATGTATTATTTTTGAATACTATTCTTATTATGTTCAGATACATGAGTGGTGATAGTGTTAGATTTGGATGCTCGATGTATCTAGAATTTAATTTTGAAATATATTAAATATATTTAATTTAAATGCATGAAATTTCCATAAAAATGTCATAACTCTTAAAAAGACTCTTGAATCTGATATCTATGGCCACTTTTGTTTTTAGAATGATTGTTTTACCCTAAGTCATTACCAAACTTTATAGTTTGATGGACATTATAATTGGGCATGATTGGGGTAAGGTATTAAAATAAAATAAATGACTAAATTAAATTTATTTAATTTAATTCCTTGAACAAATATAATTCTAAAGAAATAATGTAATGTATAATTATCGAGGTTAGTCGTATAACCCAACTAATTGTGATGAGGTTCTAGAGGGTGTTGGGGGAAATTATATTAGAGAATTATGACAAGGTCATAGACCAATAATCAATGTGTGACAGAACTCAATAATATTTCTAATGATAACAATGGGAAATAATTATTCATTAGTAATTGGTCCAAATATAGCTTTGTTACTTAATTTTTATGTATTTATCTCTATTTATTCATTCTTATAATGAAAGTGAATCAATAAACCCAATAATTTATTAACAAATCATGTGTATTTCAGGGAATGTGATTGATATCCTCTTGGTTTAAGGATTTGTTTTTTGATTTTGTCTTCTCAATTCATTCAACATTCTAACGCAAATGGATTGAGGCCAACACGAACACTAGCTGAGGTCTATTCCCCATGTTATTGTTTCTTGGTTTTCATTTCCCAATAAATTTTTCATCACAATAAATTCCTTTTGAAATTGGTTCAAAAA
The DNA here is from genome assembly GCA_963277665.1 of Viscum album. Taxonomy (NCBI): domain Eukaryota; kingdom Viridiplantae; phylum Streptophyta; class Magnoliopsida; order Santalales; family Viscaceae; genus Viscum; species Viscum album. The sequence continues at coordinate 577,603,312 of OY728129.1, forward strand.
ATACCAACTTATCAATCCATGTGAAATTATTCCTTGTCTCAATGAACTGATATCAATGACCCAGATTTCAATCAACGATAGGACTGAGCTATAATGACGGATTGAGACTGGATTTGATTTCTCCATGAAGGATTTTATGTGAACTTACCATGATATGTGACAAAGGTATTTCTAATGCATTTTAGCAGCCAGATTCTAGTAAATGTGATGAAAATGACCGATAGTTTGAGATTCATGCTCTATGGTGTGATTCATGGCTAGATCAGTGTTGGAAGGAGCTTACATTTATGTGAATGGAAGAACTCTGGTTTATTTAAAATCCATCACAACATGGATTGTAATAATAGATTGCATGTAATTAAAGACCCTATATATAGTGGTATTATTTCTATGAGAATGTTAAATATAAAACAATGGTTTAACCCTACCATAGAGTGTGTGTGTGTTGACCTGAAATCTAGGAGTTTACCATGAAAAGTACACTAACATGGGAAGGATTACTCATGTGTAGACATGTTGTGTACTCTGAAACGAACATGTCCATGCCATCTACACATATGTAAGACCATATACAAAAATATGGATAGGATTACAAGGGCTTTAACACACTACGTAATTTGGCAAAAAAATCCCATATGGGCACGGTCTATCGTACACTAGTAGGGTGTAGTTTTGAAAGGATTAACTATTTACAGAGAGTACACATCGTGTACCTCATCAAATAAGGATTGAAACCCTTATCATCTTTATTATGGACATTTTTCATTAGATTGTCCCCCCTTGATCCATTCCCTCAAATGATATTAAATAATCATTCCCTACACCTAAGAAAGTAATCAATTAATTAGGACTTTAGTCCTGGATAAAGTCATTGGAATCCATTTGTGTGGCCAAGACTAAGACCCTACATCAATATCTTTTCCTAGGTGGTGTTCATCATATCATCAATAACAACACTATTTGAGCATCAAAACCATTCTGATCCGCTAATTCCAGATTCAGTTGATATTATAATCTATTTCTTTGGGTTTGATCAACATTTATGCATCATTCTCATCAATCATATATCATGTACTTCCTCTATAAATACTCAAGAAGCATGAAATAATTGATATGCTTCATATGTTATATGTGACACATGGTGTGTGTTCTTCTAGAAAAGAGCTATGTGGAACTATAGATCATGATTCCTAGAATAGACTTACCGGTATGATATAGCTTAAAACAATGAGTCTTTGTTGTGTATATTTAGATATTCTTGTTATTTGTATTTTAGACATATATTTTTTTTATCTAATTCTCATTCATGATGATATATGATAAATGATTTCTAACTGCATTAATTGGAATTATTATACGCACCCCTACATGGTATTTTCCCACATGTGTTGTTTCTTATAAATAATATCATCCATTTTAAAGAATCCTATAGGGATTAGTACTAGGATGAGAATATGATCTGGATATACTGAGGTGTTTTCCCGTAGATGTGTTGATAATAATCCCCTTATACACATTAAGTATATTCATGATTTCAAAATCATTTTGGTGGGATTTAATTTTGATTTATCTTTTAAATAGTACTTGTTATCATACTTGGATGGTGGGATTTAGATGTATTAATTCAGGTCTTATCATTTGTTTTAAATTTCACTATTGAGTGGGATTTAATATATGTGTTTTTTTTGGGTAAATTTGGATAAAATACTCCCCTTTGAGTGAAATTTATACATAGTGTCAGCCACCTTCCATCTGAATATTGGAGGAGGGATTGGGGTAGTCACCACATGAGCTCCATTGGGATGGTTCATGATAGAGTGTTATCAGATGTGATCAGTTTTAGATTAGGTTCAGAGAATTTGATATTGGATTTGGGAAACAATTTTAACGGTTTCTATTTTGTCATTTAGGATAGGGACTCTTGTTTTTGTGTGGTGGATGAGATACCCATATAATAGGATGTTGATCATATGGATTTTAACTCAATACATGCATACAATAGATAAAGGGAATAAATTGTTACACACATTAAATAATATTGGTTTATTTTTTTCATGTTCTTCTTAAATAAGATCAACAAATATAATTATTGATTATGGTATATATATTAAATTTCCGGATACATCCACAACATATGCTAGGTATGATTCAATATCAGTATAACAAGGATGATAGCCTTAATGAAAATGCCATGATACACAAGATATTTTCAAGATATGTTACCTCTAGATGGTGCACCAATTATTCCTCCACGTGTCACGAATTGTATCGTAGTAGTAGTAATAAAAAAAATGTGCGGCGCAGAATGAGTGAATCAAATGAGTATCAAAGATAGAGAACCCTCATGTTTCGAGGTGAGTTCAACCCAGAGATGGTTTAAGATATTATTGAATTTGTGATGTTATTTTTTCATCATATTTAGAAATATAAAAATTAGATGTCAGTTCTAGTAGAGGGCCTTCTCCATGTCCTTATAGGATGATGGTGGGGCCTAGTGACATAGGCATTTGATGAGAGAACTCTTTTAGGGACATATTTGTTGAAACTTTTCAAATATGAGTTATATCCTTATATGTCAATGGATATAAATCTATATGATCGTATACAACCTCAATAGTGAATTATGATTGTGGTTGTGTATATATAATGCTTCACCAACCTCTCTTTGTAATCAAATAATATATTTCATGATCAGTTACTTCAGAATAATTTTCTTGATTGGGGAATAAATAGAGGCATATAAGATAGTTTAATATCACTAATAATTTATAATTTTTTTCGATGAATGGAAATTCATTGATGGTTGAGTGTTTTCAGAATGAGAAGCCACAGACAGTTATTTCTGACAATGGGAACAAATGAGAAAAGAGTTCTACAGTATAACGATAACATCATAAATAGGTACCTAGATGTGTGAAATATTTTCAATGTAATCCTATTAAATCAGGTCTATGGTTTAGGGATGACAGTATGAGCATATTTATCCAAAGGATTTGCAGTTTTACTCATCAAATGAATCGGGAAATATAACCAGATATTTTTTGACCTCCCATATGACTAATAAAGATATAGTTTATGTGCCACTTATATATTAGAAGTGGTGGTAATGATATCATTTACATGGTGATGGATGTGTATGAGATGTTGGGAGAGTGGTTGATGGTATACTTTTTGATCTATTACCACCACCACCCACAGGTGGTCCACAGTGGGCTTAAGAAGTTGAGGGGAAAGGGGAAAGGGAAAATTTATGTATTCTAGGATTATGATATGAATGTTCTAGGGATGGTACATGGTATGATATGTGATGTTTGTAGATCAGATTTAGTACTGATGGACATATGTTCAAGTCATGAATTTATTCCAACTTTCCTGGTTCTTAACATATAGATTCTGGTTGAGCCATTGGTTCCAACATTATGATTGAAGACTCTTACAAGAGGTAACTGAGTGATCAAACACCTACGTTGTTGGTGCGGACTGAAACTTATAAGAGATAGATTCTTTTAGTTACTCCACATACCATCATTGAGACCTTATAAAACCATATTATTTATAGACTGTGTATTTAAAAATCATTCAATGATATCATATTATAGGTTAAGGATGTTATGTATTTATAGTGATGGTTCTAGGTTATCCCTTGGGGGTGAAAAATAAAAATAGGTAGAATATGATGGATTTTTTTATATGCGGGTGAAACTGATTACTCATTAATGGGAAAATATGACCTTTTTTTAGTGGATGATAAAAATTTTCTGTTTCATTAGTGGTGGTAGAAAATGAGTATGTCATTCTTAAATATATGCCAATATTACTTCCCAGCTATGATATAGATTTCCACATTGATTTACACCATTTTATGGTTGTGATATCTACACCAACATATCAGATGACACCCGTAGAGGGTTCAATATCTTCTTGTGAAGTTTGAGGATTTGATGAGGAAGGTATGTATCAGACCTAATGTTTTACCCTAGTAATATCTAGTGATGTTGTAACACCCCAAGCTTCTATGATACATTTCCTTTTGAATAAATCAATAGCTTTCATTGTATGCAACTTCAAGACTCTAACACACCGCGACCAATCAATGTAGCCGTTTTAAATAGTAATACACACTTTTTGAAATTTTATTAATTTTATCTCTCAAAATGGACTTCATATTAAGATTCTGAATAACGAAATTAACCTAGGATAAAATTTTGGTACTTTTTGGATAACTTTTATATTTTGATGAATAATGAAGATTACTAAATTTTAATTAAAAACAACTTTTTTAACCAAACTAATTAATAGTGATAAATTTTGATTTTGAGTGGTTTTAAAGTATATTTAAAATATATTTTTACAATTTAATAAAATTTTGGTCATTGGACATAATTTTACAATTAAACTGGATAAAAAAAGTGTCAATCTTTAGATAGTTATTTTTTCTTAAAAACACGCTTTTTATTTTGACAGCGGGAATTAATTTTAATTTAATTTCTGCCACTTTTGTGTTTTGAATTTGGAAAAATGGACTCCATATTTGGAATCAGGATTTCCATATTTTTTAAATAGGTAAATTTTATTTTTAGACATTTTGAATAATTACTTCGGTAAATATTTTATTTACAATGGTTAAAGGGTAAATCTAGTAAATAAGGGTAAAAATTAATATTATAATAATAATAAATTACCCTAAAACGTTTCTTAACCCTTCTGGTTTGTTCATGTCCGACTATGGATATTTTTGGGTGGATTTTGGGACCCCATGGATCCACTTGTATGTGATAATGACACTTTCTATTAATTAAGTTAATGTAAATACAAAATAACATAAACATATACCTTTTAGAAAAACAATTTTTACATAGGGTTATATATATTATATTTTCGACTATAAATATTCATTAGAAAGATAAAAATATTTTATACATAATGGTATTTTATTTATAATTTTTAGACAATGAAAAATTAAAAATATATATGACACAATAATGATGCAATATTTTATTTATTAATCAAAGAATAAAATAATTGGTATTATAAATGTTAAAATAAATATAATTTGAAAGTTTTGATGACATCCAAGAATATTATTGGTTAATATGACATTTTTGGATTTCTTAAATGATTTTTATTTGAATTAATAATTTTTTAAGACTTTAATAAAAATCAATTATTAAATATTGTCATAATTGACATAAAAGTGTTTTAAAACAAAATATTATATTATTAATTGATATTATATTCCTAAAAATCTAAGGATCGGTCAAATGACTTCTATGATTATAGGTGTATCATTAACGGTCCCCTTGGGGGTCTCTTGGATTTATATAGTACGATTATTAACTATATATTATAAAAATACAAAGTGACATGGTCAGTGTTAAACTAAATAACCAAGAGTTAAAACTAAAGGATAAGGTTAATATAATGACCCAAACCTATCTAAAATCTATTGGTTGAATGTATTTCTACCCATCACCATATTAGGATTTGGATAATCAAATTTCGCAACCATTAGAAACCTAATATGAATTTATTATAAATTAATACTTTATGTTTTTCCTAAAGAGCCCCTCCTCCCCCTTATAAAAGGACACCACTTCTAACCAATTCTTCACACCTTCAATGCCTTTTGGATCGACCAAACCCTAACAAAATAACCTCTCATATTACCTCTCATAAACCTAGAGGTCTTATTTTGATCATAACACCAACCTATGAAGCTATTTTGATCAAATCAAAAGGAAGAACCCGAAGAAGAGGTAATGTTTTCACCACCCATTTTCAAGTTCATTTCTTCTTCAACATCTTCTTTCACTGTTATTTCATTTATAAAATAATAACTCCAGAATATTATATATACTATGATGTTATTATAAATATGGTACAACCATATTCAGTATTCTATCCATCCTTTGAATGACATGTCACCATACGTGTGTATGTACGACTTACCGTCTCCACATCGTGGTGTAATTGTTATTCAAAATATTATTAATTGGGTGGGTATAATAATTTTTTGTAACACATGTAAATAATAAATATAACATGATAATTATTATTTATATATTATATACCATCCAATTATATGTTATTTTAATATCAGAAGAATGATGTTGTCCCTCGTGCATACGTACGGACTACCGTCTCCTCAAACGCGATGAGATTCATTCCCCATCGTATCCATTCAAGTATAATTCTCATTTTATGATTAAAAATAATATTTAAGGACTTTCTATCATTCTGGATATGAATAATATACAAACCTATTCATAACAAACATGGATTATATAACAAAACATATAAAAGAAAATGAGTAAGTTAACACCCGAAATGACGATAATATAAATATATTATTAACAATGTAGTGTTAAAAGATCATATATGATATCATATTAATGTATATGATTATTTTATAACTTAATAACGATTATTCCAACATTATACAGGAGGATAACCTACCCTCAACCATGGAAAAGTACAAGTTAAGGGGTTTTCACCTCACTCCTTATTCCTGTGAGATTCATGCCATATTGCCACTATTACCTTTTGTGTGGTGTATGTACTGCACATAATTGTATTAATTATGTAATAAACTTTAAATTATGTGTATTTAAATATTCATTATATGATACCTCTTTTATGGGGTCTATGTTTTGTAATTTACCAAATTGGTAAGGGTTAATTTCACAATCTCTTTATTATCTGAGGTTGTTTTTACGTAAGTATCTAGTGGGAAAGATTTATTATCCATGTCCATGTTTTATGAAAGAGCATTCAAAGATATTATTTTAAGGGAATTTTTAATAAAACATCATTTCAAATGTTTTAAATATTTATTCTTCTAAATATTTCTCATTAATGTTCGTGCCTTCAAAATGGTTTTTGAATATTTATTTACATGGAGATGAATGTTTTTAAAATGTTAATTCCATTAAAAAATTTCAATGTGGAATGGGACACTTTGATTTAAAAATTTCTTTAAATGACTTCTTTTCCAAATTGTGTGACTTTTAAATGATTTCAAAAAAGAGATATTTCCCTCAAATAGTTTTGATTTCATCTATGTCAACACCCTTTGATAAATTTTACACTTGTTTGAAGTTAATTTATTATGATACAAATCTTCCATATAGTATTTATGGTTTTTTGATCTATTTGGCTATGGATGATTCATTTTTATTCCATTAATGCCTTGTGATAATTGTTTTTCAATTTCATATTCTAGTTTTAATACGAATTTTTATGTTATATTTCATCCTCTTCTTAAGATGAATGTGTTGGACTAGTATGTTCTGGGTTGGGGTCTGGTTATAGTAGGCCCTCCGAGATGGTGTACAGTTATTAGAGGCACTCCGGGTTGGTGTCTGGTTATTAGAGGAACTCCTGGTTGGTGTTCGGTTATTAGAGGAACTCTGGGATGGTGTCCGGTTATTAGAGGCACTCCAGGTTGGTGTCCGGTTACTAGAGGCTCTCTAGCTTGATGTCCAGATATTAGAGGAACTCTAGGTTAGTTTCTAGTTATTAGAGACACTCGGGGATGGAGTCCGGTTATAGAGGCTCTCCAAGTTCAGTTCCGGTTACAGTTATCCCATAGGTCATGGAACGGGGCCTTGACAAAGAAATTAAAGTTCGGTATTACGCATTACATTGTTATGAAATTGTTTATTGATATTGCATGTGATTATTCAATTAGTAGAATATCCATGTGAATAATTAAATGACATTATTTCATTTTATCTTTTCCATATTATGATGATGTTCAAGTTTAAAGGACTTTTGATTTAGTTATACATTGCCTTAAATGTTTATGCTTATTTATGAAAGTTTCCGCTGTATTTTTATACTTACTGAGCATATGAGCTCACCCCTTTCTATTTATTATTTTTCCCAGGATTCCAAGAATTAATTTATGAATGACCTGTAGGGATAGTATGAGGATATATGAAGGTAAGATTTTTTTGTAGTTTTTTTTACTTTATGATGTATTGTACGACTTATTAATATATCTAGTGTTTCCAAGACTACTAAATTGGTCGGTCTTTCAAGACTTGATTTTTTGTGATCATGTCAATGTTATGTAATAATGCACCGACTCTGGGTAACCGGGTTCGGGGCGTTACAGTTGGTATTAGAGGATGTTTAGTACAAACCTTGGAAGCTAGATTTAGTTAAACTCTGATTAGAACACATAGACCTAAGATGAACTTTGAGGATTAGTATAGAAGAAGTTCCTAGAATTTTGGTGTTGTTGATATTTTTTGAGTTTTCTGAGCAATACATCCATGTCTGGATACGAGCAGGTAGAGGCGGCTCTGGCACAGATGTACCTAGGGGTAAAACCCGAAAACACTGCTTTGAGCTAGACTCGAACAGGAACTGGTGCATGACAACAGGCCTTGCTTCACTCTTGGTTATGACACTTCTAGGGATATGCTTGGGATAATAATCATTTTCTTTACAAATCATTATGACTGGTTCATGAGTATATACATCCTCAAAGAAAAAAGTTTTTTTTTATGATTATGGATTATATCCATAAATAGTTCAATTTATGTTAAGTGTTTTAGAAGTATGGAATTATGTATTTTGATTCATAAAATGATCTAGTTTATGCCATTGTTTAGAAATGGCTCCTAGTGGAAGGAATGGAAACTGTATCAATGCATGCACTCAATATAGGTATTACCCTCCTCCTCAAGATTATTATAGTGGAGCTGGTGATGCAACTGGTGCTGATCAGCTAATCACCATAATGGAAAAACTAACTCAGGTTATGAATAATAACCTTACCCGTATGGATCACCCTGATCCGCAGCGTGTAGTATCAACGTTAGATCGCTTCATGAGGCAACAACCACCAACATTCAATGGGAGTAAAAATCCCTTAGTAGCTGAGAAATGGATAAATTCCTTAGAGAAAATATTACATTCCTTGGGGAGTAGTGAAAGAGAAAAAGTTATCATGGCAGTTTACTACCTTACTGGAGATGCTGACCAATGGTGGTCATTGATTCAAAACACAGAGGAAGATGACGAAGTATCAAATATAGAATGGAGGGTGTTCAAAGAGATTTTTTTAGAAAAATACTTTCCTCATAACCATCATGCAGATATGGAAAGGCAATTTCTGAGTCTGAGACAAAAGGAGGATGTGAATGTCGCAAAGAATGAGGATAACATTACAAGGTTATCAAGGTATGCTAGAGATTATATACATAACCCAAGAATTAAGATTGATCGTTTATTTGATGGGTTAAAACCATTTCTTCGTTGAGAATTGATCTCACGATCCTTCTCTTCATATGAAGACATTGTCTCATATGCTATCAAGATAGAAAAGGAAATATCTAAATCTCATGACAATAATGTAAAGTAAGAGAAAAGAGAACTATTAAAAAAGAGACAGATAAAGGAAAAATGGAAAGAAGCATTTTCCATTATGTTAAAATTTTGGGAAGAAACACCCCAGTACTTGCCTAAAAGGAATGGTAGTTTGTTACAAATTTGGAGAAAAAGGTCACCAGACTTGTGATTGCAAGGGAAAGAAAGAGGCTGTTAATATTGAATGCTACAATTGTAGAGAAATGGGGAATTATGCAAATGAATGTCCTAAGCATCAGGGAAACATACCTCAGAAAAGGCCAATGGATCAACTACAAGCTTATGTTGTTACTACAGTTGAAGAGGAATGATTAATGTGTTTCTATTTTTGGACTCAAGGATTATATTCTGATTATGAGAATAACGTGATATATATAATGATTTTACTGTAGTACTTGTTGTTTTCATTAAGGTTTTAATATGACTAAGGTAATCATATTTTCAGTGTGTGACAATATGATAAGCTTTACTCTATTTGGATAATATGATGTTGCCATTGATTTTTGAATTTAGATACCTTTTACAGAGAGTCTGGACAGAGGTACATTGGATAACTATTATGCTTTGCAATGGATTATGTTAAACATTGGATAGTATTGTTCAAGGTTAAAACATTTCTTATGATTATTTTTGGAATATTATGATACTATAGTTTTAGGAATAGGAAAACCTGCAGGTCAGGCGATAACCCGTCGCATCAGACAAAGCTGTAGGAATCGAACAGACAACCATAGTGTGATAGGCCTTTATTACCTACCACTAGCATACAAGATATCCCTGGTTTTTACAAAATAATTTTTCATTATAATCGTATGTGATAATGATTGTAACCTTATACTATTATGATAAATATAACATTTTTTAGTTCTATTATCTTTTGGAGTGAAAGTTGAGAATGTGTTAGAAATTAATTGAACGATGAAAACTATACTTTTCATGATGTATATATATATTTATCTTATTCTATCAAAAAATTATTTCATTATGGAAGGGATATTAAGACCAAAATATGTGTTATCCTAATAGCTTATGTTTTTTTGAACAAATGATATTTTAAATCATCATAGATTGATGGCTTTGAGGCCCTCAATTCTACACTTGTTTGTGATTGATGACCTCAATCACACCCTATAAATATTTACATTTTTTCTCTAATTACATGTCCATAATTTCCACCAATGTTCTCCTATTTGAAACCCTAATTTTGTGGTGACATTCTCATTTCCCTTTCCATCTTATTAAAACTAAATTTTATTAACCCTATTTCCGATATGGGTTTTCCAAAAAGGTAATTTCTATTTTCAACCTTATATTTTTGAAGAAATAAATTCAAATTGTGAGGATGCAATTATTTTAAGGAGGGGAGAATTTAACACACCACTCTTCCATGATATGTTTCCTTTTGAATAAAGCAACAGCTTGCATTGTACGCAACTTCGAGACTCTAACACACTGTGAACAATCAAAGTATCCGTCATTAATAGTAATACCCACTTTTTGAGATTTTATAAATTTTATATCTCAAAATGGAATTCATTTTAAGATTCATAATATAGAAACTAGCCTAGTTTAAAATTTTGGTGTTTTCGGATAACTTTTATATTTTGATGAATAGTGAAAATTACTAAATTTTAATTAAAACAACTTCTTTTAATCAAAATAATTAATAGTGATAAATTATGAATTTGAGTGGTTTTAAATTATATTTAGAATATATTTACCATTTAATACAATTTTGGACATTGGACATAATTTTACAATTAAACTGGACATAAACAAGTGTCAATCTTTTGATAGTTATTATTTCTTAAAAACACACTTTTTGTTTTGACAGCAAGAATTAATTTTAAATTAATTTCTTCCACTATTGTGTTTTGAATTTGGAAAAATTGACTCCATAATTGGTATCAGTATTTCCAAATTGTGTAAATAGGTAAAATTTATTTTTAGACATTTTGAATAATTATTTCAGAAAATATTTTATTTACCACGGTTAAAGGGTAAATCCGGTAAATAAGGGTAAAAAATAATATTATAATAGTAATAAATTACCCTAAAACGTTTCTTAACCCTATTGGTTGATACATGTCCAAACATGGGTATCTTTGGGTAGATTTTTGGACCCCATGGATCCACTTGTATGTGATAATGACACTATATATTAATTAAGTTGAAGTAAATACAAAATAAAATAAACATATAACTTTGAGAAAAACAATTTTTGTATTGGGTTATATATATTTTAGTTTCCACTATAATTTTCATTAGAAATATAAAAATATTTCATATATAATGGTATTTTATTTATAATTTTTAGACATTGAAAAATTAAAAATATGCATGACACAATAATGATGCAATATGTTCCTTATTAATGAAAGAATCAAATAATGGGTATTATAAATGTTAAAATAAATATAATTTGAAAGTTGTGATGACATAAACTAATTTTATTGGTTAATATGACATTTTAGGATTTCTTAAATGAATTTTATTCGAATGAATAATTTTTTTAAGACTTTAACAAAAATCAATTATTAAATATTGTCAAAATTGACATAAAAGAGTTTTTAAAACAAATATTATATTATTAATTGATATTATATTTTTAAAAATCTCAGGATCGCCCAAAAGACTTAAATAATGATAGGTGTATAATTAATGTACCACTTGGGGGGTCTTTTGGATGTATATAGTATGTTTATTAACTATATATTATAAAAATACAAAGTTACATGGTAAGTGTTAAACTAATTATCCAGGAGTTAAAACTAAAAGATAAGGTTAATATAATGAACCAAACATGTCTAAAATCTATTCGTTGAAAGGATTTAGACCCATACCCACATTATAATTTTAATAATAAACTTTGGAGCTATTAGAAACTGAATATTAATTTATTATAAATTAATACTTTAAGTTTTTCCTAAAGACCCACTCCTCCCCCTTATAAAAGGACACCACTTCTAACCACTTCCTCACACCTTCAAAGCCTTTTGGTTCAGCCAAATCTAGACCAAATACTCTCTAAAATTCCCTCAATTTAACCTAGACTGCTTAGTTTGATCAGAAATCCAACCTAAGGAGCCCTTTTTATCAAATCAATAGAAAGAACCCGAAGAAGAGGTAATGTTTTCACCACCCTTTTTCAAGTTCATGTCTTCTTCAACTTCTTCATTATTTGTTATTTCCTTTCTAAATAATAACACAAGAATCTTATATATACTGTGATGTTATTATAAATATAGTACAACCTAATTCAGTATACTATCCATCCTTTGAATGACATGTCACCATATGTTCGTACGTACGACTTACCGTCACCACGTCGTGGTGTAATTGTTATTAAAAATATTATTATTTGGATGGTTATAATATTGATGTTTAACTCATGTAAATAATAAATATAACATGATAATGATTCTTTATATATGATATAACATACAATTATATATTATTTTAATATCAAAATAATGATATTGTCGCTTGTGCATATGTACGGACTACAGTCTCCATGAACGCGATGAGATTCATTCCCCCTCATATCCATTCAAATATAATTCTCATTTTATGATTAAAAATAATGTTTAAGGACTTTATATCATTCTAGATATGAATAATATACAAACCTATCGGTAACAAACATGTCTTATATAACAAAACATATAAAAGAAAGCGAGTAAGCTAACACCCGAAACGACAATAATACAAAGATATTATTAACAAAGCACCTTTAAAAGATCATATATGATATCATATTAATGCGTATGATTTTTTTATAACTTAATAACAATTATTTCACCATTATACATTTGTTTAACCTACCCTCAACAAACTAAAAGTACAAGGTAAGGGGTTTTCATCTCACTCCTTATTCCTATGAGTTCATGCAATATTCCCACTATTAAATTTTGTATGGTGTATGTACTGCTAATAATTGTATTCATTGTGTAATACACATTAAATTATGTGTATTTACATAATCATTGTATGATACCTCTTTCATGGGGTGTATTTTTTGTATGTTATCATATTTGTAAGGGTTAATTTCACTATCTCTTTATTATCTGAGGTTGTTTTTACGTAAGTATCTACTGGGACACATTTATTATCCATGGCCATGTTTTATGAAAGAGTTTTCAAAGGGATTATTTTAAGGTAATTTTTACTAAAAAATAATTTCAAATGTTTTAAATATTTATTCTTCTAAATCTTTCTCATTAATGTCCATGCCTTCAAAATGGGTTTTAAGGATTTATTTATATGGACATAAATGTTTTTAAAATGTTAATTCCTTTCAAAAGTTACAAAGTGTTATGGGACACATTGATTTAAAAATTTCTTTAAATTACTTCTTTTCCAAATTGTGTGACTTTTAAATGATTTCAAAAAATAGATATTTCTCTCAAATAGTCTTTATTTCATCTATGTCAACATCCTTTGATAAATTTTACACTTGTTTGAAGTTGATTAATTAGGATAAAAATCTTATATATTGTATTTAAGTTATTGTGATATGTTTGAATATGGATGATTCATTTTTATTCCATTAATGGCTTGTGATTAATGTTTTGTCATTTCATATGCTAGTTTTAATACAAATTTTAATGTTATATTCTATCCTCTTTTTAAGATGAATGTGTTGGACTCGTATGTTTTGGGTTGGTGTCCAGTTACAATAGACCCTCTGGGTTGGTGTTCAGTTATTAGAGGCACTCCAGGTTGGTGTCTGGTTATTAGAGAAACTCTGGGTTGGTTTCCGGGTATTAGTGGCACTCTGGGTTTGTGTCTGGTTATTAGAGGCACTCTGGTTGGTGCCTGGTTATTATAGGCACTCCAGGTAGGTTTCTGATTATTAGAGTCACTCCGGGTTGGTGTTCGGTTATTAGAGGCACTCCGGGTTTGTGTTCGGTTACAGAGGCTCTTCGGGGTGGGTTCTAGTTACATTTATCCCTTAGGTCTTGGCACGAGGCCTTGAGAAAGAAATTAAAGTTCGGCATTATGAATTCCCTTATTATGATATTGGTTATTGATATTGCGTGTGATTATTCGATTAGTAGAATATCCATGTGAATAATTAAATTGCATTATTTCATTTTATCTTTTCCATATTATGATAATTTTTAAGTTTAAACGTATTTTGTTTTAGTTATACATTGCCTTAAATGATAATGCTTATTTATGAAAGTTTTCGCTGTATTGTTATCCTTACTGAGCATCTGAGCTCACCCCTTTCTATGTCTTATTTTTTCCTGGATTCCAAAAAGTAATTTATGAATGATCTGTAGGGATAGTATGAGTAGATATGAAGACAAGATATTGTTGTAGTTTTTTTACTTTATGATGTAATGTAAAAATTATGAATATATCTAGTGTATCCAAGACTACTAAACTAATCAGTCTCTTGAGACTTAATATTTTGTGATCATGCCAATGTTATTTAATAATGCACCGACTCTGGGTAACCGGGGTCAGGGCATTATATTTGGTATCAGGGGAAGTTTAGTACAAACCTTGGTAGCAAGATTTAGATAAACTCTGATTAGAGAACATAGACCTAAGATGAACTTTGAGGATTAGTATAGAATAACTTCCTAGAATTTTGGTATTGTAGATATTTTGTGAGTTTTCTGAACAATACATCCCTGTCTGGATACGAGCAGGTAGAGGCGGCTCTAGCACAGATGTACCCAGGGGTAAAAATCAAAAATCCGCTTTGAGCAAGACTTGAATGGGAACTGGTGCATGACAATGGGCCTTGTTGCACTCTTGGTTACGACACTCCTAGGGGATATGCTTAGGATAATTCTCATTTTCTTTACAAAAAATTATGAATGGTTTATGAGTATATACATCCTCAAAGAAAACATTTTTTTATGATTATGGATTATATCCATAAATAGTTCAATTTATGTTAACTGTTTTACAAGTATGGAATTATGTATTTTGATTCATAATCTGCTCTAGTTGATGCCATTTTTTAGAAATGGAACCTAGTGGATGGAATGGAAACTGTATCAATGCACGCACTCCATGTAGGGATTTCCATCCTCTCAAGATAATTATAGTGGACCTCCTGATGAAACTGGTGCTAATCAACCAATCACCATACTAGGTTAACTCACTCAGGTTATGAATAATAACCTTACCTTTATGGAGGACCCTAATCCGCAGGATGTAGTATCAATGTTAGATCGCTTAATGAGGCAACAACCAACAAAATTCATTGGGAGTACAAATCCCATAGTAGCTGATCGATGGATAAATTCCTTAGAGAAAATATCCCATGCCTTGGGGAGTAGTGAAAGGGAAAATGTTATCATGGAAGTTTACCACCTCACTGGTGATGTTGAAAAATGGTGGTCATTGATTCAAAACACAAAGGAAGATGACAAAGTATCCAATATAGAATTGAGAGAGTTCAAAGACCTTTTCTTAGAAAAATACTTTCCTCGTAACCATCGAGCAGATATGGAAAGGCAATTTATGAGTCTGAGAAAAAAAGAGGATGGAAATGTCGCAATGTATGAGGCAAACTTTACCAGGTTAGAAAGGTATGATGGAGATTATATACATAACCCATGAAGTAATGTTGATCCTTTCATTGATGGGTTAAACCCATTTCGTCATCGAGCATTGATCTCATAATCCTTCTCATCGTACGAAGACATTGTCTCATGTGCTATCAAGACAAAAAAGTAATTCCCTAAATCTTATGACAATAATGTAAATAATGAGAAGAAGAGAACGATGGAGAAAGAGACAGATAAAGGAAACAATGGAAATAAGGATTTTCCATTATGTGAAACTTGTGGGAAGAAACACCCCGGTACTTGCCTAAAAGGAATGGGATTTTGATATAAATGTGGAGAAATAGGTCCCCAGACTCGTGATTGAATGGAAAAGAAGGAGGTTGTTAATGTTGAATGCTACAATTGTAGATAAATGGGGCATTATGAAAATGAATGTCCTATGTGTCGGGGAAACATACCTTAGAAAATGCCAAGGGATCAAGGCCAAGATTATGTTGTTACTACAGTTGAAGAGGAATGATTAATGTATTTGTATTTTTTTGACTCAAAGATTATATTCTGGTTATGAGAATAACATGATATATATAAGGATTGTACTGTAGTACGTTTTGTTTTAATTAAGGTTTTAATATGACTAAGGTAATCATATTTTCATAATGTGACAATAAGTGAAACATTACTCTGTTTGGAGAATCTGGTGTTGCGATTGATTTTTGAATTTATATACCTTTTACAGAGAGTCTGGACAGAGGTAATTTGGATTACTATAATGTTTTTCAATGGATTAAGTTGAATATTGGATAGTATTATTCACGGTTAAAACATTTCTTATTATTATTTTTGGAATACTATGATACTATAGTATTAGGAAAAGGACAACCTGCAGGTCGGGTGATAACCCGTCGCATCGGAGAAAGATGTAGGAATCGAACCGACAACCATAGTGCGACAGGCCTTTATTACCTACCACTAGCCTACAGGAAGTCCCTGGTATTTAAAAAATATATTTTCAGTATGATGGTATGTGTTAATTATTGTATCCTTTTACTATTAGGATAAATATAACATTTTTTAGTTCTATTATCTTTTGGAGTGAAAGTTGAGTTTGTGGTAGAAATTAATTGAATGATGAAAACTCTACTTGACAAGATGAATATATATATTTATCTTATTCTATGAAGAAATTAATACTTTAGGGAAGGGATATTAAGGCCAAAAATGTGTTATCCTAATACCTTATGTTTTGTTGAACAGATGATATTTTAAATAATCAAAGATTGATGGCCTTGAGGCCCTCAATTCTACACTTGTTTGTTATTGATGACCTCAATCACTCCCTATAAATATTTACGTTTTCTATAATTATGTGTCCATAATTTCCACCAATTTTATCTTATTCGGAACCCTAATTTGGGGGTGACATTCTCATTTCCCTTTCCCTCTTATGAAAACTAAATTTTATTAACCCTATTTCCGATATCGGTTTTCAACAAAGGTATTTTCTATTTTCAAACATTTATTTTCGAAGAACAATTTAAAATTTCTAGGACGCAATTATTTAAAGGAGGGGAGAATGTAACACCCCAAGCTTCCATGATACGTTTCCTTTTGAATAAAGCAATAGATTTCATTGTACGCAACTTCGAGACTCTAACACAGCACGACCAATCAATGTAGCCGTTATGAATAGTAATACCCACTGTTTAAAATTTTATAAATTTTATCACTCAAAATGGACTTCATTTTAAGATTCGGAATAATGAAATTATCCTAGGGTAAAATTTTGTTACGTTTCAGAAACCTTTTAAATTTTGATGAATAGTGAAAAATACTAAATTTAAATTAAAAACAATTTTTTAATCAAAATAATTAATAGTGGAAAATTATAAATTTGGGTGGTTTTAAAGTATATTTATAATATATTTTTACCATTTAATAAAATTTTGTTCATTAGACATAATTTTAAAATTAAACCGGATAGAAACAAGTGTCAATCTTTTGATAGTTATTATTTCTAAAAAACACGATTTTTGTTTTGACAGCGGGAATTAATTTTAAATTAATTTCTCCCACTTCTGTGTTTTTAATTTTGAAAAATGGACTCTATATTTGGAATCATTTTTTCAAAATTTTATAAATAGGTAACTTATATTTTTAGACATTTTTAATAATTATTTCGGTAAATATTTTATTTACCATTGTTAAAGATTAAATCCGGTAAATAAGGGTAAAAAATATTATAATAAAAATAAATAATCCTAAAACATGTCTTAACCCTATTGGATGATACATGTCAGACCGTGGGAATCTTTGGGTCGATTTTGAGACCCTATGGATCCACTTGTATGTGATAATGACACTTTATATTAATTAAGTTGACATAAATACAAAATAACATAAGCATATATCTTTCAGAACGAAAATTTATACACAGGGTTATATATATTATTTTTTAGACTATAAATATTAATTATAAAGATAAAATTATTTCCTATATAATTGTATTTTATTTATTATTTTTAGACATTTAAAAATTAAAAATATATATGACACAATAATGATACAATTCTTTCCTTATTAATGAAAGAATCAAATAATTGGTATTATAAATATTTAAATAAATATAATTTGAAAGTTTTGATGTCATCCCTGAATTTTATTGGTCAATAAGACATGTTATGATTTCTTAAATTAATTTTATTCTAATTAATAATGTTGTTAAAAATTTAACAAAAATCAATTATTAAATATTGTCAAAATTGACATAAAATGGGTTTTTAAACAAATATTATATTATTAATTGATATTATATTCCTAAAAATATAAGGTTAGGTCAAAAGGCTTATATAATGATATTTGTATCATTAATGGAGCATTTGTGGGTATCTTGGATGTATATAGTATGTTTATTAACTATATATTATAAAAATACAAAGTGACATGGTAAGTGTTGAACTAATTAACGAAGAGTTAAAACTAAACTATAAGGTTAATATAATGAACCAAACCTATCTAAAATATATTGGTTGAATGTTTTTCGACCCATAATCAGATTAGACTTTGAATAATCAACATTTGAGCCATTATAAACTGAATATGAATTTATTATAAATTAATAATTTATGTTTTTCCTAAAGAGCCCCTCCTCTCCCTTATAAAAGGACACTAATTGTAACCAATTCTTCACACCTTAAAAGCATTTTGGTTCGGCATAACCTGGACCAAATACTCTCTAAAATTCTCTCACTTCATCCTAGAGGCCTTATTTTGATCAAAAAGAAAACCTAAGGAGCCCTTTTGATCAAATCAAATGGAAGAACCGGAAGAAGAGGTAATGTTTTCACCACCTTTTTTGAAGTTCATTTCTTCTTCAACTTCTTCCTTCATTGTTATTTCCTTTATAAAATAATAAATCCCAAATCATCCATATACAGTGATGTTATTATAAATATGGTACACCCATATTCAGTATTCTATCCATCTTTTGAATGACATGTCACCATACGTGTGTACGTACGGCTTACCGTCTACACGTCGTGGTATAATTGTTATTCAATAAATTAGTATTTGGATGGGTATAATAATGATGTGTAATTCATATAAATAATAAATATAACATGACAATTATTCTTTTTATATGATATACCATACAACTATATATTATTTTAATATTAAAAGAATGATATTTTCGCTCGTGCATACGTACGGACTACCGTCTCCAAGAACATGATGTGATTCATTCCCCATCGTATCCATTCAAGTCTAATTCTCATTTGACGATTAAAATTAATGTTTAAGGACTTGATATCATTATGTATATGAATAATATACAAACTTATCCATAACAAACATGGCTTATATAAAAAACATATAAATGAAAATGAGTAAGTTAACACCCGAAAGGACGATAATACAAAGATATTATTAACAAAGCTGTGTTAAAAGATCATATATGATATCATATTAATGTATATGATTCTTTTATAACATAATAACAATTATTTAACCATCATACTGGAGGTTAACCTACCTTCAACCAATGAAAAGTACAATGTAAGGGGTTTTCATCTCACTCCTTGTTCTTGGGAGATTCATGCCATATTGCCACTATTACCTTTTGTGTGGTGTTTGTACTGATCATAATTGTATTAGTTGTGTAATACACTTTAACTTATGTGTATTTACATATTTATGTTATGATACCTCTTTCTTTGGGTGTATGGTTTGTAAGTTACCATATTTGTAAGGGTTAATTTCAGAATCTCTTTATTATCTGAGGTTTTTTTTATGTAAGTATCTACTTGGACACATTTATTTTCCATTTCCATGTTTTATGAAAGAGTTTTCAAAGGGATTATTTTAAGGGACTTTTTACTAAAACATCATTTCAAATGTTTTAAATATTTATTCTTCTAATTCTTTTTCATTAATTTCCATGCCTTCAAAATTGTTTTTACGGATTTATTTATATGGACATGAATGTTTTTAAAAAGTTATTTCCTTTCAAAATTTTCAAATTCGTATGAGACACTTTGATTAAAAAATGTCTTTAAATTACTTTTTTTTAAATTTTGTGACTTTTAAATGATTTCAAAAAAGATATATTTCTCTCAAATAGTTTTTATTTCATCTATGTCAATATCCTTTGATAAATTTTACACTTGTTTGAAGTTGATTTATTATGATACAAATCTCCCATATTGTATTTAAGGATTTGTGATATGTTTGACTATGGATGATTCATTTATATTCCATTAATGGATTGTGATTAATGTTTTGGCATTTTGTATGCTAGTTTTAATACGAATGTTTGTGTTATATTTCATCCTCTTCTTAAGATGAATGTGTTAGACTAGTTTGTTCCGAGTTGGGGTCTGGTTATAGTAGACCCTCTGGGTTGGTGTCTGGTTATTAGAGGCACTCCGGGTTGGTGTTCAGTTATTAGAGGCACTAAGGGTTGGTGTCCGGTTATTAGAGGCACTATGGGTTGGTGTCCGGTTATTAGAGGCACTCCGGGTTGGTGTCCGGTTATTAGAGGCACTCCGCGTTGGTCTCCGGTTATTAGAGGCACTCCGGGTTGGAGTCCGGTTACAGAGGCTCTCCGGGTTGGGTTTCGGTTACAGTTATCCCTTAGGTCATTCCACGAGGCCTTGACAAAGAAATTAATGTTTTACATTATGCATTATATAGTTATCAAATTGGAAATTCATATTTCATTTGATTATTCGATTAGTAGAATATCCAAATGAATAATTAAATGGAATAATTTCATTTTATCTTTGACATATTATGATGAAGTTAAAGTTTAAAAGACTTCTGTTTTAGTTATACATTGCCTTAAATGTTTATTCTTATTTATGAAAGTTTCTACTGTATTGTTATACTTACTGAGCATCTGAGCTCACCCCTTTCTATGTCTTATTTTTCCCAGGATTCCAAGAGGTAATTTATGAATGACCTGTAGGGATAGTATGTGGAGATAAGAAGACAAGATGTTGTTGTAGTTTATTTACTTTATGATGTAATGTAAGACTTATGAATATATCTAGTGTTTCTGAGACTACTAAACTAATCGGTCTTTCGAGACTTGATCTTTTGTGATCATGCCAATGTTATTTAATAATGCACCGACTCTAGGTAACTGGGGTTGGGGCATTACAGATGTTCTCCAAGATGAAAGAATAGAGATTGTGGTTATGTAAATACACCCATTTCCTATCCTTTTTAACAATTAATGACATATATAAACTACAAATGGTTGATTACCTCTTTGAAAAATTGATAGGTCAAAATGGTTCTTGTATTTTTGCAATTGTTGAGGATATCACAATTTCTAGTTATAAGACAAAGATGTACCAAAGATGGCATTATGATTTATTTACAGTCACCATGAGTACTTTTTGATTCCCTTTGAAATGACTAACAACTCATTAGTGTTTGTGGGAATCATGAACTGGATCATTTTTCATTCTATAGACCAGTTCAAGGTAGTCCCAATTTATTGTATCATACTACACTCAGTATAAAAGGAGGATCATGAGATGCACTTGAGGGATTCTAAAGAAATACTAAGAGAAAACTAGATTTATGGTCTAGTCTTGATTTCCTTATACTGTATTTATTAGGTTCACTTTCTGGTACTTGTTATATCTATAGATGGTGTAGTAGAAGACTCGAAAATGGTCGAGATGGTGTTCTCATTGGAGCCACCGAAGTGTGTAATTTCATTGCGGAGAATCCTTGGGTTGGTAGGATACTATAATATATTAATACCATGTTTCTATTGGATGTCAACACCCTTGATATCATTTACCTAAAATGGATAGCCTTGCATGTGGATGGAGAGGTTACAACATTCATTCCAGCTGTTGATGTAGATATTGAGTAGTGTTCCCACATTCCTATTCTAGATGTGTGTGTCAAGTACATAGTGTTATATGATACATCATAGATGAGGCATGGATGTTATATAATATATATGTATATATGAATTAATTTCCTAATATTAAAGAATGTGTGGGATACATGGCCAGAACTATATGAACCATGATCATGAGTTATCTACAGTAGTCACTACACTAAATATGCAGTGACAGTACTGATAAGTGATTAGATTATCTTATATTCTTACCATAATAGTCTCAAGTATATATCCTCTCAGGAGGACAATAAATTGATATAGATTCAATTGATTTATTTTCTAAAATACTATTACATTGAGAATTTCTATACTACCAGAAGAGGAATGTGCATGAAGATTCGCTCAGTATGATGTCTTGTTCATATTGGTTGAGATGGGTTTCAAACAAGATGGCCTACTTACAATTATCTATTATGAATGGGTATGGTGTAGCATAACTTTAATATATTCTTATTACCCATCAACTTTTATAGTGAGTTTTTGAAGTTCAATTTACAGATACTAACTATGAGACCACACATACACAGATATCAAGTGGACATTCCCATGATAAATTTCATGAAGGTGGGGATCATTTTTTTTCTTTTCAATAGATGCTCAATGATACTAGTGGTGTTGAGGGAGGATGTCTTAATATATTTTTATAAATATCTATTGGTGGCTTATATAAGTTTGGAAAATTTCACCCATGACATCCTACATCAGTTATTAAGGGCTGAGAATAGGAAGGAATTTGTAATTTTTTTCACTTTATGTCATACTTGTCAGCAAGTGAAGGCTGATAACTAGGTTCCATCCAGTTTATCTAAATGTCATGATTTTTTATAGTGTATGTTTAATTAGATATCCATTAATATCTATAGGGGGATACCACAAACATAATGATGAAATAATTCTTTTTGGGTGACCATAGTCATACTATCCCAATTGTTCAACATCCTATATATTTGAGATTGGAGTTTAGTTGAGAGATTATGAAGCCTCTACATGATGAAGATAGTATAAATCCATTGATTTCACTCAACTGCCTTTTCAAACCATGATTTTGGACTGAAATCATGGTTTTGAAAAGGATCACATAATTTTTTTGGGACTCATTTGCATTTGGGCATAATGTTTCACCACCGATAGATGGACAAACTGAGCATACAATTCATGTCTTGGAGGACATGTCACGGTCTTGAATTTTAGAATCCAACTATATATGGGAGGAAAAACTAGAAATAGTAGAGTTTTTGTACAGAAACATTTACCATTCCATAATTATTATGGAACTATTCGATGCCATGTATAGGATACCCTCCAGGTCACCTCTATAATAGACCAACCGAAATGATTAGGCACTTATGTTCCCAGAGATTTTGTGAGCCACAATAGTGATGGTGCATGTCATCTAAGAGAGGATGAGGATACCAATAATCCATCAGAAGTCATATGTGGATAGAAGAATAAGGACTTTATATTTCAATGAGAGAGATAGTGTGTTCCTATAAGTTTCACCTCGATGTTAATTGTGGATATTTGAACATCAGGGATTGGAATAAATTTACTGAGTACCTGGTAAATATTGAGCATCAACAGGATCTGATACTTCATGGGTGGCCTATTCCTAGAGTGTGCTCAATGGAATCATGGGAATGATCAAGATAGTACATTGAAGTTGTAGATCTAGATTCAGGATTAGTTCCCATGTCAATTTGTGTAGCATTTTGGTTTGGATTTTTAAGACATAATGATTCAATGTGTTGAGAATTAAATTATTCATAATTTTAAATGGATTGTTTTTTAATATTGTATGGATTATTTTCAAAGCTATGTATGTTTAATGTGTGGGATTATGACTCCCAATGTGTCATGAATTAAATTTTTTATAACATTAATTATATTAAATACACATATGCACATTATTCATGAAAAATAGGAATAACTTCTAAATATAAGCTTATATAAAAAATATGAGCCCCCGTTAAGTTTACATTATCAATTTTACCCTAATATAGACATATCCTAGATGCACTTCAGATGATTAAATTAGACTAAATGATGGTAGGATGAATAATTAAATTAAATTAAATTAATGCCCTAATATATTCTCTTTCTATATAAACATAGTTATGGTTACTTTTATTTTTTAGCCACAGAACCCTGTAAAATGAGCGATGACATCGAAAAGAATTGGAGGATATTTCGATGAGAATTGATGACTGCATGGTGGAAAATCGTTCAATGTAATATGGAAGTATTGTATCATGCCAATGACAAAAATACCAAATTAATCTTCACCCACAATTCATTCATTTCCAGTAGGTTTTCTATATTTTCATAATATTTGTCTTCATTTATTTATTCCTAAAATTAATTATAATTAGTCATTTAATAAATTCATTGATGGTTTATTCGAATTTCCATATATAGGAAATTTATAATCCTTGATTGGAGAATTTATTGTTTATTACATTATATCTCATCATTTTTCATTCTAACATCATAAAATCGATGAAAATATCATGATTATCTAAGGTTGATTCCGTATATTTGTGTGTTTTCTTTCTTTTATACATAATTCATTAATTATAGGAAATTTATATGTCATTTGGTTTAAAAAATACACATTAATGAATAATTTATCACCCATTAAATGGTGAAATTGATTGATATCACAGTATATGGTTTATAATGATAGATATATTGAGATACACTGATGAAATGATAATGGATTGAAGATCATTGTGCATGGGTTTAAGTGAGGCTACTGAGTGATGTGATATAGGGTTTTCTTCTGTGTTATTGTGGTAACTTTCTATAGAGCAGTGGAAAATGGCATCAACCAGACCAAATCAAGAGTTTATGATGTGAGTGGTGGCTAGATCGGAGGTTGGATGTGTGTAATACAATGTAGAAGGAATAATCATAGGTTTTATGAACTTTAAATGAACATTATGTGTAATCAAAGATTACATAGAATGTGGGACCCTAAATGAAGTTCTAGGGGTATTGAGAAAAATATAAATATCACCTGGAAAGTGACCATTAACACATGATGGGTGACTTGACTTGGAATCTATGTGTGTTCCTCAGAGAGTAAATCTATACGATTAGGGGTAAATATCCTCACACATGTAGTGAAATCTTACACAAATATATCCTTGCATGATTTACGTATGTATAGCTCTATACCTGGTCACTATTAAGAGTACATCAACTTGTAAATTCAATTTACTCTGAAATTAAAATCAATATGGGCATGGTTATTGATACATGGGTAGGACCTAGAATGAATGTGACACAACTTTTACTTAAAATACACAACGTTTACCCCTTTTTAGAATGATTGAAACCCATGTCCCCTTTTTCTTGGACATATTTCATTATTGTTTTCCCCTTGATTCATTCCCTAAGAGTTTTGTATATAATCACATCTTATACCCAATATTATATTCTCATTAAAGGGAATTAAATATTTGATAGAGTTTTTGGAATCCTTTGTGAGTCCCCATGTGATAATCTCTTTAATCATCATTCCTTATGTAGAGTTATTAGTATCATCATTTTCCACACAATGTTGTTGTCTATCCAGTAATTTTTTGATTATTAATGATTGGGATATTGTTATACTCTATGGAATTGGGTATTATTATCATTTGTGTACCTTACCTCTAGAGTTTACATTCAATGGAGGGACCCAAGAGAATTAAATCATATATGGATTCCATAATTGCACTGTTACTGATGGATTGTGATCTCCCAAACAAGAGTAGTGTGGAACATTTTCTCATAATTCATTGATTGAAATTATTATTACGACATAACTTGAGATTGAGTGTCTTTCATATTTATTTCAGTATATTTTTGTTATGTGTTATATATATATATATGGGATAAGGTAACAACTATTATATATATCATATGCTTACTAATTTTAGGGTTTCTAAATTGGTATTATTATACTCACCCAATCATGGGATTTCTCAAAAGGGGGAGCTTCTTTTTCAGACTATCAATCATATGATGGAGTCCAAGAGGGATAAGGACAGTATAAAGATTATTGAGCTGATATACTAAGGATTGTTCCTTTATATTCATTAATATGACTCCCCTTATATACAATCATATTTGACTTGTTTTCAGATTCTTTATAGTGGCATTTTATTAGGATAATTTTGTTTTCCCTCACATGTTCACATACTCTAGTAGTGGGATTTAGATTCATCCATGCATAGTTTATTAGTTGTTTTAATTTTAGAATTATATGGTCTTTATGATGTTTTTTTGTTCTCTTGTACATAAGGATAAATAAACCCTTGTGAGTGACACATCTACTTTGTACTAGTAACTAGCCCATATCCTATTAGTGGCAGTCATGAGCTAGTCACGGAATGATCCCCATTGGGACAGTCAGGAACATCTAATGTACTCTAGTGGTGTTCATATGTTAGATGAGGTGGTTCCCTTTTATATGTGTGGGGGTGTGAAACCATTTTAAGTACCTATAAAATTAAAAGAATAATAATTCACATTCAATTAAATGTTGAAACATATATTAAAAATATTATAATGTTGAGGTCAATATCCACTCATCCTATAAAAACAAATATATTAAATAAATTTCATTAAAAATAAACATTGGGAATTCGATAACATTACATATATGCAACCATGTGTATAAAAATACCCTAAATATATGTGGTACCAATTTATCCAATACATTCTATTAGAGGGTATGGAATGGAATGATTGCATTATTAAATATATGTTTAATGTTAAAATTATTTTTATATGCTTCTAAATTTTAAAAATCATTTGATGATGAAAACACCAATTTTTCAATAAAAGGTATATCACTAAATTTTATGCAAGTTTATTTAATAAAATTATATTAATCACTATTGGTTTTTTCATACTAACATAGTGATAATTTATATAAAAAATGTATAATCCTCCATAAATTAGTATTATATTTTTTTATGATAAAGGTAAAACCATTAGATGCAAAGAGTTTTATTTTCATAAAAATATTTATATTTTCTAATGTACAATTATAAATGTAATTGAAACATGAAATTCATAATTGATGTTCATAATGAAATTTATAGATAAAATTTACATTAAAATATTTTATCAATCATTTTATTGTTTTTACTGGGATATGAACAAAGGGAATGTTAGTATTACCCTAGAAATATATTATTTCTAAAAATTTGTATTCAATTAATTTTCAAGGTTATTTTGAAATTTATATTTTAATCATATATAAATTTAATTTTTTAAAATGGAACCATATATAGAATTATAATGTACACATTTAATAATGATTTCACTCCCATTATTGTAATAATTAATATAAAATGTTTTATGAATTTCATGAGCATGTTTAGGGTTAAAATAGGTAAAATGGGTGTTAATAAATGATATAATGGTATGATTTACATATTGAAATTAATATTTTAAAAAAAAATTAGTTATTTTGACAAAATTTCATTTTACCTTCAATATAATTTATATTTGGATTGACATACTCAAGAATTAGACTTTATATTATTTAAATCCTGTAGGTAATTTGATGAGGGTCATACCATTCACATATAATTGGGAACGATATACCATACCTTTTTAAGAAATTATGAACATTATATATTAACCATAGACAATGAAAAATAATTTATTTCTTCCTTACCTTCATCTTATAACCCTCGGTATTAGACTAATACCACACTTTCATGGTTTATGATGTTTGTCAAATGTGGTCTCTCAATGAAGTGGTATATATCCTAAACGAGTTTTCTAAATTACATTTATTCTTCCACCATATCTATTATAACTTTTTCTATAATAAAATATAAAATATATTATACACATGTTAAATTTTTTTATTATTATGATCTCATGAATATATTATACCTTCTTTATGGGAAAGTAATGTATTGATCATGCAATGTTTGGACTACAACATACACATTAATATATGATTTATTTTCCATTACCAACTCAAATTGTCATATATAACTATGAATTTAATAAATATATATGATACTAATGATATAATTATGATAATTCTTTGATAAATTACTGTTTTCAATTATTTCAATCTTTTTGTGATAAAACACTAACAACGTTCAAGCATAAGTATGGACTAATATCTTTTTAAATACTATAATTCATTTTTTTCATATAACTTTTATTGGAATCTTATGAATATGATTATAAAGAATATATTTTATATTAATATCATTTCTAAAATTATGAATATGATATAACCATGATAAATTTTCAATGATCATAATTGTTGAATTTGAATATAATAGGGAAAATGAAATTTTCTACACCCAAGACAATGATTTTAATAAAAATTATTAGTGTTTGGGTGGTAAGATATTATAAGTACAACATGAATGATATAAAAAGTTTTCATATGATTATAAAATATAATTATAAGGATGTTATGTTAATAATAATAATGTTTAGAAGACATATGAAGTAGGCCCAAACATGAGAAAATGGTTTATGTTACAATTTAATTTTTATCAGCATTGTCTATAAAATCCATTATGATGATAAAATTATTATATATTTCCCATGAATATAAATATGTTCCATTGGGTCTATATATATCATAATATTACATGTTTTAATTTTATTTTCAACTGTATATGTACTCCAATTTCTGAAATAATGTTCTTAAGGTAAACCAAAATTGCATTCCTATTCGATTGGGATTCAGTTTCATCCATTATAATATTTTATTTAAAAATAATTCAATTTTTTTACTATTCTATAATTCGTTAAAAAATAAATCTTCAAAAAAATTACATTCTATATATTTTGTATAAAATATTCATCTAGTCATATTCTTAACATGGATCTTTTTAGCACTGTTGTAAAAAAATATTTCTTTTAACATATACCACTTGAGAAAAGATTCATAATACTATGATTAATAATTTAATTGAAACTTAAATTTTAGTCTTTACTTAATAATAAAAAAAATCATTTTTTAATATTCAATAAATTTTTATATTTATGTTTTGTGATTTCAATTGGAAAATATTATTTTCTCAAAAAATATTCAATTTACATTTGAAATTCATTTTTTAACCATGATAACATCCTTTTATGAGACTTATCAATCAATGGGGATATGAAACTACGATAAAATACTCATTAATTATAGAGATGGTTTATATATATTATATTTAAATTTTGTTGACACCCATTTTTTTGACATGTTTTAAAATATATAATAAAATGAAACATCATTTCATTATATCATGGAATATATATGAATTAATTATGATTCTATGATGGTTTTGTTTATTATAAAAAAAACCAATTACTGGGTAATGATTTATTCATTGTGATCTAAATGGTTTTTCAGTGGTTTTCAAAATCTCCACAAGGATAAACAGTAGGTTATCCAATGCTGAATGTATATTCTAATGTGTTTATCCAAATCATAAGATCTGAAGTGTAACCCCTCTCGATTTAGGTACATTTAAATTTTAATTTTTATGTTAAATATTTAAAATTATGTTGTTTTGTTATGATTCTTTATGTATAGTTTTATTATGTGTTCATGTGTCATTTTGTTATGTAGATTTAGATCATTTGGAAAAAACAATTATACTTCATAGTGAAATATTGAAATACACAATGGGAGATTCTTGGCAAGAATAAGATTATTTCATGTATTAACAAAAGCACATGAAAAATAATGAAATATGTTTTTTTGGAGTTAATTAATTACACACACTTGGTTTATATGTTTAAAACCATACAGCCAATCTGTGTGGCCACTATCATAACCCATCCCACAGGGCACATGTCATGACCACCCCAAGCCCACCTTCTGTAGGCCAAGGGTTGGAAACAAGCACCAGAAAGTTGTATCCCTGAACGATAAGGTATTCCCATTAAACTGGTACACACACAAACTAGGTACATAGAAAATTTAAATCCCGTAGAACAAATGCTGAAGTAAATGTGTCTGCTGAATGTAAGGGGCTAGTATACAAGTCCAACTAAAAAAGAAAACAGAATAGGAAATGAAATCATCTCTTGAGATCATCTGTTGAGTATCCTACCTTAAGGGTAGGTAGAACTCATCATTGTGACTCTCTAAATTAACATGTCACCTTTGTGCACAGTCTGGTTCTAGATCCCAAAACTCTGTTAAATCTATCTGTCGTCTGCACAAGACAAACATGGTGTGGGCATAGCCCATGCATGTGTGAGTATAACAATAACCAGTTGGAACCCTAAGACCCTCAAAGGCCTCCAAGAATTCCACAAAGTAATGACCATAAAGAATGATCCCAATCACAATGCACAACAAAAGACTCAGGTCAAACCAGGTATATAACTTATGTACATATGTACAAATAATTAGTAATAAAGCTAGATCATCTTATTCTGTCAAGAGGCTCCACTGCTGACCCAAACAAGATTGATTGATGCTGACCCACATAAGATTTCTATGATCATACCCACAATAGATCGATAGATGATAACCCACACATGATCACTAGATGATAACCCACACAAGATCGTTTGGTGATTACCCTCACAAGATCATTGAGTGTGGACCCACATAGGGTCGATATTCTTTCTTCATGTCACTACTATCCACTGGAATCCTGCACTATGCATGCTTGATTTTAGGAGGGTCTTATCCTCAATCCATTGTTCCTAAGTAAACCACCATGATGTCCAAATAAGATGTAATCTAATGAACCCCAATGTAATAAGGTTTCCAATGCTACTGACAACGCATCAATCGGACACCCAGTCTGTAAGTTATTTCCTTTTAGTGCTGAGGTCCCGATAGTATTTGGGTTCGATCCAACCCAGAAGTACACCAACATTCTCCAAAACCTATGTTTTGTATATAAAATGGATCATCTAATCCTCAGGGTTCTAGCACTGTAGACGGTTCTTCAAAAAGATATATTATTTAGAAGATATGCACATTTAACAAAAACTGGTTCGTTAGTGGGTTCAAGTCCGGTCTAACCCAGTCGGACAAACCCAACCTGGCCCACTGGGCCCAACCCGAATGGGCTCAACTCGACTCAGTTCGGCTGGGGATGCTCTGGCTTACTGCCATGGGCTATCCAAGCTAGGCTGCATGTTCGACCCGACCAAACCGGTCGGGCACTGCCCGCTGGACTACAGATCCTCCCTGCCTACTGGTTGGTGGGTGGATCTTCTCCCTTCTTAAATGGCTTGGATGTTTGGGACTTCAATGCAGTGGAACTAGTTGGAATCACTATAGTCGGCCAGACCTTGTGAAATGGTTTCCAGTGAACCCACGGGCATAGGTCTACCTCCGCCACGACCCTCCTCCGTAGCTTTCCACCGTCGTCCACGGGACTAGCGTCTGCCAGCCACCCTTGTCCACCATTGCACCTTCATTGGATGTTGTGCCTTCACGGCTGGTGAGAGTCGTCCGTCAGTTCTACACACCAGTGGAGCTTCTTTTGGTCCTCCATTGAATCTCTTGAGGGCTGTTTTCATTTCCCACTCTACCTATAGGCCTCTCAATAAAGCAACATCATTATGTGGCTCCTAGTCTAATATTTTCTCTATATCATTCGGTCACCCATGAAGAACGTAATCAATAATGAGTTCAGCGTAGGGTCTGGGACTTGTTCATTCGGATCGTGCCCTCCTCTTTAGCATCATAACATGGGAAAAATTTATCATCTTCAAGGGTAGATGAATTAATTAAACTCTTAGAAATAAAATCTAGACAATCCCTTCCTAAGAAAAGGTTGAAGGTTCTGCAGATGAGGAATAATGATCTACGTTTGAAGGTGTTCATTGACCTTCGCCATCACCTTTCGATTACTCCAACGATCGTTGCTCATTCTCCATTATTCTTTGGAACATAAATTCATATTTTTTTCATCAGATCCTCCATTCGTATCTATCCTATATCCGATGCCAACCGTTTTGTTGAACCAAAAATGGGATTTTAACTTATCAGACAATTAATTTGGTTCATTAATGAGTTTAATTAATGAACACATTAATCTCCCAAAAGTGCAGTTACACAACCAAGTTTAACCAGCCATTAAATAGATCTAAAACCCAGTGGTCCTACCACTTATGCGTATCAGTTACCAAGAAAGAAATAAAATAACACGTGGATTTATTTTATTATTATTTTTATAAAGCTCAAATATTTAGTTTTTCATCTGACTTTTTTCGAAAAAATTTAATCCTCCAATAAGTGAATCTTGGAACTTAGAATTCAACAGTGGCCTCATATTTTTAATTTTAATACCTATTTAAGAGATAGAAACCACCACTCACACGTTTATCAAATATACGATATAGTATTTCAAAATTCTAAAATGGGCACACCGGGCATCATAATCATGTGCCGTCAAATTTTGCAGAATCTTAATAATCCCTAATAATTTTAAAAACAATTATAGGGAATTTATATGTATTTAAATTCTCCCAACATTAGGGACTTTCTTCCAAAAATTCCATAAAAACTAGGGAAACAAATGCAGCTTGTATCGGAGCCTCCTACTCTAATGTCCACTTATGGAGGTTCCCATGTTTCAAATGAACTCACACCAGATGAATCAATAGCCCCTAAAGAACCCACTCCGTTCAATCCTCTATCTCCACCAGGAACTCTGTGAAAGTCAATCCATCATCAATTTCAAGCTCTTCCAAGTTGATATCGTGCGATTGATCATCCACATACCTCTTTTGTTACGACACGTGGGAAAAATTAGGCAACAGATGTATTTGTGGAGGAAGATCTAGATGGTAGGCCACTTCCCATACTCTGTTGAGGACCTACAAAAGACCAATGAACCATAGAGATAGATGCCCACCTCAGCCAAATATCTAAAATCCTCGTAGAGGTGAGAAACTTAGGAAGACATTGTCTCCCTCCTCAGACTCCAAGTGTCGTTGTCACCTGTCAACAAAAGATTTTTTTGGCTCTATGCATTCTTCATCTGCTCCTAGATGATCTTATCCTTCTCAGTGGTAGCCCCAACCAACTCAGGACCCATTAGTTCTAACTCCCATGGGTCTGTCCAGCATAATGGTGATATGCATAGTCACCCGTAAAATTCCTCAAATGGTTCCATAACGATGGTGGAGTGATAACTGTTGTTGTAAGTGAACATCACTAGTGGCAGGTGGTCCTCCCAACTTCAACCAAAATCGAGGATGCAACAACAAAGCATGTCCCCAAATGACTATATGGTCTTCTCCCTCTGTCTATCTGTCTAAGGATGAACAAAAATTCTCATTCATAGATGAGTCCCAAACACCTCTAGTACTCCCTTCCACAACCGTGAGGTAAAACAAGAATCATGATGTGAAAATATCATTGATGGAACCCCATGAAGCCGTACTATCTCTTGTATGTAGAGGCATCTCAAGCCCTCTACTGATCACTTATCTTTGATGGGTAAGAAGTCACCTGACTTGGTGAGTCAGTCAAAAATCACACAAATGGAATCGTGTCCCCTGGATGTAAGTGGTATCCTAGTAATGAATTCCATGGGGATGTTATCCCACTTCAACTCTGGCACCTCAGTGTGGATGAGTAAAGCCTGTTGAAACCTGGTACTCAGCCTTCACTTTCAATGAATTGGGATTTTTTGAATCAAACTCTGGAACTACTTTATTTATCCCTGGCCACTAGTACTGACGCTGGAGGTCTTGGTACATCTTTTCCACCCAAGGATGTACCGGAAAAGGGGATGTGTTGAACTACCTCAACACCTCCTTTCGTAGTGTCACGGGTACAATGGTGCATCCTATGAAAATTATTACATTATCTCAACCTTCATAAAATATTTCAAGAGCCCATCTTTAGGATATCTGAGAATATCAGGCCTCGCTATTAACATCCCCAAG
The DNA here is from genome assembly GCA_963277665.1 of Viscum album. NCBI lineage: Eukaryota > Viridiplantae > Streptophyta > Magnoliopsida > Santalales > Viscaceae > Viscum > Viscum album. The sequence goes on from OY728129.1 coordinate 577,637,533, forward strand.
TTGTTCCTCCCTAACTCACCAATGAAATTGGGGAGTAATAGTCATAGATTGGAGATAAGATGCTCCATCACTATCTACAAATGATAACATCAAATCGGCTAGATTCACTTTTTCCTCACTCAGCAACTATAAACCAGACCTCCAGCTAAGATCATCTTCCACCACAGTCCCTTTTGGTGGAGTGTAGAATTTCTCAAAGTTGTAGTCTTGGAGGAACTCCAGCCATCACTGTGGTCACAGATTCAAGCCCTTCTCTGAGAATACGTACCTGAGAATATTTTTATTATAGATGATAGTAAAATATTCTCTAATCAAGTAGTGAAGCCACATATTCATTGCAAAGACAACTACAGCTAATTTCGGGATATGGGTCATGTAGTTTTTATCGTGTTGCCTAATTTTTCATGAGAAAATGGATATCAAAGCTTTCTCCTACATCAAGACACATCTCATTTTGGTCCATGATGCGTTGCAGAAGACTGCATACCCAACACCGCCTTTTGGTAGCCTCATGATGGTGGAACTCATCAGTCTATACCTCAATGCCTAGAAACTATGTGGGCATCTCTCTGTCCACAATAATGGGTTTCCCTTCTTTTTCAATGATAAAAAGGGTTCATCTATTCTATAAAATCATGTATGAATCTTCGTTGGTAACTAGACAACCCCATAAAACACTGCACCTCAGTCACACTCCTTGGTGATTCCCAAGCACGCACTGCCTCTATCTTCTCTCTATCTAGTATAACTCTATCCTCCGATATAAGGTGTCTCATAATGTGGACATCCTATTTCTAGAACTGGAACATCGAGAGCATACCATAATGATGGTTCTCTCCAAGCGTATCCTCAAATATCTGTAGATTAGTCATGTGATCGTCCTTTGACATCGAGTATATGAAGATATCATCAACAAAAACAACCATGAAACGATTGAGTTAGGGATGGAAGATCATGTTCATGAGTCCGATGAACACTGAGGGAGAGTTGGTTACCCCGAAAGGTATCACAAAGAACTCATAGTATCCATACCAACATCTAAATTCTATATTTAGTACATCCTCATATCATACCTTCAGCTGATTATAGCCTGATCTGAGGTCTATATTTGAAAACTACCAATCTCAGTTCAGCTAATCGAAGATATCATAAATACTCAGTTTTGGATAATTTTATTTCACAGTCACATGGTTCAGACACTGACAGTCCATGAATATCCTCAAATTCTTGTATTCCATCATACCAAAGAAAATCTGGGATGACCATAGAGATACAATATCCTTATAAACTCCTTAACCTATAAGTATTCCATATGAACCTTCGACTCACAAAGCTCCATGGGATCCATCTGATATGCTGGTGTATATATCAGTGTCATCTCTAGGTATAGATCAATGTATAAGTCTACCTCTCTACAAGGAGGTAATCCCAGAACATCATTAGGAAATACATTAGCATACTGGTCCACCACTACATGATAACTCAGACTCCTATCATCAACTGTTCTTGAGTGTAAGGCTAGCCAAAAATGAGTGATTGGTTTCCCCCTTATCTGAGAAAGTCCATTATGATCTCAAAAGGATACCTTCATTCCAATGAAAGATAATCAAGTCCCATCCTCATGGTCACACCCCACATTGTTCCTATAACAATCAATCTTATCCTAGACCGTAGACAACTAGTCCATACCCAAGATGACATCGTAAGGCCTCGACGCTACTACTATGAGATCACAGCCAAAGATCATTCCTCATAGAGTAATCTCACACTGCTAACACCAGCGCGTAATATTTGAATCCTCTCTCGTAGGAGTCTCTAATTATAAATATTGATCCAATAGCTCCATTGGAATCTCTGAGATCTGAATGAGAGTTGTGGTAAAAAAAGAGTGACTAACGCCTCTGTCTATAAGTTCTTCTGCTATGGTGGAATATACCCAAATCGTACCTCAAATCACTTATGGGAAAGCATGATTATAGGACCTAGCTACCTGAAGATGATATCACCCCTTTCCACCTACATTCATGAGTTTGGGGAGGACCTCTTGGAGTTGGGGGTGGTAGAACCTCAAATCGCCTCCCAACAATTATTTCTTGTACATCTCCTCTGCCACGTATGCCACCCTGTGGACCTCCTTGCACAAATATTTCTCATTGTCTCAATGTTCTCTCAACCATATTATTATCAACAACATAGTGGGTTAGGTATCCATGATCCATGTGACCCTACCCGCCACACGTGTAGCAGAGCCTGCTCCTCTGCTGACCTCATCTGTCTTGTGAGCTCCTCACTTCCAAACCTACTTCCTAGGGTCTTCCACCATATGGTCTAGCCCTCTTGGGCCCCTATGTCATATTCCTACTACCTTTTGTATATTACTCAGTCATGTTTCTTTCGTTGGTGTCTCTCGCTGTTGATGCATGCTCATCTAGGTACCTCTCCATGAATAGCGCTTTCTCAAGAACTCCAGCCTGTATCGGGATATTGAGTGATATAATTGACACATTGATCTCATATGAGAGACCCTTCTCAAAGTTATGGGATTTAAAGAAAGGATCTCATACCATGTTGGTGGAGAAATGGGGGAATTTGTGAATCTTGTTGAGTAATGGGCCACTGTCAGGCTGCCCTGCAGCAAATGTTGTAACTCCTGAATATGCATAGACCATAGAGTTGTTGGTAATAATTCTAACTTGAAGTGTGTCTCGATGTCCAACCAGGTGAATGTCACCACCTCGGGTGTCTAGAGAAATAGACAACACGATCTCCCTATTGTTCCCTGAAATAGGCCAATAGCCAAGATCACCATTTGGTCTGATAGTGTCTCCAAAAATTGAAAAACATATGCCACAGCCTCCATGTAGTCCTCAGTTGCTTGGGTATTTGTCTCACCTAGAATCATCGGAGGCCTATGTCTCTAGAACTCACAAAATTTGCTCAGTCAGTGTATATGGTCTACTGGTGGGGTCGGTGGCATCTCTTTCCCATTGGGTAGTGGTGCTTCTAGTCCACCACCCAATGGTACAATCGCCATAAGAGGGATCTGCAATGAAGCCTCGTCACTCACTGGGCCATCATCGTATACTCTCTCTAGAATCTTGGCTAGCTGCCTATTCAACGACATCCTGTAAATAAATTTTTTCACCATGACCAATAGGTTATACCTTGGGAGAAGACTCAAAAAATATCAAAAGAAAAACATTTAAAAAACACATAATCATTGTTTCCTATATCAAGTTATAAATTAGAACTCAGAGTTATCATGTATAGAAATGTCGGCTGTCGCACCATCACTGGACTCCCCAAATTAAAAATTGTACTCGATACACTAAACACTATTTCCCAATTGAAAAGATAAGAGTCTTAGTTCTTTGGTGTAACTGAATCCTCTGATACCACATTATCACACCCCATCCCTCAGGGCCAGTCTCGTGACTACCCCAATGTCTCTTTCCATAGGTTAGGTTTTGGAGACTAGCATTGTAAAGGAATATCCATGAACAAGAAGGTATTCCTTTTAAAATGGTAAACACATAGTCTTGGTACACAAGAAAAGTAATCCACGTAGTAAAACATATGATGTAAAACTGTAAACAAAATATAAGGGGCTAGTATAGAATCCCATCTAAAAGAGATAATACAACAGAAAAGGAAAACAGGTGGTGATATTGTCCTTCAAGGATCCTAACTAAAGGGTAGGCACAACTCATCATTGTGCCTCTCTGCCTTAACCATTCACCTCTGTGCACCATCTGGTCCTAACTCCCAAACCTCTTTCAATGATGTCCATCATCTGCATAAGACAGAACACGGTGCGGGGAAGGCCCATGCAGGGTGAGTATAACAATACCCGGTCGGGACCCTATGACCCCTGAAGATTCCTAAAAATTCCACAAAGTGAAAAGACCAAAGCATGATCTCCATCACAAATAACAAGGAAGGACTCACCTCAATAGAGGTATATAACTTATGTAAAAGTATAAAAATGATTATTCATGATGCTAGATAATATTATGCTGTTGAGAGGATCTACTGCTGAACCACACAGGATCGATAGATACTGACCCACACAAGATCTCTAAGTGTTGACCCACACAAGATCGATAGATACAGACCCACATATGATCATTAAGCGTTGACCCACACATGATGGATATATGATGACCTAAAAAGGATCACTAGGTGTTGAACCACAATGGATCTCTAAGGGCTAACCCACACAAGATTGATATTCATTCTTCATGTCACATCCAACTACTGGATTCCCACACTAAGGACACTTGATTCCAAGAGGATCTAGTCCTCAAAAAAAATTTCATACCTCAATTGTTGTGATGTCCACGAAGATTTATCCTGATGAAACATTATGTCATAATGGTTCTAATGAAATTGATGTAGCATCAATTGGACACCTGGTCTGTATGTTATAGGTATTTTAGTGTCGATGGCATAGATGGATTTGGGTTCGATCAAACCCATATGTAATCAAACTTCTTCCAAAACAAAAGTGGAGTATCTCAAAATGATCGTCTCATCCTAGGTTTTCTAGTGTCGTAGATGGTTCTTCAAATGAACATCTGGTTTAGGAGATAATCCATTTAAGAGAAACTATGTCGTAATTTGGTCCAGGTTTGTTCCAACCCGGTCAAACCAACCTGACACGACCTGAAAGGGCTGAACTTGGCCCTGTTCGGCTAGGACCTGTCCGACCCATTGGGAAATGGGCTTGGCTCGTAGGGTCGTAGGATCATACCATTGGCCATGGGATCGGCTTGACCCACCTAGCTAGGTAGGGCCGGCCTGACCACGTAACCACCCAGCCTGATGGCTAGTTCATGGGTCTTCTCCCCTACCGAATGGCTTGGTAATTCAGGTCATTAATGAATAGCGCTAGTTGGCACCGCTCCAGTGGCTGGTCCACATGGATTGGTCCACAGTGGACCCATGGACTCGGGGCATCTCTCTGCAACATCCCTCCACCGCGGTGCGCCACTATTGTCAATGCAACTACTGCCGGCTGGATACCCCAATCCATCGCGTCCCATTCAAGCACTACCATCACTACACAGCCAGCGATATCCAGTCGCCGCCTCCTCCGGCCGCCATCACTGCCGCACCAGCAGAGCTTCTTCAGTCCTCCAGTTATGGTCTAGAGGTTCGTTTTCTTTTCTGACTGTGCCTATGGGCCTTTTGAGAGTTTAACATCACTACCTGCCTCCAAGTTTCTTCTTACTGCCATTCTGGTCGGTCACCCATGAATAACGTAATCAATAACAAGTTCACCAGAGGGTCCATGCCTTGTTTGTTCATCTTGCACCCTGCCCATTAGCATCCTAACATTGAAAGAATTTATTATCATTAATGGTAGATGATTTCATTATACTAATAGAAATAAAATCAAGACAAACCACTACCTAGAAATGATGGATGGTGCTATAGATGAGGAATAATGGTCCACGTCCGAAGGAGTTCATCGGTGTTCGAAGTGGCCCGTCGATTCCTCCAATGACTATTCCTCATTCACCATTATTCATTGGAATGTAAAGTCGTCACCGTTTCATTATATCATCCACGCATGGCTCTCCCAAAACCAATTCTAACCACTTGTTTAAGTAAAAGAAAGGGGTGATTATCTTTCCACACAATTAATGTGGTTCACTAATTAGTTTAATTAATTAACCCATAAAACTCCCGACATATCTGTTACACAACCAAGTGTAACCGACCATTGAATAATCTGAAAACCTGACAGTCCCACAACCAACACGCATTCGTTACAAATAAAGAAATAAAATAACTCATGAAGTTATTTTAATAATATTTTTAATGATGTCCAAAAATTAACTTTTTTGTCTGACATTTTCTGATCAATTTCTAGCTCCCCTTAATCAAATCTTTCTACTAAGAATTCAATGATACACACATATTTTCAATCCAAGCACTAGTTCAAAAGATAGAAAACGTTGCTTGCTCATTTACTGAATGCACCTTAAAAATATTTAATACTACAATACGGGCACCCTGTGCCTTAGAATAACATGCCATAATTTTTTTCAGACTCATAATAATCCAAAATTATTAAAAGGAAATTATATGGATTCATTATATCTTTACAGCCACCTTGGTTTTTTCTTGTAGAACTTGAATGATTAGTATACAGTGTACTAAACTGTATGACCAAATGTTGTATGAATCCTTAACAAATAATAATGTTTTATTTTTATTCCGTTATTCACCCAAAAAAACTCATTTCACATCTATTTTACTATTATCATAAACCAATGGATTCCATTTTGAATTCAGAAAATATACCATATATCCAAAAATCGATTTTTAGGGATGACATGTGTGTGATATAGTTGATTAAATATAAGAGAAAATTAACCTCCATATTTCCCCCTTAATTATATTTATTCCTATTATCCTTTGAAAATATTAGTATATATACACTAGTGTATGTTGGATTATATTTTATGATTTATTTTATGAGATAAATACTTTATATATTGATGTAATCATATTTTAGGTCTATATATGGAGGTTTTGTTGTGTCCTTCCTTTTGACCATTGATTGTGATGTAGGTTGGTTTTATCTCATCTATATTTATTATAGGACATGATAGAAGGGATATATAAATTTACATTTTTATATAAAGATGGAAAATGATGTCAAATTTTACATATAATGTCATTTTCATCATCATTTTGAACACGTGGATAGGGATGATTCATTGAAAGTCTATTAATTTATGTTTTAAATTATGAATTTTTTACGACTAATAGTCTATAATTTAATAAGTCATTTTAATATACATACTGATTCTAAATTTTAATTGGTGTGTGGTAATTTAATATATGGGTGGTGTGTGACTAGCTTTCCATTGGATATGGACATTCCATTATGGACATTCCATGAGTTTCTAGATTAGAGGAACCCAAAGAATGATCAATTAATGATGACTTATTGGATTAGTGAGTAACCAATCATGAGTATGGGAATTTCAACTAAAAAACATATTTGTTTGTTTTTTGAATGGGAATTGCGAATTCCATGTAATACAATTGTGTAAAATTTTCCAACATTTAGACTAAATTGATTTAATTGATAAATTATTTTTATCTATTTTGTTTAAAATTAAAATTTCTACTTTGGGATAATGTTTTCTGGTCTTAGTTGAGTGAGTTTGTAATTATATTTAAGATAAAGGTTAGGGTAAAGATGATACATGTAACACCCCAAGATTTTATGAGATACATTCTTTTAAATTTCATTGATGTCTGCTATTATATGATACACCAAGATTAGAATTCTCTATACACAACAATTTATTAGCTTTCTGTATACGCAACACTATGCATGTCTTATGTTTCACACAATATCAAGTTATATTGATAGAATTCATTTAACACACCACTATGTATATATTTAGTTCAATGTATTAAATAATTTTATCTGGATTATTTTATACACAAAACAAACAGAATATTACACTAAATGAAACACTGACTTGGCATGGATTACATGCAAGATAGTCCTTCCTCGATAGTTTGTGTTGTACGCAATAACAAGTTTCAATAAACGATGATATATTATTAAAATATTATTATTTAATGGGATATGAACTTGAATTTATTAACAGTATTAACCAAATTTGGAATTTTATATAACATTAAAATTCATATTATGTATTTTCTAGACATGATATAAAAAAATTATTTTTCAGATAAAAGAAGTATTTTTTTTCAAAAAACAAATGCATTTTTTCTTGATTTTGATGGAGGGCCAATTTTAAATCTAGTTTTTGACAATTACATATATTCTATTGCAAATAATAGAATTATTATTTTGGTGAGAATCATAAAAAGTTACCTTGTATGAAATATTGGGATTTTTCAAATGAAATTCATATTTTAATTAATCGTGAAAAATAATGCATCTTTAATTCAAAACTACCTTTTAGTCAAATTTATTTATGTAGTAATATTTTTTTAATTAGTTTTAAAATTTAATTAGATTATATTTTTATATTTTAATTCAATTTTTATCATTGGATGTAATTTTACATTTAAATTGGACATAAACAATTCCAATCTTTTGATAGTATTTACTTCTTAAAAACCTCGTTTTTTGGTTTTGACAACGAGAATTAATATTAAATTAATTTCTACCAATTATTTGTTTTGACTTTTTTAAACTTTTCTCCATATTAGATATCCTAGGTTCCATATTCTGTAAATAGGTAGCCTTCATTTTTTGATTTTATGAATAGTATGTTAAGTATTTTTTTTATTTACCATAGTTAAAGGGTAAATCATGTAAATAAGGGTCAAAAAATAATTTAAAACTACAGTAACATGCATCCTAATCCTATTTTATGAACTATGTATGACCATGGGAATCTATGGGATGATTTTATGATTCCATAAATCCACTAGGGATATATATTTACATGTTATAAAAAGTAATTTAATGTAAAGAGAAAAATAACAAAAATAAGTTTCTTCTTACAAATATTTTTATATGGGGTTATAAAAGTGATCTCTTTAATAATAAATTGTAATTACAGAGATAAAAATATTTACTAGATCATGATATTTTATTTATAATTTTTATATTTTATATAAATAAATTTAATTATTGGACAACGATGGTGTGGCGATTGCTTCATTAATAAACGACTCAAATAAATGATATTATAAATATGGAAATAAATATTATTTGATATAATTTATGTCATAAACAAATTTTATAGGTGTATATGATGTGTTAGGATTTATTTAGTGTTTTTTAATTTTATGTAATCAGTTTGTTAAGGATTTTTAACAAAAATCAAGTATGAATAGTGACCAAAATTGACATAATTCATAAAAGAAAATACAAAAAAATTTATTGAATGATATTATATTCCGAAAAAATTATGAATAATCCAAATTGTAAAAATACATAAAATAATACCAAAAATGTTATTTTTGTGGGTTTTACATATTAAATGCTAATTACATTAACCCTCAATATTTAAATAACATGATATCACTAAAAGATTAAAAAGGAAAAATAATGGTTAAACCAAAAAGATAATGATATAAAAAATAATACAAACATGTCTACTTTTTCTATGATTGGAATTTGAAAAAAAAAATAATCTTATATATTAATTAAATTAGTTTTGGACAATTTTTAATGGAATATTAAATTATAATAAATTAAATTGTCCAGACTTTCTTAATGTGCCCCTAACACGTTTTATAAAAGGTAAATTTTTATTCTCTTTATCATACAATTCCAAAGACTTTTATTTGTAAAATAACTATCCAATACACTTACCATGAATTCCTCAATTATTCCTAGAATCCATACATTGGGCATAAATCCATCCTAAGGATACCTTCTCTGTAAATCAAATAGAGATACTCGAAAATATATAATTGTTTTATCACGTCTTAAAATACATTTCTTCTTATAAGTCCTCTTCTTTTGTATTTACAATAATAAATTAATAAATAATGTATCATATACCTGATTAAATGTTATTATAATTAGGTTACAACATTATACATCCTTTTAATCCATTATACGAATAAAAATCTCACCATGCGTGCGTACATATGCATTATCATCTCCAAAATGTGGTGTAATTGGTTATTCAACAAAACATTGTTTGGATTTGTATAAATATTAGTATAATGGAATTAAATAAAGAATATTAAATGATAATTATTATGTATAATTAATACACCATCAAATTCAATTCCATTTTAACCATTACTGAATGATATCGTCGCTCATGCATACGTACGGGCTACCATCTCGATGACATGATGATATTCATTTTCCATGTTAACAATTCAAGAATGATTATAAGATATATATAGTAAATAAGAATGAAATATGTGAGATGATAATTATAATTTAATTATGTATATATATAATTCATTTACATTATTCCATTCAATTCAATAAGTAAAATTGAATCAACATCCAGGAGTCTGTACGACCTAATGTCTCCATGCATAGTGTACTCCATTCCATTTATTAATCTGTTATATTTATTTATATACTGATTTTTTATGATATATTTATCATGTTTTACATTGGGGATTATTTTTCATCATGATATATGTAATAAGATAAAAATAACATTTCAAATCATGTACGATAAATAAAATGATTATTACCCTTAATGTTTCTTTGACCTAAAACTGATAAATAAATAGGTAATATAAAGAAAAAAGTTTTTCATATATGATATAATTGATATTATTATTATTCCTTTACAAGTTAACAATGTGTTTAAACCAACTATACAATAGATTCAGGTATATACAATGGAAAACAGTCATAATATAAGGGATAATTTTGGAATCTCAGTTTTATTTGAGATTATTTATATATATATATATATATTTAGTGGGTTATATTTATTATTCACACCCATATTTCATAAATATATAATATTATTTCTATCCTTATACTATTTTTCAATGTCAATTTTACCCATTTGTGATTTTTTATTAAACTATATAAAAGGAATCTTTCTTTCATTTTCTAAATGACGATTTTTTGACTTTTCTTGAAGGAGTATGTGAAGAATGTCGTTTTTTAACATATATAGCATGGTGGGATTTTTACATCATCATAACACCTTATTTACATGAATCAAACCATGAATTTTTTTTCATTTTTTTAAATTTGATTCTATTCTATTAAAACTTCATGAAGGTGTGGGAAAAGAACCCACTTGGTGAAGAAGAATGATTATTTTTCTCAAGTGTTATGTTAAAATATTTTATCAAAATTATTTTCCATCTAAGATGAAATGTTTTTATATTTATATCCCTAATATTACTTTAATTTTGTATTTTTTATGGTTAAATTATTTTTATGAAATCCATTCATTTTTTTGGATTATAATGGAATGATGTTTAAGAAGTCCATTTTATATAATGGGTTATACTATGATGAAAGATTAATGTTTTTTCGAACATGTATGAACTTTTTCACTATGATATAGGCGAGACCTAAATCTCCCTCCAATGAATTGGGTAAATATTATATCTCATGATATAGAAGTGAATTAAATGGAATGTAAATATGGTAATTTAATTCAGGGCTAGAACTATAAGTAAATCTAGTTTAGTAATACATGGTTTGAACAAACTGTAAACCCAGTTCAATAATGAAATTTTTCCCCTATGATGGTGTTTTCAGCAATACTTTGGCTAATGTAGAAATCATATAATATTCTTATTTGTTTTCCATAATTCCATGTTTTATTCCAATTATATTTTATCATGGTGAATGTTTCTTTATGATCAATGTCTTACATATAGACCTTATTTATTTCCAGACTCATGAATTTAATATTTAATCATTATTTTCTTGTTTTTACATTATTATTTTTATGGTATGTATTAGTTTCACCATTTTTACCCTTATTGAGCATTGGAACTAACCCCTTTTATGTTTTATTTTTTCCATGATTTAATGAAAGGTTTTATGTAAGATAACAAAATAAAATGATCTTTATGGTAGATGTTGATGATATTCCACCATGTTAGAAGATTATGTAACACAATTCCAAGGAAACAAAATTAATAAGGCCAGTTTGTGACTATTTGTGAAATGTATTTTTTATTCCTCAAATGAAATTTAATGTTGATGTACATTATTCAGGTGTCACAATAGATGGTTTTCGATCGAAGTATTAGTTAACCTTATAAAACATGGATGTGAAAAGTCTACTGAGATACCAAGTGGTATTTTTATGGTATGTTCAGGGATATACCTAATGTTAAGTTTAACAATATGATACACTTCTATAATAATGGTAATGATCTTAAATAATTTAGGAGTAAACTTATAATGATATAGATTGAAATTACCCCCCCTCCTTGATTATTTTGTTTTCCTATTATGATTTTTTTTCCTCTCACACTATTCTTTTTGGGTTTTAGATAATGGTTGGAAACCAAAAGAACTATGTCAATGATCAATGCACTAGGAAATGAAATTAATGTCCTTCTGGAAAAAAAATTGGAATATGGAATAAAAAATATTTTTTCTATACTTAAACTATATATGAATCATTATGGACATCCAAATGAGCAGATAAAGGAAGAACATTCTGTTGAGTCCTTCATGAGGATATATCAACCTTCTTTGAGTGGGTATTCTGATATAGTGGTTTCCAAACAATGGATTAGTACCATTGATAATATATTTTCCAAACATCAATGTTTTGAACATAAAAAAGTCATATTAGTTCTTTATCATTTAGATGGTGAAGCAGACTAGTGGTGGACTCTAATCAAGAATACAACGAAGCAAGATGAAATTAAATCCATGTAATAGGATGACTTCAAGAACAAAATTTTCAACAACTACATCCCTCATATTCTTAGAAAAAATTTAGAAAAGGATTTCTTTATGTTTATGAAAATGTATAATGAATCCAATGGTATATACGAGAAAATTTTCACAAGAATTGCATGGTATGATTCTGGTTTTATCATCCAACCTAAAATTAAAGTTAACCAATTCATTAGTTTCTTAAACCAAGTCATTAATGGGAATTAACTATAAGATAAATTATATTATATGATGAAATTGTTCATTGTGTTATCATGTTAGAAATGAATGTTGGTGTTAAATATAAATCTTAGGTATTTGATAATAAATTATATATGAAGTAAAATGGAAAATCTAAAAACAATGATGAAAAGAAGATGAATATTTCCTTACGCTCAAAGTCTGGAAAGAAGTATGGTGTATATTTCCTTAAATCAACTAGAAAATGTTTTTTGTTTGGAAAATATGGTCATCGAGCAGTTGAGTGTCAAAGTAATGGGAAACAGGTTGCCAATGATGCGAATAGTGAAATGACTATAGAGAATGCAGAAACCACACATCAATGCTACATGTGCTAGGAAACATGGCATTATGATATCCAATTCCCCAATCCAAGGGTTCTGAATTACTGTTGATATAAGCATCCTCTTATGTAAAGAGACAAATGATAATCACAAGTGATCACTATTGGATATGTTGAGAATGAAAACGATGTGGTTAAATGATTAAGTGTTTATGTAATTGGATTCCAAAATATTGTGATAGAATCTCCTTTATAGTATTATGAAATATTAGAATATCTGTATATTGGTTCATTAGGTTTTTTCATAATTATGTGGTACCGGTGACCATGATAAGTGATTGAAATATTTTTGGAAAACACAAGATATGCACATAATGAATGGATGAAGAGATAATGAGATGTTTGATACTATTAATGACCACATATATAATTTGAGAATAAATTGATATCATGGTTTGAGTATATAGAATATTTGGTATTTTTTCTTTGTGAAAGAGTTAATTTTCACAGAATACAGTTTTTCAGTATGGTTCTACTGTAATTCATGTTATTATCACGTTTCAAGAGAATAGATGATTAAGTAATTCATATGATTGGAATATGACAACCAAGATCTGTCTTATGAGATATGGGAGATGATGTTAAGTCGATTTAGTTCACCTCTTTAAAAAATATTATATTTTCTGTTTTTTGAAGGGTTGTAATGTTACCCATTTATTGATAATATAAGTTATATTTCGATTAAATATTTTTAGATTAATTTATTATATCACTATAGGGGGACAAATGAAATTTTCAGAACATGTTTTAATGTCTTTTTAGAGATAAAGAATGACTTATCATTATATTGTATGATTTACTAACACATCAATAATGAAAATTTTAACATCGTTTCATTAAATAAGAGATGAATTAAAAATAATTGAAGGAATGACCAATTGTAAGATTATACTAAAATCAAGTATGAATTTCTTCTCATGAAAAAATAATCAAATTTAGGAAAAGGATATTGAAACCAAAAAACATTATCCTAGTACCTTCTAATCTGATGAAAAATATTTCACCTTAAATCATCGCAAATTTATGGCTTTCTGGTGTTTAACATTTTCTAACCTTTTAATCTATCACTATCCATTAGAAAACGACGATTATATTTCGTTTCCATATCCGTGATTTCACTTCCCACATAGGTTCTCTTATTTGGAAACCCCGTGATGGGTTACAATTGGTAACATTTATATTATTAACTATGATTTTTTAAAATGTAATTTTATTAGATATATTTATGATGTGGGTTTCTATGAAATAAATTTTGATGTAGTAATCCTTTTATAACCCAAATTAATTTTGAGGGTGAAATTCATTTTAAGGGGGGTATAATGTAACACCCCCAACTTTTATGAGATAGATTATTTTTAATTCATTTTATTTTTTGTAGTGTATGATACCCCATGATTTTCGTGTGCTATAGGCAACACAATATTAGCTTTCACAATACGAAACACTATACTTGGCTTGTGTTACACACAATTTCAAGTTCATATGATAGAATTTATTTCCTGCAACAATGTCTCTGTTTTTTTCAATGTATAAAATAACTATATTTGGATTATGTTATAGGAAACACCAAAAAATGTTTCATTAAAGAAAAAATTGACTTCACTTAAATTACATCCAAGAACAACCTTCTTCAAAAGCATGCATTGTATGCAATACCAAGTTTAATGGGCCGCTATATTAAAAATGGTATCAATTTTGGTAAGTAAATCTCCATAGAATGATACAAAATAGGAAGTAAATGTAGAACCATTAAATATAAATTATATACACATATATGTACCATCATTAAACATAAAATAATTTTACCAATGTTGTTAATGTAAAAATTGGGTTTTGAGACACTAATATCATTATTTTTATCACTTCTTTGTTGGTTTATCTAATGAGTGTAACATATCAATCATTCATAATTAGACTTCCCAATTGCACTACATTTTTATAAAAATGTTTGATTATTTTTTAAAATTAGTTATAATTTTTTTAATGATAATTAATATTCAATAATTATGTTTTTAATGAGTGATGACTAAGTGGTGTTTCATTATTTTTGGGAAATTAGACCTATTATATAACCTATACACCTACTAGGAGAGGCTATGGAAAATATTCAACTATTAGAAATATAGAGAAATAATCTTACTGGGAACTTTATTCAATAATATATATGTTTTGATAACCTCAAAAATCATGATGAACCATTATAAGATGATGAATTTATAGAATTTCAGTAATTTAATTTGCTAGTATTTTTTAGGGAGTTAAAAGCTAAAAGGAATAAGAAATTCTTAATAGAATGAACCATATCATTGATTTTATTGGAACCTTGAATGATATAATTGTAAACATAAATGTCTAATTGTCCAATGGTCTTTATCTATAATTATTGGAAACCATTTTTCAATCTAAATAATACCAAGGACATACAATGGATGGATTTGATGATATGTTTGGAAAAAAAATTCCCATACTCAACAAAGATAGCTATAATAAAATATATCAATTTAAAAAAATATCTCTAAGTGATTGAATATAAAACTAATTTTATTATATATAATTTGTCCTCAATATATAGCTACTAGATCTTCCCTGAAAGACTGAATATTAAATAATTTAATCTATATAGATATTAACTCCCAGATATATATTGATAGTATTTCTTATTATACATCAATGGTTATTATAAAAAATTGGAGAGAATGTTTAATATTAAAAATAATTGACCATTCGAAAATAATTTGATCATAATATATTCAAATTTTTATGTGGATATCTGAATTTTCATTCAAAATCACAATTATACCTATTTTTATTGTCTTTTGGGAGAATTTCCTCATGATAAATCTATCAATGATAGGGGGAGGGGTGAATCAATGATATCTTTTTCTTTCTTTTTTCCATTATTTTGAAAAATATTTCAGCTCCGGTTGAATAGTTTTCACCTTTCTGAAAACAAAACCACACTGTAACACCCTGAGATTTTATGAGATATATAATTTTTAGTTTCTTTCATATCTTCTATCATTCGCTACACGAATATTATCTTGTGTTATACGCAACACCGTATTAGCTTGCAGTATACGCAACACTATTCATGGATTGTGTTACACACAATTTCTAGTTCGTTTGATAGTAGTTATTCTATGCAACATTGAGTGTTTGTATATATATATTCAATTTATAAATGAAATATGGTTGTATTTTGTTATATGAAACAACAAAGTAGTCATTCACTACATGCAACCCTGACTTGTCTTCCATTACACTCAATCGCGACCTTCCTTGATAGCGTGTGTTAGACGCAATACCGGGTTTCACTAAACAACGATATATGGATATAATATTATTATAAACTATCCATTATAGTATTCAATACATTTTGAATTTTATAACATTATTATTCATCTTACACATTTTCTATAACATGGTATGAGATCAAAATAAATTTTTCAGGTAAAATAAGAATTCTTTTAAAAAAAATGCAGTTTTTCCGTCTTTTGATGGCGCACCCATTTTAAATATAATTTTTGAAAATTTTATAAGTTAAATTTTACAAAATAAAATTTTTCTTTTAAATCAGGATATAGATATTTATATTGGATAATGTTTTTATATTTTTCTTACAACGATCTTATTTTGATGAATAGTAAAAACACACTTAATTTTTACATAAAAACAACTTTTTTCATCGAGATAATTTATATGGTTAAATTATAATAATAAATTGTTTTAAAGTATAAATAGAATATATTTTTACCATTTAGCATAATTTTTGTCATTAGCATTTATTTGACATTTAATTCATATGTTTAATCAATTCAATCCATTACAATATTTTTTAAAAAAAACCTGTCTTTTCAATAATGGGATTAATTTTAAATTAATTATTTCATATCCTGTGTTTTTAATTTGGAAAAATGGATTCCATATTTGTAATCAATAGGTCCAAATTGTGTTAATATGCTACTTTTTTTGGCATTATGAATAGTGACTACGGTGAATTTTATTTACCCTAGTTCAAGAAAAATTAGGTAATTAAGGGTAAAAATAATATTATAAAATTACTGATATAGTTAATATTACAATATTATTAATATGTTTTAAATTATTTAATCCCTCTTAATTATTCAATTTTAGTGTATTTGAATCAATTATGTGTTTTTGGTATATTTTGGGCTTAAATGTGCAAGTGGGGTAATTCTGTAAAATTGATAGTATTATATAGCTTCGGTTTTTCAGACATAACTATTGAACTGTTGATCCAATTAAATTGATTCATTTTTTAGACTTCATATGCTCGTGGGAGTCAATTTGTACTTCTGGACCAAAACCCAATTCGAACCCCAATGGTACATAAAATTCAATCAAGTGGAGAACTCAGACTGGATGGCAGAATGGACCCCACTGAATTAAAACAACAATATCTCATTCATCCGACATTAGAATGAGTTCTTCTTGCTGGTGTAGACAGGAGACATGAAAATGACGGTTCACAGTAAATTTTATAAAATATGGAGCTCATTAAGATATCCTCTGGGCACGTCCAAGTGGAGTGGGTCAAATAGTGTTTGGAGGCCAAAAAAGTAATGTCCATTTATTCGACCATATTTTTGTTTAAACCTATCCAATGACTCTCAAATGTTGAGGGTCGATATCCAACTTCATTTCCAACATTCTATAAGAAGGGACCTCAGTGAGTTTTGGCCGGCTGGTAGGCAGAAAAGAGGAAACTTTCTGGAGGACATATTCTGGAGCATCAAATATTCTGTTCTTTGATTTCTCTCTTTTGTTCTTATTTGTTTTGTAATGAATTCTTCTTTCCCCTTAATCTCAGTTACCCTTACCATGGTGGGGTAAATCTTATGAGTGATTGGGTAAGGGTAGGTTTTCCATTTTGTAACCATTGAGTTTATGCACAATATATTTTAAAATCCTTTCTCTATTCTGTGAAATCGATTTCAATTTCTTATAATGGTTTTTTATTATGATGTACAATTGTATTTTGATTTTAGATTCTGTTATTGTTATTTCATTGGTCAATGATCAATTTAACCCACCACTAGGTTATGGTCTATACACAATGTAAGAGATCAGGGCTTAGTGGTGAAGTGCTTGGCGATCGCCGGTACGTGTGAGAGGGGTAGTTCATATTCTTGATTGTTTGGGATAAGAAAATCCCGATTGGGAATTTCTGAAGCTAATTAGGATTATTAGCTACAGCTATATCACATATTAGAAGGAGAGTATACCAAGATAAGAATTTTTTTGAGGTTTATTCTTACTATTTTTATTTCACCAAAAGGGTGAGATTAATTGATTGAAGAATCCCACTTTTATCGATTTAGCAGAAGAGATTTGGATAAATCGAAACTATGATAGAATTAGAAATGGGGAACTGACCCTGACCTAATCACCCATCTTATATATTAGTTTAAATCACTTGATTTGTTAAGTTGGCCTTAATATTTTTCTTAAATTTCATTCCATTTTTTAGTTTCTTTCATTTCTTTTCAAAAATCAATCAAATTCAAAAAACCCAACCACAATTCTTGATCTCGTTTTAAGGTGACAGCTTAATTGTTGTGAACTCCTCTCTAGAGATAACCTAGGATAACCACTCTACATTATTTTAACATAGGTAATATTTGTTTTTGTCACACCCCACGTCAATCATGTGTCAAAACCTGGTGCCGCTGCCGAGGAGGTAGGGCCATCATTTTTTTCATTTATTTGCTTTATATTTTCATCTTTTCTCTTCAAAATTTCATGACTAGAACCTCAAAAATTGAACCTTTACCCAAAGATCCTGAAAGTGAAATATCCTTGTTGAATATAATTAGAAACATTAATTTGGAATCTGAATTTGAGGAAGTCCCCCTTGCAGACTCAAGTGAAACTTCATGTGTTCACTCTGAGCCTGTCATCATGGCTAAAAATCAAAACTAAACACTTAGAGACCTCTGTGCACCACAATTCCTTAATCAAAAAAATCAACTTGTCATGCCAGGGTTACAAAATGATTTTTAAATGAAACCTAACATGATTCCTTTGCTTACAATTTTTCATGGTTTGGCAGGGGAAGAGCTAAAAAAACACATTAAAGAGTTCACACATGTGTGCTGAACTTTCAGACCCCGTGGAGTTACTGAGGAGCAAGTAAAGTGGAATGCATTTCCATTTTCATTGGATGGGGCTACAAATTAATTGTTGTACGGCATAAAAACAGGATACGTGCATGACTGGAATCACCTAGTATGATGTTTTATGCAAATATTCTTCCCCACCTCTAGAAGCACATCCATTCAGAAGGAAATCTATGCCATACGAAAATCATCTGGAAAAACCCTTTATGAGTACTGGGAGATATTTAAGAAGCTATGTGCCAGCTGTCCACATAAAGACATAGAGAAAAACAACTTTCTTGTCTTCTTCTATCAAGGACTACTAGAAAATGGCAGAAACATTCTTGATGCATCATCTGGAGGTGCACCGATTGACAAGTCACCAGAAGAAGCCAAGGGCTTGATTGAGAAGATTTTACAAAACCCGCAGCAATTTGGAACAAGAGGTATTGGAACAAGAGGTATTCTTGAGGTACACACTTCTCATCCATCACCCTTATTAGAAACTAAGATTGAAGAGATAACTAGTATGGTGAGGTATATGTCCTTGAAGCATGTTAGTGACCAACATGTGTCAGCTAAGGTATGTGGTTTATTCTCATCACCTAATCATTTTACTGACCAATGTCCTGAAATATAGGGAATGGAAACATGTGCAGCAGCCTTTCAGCCAAGGCAGTTCCAACAAAATCAAGGATGGAGAGATCCTAACCATGTCCAATACGGGTTTGGAAATCAGCAGAATAATGGTAGACCCCCATACCAGAACCAGTTTCAAAAACAACCACCATTCTAGAATCAATTCTATAATCCACCACCATTTCAACAGAAACCATCTTATAACCAACCTTCTTAACAATAACTAACCAATCTCCAAAGACCCTATGAGAAACCATCCATGAGTGCACAACCTCCAATTCAAAACCAGCAAAAATCTGAGTTTTATGGACTGAAAGACACTGTTAAAGATTTGTCCAACATGTTTGAAAGCCTCATGGACATTCTGACAAATCATCTAGGTAAAATCCCTTCCCAAAAAATCCCAAACACAAAAGAAAATGTTAGTATTATAACTACAAGAAGTGGAAATGAACTACTTCCACCATTCACCATTGAACCTAAAACAAGAATATCTGAACTGGGAGAGCATGAAGTTGGAAATTCTATAGAAAATTCATCGGGAAGAAGATAAGAAAGAAGTGGAGGAGAAGGATAGGCCAAGGAAGAAGAAATAAGAAACGCCATTTTAAAGGAAACAAAGGGAGAATCATGATATTCCCCCACCATTTCCATCAAGGATGATTGAATCAATGTGGTTGCAAGAAGAAGCACTGAAAAAAGAAATTATGGACACCATCTAGAAAGTGGAAATCAACATACCTCTTCTTGATGCACTCAATCAAATTCCAAAGTATGCTAAATTTATGAATTATTTTTGCACCAAGAAAAGGATACTTCAAGGGAATGAGAGGATCATTTTGGGAAGAAGCGTCTCAGCCCTTATCACACCACAATTGCCAACCAAATTTTAAGATCCAGGGACGTTTTCTATTCCATGTACCATTGATTCATTAAATTTCTCTAATTCTATGTGCACTTTAGGTGAATCAATTAATATATTTCCTCACACGGTATATAATTCTTTGAAGATGGAAGACATGAAGCCCACAAGAGTGGTGGTCTAGCTTGCAAACAGATCAACGGTATTCCCAGAAGGAGTTCTGGAGGATGTCCTAGTAAAAGTCAAAGATCATTTATTCCCTACTGACTTTTATGTCTGGAATATGGAAGATGATAGGATTCCATCACACTCACCCATCATTTTGGGGAGACCTTTCTTTAAGATGGCCAAAACCATCATCAATGCCCGTTATGGGACACTTACCATGGAGTTTGGAGACATCATCGTCCACTTCAATATTTTTCAATCCATGAGGTACCCAGTAGATGATCATTCACTCTTATCACACTCCCATGAAGATGGTGTAGAACCAATTGAAGAATCGGGTATGTTTCATGAATTTTTATCATTATGAGAGAATTTTTCCAGTAAAAATATCACTGAACATATTGATTCCCACACTCTTGGTGATTCTGATTACCTATTAGAATAAGAGGTAAAATCTGATTTCTTTGATAATTTGTTAAATGATGATAAAGATGATATGATTTTTTATGAGCGGGATGACAAACCATTGGATGTGGAGAACCTCAATTTAGTTTCATCCCTTGAGAATCCTCCTGATCTATAATTAAAACCACTCCCCAATGATTTAAAATATGTTTACCTTATGGAGGGAGAGAAATTACCTGTAATAATTTCTAATAATCTATATGAAACTCAAGAAAAATAATTGATTCAGCTTTTGAGAGAGAATGTACAAGCAATAGGGGGGATCTTAGGTGATATCCCCGGAATAAACCCAAAAAGTTTCTCACATTGAAATTTTCTTGAGGGAGATTCCAAACCTGTCAGACAACCCCAAAGGAGGATGAACCCCACCCTGATGGAGGTATTGAAAAATGAGATTGAGAAGCTGTTAGAAGACGGAATCATCTATCTAATCTCAAATTCACAATGGGTTAGACCCATCCTTGTATTCCTAAAGAAAACTGGCCTAACCATTGTGAGGAATGAAAAAAATGAATTAATCCCTGTGAGAATTCAGATTAACTGGAGTGTGTGCATAGATTTTTGGAAGTTGAATCAGGTCACTTAAAAAGATAATTTCCACATCCCTTTCGTTGACCAGATTCTAGAGTGGTTGGCAGGTAGGACTCATTATTTCTTTTTGGATGGATTTTCAGGTTATTTTCAAGTACCCATTGCTCCTAAGGATCAAGAAAAGACTAACCTTACATATCCTTGCAGTACATTTTCAAAAAAAGGATTCCATTTGGATTGTGTAATTCCCTGGGTACATTTCAGAGGGGTGTGGTAAGTATATTTTCTGATCACATTGAAGATTTCATGGAGTTTTTCTTGGATGATTTCATAGTTTTTGGAAATTCTTTTGACAATTGATTGAAAAATAATGAAAAAGTTTTGAAAATGTGCATTGAAAAAAATCTTGTTTTGAATTTTGAAAACTGTCATTTTATGGTTGAGAGATGAATTGTACTTGGGCATGTCATTTCTCAGAAAGTTGTTGAAGATGATAAATCAAATATTGATGTGATGAATTTTTTTCCTTACCCAACTTGTGTGAAACATGTTAGATAATTTTTAAGACATGCAGGATTCTATAGGAGGTTTATCAAAGATTTCAGTAAGATTTCTCTCCCTCTCTCTAGATTACTTTTGAAAGATGATGATTTTGATTTCAATGGTTCATGTTGGGAATCATTTGATTAGTTGAAAAGGAGATCAATTACACCACCGGTAATGTAGCCACCCAATTGGGAAGAACCATTCGAGCTACTTTGTGATTCTTCAAACCAAGAAGTTGGAGTAGTAATTTCTTGGAGAATTGAGGGCAGGCCACAAGTCATTGCATATGCCTCAAAAACATTAGATGCGGCCCAATTCAACTACACCACAATAGAAGAAGATTTTTTAGCAGTTGTTTTTTCATTAGAAATATTTAGATCATATCTTCTTGGAACTAAAGTCATTGTGATTTCTGATCATGTAGCTCTTAGGTACTTGATAAAGAAGGCTGAAGAAAAACCGAGGCTAGTGAGATGGATTCTACTACTGCAGGAGTTGAACATTGAAATCCAAGATAAGAAGGGATATGAGAAACAAGTGTTTTATCATTTAAGTAGACTACCCAACACCGCTGAAGTTGAAATTCCGGACACTGAACCACCAAATGATCACCTTCCAGGAGAGAAGTTGTACTTTACTGAAGGAAAATTACATTTTTATACTAACATGGTCAATTATCTGGTTAACATATTAGGTCCCATCTCATTTAAATTCTCACAAAATTCAGAAATTGAAATCTAAATCTAAATATTACATATGGGATGATCCATTTCTTTGGAAGATTTTCAATGACCAAACGATAAGAAGATGTTTGCCTAAAAATGAAATTGATTCTATCTTTATGTTTTGTCACACATTAGTTTGTGGTGGTCACTTTGGACCTCAGAGGACAGTAAGGAAGGTTTTAGAATCTGGACTTTATTGGAAAACACCATTCAACGATTCTCATGAATTTTGAAAACGATGTGAAAAATGTCACTTTATAGGAAATATTTCAAAGAGACAAGAAATGCCCCAAAATCCACTTAAATTTTTTGAAATATGTGATGTTTTGGGGAAATAATTTATGGGACCTTTCCCAATGTCATTTGGAAGTTATTATATTCTGCCTGTTGTTGATTATGTTTCCAAATGGGTGGAAGAAAAAGCCACAAGGACTGACGATGCTAAAGTAGTTTGTGATTTTGTTATGGATAAAATATTTTGTAGGTTTGGAGTTCCCAGAGCCATAATTAGTGATCAAGGTACTCACATTTGTAATTGGATAAAGGAGGCTTTGTTGTAAATGTATGGGGTGCATCATAAAACATCAAATCCATGTCATCCATAGAATAATGGGAAAGCTGATGTATCCAATAGGGAAATCAAAGGTATTTTGGAAAATACTGTTAACCCAAATAGGAAGGATTGGAGCCAAAGGTTATAAGACACATTATGGGCTTATAGGACAGCCTAAAAATCCCCAATTGGAATGAATACCTATAGGTTTATTTATGGGAAAATCTGTCAACTACCTGTGGAATTGGAAAACAAGGCATACTGGGCTGTGAGAAAGATGAATCTAGATCTTTAATGTGATGGTAAAGAGAGAATATTTTTGTTACAAGAGATGGATGAAATTAGAAGGGAAGCATTTGAAAATTCTAGGATTTACAAATAGAGAACAAGAGTGGCTCATGATAAACTAATCCAACCAAAAGACTTTCATCTAGGTGAAAAAGTGTTGTTATTCAATTCAAGACTAAAGCTGATGCCAGGTAAACATCATTCCAGGTGGGAAGTCCTATTTATAGTTACTCATGTATATCCTTTTGGTGTTGTTCAGATTGTGAAGGATGGATCGAAGGATCCATTCACTGTTAATGGGCATAGATTGAAGAAATTCCATGGGACCATGCCATCAGATCCAATGGAGGAGATCAGACTCCTCCAACCTATTTATCAATAAACACCCTCAGGTCGTACCTCTACTATATATTTTCTTGATTGCTGTGATTATATTTCAAATATTATTTTGTGTTAAACCCATTTGAATGCATTGCGGAAACTGTATCATTTAAGTGTGGGGGAGGGAACCTTTGTAGTTTATGATTTTTATGTGTTGTTAATTTTCCTATTTTTTTAAAAACATGTGTATGTTTAAAATTTTGTGTGTTTATTTTTCAATTTTTCTATGTTTTTGAAACTTTTGTGCTGAAATGATTATCTATTCCATTTTTGAAACACATGTCCATGGAATAAATAATTTATTCCTTGAAATTGAGCTTAAATGAATGCTGAAAATGACATTGTTTCAAGTTCAATTCATTTTTAATTTCAGGAAAAATACTCTAATTTTTTGAATCCCATGCCACATATAACTGTCTTTATATTTGAAATCACATTCCATTGAGGCTTTTGAACCTATTATTTTCATATTCTATACATTTACCTCACTTCTTAAGGGAACCAAACCATGCTTGTTTTAACTATAATTTGATTTATTCCTTTCATAACTTGAGGGTTTGGGGTACATGTGATATAAATGATTGAGGCATTTCTCTAGTTTATAAGCCCCCTTTTTATGATAATCTTTTTCATTCTAGCCTTCCTTGTAAATTTAATCCTTGTATCCCATAGAATCCATGAATATCCTGTTTGGTTATCCACATTACAAGCCAATTTTCCCTATCCAACCTGCTCTTGAATTGAAATTGCATGATCTAGTTGAACATTAGTGTGGAGGAAGATGTCTTGTGTGGTGATACCTCATTTTATGAAACCTTGGGTGGAAAATAAAATGATGATGAGATGTCATTTCTATGAAAAAAACTCATTTTTCTGAAAGTTATGCCTTTTTTGGAGCCTTCACGATGAGAGAAGTTGTGCCTTTCTGGAGATTCTAATGAAAAAATAAAGTTGTTCCTTTTCAAGAGCATTCAAGATATATTATATTTCAGAAGATTGAAATGATTGCTGCGGAAATTATGATCTTTGTGAATATCCCTTGATATTCTATGAATAATGAGCTTATTTTCTACTAAGGAGAGTGAAGAGGAGACCTTGCTAGTGTGAAATTTAGAGTAATGCAATTTTTCTTAAAAAAGAGTCAAGCCCTCTACATTCAGCCTCATAATTTTCACATAAAACTCCTACCAACCTAAAGTCACAGAATAACCTTGAAAAGTCCTCATGATAAACAAATGTCTTTTACTTACATCGAGTGGATATTTATGAATTTATCAAGCCTTTGGTGACCCTTGTATGAGTTTGGATGAGAAAGACATTGCCAAAAAATTGAAAATTTGGATGATGAGAGATAATGAACGTTAGGAAAGTGTTTTGTGAGCATGGGATGAGAAATGAAGATTAAATATATTGAATGATCTTAAATTAACAACATGAAAAAATATAGTTTGATGAGGCATGATATTTTTTATTTCTTGGTGTGGCATTGGTGGATCTCAATGGCATGTGTTTTGAATTTAGTTTTATTTTATTTTGATTCTGACTTGTCCAGGAGTCCAAGTGATAAGTTTGGGGGAATTTATATAGTTAATATTTTCAATATTATTAATATGTTTTCAATGATTTAATCCCTATAAATTATTCAATTTGAGTGTATTTTCATCAATTATGTGTTTTTGGTATATTTGGTGCTTAAATGTGAAAATGGGGTAATTCTATAAATTTGACAGTTTTATATAGCTTCTGTTTTTCAGGCATAACTTTTAAACTATTGATCCAATCGAAGTAAATCATTTTTTAGGCTTCATATGCTCATAGGATTCAATCTTGTCTTCTGGACAAAAACCCAATTTGAAACCCAATGGTACAAAAAATTCAATCAAGTGGAGAACTCAGTCTAGATGGTATAATGGTCCCCACCGAATTAAATACCAATATCTCATTCATCCAACCTTAGAATGATGTACATCCATCTTGTGTCGATAGAGGACGTGCAAAGGAAGGCTCACAATAAATTTGATAAAATATGGAGCTCATTAAGACATCCTTTGGGCGTGTCCAAGTGGAGTGGTTGAAACAGTGTTTGGAGGCCAGAAAAGTAATGTCAATTTATTCGGCTATATCTTTCTTTAATCCAGTCCAATGACTCTAAAATTTTTAGGGTAGATAGCCATATTTATTTCAAACATTCTATATGAAGGGACCTCAGTGATATTCGGCTGGCTGGTGGGCAGAACATAGGCATGTTTCTGGAGGACAGATTCTGGAGCATCAAATTTTCTGTTCATTGTTTTCTCTCATTTGTTCTTCATAGTATTGTAATGAATTCTTCTTTCCCCTTTATCTCAGTTTCCATTACCATGGTGGGTTAAATATTTTTATTGATTGTGTAAGGGGAGGTTTTCCATTTTTTAACCCTTGAGTTCATGCACTATAAATTTTAAAATCCTTTCTCTCTTCTGCGAAGTCGATTTCAATTTCTTATAATGGTTTTTTATTATCTGGTACGATTGTATTTTGATTTTAGATTCTGTTATTTATATTGCATTGGTCAATGATTGATTTTCCACTCCACTAGGTTCTGGTATATACACGATGGAATAGACCAGGGATTAGTGGTGAAGTGCTTGGCAATCGCTGGTACGTGTGAGAGGGGTAGTTCATATTCTTGATTGTTTGGGATAAACAATTCCCGATTGGGAATTGCCTAAGGTAATTGGGGGTATTATCTACAACTCTATCACATATTGGAAGGAGAGTAGACCAAGATAAGATTTTTTTTAGGTTTATTATTACTATTTCTTTTTCACCAAAGGAGTGAGATGAATTTATTGAGGAATCTCACTTTTATCGATTTAACAGAAGAGAATTGGATAAATCAAAACTATGATAGAATTACAAATGGAAAACCGACACTGACCTAATCACCCTTCTTATATAATAGTTTCAATCACTTGATTTGTTAATATGTTCTCAATAATTTTCTTAAATTTTATTCCTTTTTTTAGTTTATTTCTTTCATTTTCAAAAATCAATCAAATTCAAAAAAAAACCACACTTCTTGATCTTATTTTAAGGAGACAGCTTAATTGTCATGGACTCCTATCTGGAGACAACCTAGGATAACCACTCTACTGCATTTTAACTTAGGTAATATTTGTTTTTGTCACACCCCATGGCAGGAATGTTTCAATTACCCTAACACTTGTATTAATATAATTGGATGATTATATTTCATCCGAAGGCATATTTGGGTCGAAATGGAATCCATTGGAACCCACTTGGATGTGATTAGGACCTTTAATTTATTTTATTTTAAAGAAACTGAAATATGTCTCACTCAAACATTAATAATTACATTATTTTTAAAATAAGGTTATACAAAATATAATTTCGATTGTAAATACTCATTTGAAAGCTAAAATGTTTTTCTTTATCATAGTAATTTATTTGTAATTTTTAATAAATATTTAATTAACTTAATAGATTATTCATTAATGATGTAAAAATTATTTATTTAGTGAAAAATCAATAATATAGATTTCATTAAAATAATAATATCTATAAAAAGGACTATAAACTTGACCAAAACTTATTGGTAGAGTATATATATACCCTAAGCATTCAAGGGTCGATTTGTGGACCATTTGGAGCCTTATAAAACGGATTAAGACATTTGTATTATTTTATTTTAAATAATGTCAAATATGTCACCTTCACATTTAATAAATATAACAATTTAAATGTTGTGATTTTAAGATGATAAAATCAATAAAAAATATTATTACGAAATTTATTATATTTATCATAATCATAGGATTTTATTTTTAATTTTTATGAAACTAATAAGTATATTAAATGATTATACAAAAATGATGAAGTAATTGTTTTATTAAGAAAAATACCAAATAAATGGTTTTATAAATATTAAAATAAACATTATGTGAGCTAATTAATGTTCTACACAAATTTTATAAATGAATATGAAATGTTATGAATCTATTAAACCTTTTGGTTCAAATATATCCTCTGTGTGGATTTTATTAAAATTCAAATAAATGAATAGTGTCAAAATTCACACTATTGTTATTTTACAAAAATAACACATTATTAAATTGTTTAAAAATAACATAAATATTTAAAAAATATAAATTGAAATTTATATTGTCTATAATTTCATTAATTACACAATTATTGATATTTCAAAACATATAAGTAATTATTTATAACAA
Source organism: Viscum album (assembly GCA_963277665.1). NCBI lineage: Eukaryota > Viridiplantae > Streptophyta > Magnoliopsida > Santalales > Viscaceae > Viscum > Viscum album. The sequence continues at coordinate 577,665,974 of OY728129.1, forward strand.
TTTAAAATTTAGAATATTATTACCAAAAATAAGATTAAATAAATTAAATAAGAATAAATAAAATTGATAAGGTTAAAATAATTTTCCAACATGTCTAAATTTTATTGGTTGATTATATTAAAACCCCATATTACCTCATATCCATGTTTTATTCACTTTGGAAGTTTTTAGGTGGGGTTTGAGTTTATTATAAATTAATATTTTTGTGGTTTCCAAAAGTGCCCCTTTGTTCCCCTATAAAAGAGAACCTACTCCCTCTCCTATTCACAAAAAATTGATCCATCAAGCTCGTCTAACCCCTGACCATTTCTCTTCTTGACTTCCATAGAAACATTTCGGAGGTTCTGGTCTTCTCAAAAGACCAACTCTAGTCCCTTGAGAGAAATCTTAATGGAGGTACGTCGAAGAAGAGGTAATCTCTTCTACCGATTCTTTCAAGTTTCTTTCTTCTTCAACTTCCTCTTATTTAGTTGTTTAATTTTAAAGTAATACAATATGTATCCCCATTATACTGATATGATATTATAAATATGAAACAACCCCATTTCACCTTCTATCTATCCTATGGAAAATGAAATCACCACGCCTGCGTACGTACTGAATACCGTCTCCCCGCCGTGGTGTAATATGTTTTTCCACTACCACATTACTTGGATGGTTATAATGGTGTAAAGAATAACTATATATGGTTATTATAAAATCATACTGATTCTGAGATATTATATCATCCACTCCAATTTTATTCAATAATTATGGGAACGATATCATCCCTCGTGCGTACGAACGGACTACCATCTCCACGAATGCGATGAGATTCATTTTCTATGATTAACCAATCAAGTATAAATAATCGTGAAATATATTAAATAATAATGATTATGTATTTATTTACATATATGTTTCATTTACTTAATTTTATTCAATTCAATAAGGAAATGAAAACAGTGTTCATGCGTACGTACGGCCTACCGTCTCCATGAACGGTGTATTTCATTCCATTTATCAATCTATCATATATATTTATATGCTGAATATAATTTATATATAAATCATGTTTTATATTCTCTAATTATGTAAATCAGGATATAAGTAATAATATCAAGAACAACAAGTCGTAACACGTACGATAAATGAAACGATTTTACCCAAAACGCGGCTTTAACATGGAATTTACAAACAGGTAATACAAAGTCATAAGTGAACCATATATGGTATCATAACAATGAATATGATTATGTAATAAGTCAATGAATTTATTTAAATCATTATAAAAGAGTTTTGGATACATACAAATCATATCAGACATAAGGTAATGGATAATTTTTCAATCTCATTTCTATACGAGATTGTTTATACATAATTATTTACTGGGGTTTTATTTGTCATCCATATCCATGATTTAGAGAAATGTTTTCAGAAAGTATTTACTATTATTCCAAGTATTTTTAATGTCATGTTTACCCATTTTTTTACTTTTACTACGTACTATGGAAGGAATCTTACTTTTCTTTACCATACGAGGTACTTTTTGACTTTTCTGTCAAAACTACAAGGAGAATGTTTTTTTAACTTATACGGCATGAATGGATTTTTACGGTTTCAGAACGACTTATTTCCATGAATCTCCCTCAAAATGATTTCATGATTATTTTAAACAAAATATTTTTCTTTTAAAATTTCATGGAATTTTGAGAAATGAAAATGATTTTGAAGAAGAAAGGATATTTTTCTCAATAATTCATTTCAAGTGTTTTTTCAAGACTATTTTCCATCTAAGATGATATTATTTAGTATGATTATGTTTCGAGTATAATGTCTCAATGATTTACATGGTTTCACTTTTTTTATAATGAAATGGTATCCATTTGTTTTATATGGATTATGTTATGATGTGACGATGTTTATGAAACTCATTTTATTCTTTGGGTTTTGATGAATGATTTCTGTTTATGATGTGGAAAAAGTAAAAATTATTTCATTATGAGATGGGTGGGATCAATATATCCCTCCAATGCATTGGGTAAAGATTTATATCTCATTAGATATACATGGATGGAACGGCATGTTACTCTAGTTCAGTGATACGGGACTGGAACGGGGAGGGAACTCGATTCAGTAAGGGACTTTGTCCACTAAGATAGTCTTGGCAGCAATGCCTTGGCTACTATGGAAATCATAACATGTTCTTAATGTATTCCACAATTAAATGTTTTATTCCCATACTAGTTTATCATCATTAATGTTCCCTTATGATCTATGTCTTATTTACAACAATGTTTTATGTCATTACTCAAGATTTTGATGTTTAGATTTTATGCTCATGTTTTTACATTCGAATGTTTATGGATTGTTTTATGTTCTCTATGTTTTCCCTTACTGGTCATTTTAAGCTCACCCTTTTTCTGTTTTCTTTTCCCCAGGATATAAAGAAAGTTTTTAGTAAGAAAAAAAAGAGATATATATTTATGGGAGATGTTGAAGATCTTTCACCATGATTAGAAGATTATATTCCAACTTTCCAAAGACAGTAAAGTATTACGGTCCTTGTGTGTCCGTTTTTGTTATGTTTTAAGTATTTTGCAAAAGTAATGTAATGTCCATGTACATCATGTGTGTGTATCTATAGTTGGTATCAGAGGAAAGTTTTAGTTAACCTTTGGAAACTAGGATACGAAAACATTAGTGAGATCCCTAGAGATATTTCTAAGGAATGTCTAGGGATATCACTAAGGTTAAGTATAAGTATAGGTTATAGTCCTAGAATTTTTGTACCCATATTATAATTAAACCTAAGATGATATATATTGAACGTACTCCCCCTTTATTATGTTTTTTTCCCTAGCATGATTGTTTCCTCTCACACTATTCTTTTTGGGTTTTAGAAGATGGCTGGAACCCGAAGGAAGTGTGTTGATCAATGTAATGGAAAATGCAATGATTTTACTTATGAACAAACAAATGTTATGGGAAATGGAGTGAAAAATATTATTGCTATACTTACACAATATATGAATCATTCTGGAATTCCAAATGAGCAGAGAAGGGAACAATATTCTATTGAGTCCTTCATGAGAAAACAACCACCTTCTTTCAGTGGATCTTCTAATCCACTTGTTGCTGAATATTGGATAAGTACCATTGAAAATATATTTTCCATACTTCACTGTTCAGAACATGAAAAAGTTATTCTGGATGTTTACCGCGTAGAAGGTGATGCAGAATAGTGTTGGACTCTAATTAAGAATACAAGGCCCCAAGATGAAATTGAATCCATGGAATGGGATGAGTTCAAGAACTAGTTTCTCAAAAAGTACTTCCCTCGTATTATTCTAACAAATATGGAAAAGGATTTCCTTGATCTTAAGAAAAAGGATGATGAATCTGTTGGTATATATGAAGTGAATTTTACAAGGATTTCAAGGTATGCATATGGATTTATCATCCAACCTGAAAGTAATGTTGATTGATTCTTTAGTGGATTAAAACCAATATTCAAAGGGAATTATCTATAAGAAAGTTCAGTAGCTATGAAGAAATTGTGCATTGTGCTATCAAGGTAGAAATGGAATTTGGTGTTACATAACCATCTCATGGTTTTGACAAGAAACGAATGATGGAGTTCAAGGAAAATTCTCAGAACAATAGTGAAAAGAAGATGAATATTTATTTATTCTCAAAGTGTGGAAATAAAAATGATGTAGATTGTCTAAAAGGTATTAGAAAATGTTTTAAGTGTGTAAATTAAGGTCATCATAAATTTTAAAGTAGATGTAATGGAAAAAAGGTAGCTAATGATGTGAATAGAGAAAAGACTACAGAGAACGCTCGACCAACACTTCAATGCTTCATGTGCAAGGAAATGGGGCACTATGATAATCAATGCCCTAATACAAGGGTTAATGATGATCAACGTGAGCAACCACTTAAGGAAAAGGATAATGGAATGTCCCATGTGATCACTATTTGTGATGATGAGTATTACAATGTTGTTGTGGAATGATTAAGTGTTTATGTAATGGGATTTCAAAAAATTATCATGGAATCTCATTTATGGTATCATGGAATTTTGGAACATCTATGTATTGGTTTTCAATAATTATATGGTAATGATAACCATGAAAAGTGATTGAAATATTTTTGGAAAGAAGATGATATGCACATAATGAAGGGAGAAAGAGAAAATGAAATGAGCTCATAACTGATATAAGGACAAAGTTATATCATGGTTTGAGTATATAGAAATTTTGGGATTTTGGAATGTGGAAAGAGTTAACTTTTGAAAGTACTCATGTTTTCAATAAGGTTCAATGGGTATTAATTTTTCAAGAGAATACCTGATTAAGTTATTCACATGTTTCGAATGTGACCAACAAGATATATCGTATGATATATGGGGGATAAATGATGGTATTCACATGCTCAGTAGTTGATATTTCTAGTAATTATTTTCTTTATGCTATTAGCATGGACAAAAGTATTCTGGATAAGCCTACAGATAAGAATGTATTATGTTAGACATAAGATTGTATTGTTTAAGTATATAACTTTTTTTTGATATTATTGATGAAATGTTATAATATTTTTGTTTTAGAAAACTGACAACCTGCAGGATGGGTGACAACCTGTCGTGTCGGACAAGGCTGTGGGAATCAAACCCCCAACCTAAGTGCGACAGGCCTTTATTGGATACCACTAGCCTACAAGAAGTCCCTGGTTAGAAGAAAATAGTTTATTTTATTATGTGGTATGATAGGTGAAGTATAAGTCCATTTTTGGTATCTTATACGTTTAACCTCACCATAGATGGACTTATGTTTATTTGATAAATTTTGCTAACCTTTTATTTAAGACGGATTGAATGACCCATCATTCTATCACATGATCTTCTATCTTTTCAAGAATGATAAATTCAACTTCATTTCTTTAAGAGATGATGTGGAAATTGTTCATGGCTTGAACAATGGTGAGATTTTACCAAAATACAGTACGTATTTCTTCTAATTCAAATCCTTCAACTTTAGGGAAATGATCTTGAAAACAAAAAATGTTGTCCTTGTGTCCTAATATCTGATGAATCATATGGTACCTTAGATCATCACAAATTTATGGTTTTGTGATTGTTGGCTTTTTCATTGACATGTTCTCTACCACTATCTATCATAACATGACGGTTAGATTTCTCTTCCATATCCATATTTTCACCTATGTTCTCCTATGTGGGAACCCAAGTGATGAGTTACTTTGTGTATATATTTTGTTTCTAAAGATCATTTTTTAATAATAATGTTTTAGTATTCCATATACGATGTGGGTTTCAATGAAGGAAACTCTCAAGTAATAAACCATTTATAACCCCGATGAATTTAGATGGCGAAATTTATTTGAAGGGTGGTATAATATAACACCCCGATATTTTATGAGATATATTCTTTTTTACTTTCATTCATATCTTCTATTGTACGCTACACAATGATTATCTTGCGCTATACGCTACACCGTATTAGCTTGGAGTATACTTAACACTATTCATGGATCGTGTTACACACAATTTCAAGTTTGTTTGATAGTAGTTATTCTATGAAACATTGAGTATATATATATATATATTTAATGTATAAATGAAATAGAGATGGATTTTGTTATACGCGACAACAAAGGAGTCTTGCACTACACGCAACCCTAACTTGGCTTGCATTACAAGCCATCACGACCTTCCTTGATAGAGTGTGTTGTACGCAATACCGGGTTTCACTAAACAATGATATATAGTTATAATATTATTATAAACTAGTCGTTATAGTATTAAATAGATTTTGAATTTTATAACATTATTATTCATCTTACACATTTTCTAGAACATTTTTTGAGAACAATTTAAATTGTTCGGGTAAACTAAGTATTTTTCAAAAAAAAATGCAGTTTTGCCTCCTTTTGATGATATACCCATTTTAAATATAATTTTTGATAGGTTTATAAGTTTAATTTTACTAAAATTACTTCTTCTTTTGAATCAGGATATAAAAATTTACATCGGATAAAGTTTTGATAATTTTCTGGCAACGTTCTTATTTTGATGAATAGTAAAAACACGCTAAATTTTTACTTAAAAACAACTTTTTCATCGAGATAATTTATATGGTTAAATTGTAATAGTAAATTTTTTAAAGTATAAATATAATATATTTTTACCATTTAATATCATATATGTCATTATCATTGATTTTAAATTGAATTCGTAGGTTAAATCAATTCAATCTTTTGCAACATTTTAAACAAAAAACTATTTTTCAGCAATGGGATTAATTTTAAATTAATTACTGAAAATTATGTGTTTTGAATTAGTAAAAATTGATTCCATATTTGGAATAAGTAGGTCAAAATTATGTTAATATGATACTTTTTATTTTCGGGCATTATGAATAGTAACTAAGATAAATTTTATTTAGCACAGTTAAAGGTAAATTAGGTAATTAAGGGTAAAAATAATATTATAAAATTAATCAAACACTAATAAAAATATAATTGGATGGTTATATTTCGTTCTAAGTAATATTTGGGTCAAAATGGAATCCATTGAAACCCTCTTGGATGTGACTAAGACCTTTAATTTTTTTTATTTTAAAGAAAGTGAAATATGTCTCACTAAATCATTAATAATTATATTATTTTTAAAATAAGGTTCTAAAGAATATAATTTTTATTATAAATAATCATTTGAAAGATAAAATGTTTTTATTTATCATGGTAATTTATTTGTAATTTTTAAAAATATTTATTTATCTTAATAGCTTATACATTAATGATGTAGAAATTATTTATTTAGTGAAGAATCAATAATATAGTTTTTATTGAATTAATAATACCTATAAAAATTACCAAAAACCTGACCAATCCTTATTGGTTGAGTATATATATACCCTAAGGATCAAAGGGTCGATAGTTGGTCCATTTTAAGCCATATAAAATAGATTAGGACATTTATATTATTTTATTATAAATGATGTCAAATATATCACCTTCAAAATTTAATAAATATATCAATTTAAATGATGTGATTTTAAGATTATAAAATAGAGTAAAAATATTATTATGAAAGATAATATATTTATATTCATCATATTTTTTATTTATAATTTTTATGAAAATAATAATTATATTAAATGATTATACAAAAATGATGTAGAAAATGTCTTATTAAGAAAAATATCAAAAAAATGATTTTATAAATATTAAAATAAACATTATGTGAACAAATTAACGATATACACAAATTTTCATGATGAATATGACATGTTTGTAATATATTAAACATTTTGTTCCATATATATCATGTGTGTGGATTTTATTTAAATTCAAATAAATTAATAGCGTCAAAATTAACACAATTTTTATTTTATAAAAATAACATATTATTAAATTTTTTCAAAATCACATAAATATTTAAAAATTATAAAATGAAATTTATATGGTATATAATTTCATAAAGTACCCAATTATGGATAATTCACATCACATAACTAATTATTTATAATAATTTAAAATTTAGAATATTGTTACCACAAATAAGATTAAATAAAATAAATAAGGATAAATCAAATTGATAAGGTTTAAAATAATTTCCCAAAAATGTCTAAATATGATTAGTTTAGGATATTAAAACCTTATATTACTTTATATTATAATTTTATTCACTTATTTATGTTTTTAGGTGGGGTTTGAGTTTATTATAAATTAATATTTTTGGGGTTTCCAAAATTTCCCCTCTATTCCCTTATGAAAGGGCACCGCCTCCCTCTCCTCTTCACTACACATTGAGCCTTTATGATCTGAAAACCCCTGAAAATTTATCTTCTCCACTTCCCTATCAATATTCTGGAGGTTCTGGTCTTCTCAAAAGACTAACTCTAATATCCTTAGAGAAATCTTAAAGGAGGTGCGTCAAAGAAGAGATAATCTCCTCTAACGATTCTTTCAAGTTTCTTTCTTCTTCAACATCCTCTTATTTGGTTTTTTATTTTTAAAATAATACAATAAGTATCACCAATATACTGATGTGATATTATAAATATGAAACAACCTCGTTTCACTTTCTATCCATCCTACGGAAAAATAAATCACCACGCGTGTGTATGTACGGAATACCGTCTCCACGACGTGGTGTAATCAGTTTTTTCACCACCAACTTAATTGGATGGGTATAATGGTTTAACTAATAACAATATATGGATATTATGACATCATAATGATTCTGAGATATTATATCATCCACTCGAATTATATTCAATAATTATGGGAATGATATCATCGCTCGTGCGTACGTACAGACTACCTTCTCAACGAACGCGATGAGATTCATTTTGCATGATTAAACATTCAAGTATAAATAATCATGAAATATATTACATAATAATGATACTGGATTTATGTACATATATGTTTCATTTACTTACTTCTATTCAAATCAATAAGGAAACAAAAACAGTGTTCCTGCGTACGTACGGTCTACCATCTCCATGAATAGTGTATTTCATTCCATTTATCGATCTATCATATATATTTATATGATGAATATATATTATATATAAGTAATGTTTTACATTCTGGAATTAATTAAATCAGAATATAAGTAATAATATCAAGAATAAAATGTCGAAACACGAACGATAAATGAAACGATTTTACCCAAAACACTACTTTAACATGGAATTTACAAAAGAACGGGTAATATAAAGTCATAAGTGAACCATATATGATATCATAACAATGAATATGATTCTGTAATAATTCAATGACCTTATTTAAATAATTATACTGGAGTTTTGGATACATACAAAGCATATCAGGCATAAGGTAAGGGATAATTTTGCAATCTCATTTTTATCCGAGATTGTTTATACGTTAGTATTTACTGGGGTTTAATTTATAATCCATTTCCATGTTTTAGAGAAATGTTCTCATAAAGTATTTATTATTCATACATGTATGTTTTAATTCATGTTTACCCATATTTTGACTCTTACTATGTACTATGGAAGGAATCATTCTTTTGTTTACCATACGAGGTACATTTTGACTTTTCTGGAAAAAGTACGAGGAGAATGCTCTTCAACTTATACATCCTGGATGGATTATTATGGTTTCATGAAGACTTATTTCCATGAATCTTCGTCTAAATGATTTCATGATTATTTTCAAAAAAATATTTTTCTTATAAAATGTCATGGCAATTTGAGAAATGAAAATGATTTTGAAGAAGAAAGGATATTTTTCTCAATAATTAATTTCAAGTGTTTTGTCAAGACTATTTTCCATCTAAGATGTAATTATTTAGTATGATTATGTTTCAAGTATAATGTCTCTGTGATTTACATTGTTTTACTTTTTATGATGAAATTATATCCATTTGTTTATATGGATTATGTTATGATGAGATGATGTTTATGAAAACCATTTTATTCTTTGGGTTATGATGAATGATTTATGTTTATGTTGTGGCACAAGTAAGAATGATTTCATTAGAAGATGTGTGGGACCTATATCTCTCTATAATTCATTGGGTAAAATTTATATCTCATGATATAGGCATGGCTAGAACGGAAATTTAATCTGGTTCAGTGATACAGGACTGGAACGAGGAGTGAACTCAATTCAGTAAGGGACTTTGTCCACTAAGATGGTCTTGGCAGCAATGCCTTAGCTACTATGGAAATCAAAACATGTACTTAATGGATTCCAAAATTACATGTTTTGTATCCATTCCAGTTTATCATCATTAATGTTCCTTTACGATCTATATCTTATGTACTGCAATGTTTTATGTCATTACTCAAGATTCTGAGGTTTAGATTATATACTCAAGTTTTTACATTTGAATGTTCATGGATTGTTTTATGTTTTATATGTTTACCCTTACTAGGAATTTGAGCTCACCCTTTTTAGGTTTTATTTTCCCCAGGATATAAAGAATGGCTTTAGGTAAGAAAACAAAAGGTGAAGATCTTTATGGGAGATGTTGAAGATATTTCACCATGATTAGAAGATTATATTCTGAGTTTCCAAAGACACTAAACTATTACGGTCCTTGTGGGTCGGTTTTTATTATGTATTAAGTATTCTACAAAAGTACTGTAATTTCCATGTACGTCATGTGTGAGTCTCTACACACACACCCTTCTACAATAACATAAGTATTTTAAATATTCAATACTAAACAAGATTAGCTACATCCATGGTATGGAATGGAATCAATTTGATACCATAAAATCCACTAGAAAATAAGAATTCATTGTGGAATATAATGAAGAGGATATTCCCATACACTTGTGTAGTAAAATAATTTATGTAACATTTTATATTATTTAAGTATATAAAATATGTAATTCAACATTTTTAGTAATAAATATGTTATTATTTTACATAATCTACAATAAAAAATATATATTCAAAAACAATTCATCACATTCTCACTATGTATGTTGAAAGGACATATTATGGAATTCAAATGATAAGAAATACTATTCATATCTATCAGAAAACTCATTCTCCCTAGAATACTTCAGTGATTCGACTTCTCCCATGAATAGTACTTGTTCTCAAACTGTAAAAAACACATTCTCCTTTTATAGGTGAAGGAAAGGTTGTTTTCAAGGTATTTTGAAAATGATTCCCACTCAACCATATTTTACAAAAACATGAATTCTTTTATAATTTAAGATGAAAATGGACTTCATTGATGCTTCTTAACTCTACATGAAACTTATCAAATCTTCTCACAACTATAGATCACATCAAACAACCTCATATTCATCAGTATGATTTTGATTTCCAATTTTAATTTTTAAATGATGATAAAGGCAAAGGAAACTCTAAATATCATTTTCTTATTTAAAAATCAATCAAAAATTATTTAATCTCCTTACTTTTCATTGTACAAAATAATATTTAATGATAAACGAATGAGTTATCATTATGATTGAATTAGTAAAACATTAGACTAAAAACATCATTATACATCAATATCCCAATATATATACATTTATAATTTATCAAAATGAACTTTCAATATTTCCATTGACAATAGTTGTGGTGGATGTTTTGTGAGTTACAGTCTTTGTTCATTTACCTAAACGATTATCTTTTATGTGATCCTGTATATTAGTGTTATCCTTTTTCTGGTGGATGGGTCGTTACTTTACCATGATATATTGGTGGCATCTCCAGTCCAATGACTCTTGATGTAATTTTAATTATAATGAAAAATATAATTTATCTCATTTTCGAAAGAAAACCATATCTCAATTCATATTTCTCTTTACCAAAATCAAATATATAAGAGTACTTATGAATTTATGGGGAAAATAAGTTATCCATCTAGAAAACAATCAACAACTAATTTTGATGAGAAATGGTTGACTATATATCTGATGGATCTTTTATTTTCTTCTTCATATGGTTTATGGTTAACTTATATTCTTCTATGTATTTTTTGTTTCAAAAAACTCCCACCATATATTCATTTTAACGGTCCCAAAAAATTCTCACACAAAAATCCTAACTCATATTTGACACAATATATGAAAAACATTATACCACTTATGTGAATCAGTTTCAGAATCTGTTATGATGCATTGGTGGAATTCCATTTCTGATGGATTGGTTTTAGGAGATTTGACACTAGTAGCTTTTCTACTTCTTTGAAAACATAACAAATAAAATTTAGTACATATCTTTTTACCATGAAAATTTGAATCTGGTGACTTATTAATCTGACTAATACCCAACATCTTCATAACATCACATTTTTATCATCCTTCTCAACCAAAAAATATTACTTCATCCTCTGTTCTCACACTAATAAAGTGAGACTAGAAAATGTAATCTTCACATACATTATTATCCACTTAACATCATCTTTTCTCATGAATTTTTCATGATATATAAAAAAATTTGAATCAAATTTAGCATCATATCTTTAACATTGGATAGTACTATAACATAGAAAATAATTCCAGCTTATATCTTTCTTGTCTTCCCCCAATAAGATTCGAATTACTTCCCATTTATTAAATAAGGATTACATAAAATGTTTTTAAAATGCTTATGATATAGGATAACCCTAATATCATAAAAGAACAATTAGATATACATATTATGCATATAGAATTGTATTATCTACCTCAATATGATCTGAACCTCATTCTATACCAAAGATAATTCTAATGAGACATTCTTTCTAGAAAATTCTCTCTAATACAAAGTGATTTTATATCCATTTTGAGTCTGATTTTCTAAATATAATGATCAGTCTGATCATTGATATGTTCAATTTGAGGTGATTTATTTTCACTTAAAAATATCTAACAAAAAATATAATACACTTAGACCAACATCATTCAGCTTATAGAGAACATCAGTACCCACCTTGGTCCAAGAAATCCTCCCCATTGGGTTTTTTTGTCAACAAATATTCATAAATAAGTAAACATTGTATCCTAATGCTATGGATTAATCATTAATAATTCTAGGAAAATGTGAGCTAAATCATGTCGGAAAATAAGAATTATGGATAATAAAACCCTGATGTCTAAAAAAATAATTAATTCTGATACACCTTCATCATTAATTCACTTCATTCATCAGATCTTAAAATTTACTGATAAATAATTGTTTCCTACAACCACTCCATAAACTAGCTAGAATAGCTCAAACATTTAAATATCATTAAAAACAGCATAACCACAACTAAAACTTTTTAATTTTTACATAAATGTTTTAGAACAAAACAATTGATATTTTTTTTAAACAACTCCCTTCTTGAAAATACTATCCAAAAACAATATGAGTGAGGGGGAACACAAATACATAAACCTTAATTAGATGGAGGTTTGACACCTATGTTCATCCACAGTTTGAGAAACATTAAATTTGATAATGGTTTTTTGAATATATCAACAACCTATTCCGATGTTGGATCATACTATATATTCAATTCATTATTATCTGCATTCACTTTGATGAAATGATATTTGATATTAATATATTTTGATTGATAATGTTGAGCTATATTTATTTTTTGGTTGATTGAACCATGATTGTCACTATCCAAGTGGTACTGTATCTTGACTTCAATAAGAAAATATTATAATTGAGCTTTCATTCATATAATTTTAATAGAATATTGAGTTACAACAATATAATCAACTTTATTAATGAAAACTATTACTAAAATTTGTTTATTTATGTTCCAAATAAACATATCATTTTTATAGAAAGAAATCATGAATTGATATTGATATTATATCATCAATATTTCCTTCCCAATAAGAAACTGAATACATAAAAAGATCAATACTTTCCTATATATTATACCATATTCCAAAATTTTAAGTTCTTTTGATATATTTGGGAACTACTTTTGTAGCTGACTAGTGTGATTTTTTTAGATAACTCTGAAATCATTCCCAAAGGTGATTATCTAACAAATTTATTGTCATGAGGCATTAAAATACATCAAAATTATTATCATATTTCAATACTATTTATGATCAACATCATATCCATAGAAAAGTTTAGAAAACTTGTTTCCCACTATAATTTGTGTTGAAAATTCATAAAAATATTTTATTCTCAGCTTATTGAGAATTCTCTTTTCAAAATTTAATTGAAAGGGAAAAATATATTTATTAGTATATATGACCTGTAACCAAAAAAATTATTTCATTTCCCTAATCTTGGAAATCTCAGACATCTTTTCCATATCCTCATATAATCATTTAAAATTTCATTCATCACTCCCAGAAAAGATAATGTTATCTACATAAATTACTACAATGATGGAAAATTCCCAACATTACTAGAGAAAAATATTGATATCACCAATTCAATTAAAAAATTCATCTTCCTCGTGAAATTATACAATATGGAATTTCATTCTCCTAGATATTTTTTACATCATACAATGATTTTATTATCATACATACATAACTATTATCTTTCCAAACAACAAATCCTCATGTTGTTGAATGTAATGGACAATATCAAATTACCCAATCATAAATAAAAACATCACATCCATTTTGATATTTCTTAAATTTAATGTGAAGCAATAGAAATAAATATCATGATTATTTTTAATCCTTCTACAAAATAAAAAGTCTCATAAAAATCAATCACATAAATCTATGAGTAACCTTTAAACACTAACATTTCACATCTATTTATCGCTTCCCCTTTTCCTTTAAGATAGTTTTTGAAAACCCATTTTTACCAATAATATTTTTTCTATCTGACATGGCTATGAGTTCCCATGTATCATTAATTTCTATTTGATCTAACTCTTTAATAATAGAATGAACCAATTACTAGTTATCAAAATCTACATTTACATATTTCAGCTCCACTATTTTTTATAATGAAGTTTGTGTAAAAAATTTTGATGTTCATTTTCATTGATAATTTTAATGTTGATGACCAATAATGTTCAATGAATCCACTTCCTTCCTCAGACTACGATGATATTTTTTATATTCTTCATTATCACTAGTAATGGATGAGTTTGATTCTTCTTATTGATTAGGATTCCAACTATCAACATCCTTACCAATATTTTCATAAATTCCTTCATTCTATTCATATTTCTTATCTTTATATGTATTTTTACCTTCAACTTATTTTTCAAAGACATTGACATCAATAGAGTCAACTAATATTCTATACTCATTTTTGAAACATTTATATCCTATTTTATTTGGAACATAGAAAATAAATATTTCATATTCCTCACTACGCTCAAACTTACCAAGGTTATGAATTATGTTATTTATGATGTATGGATTTCCAAAAACTCTTATATTTTATAATCATGGAGTTTTACTGTAAAAAATTGATATAGAGTCACATATTAACATAGTCTATAGAAACATTAGTTTTGAATATATAATGTAGTTCCCCTATCATTCCTCCAAATGTAATGAGAAAGCCCTTGTTCATGTAACACAATTCTTATAATTTCAACCAGAATCCTATTATTTCGTTTAGAATTTTTTTTAAGGATTGTATGGAGTAAGGATCTCCAGAATCTATCCATTTTTTCCATTATAACATTCAAATTATTAAATTTTTTATCCAGCACCATTGTTTTTTCTCAACACCTTTAATGAATAATCACATTCCTTCTCATCTTTCCTCATGAAAATTTTAATAAATTTCGGGGAATCTAATATATGTTTCATATAAATAACACATGTAATGTGAGTAATGTTCTCAATGAAAATGATAAAGTACATATCTCCACGAGTTTATTATCTTCTATTGAGACCACATTTATCTAAATGAATAAGTTCAAGTATATGGTTTGAAAAAATAAAACATTATTATGTATATAATTAGTAATATTTTTTTTCTAACAAATTCTAATACACAAAGAAATTATTCTTTATATAATAAGAGTTACCCCAACACCATCTCACTTGTGTAAATTCCACATAATTCTATGACCCATGTTTTTTATCCTGTGTTCCCATGTGAAATTTTCTCTACGACAACCATGTAATAATTGTTTCATGTTTCAAAAACATGAAAGAAGTTTCATTTTGTGTGTTTTCATCTTATAATTATTTTTTCACCTTTTTCACTCATAAGAAAAAACAAAATTTTATGATGATAACTCTTTTACCTTTGTCCCAATTCTTTGAAACAATTAGCGTGTTGTGTATCATCCAATCGACATATACAACTTCATTGGACATTAACTCTTCTTCCACAATGATGGGTGATCCAACACCTTTAATAATGAGTGATTCATCATTTCCAAATGGAATAGTTTATTATTTTTAAGAATTTATAATCATTAACAATTTCAAATAATTTATCATATGTGGAGAGTGCCTACAATATCTATTCCACCATCATTCACCT
Organism: Viscum album; assembly: GCA_963277665.1. Lineage (NCBI taxonomy): Eukaryota > Viridiplantae > Streptophyta > Magnoliopsida > Santalales > Viscaceae > Viscum > Viscum album. The sequence goes on from OY728129.1 coordinate 577,681,889, forward strand.
ATTATTTCTTTGAGAGCGGTTTCAAAAACAAGATCTTTTTCTCTCCCTTAGTATTTAATAACATCCAACTTTTGAGAATCGATAAAAAATACTTTTTATATGAGAAAATAAACAAGATATATTTTTTAAACCTTTATCGGTTGTTCACATCATTAAAAAATTAGTTTCCTAGGGTAGGATCTTATTTTCTGGTTTGACATCAATTTTCCATGGTTTATTTTGAACATCCTTCCTAGAATTCTTCCTTTGATGATATTGAATCCACCTCAAACTTTTACTTCTTTAGATTATTGAATAATTAAAATTTTATTGGTAAAATAAAAATATATTCCATTTTTTTGAATCCGCCCCAAGACTAGAAGTATCCCAAAAAAGAATATTTTCATCTGAAACCCAAATACTGGACGAATATGGGATAATGTTTCTACGGTTACACATTATGAGAACATTATTGAACAATATCATTTCTTTTATCAAATAGAACCATCATTTTAGATTGGTTTTATTTTTATCCTTGTCAGAACTACAAGAAATAGAATCTTTCTTGGGCTCTTTGTTTTTATAAACCTATGACTTACTAAATTTATAATTCCAAGACTCATACAAAACATTATCATCATTCTTATTCTCTGAAACATATTTATCTTTTTTCTGAACCTTTGAATTTAATTTTTTATCCCTTATAGAGATTTTACAAACATCGTATATTGAATAATTGAAATATGTAACCCTTTATTCATCTATATATTTCTTTTCGATAATATCCAACCCTTCTTATTCATCCTTTATCTTTATTTCCAAATGTTCACTACGATTTATTTCTCTCTCAAGATATTTCTTCAATATCTTCAATATCATCTAGCAGGTTGAATATCTCACAAAGAAACCCATAATTATTGTTTATTTAATAGTTTATTCTTTTCAACACCATAATTGCATTCTCATTCTTCCCATTGTTTCTCTTACATGCTTTCAATTTATCTTTTAAATGATATTATAATTTATTTTATTTTTATTCTTCATAAAAACTAATTATGAATTATGAATTATGAATTTTTTTAATAATAATATTCTAAAAAATTTCATTACTATTTTTGGATTCAGTTTCAATTCCTTCTTCTTCATCAAATTTAGAGAATAAATATATTATTTTATATTTGGACAATTTTCTATCATTTCCTTTGGAATTTGATTTATCTTTATCAACTAATTTCTTCCATGCTATTCTAGGTCTTCTATCTTATTTGACACTATCATCTTATTTATTTATTTGAGGAAAATTTTCCACAAAGATCCCAATGGCTCCATATTTAAAACATTTAATGATAATTTTCCTTTTGTATTTAACGATACATCATCTCAAATTTTTAGAAAATAAGCAAGTAAATTCATCATGATTTTGACGTACCTCTATTTTGGAATCCAAATCATCATCTTCTTAATAAAAAATAGTCATCTTTGACTTTTCTTTTATTCCATCCTTGATAGAAATTTCATTATCATCTTTGGGTTTCCTTTAACATCCTTTTACCTTATAATTTTATAAGTAATGATAGTATAATAAAAATAATACAAAGATAATGTTATTGTATCTATATATTCCAATAATTAACATTAGCACCAATCATTTGTGGATGAAATCAAAAAATATTTTCAACGACAATAAAATATTATTTCTTTTCACCAAGACATATGATATAGCTGAACATGTCAATATCAATGGAAATGAACTCACCGGTAGAATCATATTCCCCCCCATCAAGACATTTTCACACTTTAGCCTCAAATTTTTTAATTTTTTTATTTACTTTTGCGTTCCCTTAATAAATATTTTTCAGCTCGTCGTACACTAATTTGTCAGTTCAAACACCTTTCACTCTTAAAAATCACTTTCAAAGAGTTATGAGAGTAAATAATTCATGGTCCTTTCATCATTATCATGATTATCGATCTCAACATAGGTTAGAGGAACATTATCATAAATTTTGGAAATATATTTATAGCTTCATTATGAACATCATTTCCAAAATACATAATACGAAGAAATATTTTATCATTCCAGATATGATAGTTCCTAACATCGATTAACTGAATCCATATACTGTTCACACAATTAAGATTCTCCATCATGACTTTTTTCTTCAAAACTTCACTAATGAGTAAAATAAGTGATCCTTACCTCTGACACCAATTAAGAATTCCTATAAAGATCAATGTATCACTAAGAGGGAGAGGTGATGAACTATTGATGACTTTTTATTTTGTATATTTACTTTCTTTTGAAACAACCTTCACCTACTATAAAAGTTTTAATAAATTTTGGAAAACAAAACCAAACACACGTCCACATGAGCACATGTATTTATAATGTTCAATATTTGTTAATATTTGATACATCATTGGTATGTTATAGAAACAATTTGATACCACCCAATCCACTAGTAAAAAACTATTTTCTGTGGAATAAAATGAGTAATATATTACCTTACACTTATATAGTAATGTGTTCAATAAAATAGTCATTTTTATTCATATAACACGAATATGTAACATAATTATTTGGTAACAAACATGTGATGGTGCTATTTGATCAACATTTATAAATATAATCTTCAAAAAAATTATCAAATTATTATGTAAAAGTAGGAATACACTTCGTCTGGACATCATAATGTTCCATAGTCTAATTTCTTTGTCTGATTCCAATTTAATATTCCTCAATATGGAAAATATTCTTCAGTCATAATACAGTGGACAAAAAACTAAAATAATTCTATCTCTGCCTAGATATACTAGTTTTATTTCTCATTCTGAATATGGAAACCCTAATTATGATCACGTCACTTATCCTGCATTCCTCTTTTTATAAAACATCCTCAGCTAAGAAAGAGTCAAAACAAATTCTCTTTATAATTTTTCAGCTTTTAACATTATCTCTTAAATATCAAATTTCCAAGGAAGGTTCAAAGCACATTCTCCTTTTATAGGTGACCCTAAATAGGGTAGGTCGTGATTTTGAAAATGATTCCTAGTCAACTAAATTTTCTAAATACAAAAATTTTCCTTTAATTTTGGGTTCATTTTTACATCCCCAACACTTCTTAAATATTCTAAAAACATCTTTAATATTATCAAACCATCAGATATCTTTATAATTTATTACATAATTAATTTTGATTCTTATTACCCAATTTGATATTTCCATTATAATGGATATATAAGGTAACACTAATTTTTGCATAACGAACATGAAAAAAAAATCATAACTAAATACTTATCATTACTTTTCTCTTTAACAAATAAAAACAAATATGAAGGTAATGAATTCAAATTATGATGGTTGTACATTAACATCAAATTCAATGATACTTTATAATTCGATTTCTTATGGAAAATAATTTTGTACTTACTTAAAATAGCCATTGAAGGTTTTGATTGGCCATACATCTGGTGGATATTTTGAGAAATCAGTTATTTATTATTTTCCATGACTAATGATTCTATATATGATGATGTATATAGGTGTCTTCTTATATATAATATATTGGTCCCTACTTCACTTCGATATATCAGTGTCAACGCCATCTAGAAGCTGTTTATGCAATTGAAATTATAAGGAAAAAGATAATTTATCTCATGCCACAATCAAAAACATATCTGAGCCCCTCTTTCTATTGACTGAAATTAAAGAGATCAGATTATTTCCCACTTGAAAACTAAAATAATGTATTCATCTATAAAATAATTAATATCTCATCTTTATAAGAAAATTTTGACATTATTATTGATTGATCTTTTTTTTCTTCCTCGTATCGGTGACTATTGACATATATTCTTCTCTATATATGTTTGTTCCAATGAATCTTTAATTATTTACATTTTAATGGTCTCAAAAATTTCAAAAAAACCCTCTAATAAGACTGTGCATTTGATATACAGAACATACACATAATAAGAATCAGTTTCAAAATCCATTATGATGGATCAGTGGAACATAACTCCCAATAGAACACATCCAATACCTTCATCTTCAAAAACATTCTTTCTTATCAACATTTGATACCAATGAACATTCAATACATAGATTCTTAATACTACAATTTTAATCTTGTCTCTTATTGGTGTAAATAAATACCATCATATCATAACATCGCTTTTAAATGAAACTAATCATACAAATTTTTTCGTCTTTGGTGTTCTCACAATTATTAACATAGACATGAAATCATCTACTTCATGAAATTTCATCTCCACCAAACATCATCTAATATCATGACTTCATCATGATTTTGAATATATTGAAGATCATTTTCAGAATAGTCTTATTAAAATTGAATGTATTGTAACATCCCCATCATTTCTATCATACAACATTCTATACAACCCTCATTATGATTCATATCACTCTGAAATTCATATATAAATATTTTATGATATGTTTTCCAAAAACTAATGATTTATGAGATCTCCATGATTAGAAATGTATCATCATGTGTACATAATATCAATGAAGCTTCCAATAATATACCTCATTACAATCAGAAAATCATTCTGGACCCTAGGAGAGTCTAATGAAAAATTTATTCCAAAAAACATATTCCCAATATTATGGAACTTTTTAATCCTTAAGAGTCTGATTTTCTGAATACGATGTCTAGTCTGATCCTCGATACTGACAATGATAGGTGATTTAATTTCATTGAAAACTAATGAGCAACAAAAGACAATTAAAATAGAAAAACATCTTTCATCTTCCAAAAACCATCCCCATCCAACATAGTATCGAAATTATGTATGGTTATAAATTTTTTTCCAATGCTTTAATAAAGTTGAATCCAATTTCCCTAATGTTGGGTAATGGTTAATGAAGCTTTTTAATGGTATATACCTACTTCTATATGGATATAATTTATTTTTAGTTATTCTGTAAGGTTAATATTAACCCAATGTAAGATAATCCCATTATATATGTATATTTTAAAGGTATACAAGCACTACATCAGCATATCCTCAACCTGTTTATTGTTAGATACAACTTTATAATGGTATCCCAAGTTTTTCTCTTTTCTTTTATGGGTAAACCATTGTGTTTTGAAGGTTTTATGTCAATGTATTTGTAGTTATTTAAGGTTACTAACTCATATAAGGGAATCTTTATAAGTGTAAAAACTCACTTAAGGATTATGTGTATGTGTTAGGAGAAGTTGTATAAGGGTTATGCATGATAAATTTAAGTGTGACATAAATATTTGAAATATTATATATGGGAAACATTAATTGTGTGTAACGATATGAAAATGTTCATCGACTATATACGATGAATGACTTAACCTCATGAGAGTTTTATGGGAATCATAATTTTAAGAAAAAGTTACTCTTAATAATTTATTTAAATAAATAAAAAAATCATCCTTTATTCTATATCAACTTCCATGGATTGACCCTACAACACTTCTAAATGATTTTAGCTTCTATGAATCCTCAAATTAAATCACTTTATTACTTTAGATTAGATGTTAATCCTTATAGATGAAATTAATCACATTTAAATTATTAATATCCTAATAAAGAAATTTAAAAAATGTTATTCAGTATTTGGTTTTATTATTGTAATCTTATATGTGGGGTTATTTCAATCTAGAGTGCATTGTACTTTTTCGGCATTATTTTTTTAGCATTTAATTCTAGTATCTTTGATATAATGTTGTATATGATTTATAAATTATATTATGAATAAAATTATTCACCGTTATTGTTCCTAGAAATGAAGAACCACACACTCTCTCATCCATTCTTGGTTTTTTAATTTCGAACATATTATAATAATTCCATGATATACTATATAATTTATTTCTAATACTATTCATATGAATCATTCTTGAAAATGATGAAAACTCTCATTATGATAATATTAATATAAAAAAAATGAAAAATAGTTATTATTCATTTCTACATCATTTCTTTCTATAGAGATAATTTATTGCAACATAAGGATTTCTAATTATTCAGATTTTAATTTTATGGAAATATGATAGAGGATAATATAAATCATCTAATATAGATAAGGTTTTATCTCATGTAATATTTTATATCATTATGAAATAGAATTTTTAGAATTTTTTTTATTGATCCTTGGAAAACCATGAGTATTGTCCTGTCAAAAACAATGATGATAATACTAATGAGCATGTTCTATTTTATATAGATATTCCTACATTATATTTTGAACCATATATGGTGGTTAATCATTGATGGTCAAATTAATGTTAAAGATTTTATATTATACATACCATTTTTTTCTCATATTTATACTTATTAACAATATATAACTATTTTTTGAATGAATTGATAGTCATTCTTTTCTATGATCACCTGTGTGTGTGTGTGCATAATCTATGAAAACATATGTGATATTTGACACCATGAGTATGTAAATTGATTTTTTATTCGTGTTCAATGTTGATCACGTGTACTATATTTTTTTATGATGATATTTTATGCCCTATTTTGGGTTCTACCATGTCATATGACTCTTTTTTACTGTTCATTTAGAGACAAATTGTAGGATATCATCATGAAATTATTACAAAATAAAAGAGATTTTCATTAAATTTGAGATGATGGAGGTGATAGTCATTTGAATAGGGTAGGTATATAAAAATTTCCCATTAATGTTATGTGACATAGTAAAATCATGGAGGATGGAAATGATATTGTTAATCTATGCCTATAGAAATGTCATTTACCTCTCCATGCATAGTGCATGCCGAAACTATTCCGAACAGTATTCCAATTGAATATTGATTTTTTTCACCTGGTAAAAAATTAACATGATAATTATCCCTTTTTAGTTTTTTTTATATCTAATTACGTGACATTAATTCTAGCATGGAGCCAAAGAAGGTACCATCAGGGCTTGTAGTGGGTTGTGTAGTACTCAAGTTGATTATTTATTGATGTTTTTCTTATGCATTTTTTATATGTTGAATAAACTTGGCTACCAGAGTAAAAGTATTAAGGATGCATCAGTTGTGTCATAATTAGGCCAATACTCACACCATACTCAGGAATTTTAGTGAGATTATATATTTCATGACTAGGGATATGGGCAAGAGAAGAAGAGATGTGGTAGACGGTTGATTAGAGAAGTACAAATATAGTAGTCGGATGAGATAGACTATAGAGTACTACATTTTTTATTTATTTATTTATCTATACTTATACCCCTATTTTTCATTTTTATTAGGATCTATGTATTCTAGTCTGAAATGATTCACATATATATTATTTATTTTATGCAATGTACCTCAATCATGATATTGTCTGTTATTTAATATATTTATTTTTATATGAGATGATAGTCATTGTATATTATTCCCACTAATGGATGTAGACCCTCAGTTATATCCAACATCAACATTCATTTGGGAGGAAAGCCAGAGATCATGTGACCAACTAGCTCAAAACTAGTAGTTGGGTTTTGAGTTTTACAAATGGTAACAAATAATAGTTTTCCCATTACATTCTTGATAACCATGTGACATGGTAGAATTAATATAGTTTTTTGGTACATGGTTTGGATAGTTTCCTTGTTCATAGATACAATTGGGGTTACAAACCACCAGGTTACCCTCGATAGGATTGTTTCTATTTTTTCATGGTTTTGGGGTTGTTTATCACTCATGAGTGATAATTATATTTTAAAATTTGATATATATACATGTTTTCGGATCAATAATAGATATTCAATTGAATTCATTGAATTATTCTATCTATTCGAGATATTATCTTAGATTGTGTGATATTTATTCCCCATTTTGTAACTATATTTTTATTGGAATTGATTAGTATAATTGTTATTGTTATTTTGATAGTATATATAATATTATGGTTACTAACGTTTAGGGATAATGACCATGGTTATTTCTATGAGATATTTACCTAGGGATATGGGTAGACTCCTTGGATAAAACTATGTTACCCCTTATTTGGTTTATGATCTATTTACATCCCTAATTTTCTATTTTTTCATGATATGCATCCTTACAAAAATTTGGAAATACCAATAGATAATATTGAGGATTATATAGAGCATGTTCTTGTAACATATCAAGTGGTGCATATAGTCTTCACACTCTAGTAGTGGGTATATACAATGAAATCCATGGTGAAATATTCAAACAATTTTCATCTCCAGCTACCAAAATCCTTTTAAAAAGTGGATGGATCACTAGATACTGAGGACTGGATTGATATCCTTGAAGGGATCCCAAAACTAATTATGACATCGACTGATATAATCGTGAAACTGTTAGGATTCATGTAGTTGGATCATACAAGGAATTATTAGGGAATTGTGGTGTAGGAAGGTTGATGTGAATATCTACTCTAGGTGGCCTTCACAGAACTTCGGTTTTAGGAGTTCCAAACAAATTTTACACATCATCTAAATGGAAATTATTATGAGTAGGAAAATATTTTAATGATTTGATATTATCCCAAAGTAAGATAGAATGTTAGGAGCATTGACCATTCTTCATTCCTAGTGGTTTAACAGAAGGCCATCAGTATTGAAATAATCTTAGAAGATGGTCAAGAATTTGGAATTTTACAAAACATCAATGAACATATAGGTATACCTCATACTTTTTATTGACATCCTATAAAAATAATAGAATATGTAGGATCAGGATGTGAAAAAAACAATAACATACATGTAGGGAAGTGTCTAAAATCTTCACCCCAATTAAGAGGTGGCATAAAATTATCCATATGTGGATTGTATTAACACTAAAAAAGGATAGTACATCACCCAAATAATTTTTCATTATTTTAGGAATATATGAAATCTCTCAATGTTGTGATCGAGAGAATCGAGGCTAATGTTGTACATGGGTGTTGGAAAAACATGATCAACAACTCAGTGATCTAGTTTGGTAAAGTAGTAGAATACTCAAATGATGAATCAGAATGGTCAAGAATATCCGAGATAGGGTATCTTAGTAAAGAAAGGTCATTTTATCCTACGTATTATACACTAGATGATTGTGGGGAGGGGATAACTCTTGTCTGAGGAATGGTATTAATCACATTTATATAATCTATATATGACCATGTCTGATCATTGTGTTCCCTATTTTTTCTTCTTATTTTGAATATTTATAATCAAAATTACTTGTTGTTCTTATTATCATCTATCTTAACATCGTTTGATTCATCATTGAGAGATAATGATGTGATCATTGTATTTAAAGGTAATGTTTTCTCCTTCAGCCATAGATAAACTCATGATGTATATCCAATAATATATGTGGAAGTACATTTCTAGTTTCACTACTACAAAAATGGGAATATCTACTGTTAAGGATTTTACAGCATTGGCTAAAACCAATGTTAAATACACCCATTATCAATACTAGAAAAAGTGTTGTTATAAAGGTCTTTGATAAGGATTTTTTAGCGCTCCTAGTGGGTGAGATTAATATTGAATAGTGCTCTTAAAAGGGCCCATTTATATGCACATATCAAAAATAACTATCAGAGGTCCCCTTTAACTAAATTCGTAAAAATTAAAAAATAAAGGAGGTATTTATAAAATCTATTTTATAAGTACAGATAATGAAACACCCCTTTTGATTTTTCTTTTACTAGTGAATATAATTAATATAACTTTCATTAAAAATATTTTATTAAAAATAATACATTTATATTTAAATATTTTTTTGATATAAAAATATAAAAAGTTTTCTAAAAAAGTTTTTGATAATTCTTAATAGGCATTGAATATTAATATATATGATATTTATTGAAAATGGAATACACAGTAATTAATGAAATACTTTTATTTAATGATTTTATAATTATTAAAAATTACGATTTAATTAATGTCAATTTTATGACACAAAAATAAAAAATGAAAAAATAGAAAAAAATAAGTTGAATACATAATTCAAACATAAAAGAGTTAAAATTTTTGATTAGTGTGTTCTTTTGGGCTTTACCACATATCAAAAAGAATAATATAATGATATTAATGCTCTCGTGACCCTAAAAAACCATCTTCACATTTTTTTAATAAACAAAAGGGCCCACCAATCCTCCCAAATTGAGTTATTGTTCGGGGTACCCATATTTGTTAACATTCGATGGAATTTAGAATAGTTTATGGGGCTATTTTTCCTTATTTTTATTGAGTAATGAATATAATTATAGGCCTTATATTCAAAATAATATTATGGTTTCAAAATATTTTAATTTATCATAATTTATTTATTTATAATTAAATATATTAATATTTTGTTATGATTAATAAAAATATATCATATGTGTTAATACATATATCAACATATTTATGTACAAATATAATATTTAATATAATTAATAAATATTTATTTCTCATTTATTTAATGTAAAAATTATCCATTTTAAGTTACTTAGAAAATTTATTAATATATATATGAATATATATACATATATAACTAATGTTTATATAGAAACATGTGTGTGTCAATATTTATCAAATATATACCTTTAAGCATAGTATAATATATGTAAATAAATACAACTTCTGAAAATTTATTTAAAATACTATCTAACAATTTTTTACATTATACATATATATATATATATATATATTGTTTATATACAAATATATGCGTGTATTAATAAATAAATACAAATTAGTATCATATTATATTATAGGTAAATGAATATAATATATAAAATATTAAAATAAATTTATATATACTAGGAACACATACATATATTTTATAAATTTATTTCAAAAACAATTATCTAAATATATAAATATAACATATATTTTTTAATATATAAATAGGTAAACAAAAATATAATTAATCTGGCAACAAAACAACATGGTGTAGTGGTAAAGGCATTACATATTCAAAGGACTGGTACATGGTTTGAATCGAGGGGGATGAAAGAGGAAGGAAATTAAAAAATTGCTGATGAAGGGGTAGTGGGATGAAAATCATGGATGGGGGGTGGATTCTGTTATAGGGTTCATGGAATCACATATAAAGTGGTTAGGATCACATATGTCTGGAAAAAAAATATCCCTTTAATAACACTAAAAACACTATTATTCCAGATCTTTAACTATGATAGTATATATTGATAATGGTTTATTTATCCTCACATTCTTATCACTTAAATATTCCCTATTTTATACATAATTTAAATGTATTTTAATGTTAAAATTTAAAATTTTAATAAAAATAACCCATATGTTGGGTTTAATGGTTTTTTTTAAGGGATAAAATTTTATTTTAATACATACATAATATTTAATACCATTACCATACGTTTTTAAGGGTAAAGGTGGATCTATAAAGGTAAATCCCTATTATTTTATTGGTATATTATATTTTTAAATTCTATATAATTGGTAGATTCATAAATATTAAGGGAATATATTCTTATAGTTGTTGTGTAATGGTATCCATCAGATTTGTAAGGGTATCCAGGCACATCATAAATGTACCAACCACTATGTATGTGTATGTTAGGTTTTCCTCTAGTAATATAAGTGAAAAACATGGTGTCATATGGGTATACATCCACATTAGGTTTTTTTAATAAGGGTACTACCTCATGTAATGGTTGATGTGTAAGAGAACCATTACCTGAAAGGATTTCATATAAAGGAACAGTACATTAGCGTAAGGGTAGTCCATGAGTTTTTTAAGGGTTTCTTATACTTTATAATGCTTACAAATAAGTAACCAAACATATGTGTAAGGGTAGAAATAAGTTCATACTCCTTCTAGTGGAAACTCATTACATGACAAAATGTTTAGAAGACACATAAGTGTAAGGCTATGTCACCCACCCAGAATGTCGTTTATGATGTAATCGTGTTTTTATTATATATTTCCTTTTATTATTCCCTATATCGACCCTGTAACACTTTTCAGTGATTTTAGATTCTAAAAACAATTGAATTAAATAAATTTTATTTTTAAAATCTACAATGGATATTTATGGATGAAATTAAAGACAGATATTTTATGAATTTCTTAATCCCAAGATTAAATATTGATATATTATTATATTATTATGATTGAGAACTCATACACACTTTATTTTATACACAAAACACTTTATCCTTCTCCTTTTTTATGTTTTCCATTTATTATGAGCCTGAGATAAATTAATTACATTATAATTTTCATCTAACAAACTACTAAGCAGTGTTCTTCATCTGATGTCCTAGTGACATAGACCCCATCTCACACTCTCCTATTCTAGGAGATGTATTTTGTAAGGATAAAAATCCATGTAAAAATACCATGAAATATTATATAATCAGTGAGGATTAAAGGTATTTAATTGTTTATATTATTTTATAACCATCTATAGAGTCTATTTTGTTATTAATTTTTCAATTATTTACATAATCATTTTTGACATAATAATGGGAATGGATTGGATAATTTAATTCAAGGATCATGTTGATTTTTATGCATGACTACTAATTTTTTTAATCTTCTAATTGGTCAGAGCATCTATTTAAAGGGGACCAGGGTGAGATATATTTAAAATAAGAACAATTAAAAAAAATATGTTTTTCGATATTTATTACCAATTAATGACAATCCTAATAAAGACAATGAAAAAATTTACATAGGATATTTTTCAACCATTTTTTGTCTGTATTCTTCATATTTTCAAGGATATTTCACTTGCTTTCCACCAAAATTAGAAGCATGGTTTTTGATTGATTTTAATCCATTAAAAGTAATATTTCACTTACATAATATAATATGAAACTAATATAATTGATGGAATTTAATTTTCATCTAGAATAATTGGTATGTAAAGGCTTCATACTAATTAGTACAACACTGTGGGATTTTCTAGTTATTTTTTTTAAAATTGAACGTATTTCATCTTCTATTTTGGTTGATAATAAAAAAATAAATTGGTCTATGATAATAATAGATTTAATCTTTAAATAATTTATTATATTTTCAATTAATCATAAGGATCCAAATGGTTTTCTAAATTTCATGTACAATCTAGTTGTCACAAATACTAGGTAATGAAAAAAGATATTCCAAATTCATTAATCATGTGTCTATATTGTCTATATAAATATCTATTCATTTCCTTTGGTCTTATGATTTTAGAATGGTTTTACTAGAATTGATGAATTGTGTCATTAAACTATACCAAATGTAATTTTTTTGTGGTATTTATAAATTATACTATGTTGTATTATAAAAAATAAGATGTAGGGGAATATAATTTATAGATCACGTTAATAATTTTTCTAGAAATCATTGTTTACATGAAATTATATAAACATAATTTATTTATATAATAATTTTATATTGTTTTCTATTTATTTTCAAATTAATAAATATTAGTATATCTCAACTTGATTAAATTTTTCATCACTTTCAATCCACATAATATTTTCAATGATATGTGGAGATTTACAAGAATAGTATATTAGTATTGTTGTTTCACTCAAGAATTATCACATAAAACATGTCCTACTATTTTTGTCACAATAATTAGAACACCATTAATCTTGTGAGACTATTCTCAATAATATTTATTATAACATACACCTAAGATCCATTAGTAGAAATGCATGAATTCAATGAACCTATTAAATATACAATTTTAATGATGAATAGGTATTTATAAATGGATATTTTTCATGAAATGTGGTGATGTTATTTGTTATATATCACGGTAGTTATGAGTTCAGGAATAGAATTATATTTCCGATGACCTAGAATTTATTGTGGAATTTCTATAAATAAACACATAAAATTTTTATATCATTAGTTGTATATTCACTTTTTGATTAGACAACAACTATTTGAGACATATATTTTCACAACTATGTTTGATTTAGAGACAATGAATATGGATTTAATATATCTATCTTTTCAACATTGAATGTGGCTATACAATTAAACCTGAATTTTTTGTGGCAGATACTATTATATGAAAATATGATAATAAATTACTATATAATCTTATGATCAATAGAAATATATGTGTATTATAGAATATATTAAATGATGATTTCACTAAACATAAATAAATAAAAATATTCTTTATAATAACACTTAATAAATATTTTTTTAGAATTACAAATATTCAATATGATCTTATTCGCATTTCCTTACGATTATGTCAAAACCATATTTTTTGGAGACCATTGGTTGATTGAAACTAGATGAATATTCAGTTTTTCTTTTTCTTGATCAAAGAGGTGTTACATCTTCTTATCAAGATAATATTATTTAGTTTTTCCACCATTATTTGTGGTCAATTAATGTATAAAAATAAATTATGATGAATTCACCAAATCAAAATTTTTTAGTCAGGTATAAAAAGAAATATTTTGAATTTTATGTCAAAATAAAAAAACAATAAATAGGTTTGGACTATGAATTAATGACCCAAAAAATGATACTGTATTTACAAATATCCTTATTTAAATGGGATTATATATGAATAATATATTATATGTATTTTCAAAGAAATTATTTGAAGCATGATTCAATTAGGTTGATTGTGTAATAGCTCAAAATTATATAAAAATTAATTTTTATTCATAAATCCAACATAGTAGATGACATAGTAATGGTACACATTAAAGATGTTATAAAGTTTCAGTACATATATATTTTGATCATATTCATCCATGATCACTTATTTTCCTCTCATATTTTATATATTATGTATAAATGTCAAGGAATCTAGTAGAACATTAGTTTATTGTCCTCAAATATATAGGTAGATATAATGAACATTTATGATTTTATAATATAGGATCTAATCAATAATAATATATTTTGGTGAATCATGGGATGCTTATGAATTTTTTAAAGTAAAAAAGTTGCTAGAATATGATATTGGTGTCCCAATTTGTGACATTATATAATAATACCTATCAATATATACATTATTTAATTGAGAATGTAGGAAATGCGAATTTGGGACCCAAGATCATTCATGAAACTAATAAGAAGAATCAATTTATCAGGAAAATTATTGAGTTATAGAGAATGAATAAATAATATTATGAATAAAAATGATTTCTTCATTGGTACCTCATTGTGGGACATTATCTATCCATGAAATTCTATCAATGATTTAGAATTTCTTGACTTTTTAATCATATAAGGATGCATCCTAGGAATTTTGGTCTATTTTAAATACTATAAATAACACGGGAATGCAGTTTCCTATTTTCATTAACATTACTATTTTTTAATAATATATTGTATGCATCTTTATTGTGGAAATTCAATCCAAATCCAAGACATGTGATCTGATAGAATCATATTAATCATAAATTAGATATATTTTTTTAGTTTTTTTATCCACATCATATTAAAACAATAACATTATACTATTGGGAAAAATTAATTTTTTTGAGTATTCTTATTTGATAGTGAAATTAATGGGGACACATGGGTACATGACAATGATATACTATAATAATGGAAAAAATTAAAAATAACCATCCATAATCATATATAATAGGGTTGAATTACTAATTTTGGGAATAATTTAATTACCATTGATTAAGTACCATATACCATTAACTAAGTATTTTGATGATATATAATTTTTTTTGGGTACATGATTTTTCTGTTTATTTTTTGTATGTTCTGAATATGTTTTAAATGGTTAATGTTTTTACATAGTTAGGGGAACCCATATATATCTTCAAGATATCATAAATCATATTGTAATAGTTTCTAGGTAGGATCATGGTTGCTGAATAGTTAGATTAATTAGGGGAAAAACCATGAAATTTTGAAATTTTTAAGAAAATTAATTTCACATGGTTGAAGAACGGTTTATCAATATATGTGGAACAACTACAAAGGAACCATGGTGATTTATAATTGAACTCACACTATTACTATATGGTTTTTTAGACTATGCGGTCTTACCATGAAGAATAATTAATCAAACTAAAAATTGGTTCTTTATTGGTAGGACCAAAAGGGGCCTAAATATCCTAAGAGGGGGGGGGGTAAATCTGGGTATGGATATTCTATTCTTAAAATTATTCTTCCCCCACTAAATATTGATCTCTATATTATAAGGGTAAAATTGTTTTCTCGTATTTGGTTATGTTGATCACCTGTTGTTATCTTTATCTGATAGTTGTGCTTTAGATGCAATGCAGGGAATCAAGCAGGAAGACACAAAGATTTTTACTTGTTTCACCCTTACTGAGCAACGTCCAATGAGTATACAACGACGATGTAACACTGTACGAAATCCAAAAAACTCACTGCCAGTAATGTTTGTGCTAGATCACTTCTATTCCCAGGATATATCCCTTTACAATGTTTGGGGTAGGCTCACTACTTCCCAAGGGTCACTCCCTGTTCCTCTCTCTTTGGCTCACTGCCGGTAGAAAGTATAACCTTATTCCTCTTCCTTCGATCATTGTACATGGAAGGGATCCACTCACAGTTTATTTAAATATAAGTCTTTTCCTTTTCCTGAATACATGCATCCTGAACTGTTTACAGATGCTCTGTTGACATACCACTTTCACCAGCAGATGAATCTCACTTTTCACCAGGAGTACCGGGAAACCCCAATTTTATGCGATTCCCTTACTGTAACTTGTGCGTAATTCATTTTCCTTGTGTGAATTACAATTTTTTCACAACACCTCTATTACGCACAACACAACCACCAAATTTTATGCGCAGCCTCTATAATGCATTGCGCATAATTTTCCTTCCTTGCGTGAAATCCACTTTTCGCCCAACAACTCTTTTACACGCAACCTCTTTTACATGCAACACTCTTCTTTAGCGCACAGCCATTGGTTTTATGTGCTGCCTTAGCTTCTTTTGAAACACCAGACATTACGTGAAAACATAATGTTTATGCGCAACCCCCATGCGAACATCAATTTTTCATTCCATTACTCGGGTATTCTCTATGTCTTTAGCTCTTCTTGAATGATGGGGGTCACATCATATTTATTGGCAAAATCGACCTCGTGCGAAAAACCCTCCTTGAGCACATAATTCTCTTCAAGCATGAAAAAAACAACTTCCATGAAACAAAATTTTTCACGCATGGCTCCAATAATTTTCACCCCTCATGTCGTTGCCAATTTTTGAGCTTCGGACCTAGAAACACCTATTGTGTGAAAAAAATAATCCCTTTATTTCATTCATCCTGGAAATATTTCGTGCCCCACTTTCCTTTTACGCACACTATGAAAATATTTCGCGCAACACATTATTTTACCACGGACCGCACTGATATTTCGTGCACCATGCAGATTTTTCACGGGACACTATATTTTTTGCAAATCCCACTAATTTTTGTGCCCCATATTATTTTTCGTGTACCACTCCAATTTTGCACATACCTCCCTTTTTACCACCTCTATATCGTCCATTCCATTGTCGATGTTCTTAAATAAATCATGGATTGTTGAAAGCATCCATTAGAACATGAAAAATCACCATTTAATACCCCTTTGTCAACACACTCATACACCATGGTCTGCATTGTCAACAAACAAAACATGGATTCCCACTTTTTCAACAAACACAATCACGTCAAAAATGCTTCAATGATTCCTTAAGATATTTTTTCCCAATAATCTCACTGTTTGAGTTTGTTGACAACTCTTCTCATAAAAAATATCTTCACTCGATATCTCATTAAGGCTCCGTCCAGCCGCTACCACCATTCAGCTCTTGCGATTCTGATAGCGTTGAAGGATTTACATAAAACATACTCTAATCCCACACGAGGAATGCTCGACATGAGAAAAAGAGTAAATGAGAAGTCAATCAATAAAACAGTTCATTTCTTACACAAAATATTGATAACAAAATGATACCAATTACTAAACTGATACCACATGTTTATCGCTGGAAACTTTCTCCCACTATCACTCGTCTGCTTTTATCAAGATCGGTAGCTGTCATCTTTTGATATCTATTCTTTGATTGACCACTTCTAGAATCATCAGATTTAATACCCTTCCCCTTTATCATTTCTCCCCCTATCTTTTTGTTCCACCTATCAGCTTCTCCCCATATCATTCATGAATTTCCAAATAGCCACACTATATTGTTACACTGCCTCCTCCTTAAAGAATCAATGTTTTCTCCCCCTACCCAAAGGGCACCCCTTTGTTGTCTGTAATAGGTTAAAACACATATTTGTACATTAGGGTAAAATACATCATACCTCGGGGAGAGGGGGGTCCACATCCACTCTTTTTTTAGTACGAGGATTCGACTGGACTCCCAGAGCCAGCCGATGTCATTCAAAAGATTATTTGGGCAAGGCCTTTGTCATAATGTCTGTAACCTGTAGTTCTATAGGAAATTACTCCAACTTCATGATTCCCTAATCAACCTTCTCCTTGATAAAATGAGATTTTATCTCAATGTGCTTTGTGCTGTAGTGATGGATGGTATTTTAGCTAATATTTGTAATACGTGAGTTGTCACACTAGATTCCGATCATTGACATCACTTCAACCCCCATATCATCAAGTTGTTCCTTCATCCATAAAAAATTTGTGCAAGCTTTAGTTTCCATAATATACATAAATTCTGCAGTGCTTAATGGGATGAAATCTTGCTTCTTGCTTATCCAACCAACACACAATCTGCCATTATACAAACCACCTCCTCATGTTGATTTCATGTGTTCTGTAGAACAAGCCCAATATGCATCAGTATCTCCCAGTAATTCTAACTGAACTTTTTCACTATATATCAAGCCAAAATCCACCAGGACCTTGATATACCGAGGTATTCATTTCACTTCAACCATGTGGCTTTCCTTGGGATTACTAAGATATATCGCTGCTTGGCACATGGTGAATACAATTTCAGGCCTTATTGCAATCATGTATAGAAAACATCCAATGATTTTCCTATATTCTATGATATTAACTACCTTTCTATCCTCATCATTGGATAGTTTCATCCGGGTAGCAACAGGAGTATTCATCTCCTTGGAATTTTCCATTCCAAATTTTTTCAGAACCTCCTTGGCATATTTGGATTGAAAAATTAATGTTCCATTACATCCTTGTGTCACCTGTATACCAAGGAAAAATGTTAGCTCTCCAATCATTGACATTTCATGCTCACATTTCAGGAATTCAGAGAACTTTCTACATTAAGCTTCATCTGGTCTGCCAAATATTATGTCATTGACATAAACTAGTACCATCATCCTTTGATTACTGTAGTTGTTGAAATAGATATTGTAATCAACTGACCCGTGTTGGAAACCACTATTTTTTAAGTACTGTTCGAGCCTTGAGTACCATGCTCTTGGTGGTTGATTCATCACATACAATGCCTTAATCAGCTAACAAACCTAGTTCTCATCCTCATGAATGAAAAAACCGTCTAGTTTCTCAATATACACTTCTTCCTCCAAAATCTCATTGAGGAATGTATATTTGACATCCATCTTGAACACCTTGACCTTCCATTGCACTACAATGGCTAGGAATAATCTGATTTTCTCCAGCCCTACAACTGGTGAAAATGTCTTATCAACATTTATTCACTCTATATGGGAGTATTCATGGCACACTAGTCATGGTTTGTTTCAAATCACTATTCCATATTCAATCATCTTGTGGTGGTACACCATTTAGTCCAGATGACATTTTTATCTGCTGGCCTTGAAATAATTTACCACGTCTGATTCTTTTCTGAATAAGAAATAGTCAGTTTAGATCCCCTTGTGTTGTTTTATTCCACAAAAAATTCACCAGGAAATTTCTTACTATTTCATTGTTCATTAGCATCAATTCTTTCAACTACTTTTCGGAGCTTCTTGTTGAAACATTTTTGATACTCTCTTACAGCTTCTTGGTACCCTGAAAACTATTTGCTAATACCACTTGTTAGAACTAAATTGATAAGCATGAGATGGATGATTATTGCTACTTTTCCCTATGATTATTTGTTAACTCGATAGGCAACACCTGAGTTGAGTCATCCAATTGTTTCTTTGATGGATCTTGCATCTGATTTTGTTTTTGAATGATCCTCCAATTTTATGAAATACATCCTGTGGTTTGGCCCAAAAACTTTCTTCTTCTCCTGCATCATTTATTATCATCTTCCACTTGGCATTGATCCATTAACAAAATCTCTAAGCCTACTAATTTGGAACTCAGGGTAGGAAACAAGGGATAATGTTCATAACACAATCACTCAATATTGTGCTCTGTTACTCCCTTTCTTCTTCACCTTTTGTACTTGACTTGAGGCAATTGAAATCATGGAGCACATCACTTCTCCACATTACATCTTTAGATGATACTTCCATTTGTATCATATCTCCCTAAAACCTGAAACACTTGAATCATCAGTTAATAGCATTTATATACATAGGGAGAGTGGTGATTCTAGTATCCTCAAGAAGAGGATTGTGGTTGATCTTGATGATTCAACCCTTTGATTATTTCTTTAAAAGCATGACACTCATTTATTGGTTCTTCTAGCTGCCTAGCCCACTTTTACTAATCTGGCCATATGACTAAACATTCATTTCCCACATGCTGAGTCTTTCTACAAAATGTAGATTTTGTAGGCCTGATATTTCTCATCATTCTGGGTTTAAACCCACTAGTACACATTTCCTTCTTTCATGTTCCACAAAAATTACATTTCCCTTGATTCCTTCTCTAGGTAGGAATCTCTCTACTTATCATCTTCCCTTTCTTCTTCCACCATTGTAGGGGTCTTTCTCTTTCCTTCACTTCTCGCTGAGGAACACGACATGCGTATTTTTCAATGAATTCTTTGTTCATCATTATTTTATCAGATATCTGATCCACCACACTATTTTTCATAGGTGGTGAATTATACACTTAACATGCATTCTTATTTCTCATAGCTGGAGTAAATCTCCCATTAATCACTCGAGTTTGTTCACATTTTCTCCACAAGGGTTGTTGTGAGTGTGACAGAGAAGGTGATTGATAAACCTTTCATTCAGCTCCACGTGATTCCCCTAAGGCTCTAATCCTATTCATAAACATACCACTTTGTCTCCCAGTTTAGAATTTCTCATTATGCATCACTGGAGTCAATAATTTCTTTTTGAGGACCATTTCCTTTATTGATTTCCTCTCACTGCAATTTCTTGCTAGATTCCCATAAACAGAACATATAAAACATTTTCCATAAAAGGAATACCTCATTTCATCACCTCTCTACTGATATGATGATGCATCTTGTTTTATTGTTCTTACATTTATCTCATGAGATTCTTGAAACATACTCATTGTGTGCCCCATTCTTCCACAATAGAAGAAATTCATGGATAATTTCTTTTTAGGGACTCTTCTTTCAGACTACTCATATTGCTTCTTCTTATTATCAGACTTAGAAATGTTTCTGTATTCACAACAAGAAATATATTCAAAATCTTCTGAACAAAAACTTGTCGTATGACCATGAATCCCACAAAAATAGCACATGCTATTAGTGCTTCCGGTAAATTCTTTTTTAGGTCTATCTCCAGTACCTAAAAGGTTTTTCTTATCTCTGGAGCATTTGACTTCTATCTTATTATCACAAACTGGAGTAGGATTATCATATCCAATTCCATATTTTACCAAAATAGAAGGAAATTGGAATGATACAATCCTTTCATTCTTCTCATCTGAAGTAGCATATTTAGATTTCATTTCTTCATCACCTGCCGAAGGGTAATCAAATAGAAAGTGCAAGGAATCCATCATCTTGGGATTGTCTTTAGAATTAGATTTGTATATTTCTTTCTTGACTGATTATATCTATTCCTCTAGTTGTTTAATCTTTTTATATCTTGATTCAAGTTGAGCATTAAGCTCTCTTGTGAGATTCTTCTCACTACTCATCTCAACTTCCAATTGTGATGTGGGCTTATCCACCATTTCACATTTCCCCTTTACTTTCAGTTTTCCTTTACCAATGGAATCAGAACAAAATGCATTCTATTATTGTAGCCTTTGATTATTCTGAAGTAGTTATGATAGCTATGTAGTAATATCATCATTTCTGGCTTTCAAATTCTGATTTTCATCTTTGTTCGTATTCATTCCCTTGACATCAATTTTTTATTTTCTTACCATTGTAGATCTATTTCGCAGTTCGTCGTCTTGAGAATAATTCTTCTCCCTCAGATCAGTATCTACATCAATAAGCCTTTGATTCAAACCTCTTAGCATATTGATCTCAGCTTCCAGTGATTTGATTCCAATACCTTTAGATTTAATTTCATCAGTGAATTTATGATCTATTTTTTTCTCGTTGTGTACAACTTCTACTTTTTGACTTCTTGGTGTTTCTTCATCATCAGTAGTTCCAACATCACTTGGAATGTCTGGTTCTTTACTCATTCCTTCTACATCATTGAATGAGTAATTATTTTAACTATATGATTTATCCAAATAATTATTCTCATTATTACTTGATTCCTTCAACTAAATCGCACTCTTTCTATTAACACATCCACATTGGGGAATTTCACCAGACTTCTGCTTCTACTTTGAAGTTCATCCCTTTTCTATGAAACACCATGATAAGAGAAGACTAGATAGTTAACATAATAAATCAACTGAACTAAGTCAAAGAAAAAAAATCTGATAAGAGAAACCTGCTCTGATACCAATTGATAGGACCAAAAGGGGCCCAGATACCCTGAGAGGCGGGTGAATCAGGGTATGGATATTCTTCTCTTAAAATTGTTCTTTCCACACTGGATATTGAACTCTATATTATAATGGTCACTTTGTTTGGTATTATTTGTTTTTGTTGATCACTTATTTTTATCATTATATGATCGTTATTCTTTAGATGCAATGCAGGGAAGCAAGAAGGTAGACACAAAGATTTTTACATGGTTCACCCTCACTGGGTTACGTACAAGGAGTATACAATGGTGATAACCCACTGTACCAAATCCACTAAATCTCACAGCCAATAATGTTCGGGCTAGATCACTTATTTTCCCAGGTTCACTTCCTATAAAAATTTTAGGGTTAGCTCACTGCTTCCCAGGGGTTACTCCCTTTTCTCCTCTCTTTGGCTCACTACCGGTAGAAAGTATAACCTTGTTCTTCTTCCATTTATCACTGCACTTAGGACAGATCAACTCAAAGTTTATAGACATGTAGGTATCTTCATTTTCCTAAATAGATTCATCATCAACTATTGATAGATGCTCTATTGATGTACCACTTTCACCCGCAGATGAATCTCACTTTGCACCGGGTGTACCGGGCAACGCCAATTTTTACACATAGCCCTTACTGCACCTTGCGCATAATTACTTTGTCATGCGTGAAATACAAATTTCTCGCAACACGTCTATTATGTGAAATCACCATATTTTACACGCAGCCTCTACAATGCCTTGCGCGTCAATTTCCTACCTCGTTCCAAATCCACTTTTCACTCAAAAAATATTTTACGCACAAACTCTTTTATGCACAACTCACTTTTTTTGGTGCGAAACCACTAGTTTTATGCATAGCCTTAGCTTTTCACGAAACGCCAGACTTTACATGCATTCTTAATGTTTAATCGCAACCCCCTTGAGAACGTCGCTTTTTTGCGCCAGTGCTTGGGTATTTTCTATGTATTGCGCTCTTCTTGAATGAGTGGGGTCACTTAATATTTATAGGAAAAATCGACCCCATGTGAAGAACCCTTTTTGAGTGCATAATTCTCTTCGAGTGTAAAAACCACATCTTCCACACAACACTATTTTTCTCACACGACTCCAATATTTTGTGCCCCTCATGCCTTTTCCAATTTTCGAGCTTCAGACCTCAAAACACCACTTGTGCAAAAAAATTCATCCCTTTATTTCTCGCATCCCACAAATATTTTTCACCCAACTTTTTTTTTGCTCGCCAAGCAAATATTTCGCGCAACACATTATTTTCCACACACCGCGCTTATAATTCGCACACCATGCTTATTTTTTGTACGCCACTATATATTTCACGCATCCCACTAATTTTTCGCACCCCACATTTTTTTTCACACACTGCCCCAATTTTGCACGCACCTCCCTTTTCCAAAAACACATCTCTCCATTTTATGACATTTAGGCCCAAAAATTTGGCATACACTAGAAAACAACGCCACCATATATCTACTCTTTTTTTCCGCCTCCTGATCGTCCATTACTTTGTCTGGGTTCTTCAATCAATCATGTATTATTGAAAGCATCCCTTGAACCTGAAAAATCACCACTTAATCCCCCTTTTTCAACACATTCATACACCATGGTCTGCTTTTTCAACAAAAAAACATGGAGGCCCACGTTTTCAACAAACACAATCACCTCAAAAATGCTTCAATTATGCCTTGATGGATTTTTACCAAATATTTATTCTATTATTCACTAAAAACCCCCATTTATGAACAGTTATACAAGTATCTCAAACATAATAATTTCATTTGGAGTCCTTGAAATCTCCCTCCTTCAGAAATCCAGTTTAAATGATTCAATAAAGGATGGATCAATGAGATTAAAGGTATGATAACTTTTCTCCCATCATTATCCCATAATTATATAGTCCATTTTATTCCTAAAAAAATAATTATAAATGATATATTACAGATAGATCATTATTAAATGATCTTATTTGATGATTTCATTATTGGATCCATTGTTGAAATTTAATTTTCATCATGGATCATAAGGTTTCATTTTTTCATTCGTTATATAAATCTCCCATTATTTAGAAGGTTACTCACCCCCATATCCAAATATTTTATATCATTTAAAATTACATATATAAATTAATATTTTTTATTTAAAAGGAATATTGTTTTGATTTCAGGCCATAAAATTCTTTTCAGAACAATTTGTAAATCATTAATTTCATCATTTTCATGATAATATATTTTTTACATTTTATAAAGTTTCATTCTAAGTTTATATACAATTGATTGTTGAATAAAGGATGTTAAAATAATTGTTAATTGTTGATGTGATTAATTATGTGAAAATGAAATACATTGGAATTATTTTTTAATAATTTCATTAGGAGTGTTTGTTCAATTAAAGATGTGGTGTGAGGTTCCCTATTAGAGTAATCTTGATAATACACACCTAGTGATGACATAAAGTAACAAAGAGTAACTAATCATGAGTATGGAACTATCATATGAAATTCATGTCTGTGTTTGAATGGGTATTGGTATTTTATTTATGAATATTTAGTAATATAATTCTTCTGTTAATATTAATTTGTTTCATTTTTTATTTTTATTTTATTTCCACTATCATATTTACATGATATTATGAATTTTAATCTATTGTGTTCTTTTACTAGTTTCATGAGTTGGTATGCATCTTAATGAAATCATATCGGGCATGATTAATCACCCCAAGTATATTCACATGGAATAATATGTAGATAATTTCTCATCCTTGAACGTATAAGGGGGAATCCAATTATCTATCTATTGGAGGTTATTGATTGAGTTTCTATGGTGTGATATTGGAGTTTCCTTATAGAGTTGTTTCTGTGTTTCCACATCTGTATTGATGAATTATGGTTTCATTAGTGTTATTGGATCTTCATGTTCTACCAATTAAGAGCTACTCTTATATTAGTATCTATTAGATTTTAATTTTTATTTTATCACAAAAAAATCCTTACAACATATAGTTAGTTTGGTTATTTGTACAATGTCTTGAAATGTTGTGGTTATTCAACGTGCAATCACCCCAAAAAGTTTTTGTAATCCATTGGAATTTATTTACATCTATTGGTGTATTGGGGACATAACATAAGGTTAGTGGCACCTAATATCATTCAAATCTAATTTTAATGTTGGGGATGTTTCAAATTTTCTATCTTAGTGGGTAGCCTTGATTTTATGATTTCATTTAAAAAATTTCTTTAATTGATGAAAATATTTTAGAACATGAGCTTGTGATAATTTTTCCCTCTCATAGCTCACATTCATTAGATCCTTTATGATTCATGTCTTATGAGGTACCAACGACTATGACATGAAACATGATTAGAATCTATGATTTTTTTATATAATTTTAGAATTATAACACATTTTCTCATAATCTTATTCTCATTTTACAAATTCTGAATATTATTAATTAGAATATCTCTTACTTACCATTATTATGGGCCATATATCTCCAATTATTATGTTTCCATTTTCCTTGGAAATTAATAATGGTATTCTTTATGATATTGTAATGAATAATTTTAGTTGTGAAGAACATTTTCAACGTTGTTTTAGATTATTTATGTACTAGTCATTTATCTATCCATGTTCATAACTAATAGTCAACAATTATGGTTTAAGAATGGATCTTAATTTAATGTATATCATATTAATCTAATTAATGAAATATATATGTATATAATGTTATTATGTCCTCAATTGGTACCCTAAATATGTTTTTTTTAAATGACGATTAGAAAATTTTTGGGAAAAACTATGTGATAAGAATAATAAATTTATAAAAACCAATGTAATGGTACTGAATAGAGGACACTTTTCATAGAAATAACCTCAATATGTATATAATTGAAGTGGTTGGGTTTGTGTCATATATGAGCATCAGAATAAGAACACTCATTGGATGTGAATTTGGTGT
The DNA here is from genome assembly GCA_963277665.1 of Viscum album. Classification (NCBI taxonomy): domain Eukaryota; kingdom Viridiplantae; phylum Streptophyta; class Magnoliopsida; order Santalales; family Viscaceae; genus Viscum; species Viscum album. Next base: position 577,708,544 of record OY728129.1, read on the forward strand.
TATCTTCATCTTCACGAGAACATGATGAGTGGGCACATGAAACAGCACCTATTAAGATAGTCTCAGTTCATATTCATGGGTTAATTTAGATATTCATTTTGATACATAATTATGGATTTAAATATTTGGAAAAATTGATGAATAAGGTTAAACATGATGTGTAATATATTTAAAATTTATTTTTTATTTATAAATCCTATCAATGATTTTCATTATTAGATAGTTTACCTCTGTTATAATTATTTCCCAAACTATGATTACTGGATTTAGTCAGCATCTGGAACCAAAACAAACCATGTTCATGATTAATGTAACAAAAAATGGAATTATTTTCCCCCTAAAAACAACATGATAGGAGTGTAGTAACTCAAAATATTGTTTTTATTATTACAAAATATTCCCAAACCTTTAATCACAACGAGTTTCTATATTAGTAGAGAAGGTAAAATCTATTTTGTATTTCATGATGCATTATCAACATACACTATCTGGGTTTCCTTATCTACTAATTTTTATGTAATATTTCATTATTAATAAATCGATATTTAACATTCTCCAATGCATTGTGAAGAAGAATTTTTTTTCTTTGTTATCCATATGGAATGAAAAGTAGATCATTGGTGTTTTATATTAAGAACATGATATAATATTATGAAATTAACTGAATGTTTTTTGATATGTTTTGGTCGTTATCTTTCAATAAATTCATTAATCAAATACTTTATATAAAAATGGATAATTAATTCCTTGAGCTAATTCTAAAGGAAAATGGAATCCATTAGTACCTATGAGGAAAATTTTAGAATTACATGTTTGGTACATTTATGGTATTATAATCCAAACGTAATACAATGACGAATGATTATTCACTGGCATAAAACATAATCACCAAAGGGTGTTTACCATAAAGACATGAAACATCTTTTTACCCTATTTCTGGTAATTATATTCCCTTTAATTTTATTCCTATTTAATTGAAGGTGTATTGGGGCTCAATCAGATGTAGATAATTTAATCTAGAAAATAACATAATTCATTGGTATGTACGCCTGTTTGTATTAATTAAGTCTAGGTATAAATGTATTAATGGACCTGTGAGGTTCTCCCAAATTTCGGAGAATTCTTGAGTTGGTTTATGGTTTTTTGTTATAATTATAAAACTTTTATACCTATAGGTGAAATATATTCAATATACTGGGCATACAAATATGTATGTTCTACATGGTAGATGTCTTGAACATTTTCAATATCATGGTACGAGTACACACCATGTAACGGTTACACTATGTACAATGTAAAAAATATTGGTTCTAAATAACAATGTGATAGTTTTTTCAGTATATATGAGTCTTGAAGTGTTATGTCCCCAACCTGGAAGCCAATAATCTGGTTCTATGAGTTGAATGGTCACATGAACTTATGCATGCCCCCCCCCCAATAAGCCAAATGGTTCTAATTAACAGCGGGGGTCGAAATAGGCAATTAGGAGACAATACCCATTTTTATCAGAGTAATACACTACAGAAGATAAAATATTAGCAGAATAATTACCAATAATACCGGAGCATGCATAAACAACCATCTCCCCAAATGAGGTCCAACCATTTCCAACATTACATATGCAATACCATGTTACAAGTGAAAAAGTGAACCAAAACAAAAATGAAGAAAAATTCAAAATCCCAAAAAAATATCCCCGACCCCAAGTTTGGGTCCTCTTCCACATACACCCATGTCAACCCAATTATCAATCTTGGGCCTTTTCCCATCTCCCAACCAGCAATCATGAAGTCTACTCAGGTACCCAATAGAAGTCTGACCAAGGAGTGAGTAAAACTCAATATGCCACCACCAATGGTGTCTACAAAAATATTTGGTATATACAATTATTCATGAAAAAGGGAAATGAAAAATAAATTACAGGGAAATGATTAAGTACCCTTAGCTATTTTGGGTCCATTACCAGCATTTATTACAATTTCCACATCTTAAATTTTCAACACATTTATCGGTGGTTTATTAAACACAACATGTTACACAGCTTAAATTACACAATCACATACAAGAGTAAAACACGTAGTTGTCCTATCTCACTAGGACCAAGTTCCCCATGCCAACGATATCCACACCTTGAAGCATCTATCAGGGTGGATGAAACTGATAGGGAAACAGAGCATCGGTCTTATCCCTACCCCATGCGTTAGGGGTGAAGTTTAGAGCCTCATTCCAACTCGACCCATGGGCGTAGATCCTAAGTCAATACCCCACACTACCAAGCTATGTGCAGATTCTATACATATATGTATCCATTATCCATTTACATAACATCACATTCATTTACCAAGGTTAATAGAAACCATAACAAAAACAAGAGGGTTATGCCATGCATTAACCCATTAACACATTTACCACATTTCAAATCATTTAACCATTTAGCTCAATTCCATTTTGTTATGCTTATCTCAATAAGCATTCATTCAGCGTGTCTATCTCACAAGGATTAGTTAATTATGCCTAATTCAAAATGATTAATTACCAAGCTCATAACCAATTAATTTATTGTCTTCAATCACTTCGAAATATTATCCCAACATCCCTTATGTTATTACAAAGCGTGGGTGCACCACCCGGCTTCTAACCCAACCGTAATAGTCACCCCAACATATTTATCAGGGGATCTAAATAAATACTCAACAATATGACTTATTATTCACAATTCCCTAGGTCTTCGAAAGTCAGATCACCCCATGGATGGCCCTAGTTTAGTCTCATCACCCTCAACGCATCCCATGGGAATTGTGAGGATTCTATTTACCTTTTTAGTACCTATTTTACCAAAACATACCATAGGTTTTCAAAACATACCTAGAGACACCCAATAATAAAACCAAACATGACCAAATCAACAATTAACCCATGGGATATAACATGTAGAATACATACCTCAATTATGTGGCTGAACACACTCTTGATCAAGCCCTTAGATTCCACTTCAACCAACCATTGAAGATTCAACCTATAACTCACCCAATGAGTTGGGTTCTAGAGCATCGAAAAGAGAGGGGAAAACTGTACAAACCGCAAAATCAAAAGAGATGCAAGGCTGGGATTAGCCTTTTCAAAAGCTTTTTTACACAACCAATGACACAAAAAATTCCATAGAAATGTGAGAGATTTATCTCCTGGATCAATTGGGAGATTTTGTTCATCCCTAGATTGAAGAGAGGGAAAAAGGGGAGGAATTCCCAGGATGGAGTTAAAAATACCAGGGTGGAAAATTGTATTTTTTAGATATTTCGGGGCACCATGGTTTACTCTCATGGTTTGAAAACCCCTGCAAAAACTGGGGCAATGCTTCTATCCCAAAAATACCCCCTTGCATTATTTACCTGCTTGGTTTTCCAAACCGTTCATAAAACGTGTGGATCATACTATTTGAAAAAATCTCATCTTGCATTGTTTATCTGGGTTGTTCACATGATTAGAACTATCCGTACATAGAATGTGTGGACTTCCCATAAAACCCCATATTCTCCCCTTTTAAGGTCCCCAACCTTGGGAACACCACCATGACACCTCTAGGACTTGGTTAAGAACATAATTAACCAAAACAAGGGATTTAATCCAAAACATAAATGAGAACATTCCTTTCTATGATATAGGATCTTAAAAACTCCCCACCTTATAACAGACCGGCCTCGAGCCAAGATCCCATGCTTCATTTCACTTCCATGGAAAACTGATTGGGCCACTGAGCCCACATATCTGATTGATGCTCCCATGTTTCTTCATGAACTTCGTAATGCTAGCATAGTACTCGCACTAATAGAACAATCATAACCAACACGAATTTCTCAATATGATCCATGATTCAAAACTAATGATCATAAAAGGATGCATCATCCTCAAGCACAACATCATCAACAACCACCACGTGATTTGGGACTGGTTGATACCACCAAAGCTACGACATAAAAAAAGACATCATGCATCTAGTTATACTGTTGTGGAAGAGTCAATAGGTATTCCACCACCCCAACCCTCACCACTATTTCAAACAGCCCCACATACCTGGTCACCCACTTTCGTTTCATCTAAATTCATTGGTGACCCAACCATGGTGACTTCTGTAAGAAAACACTATCACCAGCCTCAATCTCAAGCGGTCTACACCTCCAATCCGCATATGACTTCTACCTACTCTGAGTTATTTCCAGGCATTTCTGATTCAACTCAACTTTCTCCCTTGTCTCAATCACGAGATGTGGTCCCAAAAGCTCATTTCACCATCCTTCAACCAACACATCAGAGATCCACACAGTCACATTTAGAGAGCCTCATAAGTTGCAATATGAACCATATCTTGAAAAAAGTTTTTGTTGGAAAATTCCAAAGAGACATGTTCTTCTCCCATGAACCACTGAAAACCAAGACAAAATCCTTCATCATGTCTACCGACACAAGGATTGTATGCTCCAACAACCCGTCCATCTATGGGTGGAAAATGATACTCAAAATCACCAAAGTACCTAGTGCCTTCTATATCGCTTGCCAAAAACATGATGTGCAACGAGAATACAAATATTAAACTATAGTATGAGGTACGCAATGAAACCATACTATTTACCAAACATACAAATAACCCAATAGATCACATGTATAAGTCTCTTGAATCGGTAAGAAATGAACAACTTTCGTTAGGTGATCCACAACCATCCAGATTGAATCATTCGTATTAGGCCTCCTCAGAAGACCCACCACAATATCCATTATCACATTTTACAAATTCAATTATGGAATGGGTAATGGATGAAATAATCCACCTTGGCAGTGATGCTCATCTTTATCCTACTGATAGGTAAGGCACGGTGCCACAAAGACCACAACATATTTTCTAATTACTGGACACCAATACTGCCTAGGGAGATAATGATATATCTTGGTCAAACTGAGAAGAAAATCCCATTTTGTTGCATGGAACTCATGAATCAACTCTTCCCTTAGGCAACTCTTCACAACCACACGACCATGAACACCAAAAACATCGTCCACGCCTACATCCCAACCAGATGGTGGCTCCCAACCATAATGTCTTTTCATTTAGGTCCAAACATTCAAGATCGTCAAGTTTCCTTCCCCTAACACGAATCAAATGTGTCAATTCAAAAACCATATAAGGAAGAGACACCTTATCATTTTCCTCCTGCGCTTTCAGGTGTATCTCTGTAAACAAGGCCATCACCTTCCACTCGATGCTGGATTCCTAAACCACCTAGATTTGATCCTTTTTGTTTAAAGAATCAACATCATTGTTCCATTTTCCGGATGTATATACCATCTCAATGTGAAAATACTATAGATACTCAACCATCCTTTGGTGTTAAAGATTAAAATCCCATTGCGAAAACATATACTTTTATCTCTTGTGGTTGGTATACACTATGAACCGTTCCACCAAAATGTACTGCCTGTAGTAAATTAAGGCATACACTACTATAGCCAACTTAATATCAGGAGTGGGATAATTCCACTCAGGGGGTCTCAATTTCCTTGACCCATAAGCCACAACCTTCTCATTATGCATCAACACAACCCCAAGCCCGCTACTGGATGCCTAAAAAAATAGAATAGACTTTATACCTGACTTAGGTAAGATCATGATCGGTGCGGTCGTCAATATCTCTTTCAACACATGAAAGGCACTCCCACAAGCCTCTGACCACTCATACATGATTCCCTTCCTGGTCAAGCCTGATTGTGGTGAAACTAAATGAGGGAAATCCGGAATAAACCTTCTAAAATATCCAACCGAACCCAAAAACTCAAAACATATAAAACACTCTTGGGATGCTCCCAAGACACAACCGCCTAAAATTTCATTGGATCCACTGAAAAACCTACCACAGAGATGTTGTGACCCAGAAAATTCACTTCTCTATTTTAGAAAAGAATCTTTTATTGGTTCACGTAAATTAAGTTCTCTCTTAGTGTACTCAAGACGATGACAATATATTGGGCATGATCATCATGTCTTTTTGAGTACACCAAGATGTTTTCAACAAAGGAAACCACAAACATATCCTAATAAGTTTTAAATACTCTTTTCATCAAATACATAAACACTTCTAGTTCATTGGTCAATCCAAACGGCATCACCGCAAACTCAAAAAACTCATATCAAATATTGAAAGCTATCAGCAGTACGTACGAAGGCCTCACCATCAACTGGTGATAACCTGATCACAAATCAATCATAGAGAACACTAAATCAGCCATATACTGGTAAAATAGTTCATCAATTCGATTAAGAGGGTATACATTTTTCACCATCATCTGATTTAACATCCCATAATCAATTCAAAACCTTAACGACCCATCATACTTCTTGAAAAAAGTGCAAGAGATCACCATAGATATGTACTAGGACATATGAAACCCTTTTCTTCCAACTCCTCAAGTTGATCCTTTAACTCTCAGAGTTATGATGGTACCATTCAGTATGGAAGAATATTAATTGGCTCCTCTCCTGACAGTAACTCAATCGTGTTCTCAACATCCCTCTCGAATGGAAACCCCAAAAAATATTTAGGAAACACATCTTAAAACTGATCCACTACTGGAGGAAAGAAAAACTATTCCCATCTTTCATCATCAAGCACCTGTCACGCTCATTGAGTTGTGAGCCTGTCCAACTGTCGATAGAATGGTCCCACACGACTTTCTCAAACAACCCAGTCTCTGTGATGGATAGAAGCGTCACCCTCAAGTGACATGAACGATACCTTACAACGGTAATATTATATGTGTTACTGATACAACAATAACCAATCCATACCCCAAACTAGTTCAATCCCGAACATCTCATGAATGATGATGTCCAATAGGAAATGATACCCACCGACTTCCAGAGCACATCCCTTGCACTACCTGATTTCTTCATTCTGCACCCCCAAAAGAGTGTCAATCGATATATCCCAAGATATATACTCCATTGGAAAATGCAAGAATACCAAAAGATGAGTAGTAATAAAAGAGTGTGGGGAACCATTGTCAAACTATTCACTCGAAATCATAGAAGATACCGGGATCGTACCTCGAACAGTCTATGGACCAACCTCACAATCACCAGGTGTGGACTAAACTGCATGAAGCTGACCGACCCCTCTACCCTAGGCCCCATCCTGTGTGGCATGCACTACACTACTCAGAAGTCATGGGTGATCCTGCCCCAGAGTCCCATGTCCACTACCCTTAATTATATGGCCGTGGAGTTCCAACTGCATGCCTGATATAGAGAAATTGATCCCTTGCCTCGGTTGGGAATCTATCTATCACCAACATTCATACTCTCTTTCTAGGGATTCCTGTAAAACCTCTACATGTGTCCCAAACTGCCACACAATTGGCACTCAATTGGAGGTCAGTGACACTGACCACACATGTACCTTGGCTTACCACACTAGTATAAGAACACCATGTTACCACCCTGAGAGGTGTACTCTCTCTTCTGACCACCTCGCGCACTACCTCCCCATAAGAAAACATCATAACCAACGCTTCTGACCCTCAAAAGCAGCACCACATGTCAACCAATTAGCACATCAAACCCACTACCTGAATCTATCTTCAGGTTCCCATCTAATAATAATTCATTATTCAGTACCTCTTTTAACATATCCATGTGAATGATATTTACCTGAGATCTAATCTCGTGTCTCAGCCCATATTGGAAATGCCTCTCAACAGCAACCTCATCCCTAAAAAATTCTACAAAAAATCATTGCAGGTCAGTGAATTGGCCAACACACTCCTTCACCAACATCAATCCATGTGTCAGGCTCATGAACTCTATATCCTTCTTGTTCTTTAATGTCTTTGGGTAAAAGTGATCCAATTTGTTTTCCTTGATGTCTTTCCACAACATCCCCTCACCCATCTTGGTCCCAGCTAGGATGTCCCACCAATGATTTTCCTGGCCTCATAACATATAGGATTCCATCTTAACCTGCATAAAATTAGTTGTCTTAATATGATCAAGTATCATCTGGATATACTCTATCTAGAAATTTGTTTCTTCTGGACCACCTTCTCTTATACTGGTTGGAGGGTTCTATGGTTGAAACTCTCTGGTCAGCTCAAACATACTTAGTGCAACCTGAAATGTGTCCCAATCCATCATCTTCATAAATGACCTAAATTCTATCGGAACCTCGCTTCCCCACATTCCTATATCACCACATTCTCTTTCTCCTCTTCTGGAGGCGTGTTATAAGAAACAACCTCTTGTTTCCCAACCGGCGCTCGATATCATTGTGTAATTTCTCTATATCTCCAAACACATGGTTTAGAACACATGCCAAAGAACATTCACAATTTTATAAAAAAAGGCTCTTCACCAGCCAAAACAACCCACCATACATCCACCATCCTAATAAACCTTAGTATTCCAAAAACATCACCCCGACCATCCATACCGCGGACTATGGTCCAAAAGGGGTAAACAACCATACACTACCAAAAATCTAAGAGAACATGTTACAACAACATTTTCAATTATTTACGACCATGAACTACACATACATCATTTTCACCACTTATAATTCCTTTATCTTAACACACTTTCATTGTTTCATTTACCACATTTCCCCTTTTTCAATTATCAAAATGCAAGGTGCATTTCATCTCTCATGCTTCGCACACCCAACCCATGTGTGTTCCTACCACGATGCATGTCACATACCACTCTATGTTCCTACAATGTTGCATTAATTCCCAACCTCATTCCATTGAGGCCAAGAGCGAAATATCATAAAACAATCACAACACAGAACATGTGCATCACCCAATGGTGAAATGTCATCAACTGTAACATCAAAAAATCAATAACAACAATTATATCCATGGGTGAATTGGGTTTTCCCTCATACTTGGGTTAGCTAATCCCATGAACGAACACATTACCAAATCCTGGAACATCCTAACTCACTTCTATCATCCCAAATAAAAAGATTTCATTGAAGGAGAAGAAGGATCTCTTATGATACCTCATTGTAACATCCACTTCTCAGATTCCACTAATGTGGTCCTCCGAGATGGGTGGTTAAATGACCTTAAGTGCACCTCCCCATACGCCAAAGGTTTCCAACTAGTAGAGAGGGTCCAAATAGTCAATTTTTTAGGCTATACCCCCTTTTTATCTGAGTAAGACACAACAGAAGATAAGAACATAACGGAATAATAACCAATAATACAAAAGAATGCATAAACAACCACTTCCCTAAATGGGGTACAACCATGTCCAACAATACATATGTCATGCCATGTTACAAATGCAAATGTGAACAAAAACAAAAACAATGACAAACCAGAAAATCCCCAAAATGATCGCGACACCAAGTATTGGTCCGCCCCAATGTACACCCATTCTAACACAACTGTCTAACAAGGGCCTTTTCCATTCTCTTAACCTGCAAACATGAATCCTACTCTGGTACCCAATAGTGGCCTGAGCTGGGTGTGAGTACAACTTTTTTGGACACCACCAACGATGTCTACAAAATATCTTGTATAAACAATTGTGCATGAAAAAGGGAAATTAATAATAAATGACAAGGAAAAGATTATGTTTCATTATCTAGTTTAGGTACATTGAAAATATTATTACCATTTCTATATCATACATTTTCATCAAATTTATCTGGGGTTTAATAAAGACAACATGTTACACGGATTAAAGTACACAATCATATACATGAGGAAAACGCACAGTTGTCTTATCTCACTAAGACCAACTCCACCATGCCAACCATATCCTCACCTCAACGGTTGATTTCAGGATGATGCAACTTATAGGGAAACAAAGCATCAATCTTTCCCTAACTCATGCATTAGGGGTGGATTTTAGAACCTCATTCAAACTTGACCCATGGGCGTAGAACCTCGGTCAAAACCCCACACTACCAAGATCTATCCACAAGCTATAAATATATGTAACCATTAACCATTTACAAAACATCACAATCATTTCCCAAGGTAAACAAAAACCATAACAAAAACATGAGTGCTAATGCCATTCTTTAACCCATTAACACATTTACCACATTTCACATCATTAAACCATTTAGCCCAATTCCATTTTATTATTCTTATCTCACTATAAATTCATACATTGTGCATATCTCACTAGGCTTGGTTCATTATGCCTAAATCACAAGGCTCCATTACTATGATCATAATCAATTCCTTTATGGTCTTTAATCACTTCCACATATTAACACAACATCAATTAGGATATTACGAAGTTTGGGTGCACCTCCTAGCTTCTATACCAACTGTAATAGTCACCCCCAACACGTTTATCAAGGGATCAACATAAATACTCAACAATATCACTTGTTCTTCACAAATACCTATGCTTGGGAAAGTTATCTCACCCCATGGGTTACCCTAGTTTAGTCTCATCACCCTTAACACATCCCCAAGGAATATAGGAATTCCATTTACTTTATAGTTACCAGTTTACAAAAACAATCCATTTTTGATCATAGAATACTATGATATACCCATGAATAAAACCACACACACAAAAATCCTCAAAAAACCATGGGATATAACTTATAGACCACCTACGTCTATTCCGTGGTTGAACAACATATTAATCAAGCACTTATATTCCACTTCAAACATCCTTTAATGATTCAACAAATAAATCACCCAAGGATTAAGGTTTTTGAACTTCAAAAAGAGAGAAGATGAAGGTGCAATCCCTAAACTGAAAAGCGAAGAAAGGATGGGATTATCCTTACCAATAGAATTGATCCACAACCAATGAAACCAAAAATTCCTGGGAAAAGAGGGAGATTTATCTCTTGTAGATCATGGAAGATTTGGTTTGTCCTAAGGGTGAAGAGAGGGGAATGAGGAGGAATTCCCAAGTTAGGGGTATAAATCATGGGGTGGAAAAATTTTAATTTTATTGAAATTTCTATGATGCATGGTTTACCAACATGGTGTGAAAAGCTATGTGCAAACCATGATGATGCTTATATCCCAAAATACCCCTCGCACAGTTTACCTTCATGGTTTCTAAACCATGTGCAAACCATGTGGATGCTACCATCTGAGAAAAATAATCTTGCACTATTTACCTGGGCACTCGGAAAGACTTTCACAAACTGTGTGTTGTAACACCCCAAGTTTCCATGGTACACTTCTCTTTGAATAATATAGTAGACTGTGTTGTACGCAACTTCTAGTTCTAACACACACCGCAACCAATAAAACTAGTCGTTATGAATATTAATACCCAATTTTTGAAATTTTATACATTTTATCTTTCAAAATAATCTTCATTTTTGGATTCGGAATATCAAAATTAGCTTAGGGTGAAAATTTGGTGTTTTTCAAAAAATCTTTCAATTTTTGATGAATAGTGAAAAACACCGAGTTATAGTTTAAAACTGAATTTTTATTTAAAAAAATATTTATTTAATTTAAATTTATTTTAGGTCAAAATAGATACATAATACCTATATAAGTACAATGTAATTATTTGGATTGAGTTTATAAAAAATTTAGATATATAAATATTTTATTGAACTTTTCATCGTCTTTTACCCATCTCCTAGGAGAATTTGAAAATTCACATACAACTTAATTTTACCTCTTATGTTAGTGGAATTTATAAAATCCAAGAAGCATGGTTAATATAAAGGAGTAAAATGTGGTTCAATAATGAAGAAATAATTTTTGGTGAATACTGAATTATTAATTTTATTTACCACATTATAAAGTAATAGGGTAATTAAGGGAAAAAATGATATTATTATTACCCTAACACATGTACTAATTCTATCAAATAAGTATAATTCGACCAAAAACAACCTTTGGAAAAAATTTAACCTCTCTAGTCCACATGGATTAGATTAGGACATTTATTATAATTTATTTCAAAGAAGAGTTAAAAGAGTTAAAATCAAAGTTTAATAACTAAATAATTTTTAATATAGGTTTATACATAAGATAAATTCTATTATAAATATTCATTAGTATGATAGAATGATTTTATACACAATGGTATTTTATTTATAATTTTTATATTTTATATTATTTAGTTTATTTATGACACAATGATGATGCAGTAATTACCTTATTAATGAAATATTAAAATAATTGATATTATAAATACCCAAATAAATATAATTTGAGACTTTTATTGAATTAAACGAATTTTATTGGTTAATATGAAATGTTAGTATTTATTAAATTAATTTGGTTCGAATTAATAAAGTTATTAAGACTAACAAAAATCTATTATTAATGTGTCAAAATTGACATAAAGGAGTTTTTAAAACAAATATTATATTACTAAATGATATAATATTCCTAAAATTCTAAGGTACTGAAAAAGGAATTATATGGTGATTGGTAAGTCATTAATGAACCACTTGGGTTTCTCTTGGCAGTTTATTGTATGTTTATTTATCATAAAATATAAAAATACAAAGAGACATGGTAAATGTCAAACTATTTAACTAAGAGTTAAATGTAAAAGATAAGGGTAAACGATTGACCCAAACTTGTCTAAAACCTATTGTTTGAATGTTTTTCAACCCCTACATACCTTATACATTAAATATTCTAGTTTAGAGCCATTATAAACCAAATATGAATTTATTATAAAATAATACTTTAAGTTTTTCCTAAAGAGCCCCTCCTCCCCCTTATAAAAGGACACCACTTCTGACCAATTTTTCATACCTTCAATGCCTTTTGGTTCAGCCAAAACCTGCCTAAATATCTGCTAAAATTCCCTCAATTCAACCTAAAGGCCTTATTGTTATCATAAATCCAACCCAAGGAGCCCTTTTGATCAAATCAAAAGGAAGACCCCGAAGAAGAGGTAATGTTTTCACCACCCTCTTTCAAATTATTTTCTTCTTCCACTTCTTCTTTCATTTTTATATACATTCTAAAATAATAACTCCAGTATATTTTATATATTGTGATGGTATTATAAATATTGTACAACCATATTCAGTATTATATCCATCCTTTGAATGACATGTCACCATACGTGCGTACGTATGGCTTACCATCTCCACGTTGTGGTGTTATTGTTATTCAAAACAATATTATTTGGATGGGTATGATAATGATGTGTAATTGATTTAAATAATAAACATAACATGATAATTATTCTTTATATATGATATAACATCCAATTATATATTATTTTAATATCAAAAGAATGATATTGTTGATCGTGCGTAAGTACGGACTACCATCTCCACGAATACAATGAGATTCATTCCCCATCATATCCATTCAAGACTAATATTCATTTGATTATTAAAAATAATGTTTAAATACTTGATGAAAGTATTTATATGAATAAGATAAATCTCATACATAACAAATATGACACACATAACATATTATATAAAGGAAAAAAAATATGTTAACACCCGAAACGACGATAATACTAAGATATTATTAACAGAACAATGTTAAAAGATCATATATGATATCATATGAATGTATAGGATTCTTATATAATTTAATAAAACTTATTTCACCATTATAAAGGAGTTTAACCAACCCTAAACCAAGGAAAAGTACAAGGTAAGGATTTATTTCACAATCTCTTCATTATCCGAGGTTGTTTATATGTAATTATCTACTGAGACCTCTTTATCATCCACATCCATGATTCTTAAAAATGTATTTCAAATCATTCTTAATATATTACAGACTATGGGTTAATTTCATTTATACCCTTTTTTGACCTTTTATAAGTTTTTTATAATGGAATCTTTTTGTTGTTTTCCAAAAAATGTACTTTTTAACCTTTTCGACAAAATTAAGGTATGAATGTCTTTTTTTAACTTATACGGTGGGTGCAGCTATTTTCAAAAGTTATAAAATCTTCAAAGATTCCCTTAATAGCTTATAAGAATATTATTAAAGTAAATTTTTTCTTTTATAATAATGTTACTCTTATATGATTTCACAAAAAGAGATATTTCTCTCAAATAGTTTTGATTTCATCTATGTCAACATCATTTTAAATGTTTTGAAGATTTATTCTTCTAAACCATTCTCATTAATGTCCTTGTTTAAAAAATGGTTTTAAGGATTTATTTAAATGGACATGAATGTTTTAAATATTTAATTACTTTAAAAAATTTCAAAGTGGTATGGGACACTTTGATTCCAAAATGTATTTAAATGTCTTCCTTTCTAAATTGTGTGACTTTTAAATGTTTTCATGAAAAGGGATATTTCAGTAAAGATTTTCACAAATCATTTACATCTATTTCAAATATTTTAATGGATTTGAAACATGTTTTTAAGTTGATTTATTATGATACAAAACCTCCATATTGTATTGAAGGTTTTGTGATATATTTGACTATGGATGTGTTATTTTTATACCATTCATGGTTTATGGTTAAGGTATTGGAATTTCGTATCCATGTTTATGTTATGTTTAATCCTTTTCATATGAGGAATGTATTGGACATAGCATGTTATGGGTGTAGCCCGCTATAGCTCCTCGATGCATCAGTAGGTCTCATGAGAAAACTAGATGTGGAATTGGTCGAGGCCTTTTCCCAATTTGATTTATGGTTTTGGCCGAGGCCTTAATCATTTTAGACGTCTTGGCCGAGGCCTTTGAAAAATGTTTTAGAATGTCTACCATTATACATTCCCCCATTATAGAAATAATATTGATGGTTTATGTGGTCATTCGACTAGTAGAATACCCATGATTATGTTTTATTATTCCATTATTTACTCAACTCGTATTCTTTCCATAAAATTATTCATGTTTATTATTTGTAAAGGAATGTCGTTTCAATTATTCACCATGCTTTATATTTATGTTATTTTCCGATGTATCACTTACCCTTACTGAGTGTTTGAGATCACCCCTTCAAATGTATTATTTTTTTAGGATTCCAAGAAGTGTATTGTGATTGATATGCAGGGTTATGGTAAGGGAATAATGGCTATCATAAAGGATTATTTATGTTGTGTTGTATGTTATAAAGTGTAATGTAACATTCATGTATGTAATTAATTTTCCAAGACTGCTAAACTGGTCAGTCCTTCCAGACATGATTCCTTGTAATCATGCCAATGTATTAAAATAATGCACCGACTCTGGGTAACTAGGTTCGGGGCGTTACATGTGCAGACCGTTCGACCTACCCAGAAAACCCCATGTTCTCCCCTTTTTGTTTCTAAAACCCTTGGAACACCTCGGAGCCTCATCTTGGACTTTGTTAAGAAGAAAATAAACCTAAAAAGTCCTTTAATCCCAAACATAAATGAGAACATACATTTCAAAGATCTGGGATCTTACATGAGGAAAACAGAAACTATAAAGGGTTTACATGATGTTTAAATTTCATGTACATGGATTATAGGGTTTTTTTATCGATTTATTGTTATTTTATTCTTATATACGCATCATTTCCCTCGACATAGATCTATTCTCCATGATAAATTTGTAGTCTCTATTATATCTATATTTATTTATTCAAGGATGCATAACCATTGCGGTTTTATTTTATATCATTGCATGGGTAATCATTTATTCTTCTTCATTACGTTGATTATGGTGTATATGTTGTGTTGCATTATCAGAACATTTAACTTATAGTGACATTTCTACTTGATTATTAAAATATCAATTATGATATTTTATTCTAAGGATGTTTTCTTCTTTGGTTTTTTTGATGTGGGTGTGTGTTCTTATGGTATGTTTATTATCCACTTATCTGTAAATCCATTTTTTTAAAATGATTCAGTTCTATGTGGGGTACATTGGTTCTTGGGCCTCCATTGATTTTTTTTTGTAATTTATCATAGTGGAATCCATTAGGGACATGTGTGATCCATGTTTTGAGGTAGGTGGTTTTATCAATTGATTGTGTCGGTGAAGTGTATTACCCATCTTTTTTAGAAATATTGGTTTTAAATGAAATTTGATGATTCAATGACTGTTTTGTGTGTGTGGATTTTTTATATCAAAGATGGTTTTCCCCTAGTCTTGCTAAATGAATATGGGTATTCCAAGAACTTTGGAATTGTTAGTTATATGGTTTCAAATGAATTGTTATGGAAATGATTTGATGAAGTGTTTTGGAATATAGAGAAAATTGGACGGATTGGGTTATTCGGTGTAAGTTATATTAATATGTCTCGTCCACTAATAAAGAGTTTTCTCATGGGGATATATTTTGCCCTCTGGGACCGTAGTTCTCAAGACTTATTAGGCCTTTTGGTGTTCACATTCAGGGTGTTAATTTGACCTCTAGAATAGGTGCATATGTATAGTGTCTTAATACATATAGGATTTTCTGTGTTGGGTATGAGTTTCCTAGCTATCCTAATATAGTGTGGTCCTTAGTATGATGTTGCATGTGATTCTGCATTTGGTTTGTATTATTTTGTTTCTTATTTATTAAATTGATATGATATTTGATGCTTGTTTTTTACATGATATATATATAGATAAATATGGTTATTAAATGATTTGATATTGATATACCTTCTTAATTTGGAAATGGAGGAAATAAGTGAATAAAAAAATATCCATGATTTGGATATAAAAATTCTTAAACAGTATCACACCTTGTTTTATTTAATGTTGAACATGATTAGATTATTTTTTAGAGACATGATATAGAACAACAAGATGATACCATATTGACCTTGTTAGCTCACACCATTTGTACGCATTCAATAATGTGTAGAGCACGTTCTGTATTTCAACTTTCGGAAATTTATGGAACTGTAGTGAGATGATGATGTTTTATTTCACATAAGTTGGATAGATAGTGGGGATATGATGGGACTCTTCCCACAATATCATATGGATTAGATAGTTATTACTATATGGGTAGTCCATTATGGAAAGGCCTGCGCATAGAGATTATTTCAACATTTGAGTTGTTTTTTTTCTGATATTCTCAATAATTTATGGAATATATTTACTCTACCAATTGTTTTCTCTATTTCATATATGTTCCATATTTCTTCCTCAGTTTGGGAGAAATAATTCCCTATTATTGTTGTCTAATTCCCATGTCTTTGTCTCCAGTCCATGGGAATCATGATTTCCCAACAGTTATGTAGAAATTCAGGTTGGGTACAAGTTTGAGATGTAATTTGGTCAGGTTATTCATAGTTTGGTATCAAATGTGGTGTTTCCTCAAGATTCATTACCTAGGTATGTTTGGTAGAATAGAGATGGTATATTCCGGTCATGAGTGGAAAATTGTGGTGATTTTCGAGACACCAGTTAGTGTAATGAAAACCAATTTAACATGGTATTTTGGGATGTGTGTCTACTATTTTTTGTTCATGATTTAAATCACAATTTTTGCTTATGGTTATTAAAATTTGAACTGAGATTGTTTTGTTTTCTGATTATTGGATTTTTTAGTGTGCAATAGAATACCACTAATTTTGTTCTATGAGTTCTTCAAGAGGGTATAGATGATTCAACTAAAGGGAATCATAGTATTATTCCGAACATTATTGAGTCCATTGTTCTTGTAGTTCATTATATTGATTAGGATGTACAACATGATCAGAATGTATTTATTGAGTTACAATAAGGATCTATTGGAGAAAGATATCAATCAAGGTAGGTCTTACATATGGACGCACTATCCATTAATGTAATGAAAGGATGTTAAGAGGATGATGTATGGTGTGAAAATGTTAATAAGATCCATGAAATTCTGTACACACCAGATATTATCTAGGTGAAGCAAGAAACAAAAAGACTTTAGGGTCTTAACCAAAATTTATGATATTCTGTAGTAAATGGGGAATGTCATGTGGGATTGGACTATAAGGGTATCATGTATTACATATTCTTGATTTTTTTATAGGGACAATGATGTTGTAAATTTCTATACTGATCCTAAATTTTAAAAATGTATAGAATTAATCTTTATCATACATGAATTAGCTTGATGAGATGGTTCATTTTTACCTATAGGTTGTGAATCATGACCTGGTGATGACTAAAATGTAATTTTAGGTTTTCTGATTTGATATAAAATCAATGGTATTTATCTTGGATATTTAGACCCATGTGGAAATAGTGGATAAGGTAATGATGGTAGAAATGAATATCGTAGGCATGGTTGGGTATTCTTCCCCTTATATTTAACCTACTGGAAGACTGGGTTGTGTTCCAAGGAATAACTAATGCATCATGATAACTACATGAGTGGTGTTGGCGGTTCCCTATAGGGGGCCTCTTTGGAACCTCTAATTAAATCTTCTTGTATTTCTCATACTTTTATCAGTGCATCCAATTTGGACATACAAGGCTTTATTGTCCTTGATAGGAAAATATGTGTAACAATTTTGGACATTATTTTCATTTTCCTAATTTATGTTACGATAAGTCTACTCGTAAATATTGAAAATGCCAATCATATCCAACGGTTAATAGGACACAAAAATATTATTCAAAGACTTCCGGTTTCTATCCACCAGCCCCATGAGTGATTCACCTTCACAATGTATATGAATTTTTGATAGAGGCAGAGGCAGTTCCATCACTAGTGAGAGGTACCATTATCATTATAAGATCAGTATGGGTTTCATTATTTGATAATCATTATTTCCACTCATTTATATGTTTCCATTTTGTTGATATGGTAAATCATTACATGGATGTCATGTTCTTTGTAATGGAGTTTGAAACACCTCTTGGGATGATGACAGATAAGGGGTTTTGGTGTCTATGTGTTCTATAGATATCTAATGTGGAGATATTATGTGATATTCATGTTCTAGATATAAAATCGTTTGACATAATCAATGTTATGGATTGGGTTTTTTCTCATTGATCATTTTTTTATTATTATCATCTTTATATCACTTTTTATGAAGGAGATGAAATCTCTATTTTGTTTTAGGGAGAGTGTGATATGAGTTCTAGTCTTGAAAGACATTATTTCCTTGATCTCAAGAGTTTACTGTCTACTCTAGTAGTTTTCCTAGTGATATATCATTTCTTTATGATATTTAATTTGTATTTTCTGACACTCCTATCATTTTTTGAGAATATTTCTTCCAAATTTCTCTAGAATAGGGGGTATATTTATTGATTGACATGGTTTTTGGGCCACCACATATTTGGAAGAATTATTATCTTATATAACCATTAGTGAAGAAAGGGATCATGATTTGGTTATTCGACACACTAATAAGGGATTTGATATCCCTAGTTTTTCTCTTTGGGTATCATAGGTACTGATTTCCACGATGGTAGAGAGTTCACTTATATTTTTTATGGGTTATCATATGTTGAATAGAGAAATAGTTAAGGAAAATTATTATTTTCCTTTTGTGGGTGATTTTTTTGAAATCTTGTTGGGATAATGTTGTTTTAAAATAATTATTATCATTATGGATATCATCAGCCCAAGGATTGGGAATCTGACGTACCATAGATGAATTTGAGGAGTAGTTATAACCATTACAAATCTCTTGTGATTAATTTTTTTCTTACATATAATTTTATGAATTTTATGTCTGTAATTAATAATACATTCCATTAGTATATCAAAAAAATGGTAGATCACAATGATTATATTTTGATTTATTCGATATCCGACCATGATCATGAGAGTAACTATAGTTTGGTATCTGAAATCCTATGTATTCCCTATTACTAAGGATTACATTAAAAATAACTCTTTTAGATTAATTAAATGAAATTATTAGGGCACATATTTTTTATAAATGAATATGAGAAAATCCTGAGAAGGTAAACATTGTATTGTCATTAGAAGTGATACATAATGCCTTCGATATTCAGAGATTCAATGGTCTTTCTTGATACTATTGATATCTTAACAAGGATTTTTCAAAGTTAGTGTCACCATTTATTACTCATACCAGGAATGGAGATGAATTTATAAGGTTTGTAATGTGTCAACCAATTTCGTTATTCTAAAATGAATTATGACATTGGCGCATATTTTAATCATACCATTGTTCGACAAGGGGCATGTGGTTTTATATGATGCTTCTTGTGCTATTTTGGTTTTTGTGATCATGAAAGAAGATCATATGGTGTCTTATGGTTCAAAAAAAAATTAAACCACATGAGTAAAATTACCCAACTACTCACATAGAACATTCTATAATTATTCATTCACTTATGTGTTGGTGTTATTTTATTTTTAGGGAAAGATTTACAGAATTTTCTATAAACAAGAGTGTGAGATATATATTTTATTAGTGAGACATTAATCTTATACTTAGGTTGTGGTTGTGAACCAATTAATTTTGGAAATCTATATCCCATTAAACCTCAGTAAGGGTACTGCCATTGAAAATTCTATTATCCAGATTGTTCCATCTCACGATATTTTGGAATTGAAGTAAGTGTCGAACCCTATGGTGATTTTTTCTCAAACACAACTAGATGCTCAATAAGATTTTATAGATTTGTTTCAGAAAAATAATTATTTATCATTAACTATCAATGATTCTATTTTTTAGAGATTGTTGTTGGACATTGAGTTTTGAGGAATTTAGAAAACCTTATATACTGGGGAGATAATTTTGGATTAGTCTCTCTATTCAGATGCTATTATCAGTTTTGGGGATTGATTTATTATCCCAACATCTATGATGAGATTTTTTTTTATTTTTTTATTCGTGGTTTCTTCATATGAGAAATACGAATATGTATTATAACATGATTTTTAGATTCTGGTTGCTGGATATGATGTGTGACATTAATGATTAAGTAACATATTGATATATTTGGAAACAGATAAAAGAAGATCAATCAAAACCATTTAGTATCCACTAGGCTCTTCTTGTACCAGTTTGAAAATCTGATGTGGTATTCTTGGAATTTGTTTGATTACTATGGAATCCTTGAGGGAGCAATTTCATCTAGGTAGTGATTGATAGTTTTAAAAATTCAGATCATTTTATTTGTATCCATGATACTACAATAGTTGAAGAAATTGGTAATCTTTATGTGCAATGAATTTGTAGATTAATTGGGGTTCCTTATTCAATAGTTTCATAAATGGATCATAGGTTAACATTGATATTCTAAGGAGTTTTTTGTTGGAGAGAGGTACTCAGGTCTGTATGATTACAACTTATAATCCTTAGATTTGTCGTTAGATTTATTTAAATAGTGGGTGCCAATGATCCATTTATTATTTGATTTTGATTACCAAGTCGAGTATACTGTTACTTATACACGATTTCATCTTACCATTATAGTGTATAATTTTTTGTTTCCACTAATGAAATGATAATTTCCAAAAAATAATTTTTATATTGAAAGGTTATAGAAGTTCCTAGGCTATAATGAGAACCTCTTGATACTATGACATTCATCTTAAATATATGTTTTATGGTCTAGATAAATCTTTCTGATTACACATAGAATATTATTGACTATTAGGTGATGGGGGTCATAAAAATTGAGTGTTATTCTCATGAAGTTCACACTTGATGATCTCTAGTAGTAAGATCATGAGGAATGACCAGCCAATAAGAACACTAAATGTTTTGGGTTTCATAGGATTTTCATGTGTATCATCATGTGTAATGATCTCCTAACATGATATCATTTCCAATGTATGTCATCTGATTGTGTACGTTGATGCCATATGGAAAACATGGCAAGGAATTCGCGGTGAGGTAGTTTGTGTTCGGTGAATCCTTGGTGGCATGAAATTTTTTGAATGGTCAATAAAGGATTTTTTAATTCTGGGTCATGGAAGTAGTATATGTCATGACATGTTGATATGGATGGTAGTACCATTATAAGATTGTGGACATGGTAGTCATGGATAAATATATCCAATTATATCAACAAATAATAACGAAATAAAAGGGCGATGACACGTGAGTGCATCCTGCTTTATGAGATATTAAGTACAAAGAGATTATATTACATGTTGTGTGTTTGTAGGTAGGTTGTCACTACTGTGAAAATACTTATATCATCAAGGTCCATGATGGGTAATTAGATCCCTCTTTTGGTCTATGAATTCTATTCACTAATTTCGATACAGGGGCATAGAGGGTCACACACAATAGCATATTCAAGAATCTTCCATATTCAGTTGGATATGTGTTTTTGACATACTGGGACCCATCACTGGGGTTTGAGATTTATCCAAGGTTAAACGATCAATATTACAATAAATAAAATCATATTATTAGAGTTAAGAATAATTAGTATTGAATTTATTTATTAAATTGATTTACGAGTTTTAAGAAAATAAATGAAAAGTATTAATTAACGAATATTAAAATTATTCAAGGTTCAATTAATATTTATGGTAAAGACGAGTCATGTTTTGGACTCAATTATTGTCATGTAATATATTCAATATTTTATAGGTAAATAATAATAATAATTATGACTCATTTTAGTAGTCATAAAATGTTGTTAATAGAGCATTGAATATTCAGGGGTTGGGTTGGCATTTCCGGCTAATTACATGACACTATAAATATAAGAAGAGATGATATTTCCAGTTACTATTCATGGAACTTCTCTCTCTTTTCTTCCCTTTCAGGATCTAGAGAGAGAGGCTCTGGATCCATGGAGTGTAACACCCCGAGATTTTATGAAAAATATTATTTTAATTTCATTAATGTCTTGTGTTGTATTCTACACCAAGATTACCTTGTGCTATACGCAACACCGTATTAGCTTGCAGTATACACAACACTATTCTTGGACCGTGTTACACACAATTTTGATAATAGTTATTCTACGCAACATTGAGTATATATATATATATATTAAATGTATAAATGAAATATGGTTGTATTCTGTTATACGAAACAACGAAGGATTCTTTCACAACACGCAACCCTGACTTGGCTTGCATTACACGCAATCGCGACCTTCCTCGATAGCGTGTGTTGTACGCAATACCGGGTTTTAATAAACAATGTTATATTATTATAATATTGTCATGAACTAGCCGTTATGAATAGTATTAACTAAATTTTGAATTTTATAACATTATTATTCATCTTACACATTTCTAGAACATGGTATAAGAACAAAATAAATTTTTCGGGTAAAATAAGTATTTTTCAAAAAATGCAGTTTTACCGCCTTTTGATGGCGCACCCACTTTAAATCTAGTTTTGACATGTTTATATGTTCAATTTGACAAAATAAAATTATTCTTTTGAATCAGGATGAAAAAATTTACATTAGATAAAGTTTTGATATTTTTCCGATAACTTTCATATTTTAATGAATAGTAAAAACACGCTATATTTTAATTAAAAACAACTTTTTTCATCATAATATCTTATGTGGTTAAATTATAATATAGAATGGTTTTAAAGTATAAATAGAATATATTTTTACCATTTAATATAATTTATGTCATTAGCATTGATTTTACCTTGAATTCGTAGGTTAAATCAATTCAATCTTTTGCAATGTTTTAAAGAAAAACCCGTTTTCTTTCGACAACGGGATTAATTTTAATTTAATTTCTGCATCTTTTGTGTATTGAATTTGGAAAAATGGATTCCATATTTGGAATCAGTGGGTCCAAATTATGTTAATAAGATACTTTTTATTTTTGGGAATTATGAATAGTAACTACGGTAAATTTTATTTACCATAGTTAAAGGTAAATTGGGTAATTAAAGGTAAATATAATATTTTAAAATTACCCTAACAAATGTCAAAATCCTATTGGATGACTAAAAGTAGACCCATATCATCTAAGGGTCGGATTAGAATCATTTAATGGACATTTGTCCATGAAAATAACTTAATTATTATTAAAACCAAAGAAAGTGACAACATGTCACTCTCTTAAATCTTATAAGTATATTAATTTTAATTTAGTAATAAACTTCATGAAACTTCGAACATGAATAGTCTCCAGAAATCTAATGAAATTATCTACATCATATAAAATTATTTATAATTTTTAGGGATTAAATAATTATCATTAATTATGACACAATAGTGATGCAGAAATTGTTTATCTAGTGAAAAATCAAGAATATTGTTTTTATTAAACTAATAGTGACCATGAAATCCACAAATACCTAACCAAAACTTATTGGACATGTAAATTTAAACCATAAGAATACAATGGTCTAATATTTGACCATTTGGAGCCTTATAAAAGCGATTATGACACTTATATTATTTTATTTTAAATGATTCCAAAGTTGTCACCTTCATAATTTAATAAATATAACAATTTAAATATTGTGATTTTAAGATGATAAATTCGAGTAAAAGTATTATTGTGAAAGGTAATAGATTTATTTTCATCATAGGATTTTATTTTAAATTTTTATACAACAAATATGTATATTAAATAATTATACAAAAATGATGTAGTAATTATTTTATTAAGAGATAAACCAAATAAATGGTTTTAAAAATAATAAAATAAATATTATATGAACTATTTAATGTGATACACTAATTTTATAGATACATATGACCTTTTATTAATATATTAAAGCTTTAAGTTAGAACATATCTTCTGTATATATTTTATTTAAATTCAAATAAATGAATAGTGTCAAAATTGACACTATTGTTATTTTACAAAAATAAC
The DNA here is from genome assembly GCA_963277665.1 of Viscum album. Taxonomy (NCBI): domain Eukaryota; kingdom Viridiplantae; phylum Streptophyta; class Magnoliopsida; order Santalales; family Viscaceae; genus Viscum; species Viscum album. The sequence continues at coordinate 577,733,179 of OY728129.1, forward strand.
ATATTATAAAATTGTTTAAAAATCACAAAAATATTTAAAAATTATAAATTTATATTTATATGGTCTATAATGTTATAAAGTAAACAATTATGGAAAATTCACAACAAATAAGTAATTATTTGTTATAATTTAAAAATTAGAATGTTATTACCACAAATAAAATTAAATTGATTAAATAAGGATAAATCATGTTGATAATGTTTAAAATAAATTCCTAACATGTCTAAATTCTATTGGTTGATGATATTAAAACCTTATCTTATCTAATATTCGAATATGAGTCATTTTTGGAGGTTTTTATGTGGGGTTAGATTTATTATAGATTAATATTTTTAAGAATTCCAAAGGTGCCCCTCTCCTCCCTTATAAAAGGGCACCTCCTTTCCCTCCTCCTCACACCAATTTGAGCACTCAAGCTCGGCCAACCCCTGCCAAAATCTCTTCTCCACTTCCCTAGAATAATCCTAGATGTCCTGGTCTTCTTAAAAGACCAATCTTAGTTCCCTAAGTGGAGGATTCAAAGAGACGTTCCAAAGAAGAGGTAATATCCATTACCGATCTTTTCAATTTCTTTCTGAACTTCTTCTTCTTTAGTTGTTTCATGATAAAGTAATAACATCAGTATTACTTACATACTGATATGTTATTATAAATATGAAACAACCCTAATTCACCTTCTATCCATCCTATGGAAAAATGAAATCACCGCGCGTGCGTACGTACGGAATACCGTCTCCACGCCGTGGTGTAATCTATTTTCCACCACCACCTTACAAGGATGGGTATAATGGTGTAATGAGTAACTATATATTATTATTATAAAGTTATATTGATACTGAAAGAGTATACATACACTTCAACACAATTCCACGACCATGGGAACGATATCATCGCTCGTGCGTACGTACGGACTACCGTCTCCACGACGCGATGAGATTCATTCTCAATGATTAACCATTCATGAATGATTATAAAGTATATATATAATAAGTACTAATGAAATATATGACATAATAATGATACTGGATTTATTTATATTTATATGTATGTCATCTACTTAATTCCATTCAATTAAATAAGGAAACGAAAACAGCGTTCATGCGTACGTACGGACTACCGTCTCCATGAACGGTGTATTTCTTTCCATTTACTGATTTATTATATATATGTATATTATGAATATATATATAAATCATGTTTTATATTCTGGAATTAAGTAATCATGATCTAAGTAATCATATGAATAATTACAAGTCAAAACACGGACGACAAATGAAACAATTTTACCCAAAACGCTCGTTAACATGGAATTTACAAAAGAACGGGTAATATAATGTCATAAGTGAACCATATATGATATCATAACAATGAATATGATTCTGTAATAAGTCAATGACATTATTTAAATCATTATACAGGAGGTTTGGACCCTTACAAAGCAAGTCGGACCTAAGGTAAGGGAAATATCACAATCTCATTTTTTATCCGAGATTGTTTATTCGTAATTATTTACTGGGGTGTATTTTATCATCCACATCCATGTTTCATCAAAATGTAATATTATTTCCATCCACCTACAATTTTTTAAAACCATTTTTACCCTTCGGTGAGTTTTTAGTAATATGTATGAAAGGAATCTTTTGTCGTACGAGGTACTTTTTGACTTCTCCGACAAAAGTACGAAGAATGTTTTTTTTTAACTTATACGGCACGAACGGATTTATACTGTTTTATAAAGCCTTATTTTCATGAAGATTACTCTAAAAGATTTCATGACTATTTTCAATAAAATCTCTTTCTTTTAAAATTTCATGATGTTTTTTGAAAAGAAATTGATTTTGAAGAAGAAAGGATATTTTCCTCAAGAATTCATTTCAAGTGTTTTATCAAAATTATTTTCCATCTAAGATAATAAAGGGTTCTGTTTCTATCCATATTTTTACATTGATTTGACTATGTTGGGATGGAATTATGTTTATGAATTCTTTTATCTTATAAGAATGGTTTTATGATGTCATGTTGTTTAAGAATTCCATTTTTATTACATGGGTTATTCAATGATGTATGGTATATGATTTTGTGGCACACATAAGAATGGTATCATTATGAGATGGGTGGGACCTATATCTCCCTCCAATGCATTGGGTAAAGATTTCATATCTCATGAGATAGACATGGCTGGAATGGTAGGCTATACCGGTTCAGTGAAACAGGACTGAAACGAGGATTACTCGATTCAGAAAGGGACTTTGTCCACTAAGATAGTCTTGGCAATGAGTCTTGACTAACAAGAAATGATTCTATATGATTATGTGTGTATGCCACAATGAGTAATGTTTAAGTTATGATTTCATTTTCACTTCTATGATTTATCCCATGTTATGATATTATGAGCTCTTTTGCAGGTTAAGATTTCCAAAAGCTATGTTCTTATGTATATGATGTGATTGATATTTCCTTTGTTTACCCTTACTGAGCATTTGAGCTCACCCTTTTATGTTTTCTTTTCCCCAGGATATAAAGAAAGGTTTTAGGTAAAAAAAAGGGAAGATCTTTATGGGAGATGTTGAAGATCTTTCACCAGGATTAGAAGATTATATTCCGAGTTTCCAAAGACACTAAACTATTACGATCCTTGTGTGTGTGTTTTTGATTAGTACTAAGTATTCCGCAAAAGTAATGTAATGTCCATGTACGTCAGGCTACGGGTCTCTACAGTTGGTATCAGAGGCAAAGGAGGTAGGAATGTATCCGATCCTTGGGAACTCTCACATGTGAGCGTTGGACGAAGCATGGCTCTCCGCCCAAGGGCTTCATGAGGAAATGGCTGCCACTGGGGATGGTGGTGTGTCCCGCCCAGGGGGTGTAGCCGCCCATGGAGTGCCCTGATAGGTATCAATTGTAGTCCACTGGAAGTAATTCTAGACCGCTACAGTTGGTATCAGAGGAAAGGTTTAGTCAACCTTTGGAAACTAGGATGCGAAAACTTTAGTGAGATCCCTAGAGTTATTTCTAAGGTATGTCTAGGGATGTCTCTAAGGTTAAGTATACGTATAGGTTATAGTCCTAGAATTACGCTAACGATCATAGAATTAAACCTAATATGTTAGATATTTAAGGTACTCCCCCTTTATTATGTTGTTTTCCCTAGCATTATTTTTTCCTCTCACACTATTCTTTTTGGGTTTTAGAAAATGGCTGGAAACAAGATGATTCACGATAATGGAGGATATAATGGACAATGGAATGATATTCTTCATAATGAAATGGGATTTGGAAGTCCAAACATAATTATTATTCCGAATCAGCAATCTCATAATATGATCAATAAAGTAAAATTTGGTAAGTTTCCTGACTCGGCTAATAAGAGAAAGATGGAGTTTCATGATGATCATAGAAGAAAGAAAGTTCAATTTCCCCTATGTAATTCATGTGGGAAGAGTCATCAAGGATAATGTTTCAAAGGAACTGAAAGATGCTTTGGGTGTGGAAAAGAAGGACACAAAGCAAGTAAATGCAAAGGAAAAGGTTCAGTTAACAACATGGATGAGGATAATGGTCTTGCTACGACATCAACAATGGTTAAATGTTTTAAATGTGGAATGTACGGGCATTATGCAAACAAATTCCCTAAGGGAAAGTCTCATGAAGAGAATCAGTACGGCCGTATGAGTAGTATTTATGTTGATGATGATGAAGAGACTACAAATGATATGTGAGTTGAAAGAATTGTTGAAGCTTGGTCAATGGTTTAAGAAGGTAGTGGAATGATTACATGTTTATCAAGTATAATGTTGGTACTATGGAATAAAGAGACATCTAAGGATTGTTACACTGTTGTCTTTCCTTGAGTTTTGAAAGTGTTTGATTAATGGTACCAGTATCCATGAAAGGTTATTCAGATATTTTTGGAATGTAGATGATATGCGCATAATGAAGGGATAAGGAGAAAATTAAATGTTTGATAGTATTAATGAGCTCATGACTGATATAAGGAGAAGGTTATGTAATGGATTGAGTATATAGAATTTTTGGATATTGGTATGTGGAAAGAGTTAACTTTTGACAGCCTTCATGTTTTCACTAAGGTTTAATGGGTATTCATTCTTCAAGAGAATACATGATTAAGGTATTTACATGTTTGTAATTTGACCAGCAAGATATATCTTATGATATATGGGGGATAAATGATGGCATTCACGTAATTGTTCTGTGACATTTCAAGAAACCATTTTCTTTATACTATGAGCTTGGACCGAAGTATTTTAGATAAGCTTATAATGGATTATGTTGGACATAAGTTAGGATAAAACGTTTTTCGATATTATTGATGGGATGTTATAGTAATATAGCTTTAGAAAAAGGACAACCTACAGGACGGGCGACAGCCCATCGCGTCGGACAAGGCTGTGGGAATCGAACCCACAACCGAAGTGCGACTGGCCTTTATCGCCTACCACTGGCCTACAGGAAGTCCCTGTTTAGTAGAAACTAGTTTTATTATATTAAGCAGTATGATATATGAAGTATAAGTCCATTTTAGGAACCATATATGATTAATCTCACTATAGAATGACTTATGTATATTTAATAACTTTTGCTAACATTTTTGTTTGAGACAGATGGAATGACCCGTCATTCTATCACATGATCTGCTAACACTTCACGAATAACAAATTCAACTTCATTTATTTAAGAGATGAAGTAGAAATTGTTCAAGGCATGAACAACAGTGAGAATGTACCAAAATAAAGTAAGTATTTATTCTAATTGAAATTCTTCAACTTTAGGGAAACGATCTTGAAAATCAAAAATGTTGTCCTAGTGCTCTTATATCTAATTAATCAGATTGTACCTTAGATCGTCACAAATTTATGGATTTGTGATTGTTGGCTTTTCCATAGCCATGTTCTCTACCACTCTCCATTAGAACATGATGGTTAGATTTCTCTTCCATATCCATATTTTCACCTATGTGGAAACCCAGTGATTAGTTTATTTGGGTAACCGTTACGTTTCATAATTTTGTTTTTAAAAATAAGTTTTGGTATTCCTTTTTACGATGTGGGTTTCTATCAAAGAAACTTTCAAATAGTAAACCATTTATAACCCCGACGAATTTCGAGGGCGAAATTCATTTTAAGGGGGGTAGAATGTAACACCCCGAGATTTTATGAAAAATATTATTTTAATTTCATTAATGTCTTGTGTTGTATTCTACACCAAGATTACCTTGTGCTATACGCAACACCGTATTAGCTTGCAGTATACACAACACTATTCTTGGACCGTGTTACACACAATTTTGATAATAGTTATTCTACGCAACATTGAGTATATATATATATATATTAAATGTATAAATGAAATATGGTTGTATTCTGTTATACGAAACAACGAAGGATTCTTTCACAACACGCAACCCTGACTTGGCTTGCATTACACGCAATCGCGACCTTCCTCGATAGCGTGTGTTGTACGCAATACCGGGTTTTAATAAACAATGTTATATTATTATAATATTGTCATGAACTAGCCGTTATGAATAGTATTAACTAAATTTTGAATTTTATAACATTATTATTCATCTTACACATTTCTAGAACATGGTATAAGAACAAAATAAATTTTTCGGGTAAAATAAGTATTTTTCAAAAAATGCAGTTTTACCGCCTTTTGATGGCGCACCCACTTTAAATCTAGTTTTGACATGTTTATATGTTCAATTTGACAAAATAAAATTATTCTTTTGAATCAGGATGTAAAAATTTACATTAGATAAAGTTTTGATATTTTTCCGATAACTTTCATATTTTAATGAATAGTAAAAACACGCTATATTTTAATTAAAAACAACTTTTTTCATCATAATATCTTATGTGGTTAAATTATAATATTGAATGGTTTTAAAGTATAAATAGAATATATTTTTACCATTTAATATAATTTATGTCATTAGCATTGATTTTACCTTGAATTCGTAGGTTAAATCAATTCAATCTTTTGCAATGTTTTAAAGAAAAACCCGTTTTCTTTCGACAACGGGATTAATTTTAATTTAATTTCTGCATCTTTTGTGTATTGAATTTGGAAAAATGGATTCCATATTTGGAATCAGTGGGTCCAAATTATGTTAATAAGATACTTTTTATTTTTGGGAATTATGAATAGTAACTACGGTAAATTTTATTTACCATAGTTAAAGGTAAATTGGGTAATTAAAGGTAAATATAATATTTTAAAATTACCCTAACAAATGTCAAAATCCTATTGGATGACTAAAAGTAGACCCATATCACCTAAGGGTCGGATTAGAATCATTTAATGGACATTTGTCCATGAAAATAACTTAATTATTATTAAAACCAAAGAAAGTGACAACATGTCACTCTCTTAAATCTTATAAGTATATTAATTTTAATTTAGTAATAAACTTCATGAAACTTCGAACATGAATAGTCTCCAGAAATCTAATGAAATTATCTACATCATATAAATTTATTTATAATTTTTAGGGATTAAATAATTATCATTAATTATGACACAATAGTGATGCAGAAATTGTTTATCTAGTGAAAAATCAAGAATATTGTTTTTATTAAACTAATAGTGACCATGAAATCCACAAATACCTAACCAAAACTTATTGGACATGTAAATATAAACCATAAGAATACAATGGTCTAATATTTGACCATTTGGAGCCTTATAAAAGCGATTATGACACTTATATTATTTTATTTTAAATGATTCCAAAGTTGTCACCTTCATAATTTAATAAATATAACAATTTAAATATTGTGATTTTAAGATGATAAATTCGAGTAAAAGTATTATTGTGAAAGGTAATAGATTTATTTTCATCATAGGATTTTATTTTAAATTTTTATACAACAAATATGTATATTAAATAATTATACAAAAATGATGTAGTAATTATTTTATTAAGAGATAAACCAAATAAATGGTTTTAAAAATAATAAAATAAATATTATATGAACTATTTAATGTGATACACTAATTTTATAGATACATATGACCTTTTATTAATATATTAAAGCTTTAAGTTAGAACATATCTTCTGTATATATTTTATTTAAATTCAAATAAATGAATAGTGTCAAAATTGACACTATTGTTATTTTACAAAAATAACATATTATAAAATTGTTTAAAAATCACAAAAATATTTAAAAATTATAAATTTATATTTATATGGTCTATAATGTTATAAAGTAAACAATTATGGAAAATTCACAACAAATAAGTAATTATTTGTTATAATTTAAAAATTAGAATGTTATTACCACAAATAAAATTAAATTGATTAAATAAGGATAAATCATGTTGATAATGTTTAAAATAAATTCCTAACATGTCTAAATTCTATTGATTGATGATATTAAAACCTTATCTTATCTAATATTCTAATATGAGTCATTTTTGGAGGTTTTTATGTGGGGTTAGATTTATTATAGATTAATATTTTTAAGAATTCCAAAGGTGCCCCTCTCCTCCCTTATAAAAGGGCACCTCCTTTCCCTCCTCCTCACACCAATTTGAGCACTCAAGCTCGGCCAACCCCTGCCAAAATCTCTTCTCCACTTCCCTAGAATAATCCTAGAGGTCCTGGTCTTCTTAAAAGACCAATCTTAGTTCCCTAAGTGGAGGATTCAAAGAGACGTTCCAAAGAAGAGGTAATATCCATTACCGATCTTTTCAATTTCTTTCTGAACTTCTTCTTCTTTAGTTGTTTCATGATAAAGTAATAACATAAGTATTACTTACATACTGATATGTTATTATAAATATGAAACAACCCTAATTCACCTTCTATCCATCCTATGGAAAAATGAAATCACCGCGCGTGCGTACGTACGGAATACCGTCTCCACGCCGTGGTGTAATCTATTTTCCACCACCACCTTACAAGGATGGGTATAATGGTGTAATGAGTAACTATATATTATTATTATAAAGTTATATTGATACTGAAAGAGTATACATACACTTCAACACAATTCCACGACCATGGGAACGATATCATCGCTCGTGCGTACGTACGGACTACCGTCTCCACGACGCGATGAGATTCATTCTCAATGATTAACCATTCATGAATGATTATAAAGTATATATATAATAAGTACTAATGAAATATATGACATAATAATGATACTGGATTTATTTATATTTATATGTATGTCATCTACTTAATTCCATTCAATTCAATAAGGAAACGAAAACAGCGTTCATGCGTACGTACGGACTACCGTCTCCATGAACGGTGTATTTCTTTCCATTTACTGATTTATTATATATATGTATATTATGAATATATATATAAATCATGTTTTATATTCTGGAATTAAGTAATCATGATCTAAGTAATCATATGAATAATTACAAGTCAAAACACGGACGACAAATGAAACAATTTTACCCAAAACGCTCGTTAACATGGAATTTACAAAAGAACGGGTAATATAATGTCATAAGTGAACCATATATGATATCATAACAATGAATATGATTCTGTAATAAGTCAATGACATTATTTAAATCATTATACAGGAGGTTCGGACCCTTACAAAGCAAGTCGGACCTAAGGTAAGGGAAATATCACAATCTCATTTTTTATCCGAGATTGTTTATTCGTAAGTATTTACTGGGGTGTATTTTATCATCCACATCCATGTTTCATCAAAATGTAATATTATTTCCATCCACCTACAATTGTTTAAAACCATTTTTACCCTTCGGTGAGTTTTTAGTAATATGTATGAAAGGAATCTTTTGTCGTACGAGGTACTTTTTGACTTCTCCGACAAAAGTACGAAGAATGTTTTTTTTAACTTATACGGCACGAACGGATTTATACTGTTTTATAAAGCCTTATTTTCATGAAGATTACTCTAAAAGATTTCATGACTATTTTCAATAAAATCTCTTTCTTTTAAAATTTCATGATGTTTTTTGAAAAGAAATTGATTTTGAAGAAGAAAGGATATTTTCCTCAAGAATTCATTTCAAGTGTTTTATCAAAATTATTTTCCATCTAAGATAATAAAGGGTTCTGTTTCTATCCATATTTTTACATTGATTTGACTATGTTGGGATGGAATTATGTTTATGAATTCTTTTATCTTATAAGAATGGTTTTATGATGTCATGTTGTTTAAGAATTCCATTTTTATTACATGGGTTATTCAATGATGTATGGTATATGATTTTGTGGCACACATAAGAATGGTATCATTATGAGATGGGTGGGACCTATATCTCCCTCCAATGCATTGGGTAAAGATTTCATATCTCATGAGATAGACATGGCTGGAATGGTAGGCTATACCGGTTCAGTGAAACAGGACTGAAACGACGATTACTCGATTCAGAAAGGGACTTTGTCCACTAAGATAGTCTTGGCAATGAGTCTTGACTAACAAGAAATGATTCTCTATGATTATGTGTGTATGCCACAATGAGTAATGTTTAAGTTATGATTTCATTTTCACTTCTATGATTTATCCCATGTTATGATATTATGAGCTCTTTTGCAGGTTAAGATTTCCAAAAGCTATGTTCTTATGTATATGATGTGATTGATATTTCCTTTGTTTACCCTTACTGAGCATTTGAGCTCACCCTTTTATGTTTTCTTTTCCCCAGGATATAAAGAAAGGTTTTAGGTAAAAAAAAGGGAAGATCTTTATGGGAGATGTTGAAGATCTTTCACCAGGATTAGAAGATTATATTCCGAGTTTCCAAAGACACTAAACTATTACGATCCTTGTGTGTGTGTTTTTGATTAGTACTAAGTATTCCGCAAAAGTAATGTAATGTCCATGTACGTCAGGCTACGGGTCTCTACATGGAGCATGGACCAAGCACTCTCTTAGGCATCGCTTGTGAATTGATTCAATGATCTTTGGAGCATCATGGTCGTCATGGTAATTACACTCTAACACCCAAATAACAACGAACAACACTCCCGCGGATTTCTTGAGATGTGTGTGAATGATCTAGGGGAGTTCGATGTCAGATTCATCTAGAAGTGATCTGCAATGATGAGAATACGCCGTGGATAGCTTCGGAATTAAACCATGTATTTTACTATTTGTTTTTTTCTTAAACCCTTCACACATGGTCCTGGGATTTGACTGGGATTCTCTTCATCGACGTCGAAAAGTTCACATCATACATCGGTTGAAAAAGTTTAAAACCCAACCTGTTTGGGGCTTCTGATGAACACCCAGTTCCAAAATTTGGCATTAGAGGGACTCATGATTATTTTATTAAAAATAAATTAAAATTTGAATTAGTTTTAATAGAGGGATTTGATACGGTCCATACATCATAGACCACATTTAAATCTGATGTCGGGTGACCCATCTGCGGTCATCTGAAGTTTAAAATCGGAATTAAACGGGTCGTTTAATGATCACCAGGTGGGAATCTGATTACCGGAATATTATTTTCAGGTGATTTTTACTGATTATTATAACAATAATTTAATTATAAAAATAATAGTTTAATAATAATAATAATATTGTTAATAAAATAGTCTATTTTAGTAATATTATATTATTATATGTTTTTATTCTTCTAGTGTAAATAGTGAATTTAGAAATAATAAAATAGGTTGGGTGAAAGTCATCCAAAGGAGGTCTTGATAGAAATAATAAAAATAAGAATTCAAACAAAGTTGGTCCAAAGAGGAAAAAAAATTGGGCTACCAACCTGCTTGTGTAGGTCAAGAAAAAAAAGGTGGCGGGAGACCCTGGTGGGCCTCCTTCAAGCGGCGTGATGCGGCCTCACAGGGCAACCTACTCCGTGATGTGCTAGAGCAACATCGCACCCCCATGCCGCTTTAGGACTCCCCTTGCTCTCCTGGTTCCCCATAAGGCCACCTCATGCCCGGGGCTACAGGTCTGCGCACCGACCACCTCCCTCCTAAAGCAGGCCCATACTGGATGGGCCATCTCGAGTAATTTTTTTTCTGGGTTTTTTGAAAAAAAATTGGCTGAAATGGATAGGTCTTGTGATATTTTTAAAAATGGGTCGGAGATGTGTGAACCCCGTTCACGCATCCCCGATCCCGAGAAGATGCGTGAACGGGGTTCACACATCTTCAATCCGAGCGAGATGTGTGAACCCCGTTCACGTATCATGCAGAATGTTTTTTAATAGTTTTAATTTTTTTTGTTTTGTTTTATTTATATATATATATATATAACAACAAAATTTAGTAGAATTTATCCACTATTTAAAATCCAACAGCACTTCCATTACAACAGTCTGGATTCTGACAGAAACTCTCACCAAGGACTCTCTTTTATAAGCGGGCTTTCCTTGAAAATTAATCTACATTTTTGATGTGGGATAATGGTTCTTCCAAACCTGCATAGTACATTCTACATTTCCGATGTGGGATTCTGTTTCACGTAAGTGACTTTGAAAGAGTATAAAATATAGACTATAATACTAATATAAATGAAATTTTAAACATTGATTAAACATATAATAAATAGTTGAAAACAAAAAGAATTTCATAAAAAATGTTGATCAAAAATAAATTATAACCATTCAAAACCGTCAAATTGAAACTTAAAAAAGTATTACGTATTTCAAGTACATGACTTTGAAAGACTATAAAATATAAACTATAACACTAATATAAATGAAATTTTAAACACTTATTATACATATACGAAATAGTGGAAAAAAAAATTTATAATTTTTTTTTGATATATAATAATTTATAGTCTTTCAAATCCACAAACATGAAACTAAAAAATGTTTCAAATACATGTCTTTGAAAGACTATACAATAAAAACTATTAGAAAAATATTAATGAAACTTAAAACAAGGATTAAATATATAAAAAATTGTTGAAAATCAAAAAAATCGTTAAAAATATTGATGAAAAATAATTTATGAGCTTTCAAAACCACCATCTTGAAACTTAAAAACATTTCAAATATGTGGCTTTGAAAAACCTATAAAATAAAAATTATAAGACCAATATTAATAAAAATTAAAACACGTATTAAACATATAATAAATAGTTAATTATTAATTAGTAAATTAGCAATATAATTAATAAGTAGTCAATAATTAGTTAACTAGTAATATCATTATTAATTATAGAATAATTAATTATTTAATTTGTAATATAATTATTAATTACATAATAATTAATTAGTTAATTGGTAATATAATTATTAATAATACAATAATTAAGTATTTAGTAATTAATATAATTATTAATTATATAATAATTCAGTAATTAATTAGTAAATTAGTAATATAATAAATAATTATAATTATTCATTACAATTATTAGTTATTAATTATTAAAAATTATTTATATATTAATAAATTAGTTAATTAGTAATATAATTATTAATTATATAATAATTAAAAAATTAATTATTATATAATTACTTTTTAATAATTAATAAAATAGTTAATGTTTAATTTTTTAATTAGCAATATAATTATTAATTATTTAATATTTAGTTAATTAGTAATATCATTATTAATTATTTAATAATTAATTTGTTAATTTGTAATATAATTGTTTATTACATAATAAATAGTTAGTTATTTAGTAATATAATTACTAATTATACAATAATTAAATATTTATTATGTAATATAATTATTAATTATAAAATAATTCATTAGTTAATTAGTAAATTAGTAATATAATAAATAATTATAATTAGTCATTATAATTATTAGTTTTTCATTATATAATAATTAATATGTTAATTATAAATAGAATTATTAATTATATAATAAAGAATTAGTTAATTAGTAATGTAATTATGAATTATAATTAGTAATATAATTATGAATTATTATTACTATTATAATTATTAATTATAATTAGTAATAATTAATAATATAACAATTAATTTCTTAATTAGTAATATAATTATTAATTATACAAAAATTAATTAATAATATAAATATAAAGTATAATTATTGATTATAATTATTAATTATAAATATTAATTACTAATTATATACTAATTATTAATTATATACTAATTATTAATTATTATATAGTAATTATAAATTTAAATTACTAATATAATTACTAATTATTATCAGTAATTATTAATTATTGTACAATTAATACTTATTTTACTAATTAAATAATTAATTATTATACATTTAATAATAACTAATTATAATGTGTAATTATATTAGTAAATATAATTCATAATTATATTACTAATTATAATTAATAATTTGATTACTAAATAAAAAATTCTGTATTATATTATTAATAATAAAATTACTAATTAAAAAATTAATTATTATATAATTAACAATTAATAATTAAAATTTAAAAATTATAATGAATAATTATATTTATGTTTTATATTACAAATTAACTAATTAATTATTATATGATTAATAATTAAAAATTATAATTCGTAATTATATTACTAATTATAATTAATAATTACATTACTAATTAACTAATTAATTAGTATATAATTAATAAGTAATAATTATAATTATTAATTATAATTAATATTTATATTATTAATTAATTATTGTATAATTAATACTTATATTACTAATTAAATAATTAATAATTAGTTAATTAATAATTACTAATTAATAATTAATAACTAATAATTATAATGAATAATTATAATAAATAATTAAAATTACTAATTATATTATGAATTAATTATTTATTTATTTATTTTAAATTAATAATTATATTATAGAATAACTAATTTATTATCAAAGAATTAATTATATTACTAAATAACTAATTATTTAATAACTAATTAACCAATTATTAACTAATGATTAATTACTAATAAACTAATTAATAACTAATTACTAATTATATTACTAATTAATAAATTAATAAATAACTATTTCTTATATGCTTAATCCATGTTTCAATTTTCATTTATATTGGCCTTATAGTTTTTAGTTTTTAGGTTTTCAAAGCCACGTACTTGTAACATTTTTAAGATTCTAGTTGGTGGTTTTGAAAGATTATAAATTTTTTTCATCAACATTTTCTACGAAATTCTTTTTATTTTTAACTATTTCTTATATGTTTAATTCATGTATGAATTTTCATTCAAATTGGTCTTATAGTTTTTATTTCATAGTCTTTCAAAGACACGTATTTGAAACATTTTTATGTTTCAAGTTGGTATCTTTGAAAGCTTATAAAATTTTATTCATCATCATTTTTTACAAAATTATTTTTATTTTCAACAATTTCTTATGTTTTTAATCCATGTTTTATGTTTCATTTTTATTGGTCTTATAGTTTGTATTTTATAGTCTTTTAAAGTGACATAGTTGAAATAGAATCCCACATCGGAAATGCAGAATGTTCTACGCGGGGAAGATAGCAGCTGAGTCCCACATCGAAAATGCAGAATAATTTCCAGGGCTAGCCCTCTTATAAGAAAGAGTCATGGGTGAGGGTGTCTGTCAGAATCCAGACTGCTATAACAGTAGAACTGCTGGATATTAAATAGCATATAAATTCTGCTGAAAATTTTTGTTATATATATATATATAAACAAGACAAACCAACAAAAAATCTTTCTGTAGGATGCATGAAAGGGGTTCTCGCATCTCGCTCGGGTTGAAGATGCCTGAACCCCGTTCACGCATCTTCCCAGGGTCGGGGATGCGTGAACAGGGTTCAGGCATCTCAGATCCGTTTTTAAAAATACCACAAGCCCTATCCCTTTTAGGCCTTTTTTTCCAAAAACCCATTTAAAAAAAATTATTCCATCATCTCCCTCCCAAAGAGCCGTTGGCGGATCCCTCCAGTACCAGGGGAACGAGGCTACATGCCCAGCTCCTCTCCAGGTGTAGTTCATCCTGCAAATGTTGAGCGCCGACTCCATCATCCTCCCTACAACCTTAGAAACCGCGATGTAGTAGACCTGTAGGCCATCCGCAACAGTGCGCAGTAGCGCAGTGCACCTCAGGACCCCGGGACCAAGTCGATTCCCTTCCCTGGTCAAACCCAGCTGAACTCTTTGTCTCACCATCCATTCACATGGATCCTCAATGATGCCGGTAGCCATCAGCAGGTTCCACCCAGCACCAGACTGGTCTCCTCCCTCCTGAACCGTGGCAGCACCCCTTCGGACTACCCCTTGCAGGATGCCGCAATCGCACACTCCGCCACCGCACCCAGCAACATCGAATGTTGTGCCCTGCCCCATCATTAGCAACTCCCATTGCCTACAGACTGACACCCCACAAGAAATCACCATTGCCGGATCGACCAGCCACCCCACTGCTTTCGAGGTGCATCCATGTGAGCGTCGCACCCGAGCATCCAGATTGGGTCTCCATGATGTTATTCGACATGCAATTTTGAGTTGGTTTGATAAAAAAACATGTTTGGGTGGGTCTTCCCAGCTGAGAACTGGAGTGGGAGGACATGACCGAATTATAATTTCCTTGCATAGGGTTGAAATATCCTAGACTGGGCTTTCATAGGTTCTCCCCAACCCACACAGGCCATACCAGGGTATAAAGGGATCCATTAATTTTATTTAAATCAGAAGTTAATAAAATTAATTAATTTAATATTAGTTGAGAAATAAATTAAATAAAAACTAAAATCTTGGTTATTAAAATCCAATGCAGTGTAATTAATTTAATTTGGTGTATTATTAAATTAATTAATTAATTTAATTTTTTGTTTTTAAAATTACATTAATTATATGGGACTGGACGACATCATAATTGAATTAAAAAACAATAGTGATGTTTTTAATTCAATTAAATTCCCTCAAATGTATTTTAATGCATGTATATTATTTATTCTTTATTTATTTAATATAAGCGAGTTGAATCTGTATATAGTTGATCATGAGATGTAGGCCAACAAAAAATTGTATGGTGATTGTTTAGTTAATTATTTATTTAATTATTGCCTGTAGATTTGTAATAATTATTCTAAAAAAATGTATGATTATATCTGTGTCATCTCAATTTTCATTATATGTATAAGATTTTTCACTCCCATTCTCAGAGTTACATTTTATAACCCGAGACCCCCATGCATGCATGTAAGTACAGTTGTAGAATGACGATACGATGTATGACGCATCTCACGCCATGTGACGGTGATGCACCATATAGTAGTGGGATGCATTAGATGTGGAGAAAGTGTTATTCAAGTAGCAATCCATGCGACTAAAGGTACATACACATAGGCTTTTGGTTGGTCTGTTATTTAGTCAAAGGATAGACCAATTATACCGGAGCATGAGTAGGTGTTCAATTTGTTTTTCATGGTTTATTATTTTGTGCATGTTTATTTTATTGTGTGATCACATAGTATAATAATAAACAAGCATGTAAGATAAAATGAACATGTGATGTAATAAAATTTATATTTCATGCATGGCCAGTTGTGAGTGTGATCACATAGTACATGATTATAAAAATAGATATTGATTTATTTCATCACATTAAAATAATAAAACATTACACGATATATTATGTCATAACCACCTTCCATCCATCCTGTTTGGACAAACCAGATGTTTGAGGTGCCGGTCATGCCATAAATGAGGGTGACTCTTACTACCAGGGAGTCCATATAATAATTATCGACCAACATGACTAAAATTTCTAAAAAGAAATAGCATATCTTGTTTGTTGTAATTTTAGAGGAAAGCATTTAGTAAATCAAGTTCTGATATTATGAAGTTGGGAGTTCACTCAACAGATCATGGAACCGCATTTTAAAGTGGTCGACTATCCAAAATCCTACTGCGAACCCTCAAAGTAATGGAGTACCCATTTCTTGTAGACTTTGAGGGGTGGTTCTAGGATCCTAGTCACTAGAATACTCAAGTGACAGCGTATTCCAATTATAGCATAGAGGGATCTTAAAATCCAATAAAATAGTGGGAGATAGTAAATAATTTAAGTAATTATTCAAATTGACTAAACTGGTAATCGAGATAAAAAGTACTAATCTGCTAAAATTCATTTTTGTAAAAAATAGCATGATATACAACAAGTATAAAAACAATGATACTATATTTTAAAAATTAAATGTCAACACTGAAACAGGTATCCCTAAATAGTATAGTCATAAGTTAATAGTACTAAGTTATTGGAAACTCAAGGTTCCAGAGACCCTAAAAATGTTAAACTACCATAAGAATGGAGGGTGAAAATTGCTTTCATGTGACTAATGTACAAAGCATATGATAGTAATATAATTATGTTGTAATCAATTTCTGGTGTCAGTTGTGGTCACTCCCACAATACATGGATGATATAAACAAGAAGTCTCATCTCTTTGATGTTTTTAAGGAGAAAGAGAAGCAATGGTATGAATAAGGTGATGTTTGCACCAGTATGTGTAAATGGAAAGATTGATCATGATATTTAAATGCATCTCTTTCTCATATCATTTTCACCACTTTACTCAAGTTATGTATTATGTTAAAAAATGAACAAGTATTGACTAAACTCTCCATTACCTATCTATGATATGGTTTTCCAAGTGGATAAGAATAAAAAATAGTTATGTTTTATTTCTTATGGGGAATAAATTGAAAGACAATGTTAAAAGACAAAGGTAAGTAATCCCAATGGCACATTCATGAAATCCTTCAATTAATGAGTTATTAAAAAAAGTTTATTTGCATTGAATATTTTATAATAATGCCATGGATGTTTCTAATCAGTAAATTGAATTAATGAAGCAAGTTACTTGCTTCTTCTTCAAAAATATTCATCAATTGTAATATTTCAGTTTTACTTCTTGGGTATTAAATACAATATTCTGGTGACATATGTGTATTATAATACGATAACCAAGTTAGTATAGATTCATTACTGGATGTCTGGTGTATTTGCTATATAGTTGTGAAAGGATGATACCTAGGGAAATTTTTTGAATTACATGTCTTCTTAATTTACATGTTATTGTTTTGTGTTGAAATATTATTTATTATAACCAAAAACATTAATCTCATGTGTACATGGATTCAAGGATAAAATCTTTCAGGTTCTGGAATGATTTTTTTTGGTAATCTCAAACACCAGTTTAGTAATACATGATTCATTGGAAATTAGTGATGAATATAAATGTATGACTTATACCTAGTTCTGAGAAGATAATTATTTGTCAAGTAATACTAAAATTGGACCTCATGAATATTCCATGTATGATATTTAGGCCCAACATAGATAAATACATTTGGTATTATCAACGTCATTAGTTTAGAAAAAGGAGCCTTTCAGAAATAAAGGTATGTCACAAATCTTTTGGAAATAGTTAAAAAAGTAATCATGAACTTTTCCAAGTATAAGCTAGAGGTATATATACTTCATAATATTTCTTTAGGAAATTATGGAATAATAATGCTATATATATTCATGGTTAATATATATGAGTTGCTTCGGGTTTGGATACCGAAGAATATCTCGACCAAGCATTCATCACTTATGATAATGTAGTGTGGAGTAATTCTTTAACGCACATTACCTTATCGGCATTACAACATTGATGTTAATGTGGAGAATTGATGGTGATTTATTACATATCAACATTGATAATCAAACATATAGCATGAAGTAGTTCATAAGTGCATATATAAAACATCAAAAAATTTATGTAAGCAGTATCAAAGTTGAAACTTGCAGAAAAATACATTATATTTCATGAAAGGATTTTTAAATAATGACAATTTCCCACAACAATATTCCAACTATAATGGAGAATGGAAATCATATGAGTCATATTATGATGTAAATCCATTGTTTCATAAGAACATGTGTTTGGATGAAAATAGTTTGTTTATATACAATAATAAAATTCATCAAGATAAACACATTATGCTTCTAAGGTACTTATCCTAACGATCTCATAGAATATTGCATAAATCACTAAGATAGATAAGGTTTTGTCAAGTTATTGAATATATTCTATAAGAGGGATCACATATTTATTAGTGATAGTGGGATCTATATTGACTTATATTAGTCAATGCTCAAGATTCTCAAATAATTGGAAAGTGAACTATTTCCACAAGAACAAGTGGAAGAGAGTATGTTCGAGAGATGCATACTGTGTAGGAAGGATAAAACCATTTTTATGGTTTTAATATTCACTATTATTAGTGATCTATTATTCAATGTGAATAATATTTCCTAAAAGTAAGTAGTGTATGAAAATTATCTAAAATTTAATAGACCAATAAAAATTCAATTAATGGATTCCATATATTATTGTGAATAGGGGCATATTATTCTGAATAATGCAGTGGGCATTCAAGTGAATTGATATAGGGATGGAACACGCTCAGTACCAACAAGGCTAGATTGGTTTGACCAAGTCATTATGCCTAAATCCATTAGAATTTTACTTATCAAAGCTAATATCTATGAGAATATTATTTTGCAATGGATGTCAGGACCAGTAATCGTGGATTGTGTCTATATGATGCAACCAGAAATGGATGGTCACATCACAAAATGCTAATAAAGGTTGCATGTTACTGAAATCCAGATTAAGATAAAAGTATTCCATAAGATCATACAAAATACCTTTGAAACAAATTTTTTCCTCTGGTTTACCAATGGTTAGTGGGAGCGATAAGGTTTTCCAAGTGAAATATGTTCAGAAACATATGGAAAACATATTGGTCTTACAGTTAGTTATGACCAAAATAAAATTTATTATCTATTGATTGAAATAATGTATCACCCTATTTTCTAGGTAATGGGTTCTACTAAAGTACGTATATAGGTTTCTTGGTCCTATTAAATCGTACATATAATGACATTGTATTGAAAAATTAATTTTAGAAAAATTCAAGGGATGAATTATTGCCAATTTCACAGGGCATAATCATTCCATGTTGACATGTATGTGGCATGGGAAGAGATAAACGTGGTGAGTTACAGTATATAAATTGACGTTATGGATCAATCACACATTCCATAATATGTACAAGAACCTATATTTCCATAGTATATTTTATAATAGGTAAATATCAGTTATATCATAGAGAACTATAAGGTATGTAGTAAAAACTATCTAATTGTACTTTGTAATGTTCAAAAGATATGTACCTGGTAAGTCAAGAAGAAAGGATACTAGTATTTTGGGAAACAAACTAGTCTTACATAGATTAATGTGATCTACTATCACCATTAGGTTAAAGAGGAAGAGCGATCCAAGCTTAAATAAGCCAGTGGTAGCCATACCTACAATGACCAAGTATGTTGCAGCATCTATGGCTGCTAAGAAGCAGGTAAATACAATGATCTGTTCCAGTTCTTGGAATCTCACATGGTGAGATAAGTTTTATCATAATGTAAATTATGATATTCATATAGCCAAAATGCAAATCTATGAAATTGGAAAAAAAGGGATATACTCGGGATACCATCTCTTGAGATGTTTTACTCAACTAGAAAAGGTCACAATAGTAGAATAGCCATGCAGAGGAACTGTGGAATTCCCAGTAGCTAAATTCATTACTTAGTAGAAACATGATGATTATCATGTGAGTAGCTAACAATTTTGGTTAGAAAGTTAGTTCTAGTATAGGTGTGAGTGTTGAAATAATGGGATCGCTAGACCCAACTGTTCTGTGCTTTTGATTACCATATCATGTATACAATTAGAAATACATGATGTCATCTTTTCATTATGTTGGATCGAAATAATGATATAGATGCTCAAAATACAAGAGGGGGTGAATTGTACATTTTAAAAATTCTTTTGTAACCTTTAATGTTGGTTATAGATAACTATGGTTTCTTTAGACAAGGAATGTTCTAAGTTTAACAAAGTTAAACTAAGAAGATCCACAACACCTCTTAACACCAATTGAATAATTGGAACTAAGGTTTACAAAATGAGATTCTACCTTAAAGCGTATAGAATCTAAACTTATC
Organism: Viscum album; assembly: GCA_963277665.1. Lineage (NCBI taxonomy): Eukaryota > Viridiplantae > Streptophyta > Magnoliopsida > Santalales > Viscaceae > Viscum > Viscum album. The sequence goes on from OY728129.1 coordinate 577,754,129, forward strand.
AGTGTACAAGTGTAAGGAAATATAAAAAGGTTATACTTTCTTTAAAATACAATATGCAGTGGAAAAACTAGTAGTAAAACTACATGTAACAAGGTATAAGCCTTTTAACCCAAAGAGAGGGGTATCCAAAAACCATGGATAAAGGTCCCTTGATTAATACTTTCAAGCAAGTCTGTCTTTCCCACACTAGGGTAGGCCCTCGATACGAATATCAGAATCTCTGTCTTGATATCCCCGCAATCCCTCAACTTCAAGGTAGTTGGAACCTCTCTCTTTTTCAGCAAGGAAGCCCTCGAGCTTCAAGGTAGTCGGCACCTCTGTCTTCCTATCCCCGGAAGCCCTCGAATGAAATCACCAACATTCAGAGTCGCACAAAGAAATCTGAACGAGTGGTTCAGTACACACAAAGCATGAAATAGTTCTCTCTCTTGAAATCACCTTAACAGTGTGTGTTCTCTAGATCAATCAAATTCATCCTTGAGCTCTTTCAAATGTGCTCCTATTTATAGGAAAATTACCAACAGTCGGATCCCTCCTCTAACGATCATATTTTCCATGAAATTCATAGTGACATGTACACGTTTAACTCAACCAACGGTTAATTAGAACCAGAATGAATGACATTGTTTAATAATAAATCATGTATAAAGGAATGAATGACATCGTTTTGAAATGGAGAATATGTAAGTAAAATCTATACAAAATTTCAAAGTGTAAGAAAATTAAAAGTTTAGAGTCTAACCAAAATGAAATTCAGAGTCTATGGTAATAATTGTTTGGATTCTGTTTTAATGGAATTCAGAGTCTAGTTTCACCAAATATCAGAATCTGAACTTGCAGAGTTTGAAGTAAAACCATTAAAAGTTCGGAGTCGAGCTACTTAAGAGTTCAGAGTCAAACTACTTAATATTTTGGAGTCGAACTACTTAAGAGTTCAGAGTCTAACTACTTTAGAGTTCGCAGTCGAACTACTTAAGAGTTCATAGTCGAACTACTTAAGAGTTCAGAGTCGAACAACTTAAGAGTTTGGAGTTGAACTACTTAAGAGTTCGGAGTTGAACTACTTAAGATATCGGAGTCAAACTACTTATGAGTTCGGAGTCGATCTCATGAAAGTTCGGAGTCCAAAATTCTGATTGGAACTTCAATGCAGTTCACATCCAGAATTCGGATCCTAAAAATAGAATGCACTAAATCTTTACATTATATGAATTTTGGACTTTTGGGTATGAATCCAGTTTTTATACTAAGGAAAAAATATTTCTATGTATAAGAATATCTAGGTAAGGGTAAATTTCTTTAAAGAAGTAAATTTTCCTTATAGAGGTGAAATATATATTTTCTTAAGTATAAAATGTTTGTGATTTTCAAAACATGAAGGAATGGAAAAGTCATAAGGAAAACCTTATTGACTCAACAATCTCTCCCTTTTTGGAAAGCACAAGCATCCTTTCGGAAAAGCATATAAGGATTTTGAAAATTTTCATTAGACTTTGAAATTAAACACTTATCTCCCTTTGTTCATGGATGAAAATGAATAAAACTAACTCCCTCTTAGGTATTGAAACTCTAAGGATTGTATTCTGAGTTTCTGGAGTGGAGTTTTCATTATTGTAAGAATGAAAAACTTCGTAGTGGGAAACTCCCCCTTTCTTTAAGGATATTTCTCTTAGAAATTTTTCTTTCTCCTCCTTAGGAGTAGTTCTTTTTCCTTATCCCCCATTGTGATTTTCAAAAAGAATTGAAGTAAATGGAAAAACAAAGTATGGTACCTGAAACATTAGTATATGACAAGATACAACTAACCAAATAATCATTTCATTAGAGTTTGAAAAATTTTACAAAGAAAGAAAAATACAACAAAAGATCGGAGTGGGTTCATTTTTCTTCCTTCTCCTTCGGAATGAGTTTCTTTAACAAGGTTTTTAGTTTCTTCAAGTCTCTTTGGTCTTCCTCACGTTGCCTCTCCAAGGCTTTTACCTTTTCTTCATGGACTTTTAATGCTTCTGCATGATCCTCCAAGGCTTCTTTCTACAACTTTATTATCTCATCTTGCTTTTCCATCTTTTTCTGAAACTCAATTCGGAAATCTATTTCAGTTTTCAAATTCTGAGATACTGAGTTAAGCCTCCCATTCAGGTCCCTGATCTGTTGATTCTACGAATTTTCCTCCTGGTTTAGCTTTTCATAAATCTCGTTAACGTTTTTATCCTCCATTTCAAAATCATTTTGAACTTTAACCTGAAAATTATCAAAGTGAACTAAATATTCATCAAATATCTTAGAACAATTGGTTACCTTACTGCATGACTTTCTGTGCACATCATAATCGATAAGAAAACTTTTTTGTTCAGATTCCAACTTTACAAACTTATCTATGACCATTGATAAAGAATCTGATTTATGATTCATACTTTGTTGCAGCATCTGACATCTAGAATCTATTGTTGGTAAAATCAGAATGGTGTCTACCAACTTTCTCAGAGATTGAACCACAAAATCATTCCCATGATATGATGATTCCGAATCAGATACATCTCTTTGAGATTCCTCTTCTTCAACCTGCACTAGATTCCATCTAGAGGTACCACCTACCTCTTTCCTCCTGATGAAATATTTTATAGGTGTCTCCATGAGAGCTTTCTTCCCTTTATCATCTCTTGGAACTGGTTCCTCATTAAGAGATACTTCCTTGGATTTAGACACTTGAATTATCTGGTCTTCATATGGTTTTTTTTTCTTGTCCTTCCTCAAGAAAATTCTTCTCATAAGATTCTTCCTCATCATACAAGACATTTTCTTCTTGTTCTTCTTGCTGTTGGTTATCAACATTCTTACTTTCTTCCTCAGCTGCCTTTCCTGAAGTTACTAACTTTGTGGATTCAACTTTATCCTTATATTCATGTACTTTCTTGATCAGGGTATCCAAATATTCACTTTCGTCTTCATTTTATTCTTCTTCCTCAACTTCTTCAACTTCTTCATCTACTACTACTTCTCCAGAAACTTTTTTTTCGTCTTCTTCAACTACTTCATTACCCTTTGTTTTTTCTGGAGTGACATAGTTCTTAGCTGGAGTTACTGGTAAAGAAGGTTCAGAACCGAATGTTTCCAGAATGGGAAGTATTTCTGAAGCTAACTCTGTATCTTTCAGCAAAGATTGCACCACTTCAGCATCAGACATTTTAATTTTCATTTTATTTTCCTTCGCTTGTTTATCTAGCTCCTCAACAGCTTTTTCTTTTAAGGCTTTAGCCTCTACAGGGTCCAATACGAATTGTGGATCCTCTTCCTTCCACTTTTCTTTATCTTCCTTTCACTTGGCAGCCACTTCATCTGTATATGATTTTTGCTTCTTCGGCTTGGGGGGAGCAGACTAAGTTTTCGTAGCCTGAGGATTTTCTTCATCAGCAACAACTTCCTTAACCTTTCTCTTCCTCCTTTTCTTTTTCGATGGTTCTGGATTCTGTGTTTCTTTCTAAGATGCTTCAACCTCTTCCACAGACAGAGGGTAAAATTCTCTGGATTCACTGGAAAACCCCATCTTCATCCTCTTCAGAGTATCATCACTAACCAGCATAATCTTGCAATTCCGGACTTTTGATTTGCATGCAACCTTGAAGGACTCTAAGCAATGAACTATCAGCCTTGATAGTAAAGTAGGGTACATAATTATCTGAGCTCTTAAATTCCCTTCCTTGATGTTCATGATCGTAATCAAGATATACCTCATCAAAATAATTTTTCTTAGATTCACTAAGAAATATATAACATAGATATCACTTTTCTTCAAGTTATCTGTGTCGTCTCATCTAGGAACGAGAAAACCATGCACCCAAAGTTGAAGAATCTTGTTGTTCAGGGTGAGGTGAGCGATCTTAGCGGTCATAGCATCCTTTAGACCAAGGAAATTTAAAGTATTCACCTTGCTGAAACTTCCTTGCTCATCTGGAAGCTTGTGTGAGAAAAACTCAGCTTCCCCCTCATAGGACAAACCAACCAAGCTCATAGCCTTGGTGTAAGATAGCCTATAAATCTCGCCATAGGACTTCAAGGAAAACCATTCTCTGTCATCTTCCATCTGGAAGGAAACAGACTCATAGAAATCTATCAACAAATCGGTATACACCAGATCATGTTTTTCTGATTTGAACAGGCATATATCCTCCCAACCATTCAACTTAATATTCTTGGTTACAATAGAATCAAGCCTATAGAAAAATGGATGAACTAACCTTTCCATGAAGACTAACCACTCAGAGATTGGTTTCACATTTGACATATCTTGAGAAGTAGATTCTACAGACATTCGGAGTGAAGAAATCTGAATGATTCAGAACTTTGCAAAGTTCGGAACTGGCCTTAAGAAGTGCAGCAGGGCTTCGAGACACAAAAGATTGAAAAACCGATGTGGGACGAGAATTGGGGTCCCCTTTCTATAGGTGATGGATGTGACCGTTGGTCTTCCAAAGGCCATCTAACGGTTGAAAAATCATTGACTTGATCTGACAGTTGAAAACACTCCCACAAGAAAAAAAACTTGACTTCGATCTTTTGAGGTTTTAGGGAAAACATCCGAATTTGAGGAAAAACTAGAATCCGAACATTTAAATACAAGGAAAATACCAGCATGCAAACTATGATTACGAAACTATAAGTAAGGAAATCATAGCTTTCAGATTGGCTAGAAAGATTGTTCGTAATTTGGTAATATTCATCTTGAATAAATGAATTTAAAAATAGACTCATTACGAAAGTTCCAGTACGAAAATCTCGTTACGAAAACACGAGTACAAAAATCTCCATTCTGGAAGTTCTCAGTACAAAAATATCAATCCTGAAAATTTTAGTTCCATAAATTCCTATTCTGGAAATTTTAGTTTTAGAAATTCCCATTCCAGAAACTTTAGTTCTGAAAAGTTCGAAAAACTAACCACGAAGAAAAAAAAATTAGTTACACTCGGTTTAAAAAAAATGAATTACGAAAATTTTAGTTACACTATCAAACAAATGTACTCCCCCTATGAAAAGGAGTTTATTACTGTTAGGAGAATTTTTCAACAAGAAGTTAATGAAGAATGATTACCTTACGGTTATCATTCCTATCTTTTTTTAATGTATTCAAATCTATCAGAGGGTAATTATTTTGTGAAAATATCAACAAGTTGATCTTGCGTTCCGATAAACTGAAGAATGATATCTCCTTTTGTTTTGATAATATTTTCAAAATAGCTTTTGTTACCATTCATGTGCCGAGAACATCCATTATTTGCGTAACCTGTATTGATGTTTGTACTTCCTTTATCTTCCTGAAATCAAGAAAATAATTAGACTTTCAGAATCCAATATTGTTTGGATCTGAGATTTCCAGATAACAATATTTTAGGAACCCACACTTTCATTGATAAATAGGAATTATGAAAACCTAACGATTTGGTTTTATTTAAAGAATAGTTCATTGCCCAGTGACCACCACATTGACACTTGGTAAAAAATGGGGAACTATGTTGAACAAAGTAGTTGTTACTAAAAATTGGTTCTGCATGGGTATCACCAAATCCGGATTTGTTTCTTAATGGTCGTATTTGAGAATACATTTTATTAAAATTTTCATTACCATGGGTAAAGTTTAATAAACACTTCTTTAAGGAAATGATTTCGGACTTGAGTTTTATAACCAAGTTTTTATCTTCAAAATCATTATATTTAGAACTAGAGCTAGGCTCGACGACACTTTTCTTAGAAATTACTTTTTCTAACTCTTTAGAAAGTTTATTCTTCTCAGAACATACTTCCTCAAGATTTTTCAAAATACTTACAAAATCAGAATTTTTTCTATGAAGATATTTAGTAAGATATGATATTTCATTCATAAGAGTATCATTCCTAGAGTTTTCCTTATCATGTTTTTTATTGAGTTTGGAATTCTCGATTTCAAGAAGTTCAGATTACCTATAAACTTCTTCATAGGTAGGAAAAATATTTTCTTCATCAGAAGAGGATTCTTAATCAGAAGAGTTATAATATTCTCTATCATTAGAATTTAAAGAAACCTTGGTCAATGATTCAGCATTTCGAACCATAGCCATAAAACAATGATAGTTAATGGGTAATCTGGATATAAGACCAAGGTTCTTCTATCCTGAAGATTCATAATCATAAGATTCATCTGAAGAGTCACCACCACTGGCACTCCATGTTTCATTTGCTTTCAAAACTTTCTTAACAATGACTTTATAATGTTTCTTTCTGTTCCTATAAAAATGCTTTACTTTCCTCTATTTCTTTTGGAGTAAGGGGAAATCTGGTCTAATATGTCTAGCTTTCTTGCATTCATAACAAGTGACTTCTTCATATTTCCTATGTTTCCTTTCCTTTTTCTTATACTTGGATTGGAAATTTCCCTGTCCAGCTATCTTGTTCATTCTTCGTGCAAGATTTTCTAACTCGTTTTTAGAGACTTCACTCTCACTAGATTAAGATTGGATTATAACTTTCTTAGACTTGTATTTAGTTACTCTATCTGGATTCTTAGAATTCATATGATTTGATGTTGTTGTAAAAGAAATAGTACCATTTCCATTCTTCTTCTTGATGTTGTCAGCATCTCTCTTCATTCATGTTTCATGTTGGAGAAGAGTTCCAAATAGTTCGTCAAGAGAAATATTAGTGACCTTCATATTCTCATCAATAGATGTTCTTTTGGATTCCCACTCATTAGGCATAATATCAATTATCATATCCACAAGAGCATCATCTTCTAACCCTTTTTCTCCCATAGACTGTAAGCTGTTGAATATAGTCATAAATCTCTGTTGAACTTTGAAAATTGGTTCACCATACAGAAAATTGAAGCCATGGTATTCATCTCTAAGCATATCTCTCCTAGTCCCAATTAATTTAGAAGTGCCAATGTGTGTAACCTCTAACTTCTTCCAGATACAATTAGATGCATCAGAAGAAGAAATTTGGCTATATATATTTATAGTCATAGAACAAAGTAAAGTATTGCGTACCTTATAATTGAGTTGATACTCTTGATTTTCCTGGATAGTGAAAGTTCTAACATCCTTATCAGGAATTTTATAATCACCAGTAAGCATAACGAAGTTATCCACTCCAGTATTGATAAAAAAAAGTCTCCATTCGATCTCTCCAGTACTCATAGTCATTACCATCAAAGATTGGTGGTCTTGGATGATTTAGATTTTCAATTGAACCCACATTGACACCTTCCATTCTTAAAATAATCTTGGAAACCAAACTAGTTAGTAGAAAAAGTTCGTAATCACAATGTTCGGAATGACAAAGTTCGAAATGTTGTCAATGTTCGGAATGACAATTCAGAATGAAAAACTTCTTTCTAAGCATGGATAAAGAACAATGAAAAGTGAGAAAGAAAAACTTATATGTGAGTATAATTATTTCAGATATTTCCTCTGATACCAATTGTAGGATCGAAATGATGATGTAGACGCTCAAAATACAAGAGGGGGTGAATTGTACACTTTAAAAATTCCTTTGGAAACTTTAAAGTTGGTTATGGATAACTATGTTTTCCTTAGACTAGGAAAGTACTATGTTTAACAAAGTTAAACTAAGAAGATTCACAACACCTCTTAACACCAATTGGATAATTGGAACTATGTTTTATAATATGATATTCTACCTTAAAATGTATAGAATCTAAACTTATCAGAGTAAAAGTGTAAGGAAATATAAGAAGGTTATAATTTCTTTACAATACAATATGTAGTGGAAAAACTAGTAGTAAAACATCATGTAACAAGATATAAGTCTGTTAACCCAAAGAGAAGGGTATCCAACAACCTTCGATAAAGGTCCCGTGATTTATACTTTCAGGCAAGTCTGTCTTACCCACACCAGGGTAAACCCTCGATACAAAGATCAGAATCTCTGTCTTGCTATCCTCTCAAGCCCTCAACTTCAAGGTAGTTGGAACCTTTGTCTTCCTCAGCAAGGAATCCCTCAAGATTCAAGGTAGTCGACACCTCTGTCTTCCTATCCCCAGAAGCCCTAGAATGTAATCACCAACATTCGGAGTCGCACGAAGAAATATGAATGAGCGGTTATGTACGCACAAATCATGAAAAGCTTCTCTCTCTAGAAATCACATTAATAGCATGTGGTCTCTAGATCGATCAACTTCATCCTTGAACTCTTTCAAATGAGATCCTATTTATAGGAAAATTTCCCAACGGTCGGATCCCTCCTCCAACGGTCATATTTTCCATGAAATTCGGAGGGACTTATACACATGAAACTCAACCAACGGTTAATTAGAACCAGAATGAACGACATTGTTTGATAAAAAATCTCGTATAACTGAATGAACGAAATTGTTTTGATATGGAGAATATGTAAGTAAAATCCATTCAAAATTTCGAAGTGTAAGAAAATTAAAATTTCGGAGTCTAACCAAAATGAAATTCTGAGACTATGTTAAGAAATGTTCGGATTATATTTTAAAGGAATTCAGAGTCTGGTTTCACCAGAGATATGAATCTAAACTTGCAGAGTTCGAAGTCAAACTAGTTAAAGTTCGGAGTCGAGCTACTTAAGAGTTCGGAGTCAAACTACATAAGAGTTCGGTGTCGAACTACTTAAGAGTTCAGGGTCGAACTACTTAAGAGTTCGAAGTCGAACTACATAAGAGTTCGAAGTCAAACTACTTAACAGTTCGGAGTCGAACTACATAAGATATCGGAGTCGAAATACATTAGAGTTCGGAGTCAAACTACTTAAGAGTTTGGAGTCGAACTACTTAAGATTTCAGAGTCAAACTACTTAAGAGTTCGGAGTCGAACAACTTAAGAGTTAGGAGTCGAACTACTTAAGAGTTCAGAGTCAAACTAATTAAGAGTTTGGATTCGAACTCATGAAAGATCGGAGTCCAAAATTCGGATTGGAAGTTCATTGCAGTTCACATCCAGAATTCAGATCCTAAAAATAGAATGGAGCAAATCTTTACATTATATGACTTTTGGAATTTTGGGTATGAATCCAGTTTTTATACTAAGGAAAAAATATTGTTTTGTATAAGAAAATCTAGGTAAGGGTAAATTTCATTAAAGAAGTAAATTTTCCTTATAGAGGTGAAACTTGTATTTTCTTAAATATAAGGTGTTTGTGATTTTCAAAACAAGAAGGAATGGAAAAGTCATATGGAAAACCTTATATGCTCAACACATTATAGTGTAGACATTTCAATGTCCACTGTTGATATGGTAATGTCTAGAGATTGATTGTTGTATCTAAAGGTTATAGCAATTCATAGAATATAATGAGAACCTCTAAATACTATGGAATTCATATTAAATATATGTTATATGGTCTAATACATATTACTGATTTGACATAATAAATGTTTGACTATTAGGTTCTTTGGGTCATAAGAATTGAGACTTATTATCATGATGTTTGCATATGATGATCTCTAGTGGTGAGATCATGATTAATGACCCACTAATAAGAAAACCACATGCTTCAGTTGTCATTGGATGTTCTTATCTATGATCATGTGTAATGGTCTCTTGACATGAGATCATTACCAATTACTGTCATTTTATTGTGTAAGTTGATTCAAGATGGAAATCATGGAAATGAAGTCATGGAGAGGTACTTTTTATTGGGTGTTTCTTTGGTGGCATATCATTAGTTGAATTGTGAAGAAATGATTTGGCACTTCTAGGATATTGAAGTAATATATCTCAATCCATGTTGATAAGGATGGTATGAGATTTATAAGACCATGACAATGGCTATCATGGGTAAATCCATCTAGTTAAATAAAAAAATATAGTAAGAAAATGGTGATGACACATGAGTGAGTCATACTATATTTTATATTAATGAGAAAAAGATAATATTACATAGTGCATCTTTAAAGGTTTCTCTCACTCCTTTGAAAATCCTTATCTAATCAGGGGCCATGAAGAGTTGCGAGATCCCACTCAAGGTCTGTGAATACAATTCACTACCGTTGAGATAATCTCCTAGAGGGTAGCACACAATAGTGTATCCAAGAATATTCTCAATTCAGTTGAATATGATTTGATAGCATAGTGGTCCCCACCACTGGTGTCCGATATTTGTTAAAGGATAAACAATCACCAATGTAATAAATAAATTCATTTTATTTGGGTATAGAATAATGAGAATAGAATTTATTTATTAAATGTATTTATGACTTCTATGTAAATACATGAAAAATATTAATTGACTAATATTAAATATATTCAGGGTTCAATTATTAATTATGGGAATGATGAGTCAGGTTTTGGTATCAATTATTGTGATGTAATATATTTAATATATTACATGTAAATGATAATAATATTTATGTCTCATTTTAGTAGTCATAAAATTTTATTAATAGTTCGTTCATTTTTTGGGGGCTGGGTTGGCGTTTCTGGGTAATTACATGACACCGTAAATATAATAAGAGAGGAGATTTCCAATTACAATCCCTAGAACCTATTGATATTATAATCCATATCATGATCTAGAGGTAGAGAGACTCTAGATCCCAGGATCATGGATCAAGAACTCTATCAAGTATCTCTAGTGAAGTGATTTAGTTATCGTTGGAGCATCGAAGGCATCACCACAATTCAGTGTTAGCACTTGGATTACAATGAACGATACTCCCACAGATTTCATGAAGCTCATGTGGATGATCTATATGAGTTTGATATTGGATTCTTCGAGCAGTGATTGCCAACAATGAGAAGACTTCATGCGTGGCTTCTGAATTAAGAAAGGTATCTTATGGTATATTTTGTTCTAAAAACCCTTCATGTGTGGTACCTGACCTAGAACTGGCTACTCGTTTTGGACGTCGACAAGTTCACTTCGAATGTAGGTGGAAATTATTTTAAAACACACCTATTTGGGGCTTCCTTTGCACACCCGGTTCCATTAGGATTTATCATACTATTAATATTTTTTAGGATATTATCTATGAAAATATCATTGATTTTTGTGGATCTTGGGATAGTCATAGGGGAATGCTTTAGTTTTTGTTTAAAAAATAATCCTGACATAAATCATAATAGATCCTTTAGAGGATTTTATTTTTTACCGATGAAGATCACCTCTTTTTTGGGAATATGTGGGAGAATATTATTCAGAGGGACTAGGTTTGGTTAATGACATGTCTACGAGGGATCAAGCTATACGTCGACAACTGGTTATATCAAAATGTCAGTAGAAGTATTTTGTGGATAGATTACAATAATGATCCAGAGTTTACATACATTGATATTACATCAATATTGATGTATAATTATTACAAAATAAAATAATTTTATGAAAGAACTATATATGTATAGTGTCTTTAGAAAAATTGGAAACATAAAATCTAGTTTATAAAATATCTACATTTTCTCCCACTTATATCTTCTTAACAAGACTCATTTTTGACATATCATACTTAATACCCTTCATCATGACTTGGGGAAAAGAAAAATATGACAGGGTGAGCTCAAATTCTCATTAAGGGTAAATAAGGGAAATATCCATCATATCATAATCATAAAACATAAGAACATTACATTTGGATGTCTTATCCAGCAAACGAAATATCATGATATCTTTTCATGGGATAAATGTTTCTTATAATTAATGGACGTAATTCTAAAAGTCATAACATAATAAATGAAGTTTTTTTGCATACAGAGAAGTATATAAAATCATTTAATATTAGTCAAGTCTCATTTCCAAGACCAACATATCAGATAATGTACATTATTAAACTACGTTTACATAACGATCCAGTCATTTCTATTTAATGAGATATAAAAAATTATCCAATGCATTTGAGGGAGATATATGTCCCACCCATCTCATAGTAAAATCCTTCTTACATGTGCCCCCAAAACATAAATAAATCATCATAGCATAACCCAAGAAATAAGTGGGTTTCTAAAACACCATTCTATAATAACATTATCAATGTAAAAAATAATTCCATCATAAAAAAAACCATAGATATAATAGTTATAGAAATATAGTCATATTTTAATGGAGTCATCTTAGATGTGAAATAATTTGGATAAATCACTTTTAATTAATTCATGAGGAAAAAAATCATTTCTTCTAAAAAACGTTTTCTTTTCTCAAAATTCCACACCATTATAAAAGAAATGAATTTATTTTCAAATAAATTTGAAATCATGTAATGGATTATTCAGGGAAATATGGTGTTATAATTATGTAAAAATATTATTATTTCATATAAGTTTAAAAACACTCTCCTTATACTTTATCGAGAAAACTAAAAAAGTAACTTCTATCGAATAACGAAAAAAGATTACTTTCATACTATTGAATAAAAATTAACCAAAGGTTAAATTTAACTATATAAGATTATAGAAGAATAGAAATAATGTTACATACTTAGGAAACATGGATGTGGATGAAAAATATAACCTAGTAAATAATTACATATAAATAATCATAGATAATAATGAGATTGCAAAATTATCCCTTACCTTAAATCCAATATTCTTACAATATATCCGAAAATCCTTTATGTTGATTTAAAAAACATCATTGACTTGTTCTTGAATCATATAAATTTTTATGACATCGTATCGGATCATATTATGAATTTTCTATAAGTAAATTTCCTTATCACTCATTATTATGAAATCAACTTCTTTATGTTATTTTGCATGCTATGTCAGATAAGTTAATCTTCCACTTCATAAGATATATTTATATCATTTACATAATGATATTATTATTATATATATCATATTTATTCAATTAATTAATTTATACAATCATGGTTTAATAATTATCATGTATAATGAATCACATCGCATCATGAGGACAGTTGACTGTATGTACATAAGAGCAACAATATCATTCCCACAATTATTGAATGGTATTGAATTTGATGGTGTATAATATATTAGATTTAGAATCATGTTATAATAATAATTTATAGTGGATATTTCCATCATTATAATCATCCATGTATGGTGGTGGTGAAAAACATACTACGCCATGGCGTAGAGTCAATAACCTTTATGTACGCACACGTGGTGATTTCATTTTTCATATGATGGATTGAAGGTGGAATATGGTTGTTTCATAATTATAATTATATATAATTATTTTAGTGATATTGATGTAATTAAATTACAATGAAACAAATATTTATGTGGAAGTAGAAAGAGAAATAAATATGAATTAATCGGTAGAAGATATTACCTCTTCCTAGACATGCTTCCTCTACATCTCTTATTAGAGCACTAGAGTTGGTAATTAAAGATGAATATAAACTATAGAATATACATAGGTAACTAGAAGCAGTGACATACGAAGGAGATGGCTGACCATGAAGGCTCAAATCGACTTGAAAAGGTGAGGGAGAAGGTACACTTTTATAATTGTGGCGAGGCCCTCTTTTGGAAACTCTATAAATGATAATTTATAATAAAGTAAAAACCTACCCATCAACATCCAAAATGTCCTGATTCTGAAGATGCGGTGAGATATCATTGTAATATCATAAAAAATTAAATTTTTGAAATGTATTTATATCAATTGAAACCTTATATTTTTATTTACCACTTAGTTATTATATTTAATTTTGAACTTGGGAAACAAATAATTAAATATTATGAGGGTGAAATACAAACATATTTGAAAAAAATAGACCTTAAATAAATAAGTAAGATAATTTTATACGGTATAAAAATTATTATATATATTATAATTTTTTTGATTAATTTTAAATAATTCAGTAAAACATCTTTTTGATAAACCATTAATAGTATCAATTTTGACAATATTCAATACATTGATTTTTTAAAATATTTATATAAAAAGAGACCTTCAAACGAACAATTTTATTATATTTCTTGGAGGTTTGGGTGGAATATAAAACTAATTATACTTGTTAATTATTCTAAAATATATTTACTATAATATTTTAATAACATTTAATTGATATTTCTCTTAAAAAAAATTATTACAACAGTTTTATGTAAATATTTAATATGTTTATTTGTTGAATGAAAATTTAGAAATAAATAAAATAATGAAAATAAATATTCTAGATTTCATAAGAATAATTATATTAGAATTTATCTTATATAAAATCCAATATTAAAAATGTTATACTTATTAAATTATCAAGGTTATAATTTTAACATCACATAAAATAAAATAATATATTTCTGATAACCCTTATATATGGCTCCAAATTAACAATAACTAGACCCTTAGATGATTATAGAAGAGATATACTCAACCAATTATATTTTATCAAGTGTTTGGATGTTTTAATGGGTATTATTATTTTAATAAAGACAATATAATTGATTTTTCATCACTTAAATTATTTTTTATCATTAATATAAAAGATATTAAAGTAATTATATAATTACTAAAAATTAAAAATAAATTTCCATAATAAAGGAAAAATATTTATCATTAAAATAAATATTTATAATAGAAATTAATTTTAGTACAGTATTATATTAAAAATAATATAGTTATTAATATTTTAGGGGGACATATTTAA